>OW679195.1:94131276-94356808 GCA_940337035.1 Agriotes lineatus | reverse complement strand
GTAATGACAAAAATTCAAACGTCAAAATTTAACCGCGGTTAGAAGTGTGTCAAAATTTAATCGCTTATGCATAATTTTAACATGATTATTAAAGGTGCACCAACTGAATTTTATATATTTATTCAGGAAATCATCACGCTGCACATACCGCGTGCATGTGAACTAGCCTGAATAAATTTTGACGATTTTCTGTCAGAATGTCAAAATTTAATCGGCTATTTTAATGCACTTGGGATATTACTGTTTAACAAAACGCAAGTATTTCTCTGAAAAAATTGGTAACATGGCCAAAGGTACTTTATTAGTTTTACTTAATTTCCGAAAAATAGCACTTTCTAGATTTTGACAATTACGAAAAACTCCATTTTCTAAACAAGTAAAAACCACACGGTGTATATGATAGGGGATAAATAGGTTTTTAGACAAGCACAAATTATTGACGTATACCTTGGTATACAAACTACTATTTTCAACATTTTCTATGCTAGTATACGGTTTTAAAAACTGAGGTTAAACAACTACTACATAGGTACTTAAATCATTAAATTTGTTGCCTTAACAAAACAGTTATATGTTCAATTTATAGATGAACAGCCATTACTTAAAAGCTGCTTCACTTTAGAAAATTATGTATTGATTGTATGAAATCAACTTAGACATGACTTACACTTTCCATGATGTACTTGATTTTAAATAGATTTCCAATTTTTGGTTGGAATACTATACCAGTATTATCGTGCTTAGACGTATTTTGGGTTGCCTAGTTTCCAGTGTTGTCCTCATAAATTTTGTAAACATTTCCAATGTAAATTATTCTACAAATATTTCACTGTTAACATACAAGTTTCCTAAATTTTATATCTATTCTCTTAGGGCAATTCACACTGTTCAGCTTTTATGTTATTAGGATTTCATATTTCAATATTTTAAAATTGAAAACGAGAGGTTAAAATTAGGTAAATATACAAGTTTAATTGTTAAGTATTTACAATAAAATTGAAGTGAGTATTATTGTACGGCAAAGTATAAAATTTCAGTTAAATGATAGCTTTGCCTTCCCATAAACTACAAATAAACAAAAATTTACATTAAGAGTTATTTAGACCACAAGTGTTAGAAGTGCAACTTTTTTTCACAAGTGTGGAGGGTTATTAAACGAGGCGCAGCCGAGTTTAATATTCCACACGCGTAAAAAATAAGCACGCTAACACGAGTTGTCTATAAGATATTTTAAAATTTCATTAAATATTCAAATCCAAGCCTATTTTGTATAGAATTGTATTTGCCTTCATTTTAGTCAAGTGCGTTGGTCAGTTCTGGTAACTAAGGAAACGTCTATTGGTAACTAAGGAAACATCCAATAAGAATCGTTCATTCCTAAATTAAAAGCAAAGTGTCACTCTTTTTTACTGAGTGAAAAAAGTGGCCTTTCACACACCGAAATTAATTTAAAAAAGCCTACTTTATTAAATAAAATTTTAAAAAATAAGTTTAACTTTTAAACTGAATTCTGACAAATTGAACATCCACTACATGTTGTTAAATAGGTTCACATTTGTGATCATCATAAAAACTTAAACAGATAAAATGACGTCATAAAATTCTAAATAATTAGAGGATTCCCATTAGACACTGAAGTGTATACCCATCTTTTTATTTATTAATGAGCATTAAAGAATTAACATACAGTAAGCAAGTGAATGCTTACATTGGTAAAATTGGTAATCAATAAATTAATAATTTGTGGTATGTATAGAAGTGACGCAAACCACTAAGTACTTCAATTATCATTTTTTATATATGTTTTTATATTAAATAAATTAATAAATGCATATTTTTTATATATTTCATATTTTTGCTTTATAAGCTTTACGAGCTCTTTGATAATTTCTCCGATTTTTCTTTCAAACGGAACATAATTTAAATGTATGTGTACTCTTATACGTATATTATTTTTTTTTAATTCGGCGCCATCACTGAACATCACTCCTCTTTATAATTGGTCGGCACGGTGTACTTATTAACGGCTGCTACAGACTCTAGGAACAGTAGTTCATCGGGGGCCACGTACACTCAGTGAACTCAATCACAACTAAATCGATGAGTTAAAGTAGGGAAGGAGTTGCATGCGTTTGGTTGCTAAAAGCAATGTTACTATTTTGCAATTCTTGTAAGTATTGATATATTATTGACTTTACTATGTAAGCCAATATTATATTAATCTCTAATAGATTGCTAAATTACTCTTATCCATTCACATTTACCAAATACTTTAAATAAAATATTTGCCCTAATATTTTATTTTATTTCTTTAACTTGGCTAGCTCAGTTTATAACAAAACATTCCATCTCAGGAGAGTACTTGCTTTAGAAAATTCTATCAAAATTATTGTATAAAAATGTTTCGTTACTGACAAGTTATTTCAGAATGATTTTAAATCTTTCAACTGTCACTGCCAACTTACTAATATTGATACTTAGCTGAATAATCACATATAGCTCTATTTTTGTCTAACGCACACAAAGCCCATAAACCGTATTGTAGCACATTTGATTGCCTATGTTTACATTTTCCGCCACCAATCTGTATAGGATCTCTACATAAAACTACAACGACTTTATGTAGAGAAAGCCAAAGCAGTCGCAGAAACCCATGGTTCCCAAAGTACCACAAAGGCGGGCATAGTTTCAAAAATGGCATCGGTCAGTAAAGTATTTCTGTCAGAATATAAGTGATGTCATTTTGAGAAGTTTAGTATTTTAGTCGTCTTGTTAGAAGTCGTGGTTGCGTCATGAAATACTAAGTAAATTATTAAATTATTTTCCTTAGCATAGAATTTCGGCTTAGACCGCGTAGTATTTGTGTATGAACACCCAGCATTTTCTGGCTTAATGTGCCTTGCACCTTGTGAAGTCGAGCAAAAACCCGCGCGATGGCCATGCTCTCTGGTGGCTCGTGTTGTTTCAGTATCTTGAGAACGAGGATACTTAGGCAGATTTGGCCGTTTTGCTGTTTGTGCATCCATATTCACTAACGTTTCGCAAGACCTTGCAGCTTGCATCATCAGAGTGAAAGTCGCACTAAGTAAATTATTAAAGTCGAATTATAAAGAATGATTTGCTGTTGTGTTTTTGGTTGTTGCCGTAAATATAACGGAAAAATTGTAAATGAGTCGTATCTAATGAACTGCCATATACCGTTGAACGATACTATTTCTGAAACAATGTGGCCGCCATTGCGGTACTAAGGGACCCAAGGATTTCTTCGACTCCTTTACAATAAACTATCGGGTTTGTTAGTAAGATCAAATGCAGGGTGTTATTATATGTTTGGAGGTCTTCTGCAGAGGTCACTCGATCATTTTGTTGCGTCAAATTTGTTTGTCATACACCAATGATGACGTATTTATGACGTCACCAATCTCTAAAAATAAAACGTGCTTTAATTTCTGTGCAACTGTTTGACGCTTAGACCAGGAAAGACAACATTTACTGATTTGACACTATCAAAATTTTATACACCCCTTAAAAGAAGAGTAGTTCTCCAGGGGACAGGGTATCAGGTAAAAGTAAGTACGTTAATAATTTTTTGTTTTTAGTCATTTATTTTACATGTCCCTTTCTTATGTTGTCACTTTTGATATTTTTACGAGCGAAAGAAAAATTTGCGCTATTAATTACCAAAATAAGTAGGATGGGACTTATCTTCTGAGGTACCTAAGTATAAGCAATATTTTTTATTCAATTTTGACACAGCTATTCTTCATATATGTTACTCAGAGTTGAGAAATTTTGATTGTTTTGATTTCTACGTTTGGTAATACCATTATTATTTAAAAAAACAAGAATTCGAAGGCTAAATTGCTACAAATAAACCAATAAGTACCTACTCTAAATTTAACATAACGCTCCAACTTGAATTAAAAATCAAATTTTCTGGAAAATAAATAATTAGACGACCTAACATTTTAGAAGTTTTTATAAAATACAAGCAGTCAATCAATGTTTTAAATATGTTTTATTGTATAGTTGGTCAACATTTTTGTGTCTGAATAAACGATTTTATTTTCTAACAACTTCATTATCGTTTCGATTTCGGTATTTTTTTACTCTTAAGGGCTGTTCCTATGGGATGGACTGACTCCTATACAAATTTCAAGTTTCTACATTTTTTGAAAGAGGTCGAAATGTAAAAAGCTCGCTACTCTTAAGGCCTCCATATTGAATCCGCAATATTGAATGTTCCGGGTTTGGGATGTTTTTACATCAACCTTAAGTCCCAAGGAATAACTGTTCCAATTTTCAGGTGTGTAGGTAATCGGAAAGTGCAAAGAAAGTCGGTCACCGTTTTTTGCAACAGACAACTGGATTTTATACAGTCCGCCAAAAAGTCGGCATAATATGGGAAACATTTTTATTTTTGAATTTTAAACGTCAATAAGTTGTGCTTGTCTGAAAACCTATTTAGCCCCTATCATATATACCGAGTGGTTTTTACTTATTTAGAAAATCGAGTTTTTCGTTATTGTCAAAATCCGAAAAGTGCTATTTTTCGGAAATTCAGTAAGATTTTAATGATTTTTTAGAGTGTGTTATTTTTAGCTAACTGAACAGTCTCAAGGCCAGAAACAACAAATTTTTTGCTTTTAGCTAAAAATGAATTTTTCAATTTTTAGATATTTTTCAAAATTTCACATATCAAAACTTAATATCAAAATTCACATATTTCTATGTGAAGACTTTAAAGATTTATAATTGAAAAAAATAATATATAATGTTAATTACTTCTTTAGATTTTAATTATTTACCGAAAAGTGTTTGCATAATTTTTACGTTTTTTATGCAAGGCGCTTTTGAAGAGAAATATTTTTCAATTCTAATTAATATCTATTTAAATAGCTTCAAGAAACTGTAATGTAGCCCTTTTAGTGAATTTCTGTTACAAAAATCCTGTAAACGTTCTTTTACAGTTGTCTAAATGAGGAGATTTTTTAGAGCATGTAATTGGACTTTAATATTAAGTCTTTGTATGTGAAATTTGAAAAATATTTAAAAAATTGGAAAATAAATTTTTAGCTAAATTTAACAAAAATAGGTGTTTTCTGGCCTTGAGATTGTCCAGTTAACTAAAAATAACATACATTGAAATTTTACTTCATGTCCGAAAAATAGCACTTTCTAGATTTTGATAATTTCGAAAAACTCCATTTCCTAAACAAGTAAAAATCACTCGGTGTATATGATGGAAATAAATAGGTTTTTATACAAGCACAAATTATTGACGTAAAAAGTTTTTTGAAAAATCAAAAATATATTGATAGTGAACCTTTAAGATATTTTTTAAACTCTGTTGTAATGGCGAAATTATAAATTTCATCCTGTTAATATACAAATTCTCCTCTGCAAAATATAAATAATAATTATACTTCACATAGCAAATGTATAATATAATGACTACAAATTACAATAAAACTTATCTTTTACCTAATATTATAGGCCAATGGCCAGTTTAAATCCACAAAGTTGTGGTTGTTTACTCGTAATCCAGGTAGCATTGCCTATCGAAATGGAGGAAGAGTTTCCTTGTTAAGGGGTTAATGATTACCACAGGTGTTAGCATGGTAGCTAGAGAGTGTACGATTTAAATCCCTCTATAGTCGCCAGGCCAACCGCATGAGACTCGGATATTTGCGCGCTGGGCTATCCGCTACCCGGCTATCAACAATGTTTAAACAGATTATATATCTACTTACAAGAATTGCAAAATAGTAACATTGCTTTTAGTTAGCAACCAAATGCATACAACTCCTTTCCTACTTTAACTCATCACTTTACAGTTCTGTATTTAACAAACAGGAATTGCAACTGGTATTCCTTAAGATTAAAAAGACTATTAATATAATATTATAAAAACTAGCAACCAGTGAGACAAATGTCTCATTTAATAAAACAAAAAAGACCGTTTTTCAAATAGAACGCGTCCCGGACGGACGGAAATCACGTGATTTCTCGAAAACCGGAAGTGTCACGTGACTGAAATTCGGTTCCTGACCTGACATGACCATTCCAAACATATAACTTTCATAACTTTTTTCTCTATCTCTTACGGTTTGGCTGCTGAAACAGCGCCCCGGACAGACAAAACAGCGTCCCGGACAGACAAGTCTATTAGATAAAGGATAAGAAAGACAAATATTTATGAATTAGCAATTTTTTAATATAATTTATGCCATGTTACCAATGATACACGTAAATATAATAATTAATCAAGATACTAACATTGTTTAAAATTGTATATCTTGAAATCTATAGAACTAACAGTCGTCTTCGTTGCTTGTTCAATGCAGACGACGGAATTAACCAATCTTAATATCACCTGCTTTTGCTACAGTAACAAAACAATTAAAACATTTTTCAAAAAAAACAAGCCATGATAACACAAGTTTTATTTCTTCCCGTACATAAGTTTACATCCTAAATTTCCCAATTTAATCACTTTTGACCTTACCAAATATCAGGTTAAAATAAGATTTCATTCCTTTTTCAACATTTGCAATACTTATACTTAAGATAGGTACACATGAATATTTAAATATTCTCAAATGCAATAACATAAATAACACAAAATATAAATACATTATTCATTATTGGACCTAAATAATTAACACTGCACATTCCAACAAATTTTACTAAATATATCCGCAACAACTATTACGATGTCTTCACTTTGCTTTGGCCTAGATAGCTCTTGCCAAATTTAAATAACAACGATAATATTTTATAGGTAACAAAAAATGAAATAAATACAACAGAAAAAACAAAGCCAATTACATCAAGTAATAAATACTGATACCACGGCATATCTAATGCTGGACTTCTCAAATGTTTAGCCCCTTTGTGCCTGATGACATACTCAGTCCACCAAACTGCTTTTTCCAACCCTGTCATTGGTACGTCAGACATCAAATCTGAGATTTCCCTAATTCTATTTCGATATCTTGAAAGGTAAAGATGAAATAGTGAATGCAAAATTCTACTATATATACTTACTTAGGATTTTCAGCTACTTCCACAATGGCAGCTTTTAACGCTTCCGAAGTTAATGTTTCAAGATCAACCGATTGCGCTATGCCCAAGTTAATCATTTTCCTAACGTTCAATGGTTGGTCTCCGAAAACGGGCAAACCAATTAATGGAACACCATTTGATATTGCTTCTTCCATCGACTGTAGCCCTCCTTGGGTAACAAATGCTTTTATATTTGGATGACCTGAAAAACAGTATTCTATACATGCAGGAAAATTGTTATTTGGCATTGGCGTTACCTAAAACATCCTGCTGAGGTAACCATTTTCTTATGATAACGTTTTTGGGTTGACCTGGCAAATGGTTCTCTTCCCATTTCCAGAGAACTTTGTATGGAAGTTCAGAGAGAGCCTTAAGGATTTTCTCCCGCAATTCTATGGTTAGATTCGCACTTCTTATATTAGACCCCAAACTGAAATAGATTATGCCTTCTTTAGCAACATCCAGTTCTTTTTGTAAATCCTAGAACAAATGTTTTATAATTACTTTAAAAGTACAATGAGACACGGTTATAACTGATTTTAAGACACTTAAAATAGGTCAGATATAAACGATGACAATTATAACAAAATCTTCTTGAATATCATTTTGGATTCTAACTTCCAGACTCATATCCTTAGTAATTTTCTCTAGTTTTACAAATTAAAGATATTGTCGCTGTCCCTAAATTTTTTTTGTGGCAGATATCTGTTTGTCGTTTGCTTTTGCCACTCTTAATTGTTCATAGGTTTGTTTAATTGTTAAAGTTAATCATCAGTTACACACTTCTTGCTGATTAGACATTATATGCCTTTTAATTTTAAAACTCGCTCTACTTCACATCTGCAAAGTGTAGATGCTCACTGAAACTGTTCATTTATAAGACACAGCTAAATAAACAAAACTGATATGAAAAGTGTTCAAGTTTAGTTTGTACGTGCGTAATGAGTTTGAGAAAATAAGAGCCATGAGAGTGTCTACAATTGTTGATTTAGCAGGTAAAGTTTGACGGGAATTACCACTGATTTACATCTTCTAGGATTCAGATAGGTAACTTGTATGGATTATTACACACAACTGTCACATGACTGATATCATCCAACGAGAATCATGCATTTTTGAAAATCGACCAATCCTGAACTGATTAGCTGATAAGCGCCCGTGGGCTGCTTACCAAGCGATAAGCTCCCTAGGGATGATTATCGACCCCTTGAATAGTGTCATAATTAGAAATAGAAATGCAAGAAACAAGCTATTTGCATTTTTTGGCATTATTAGATCAATTTTAAATCATAATTCGTATACGGGTTTTGTGTAATAATCTTCAAAATATAAACGCGGGCAACACACTTACATATAATTTTGCCCGTACCAAGAGTCATCGTGCTGGTTGCCCTTAGAAAACTGCCCTCGGGCAAGCCCTCGGGACAGTTTTCATTGCAACCAGCACTCGACTCTTGGCGTGTGCAAAATTATCGGTAAGTATGTCTCGCCCTTGTTATATTACTATTGAAAATAATCAATTATATCCGAGAATCTATTGTAACCGAATGGCGCATCTAGGCCAATGAAGATAAATCCACTCACAAAACGCCCTGCAATTACTCCACAACCATACCTCAAGCTAATAAAGTCAGGTATCTGGGTATACACTTGGACGGGCGATTAACTTGGAAGACACATGTCACTAAGAAGCGAAAAGAAATGGATCTAAAACTGAAAAGTATATACTGGCTCATAGGAAAAAGATCAGCTCTCGCGCTGGAAAACAAACTACTGCTGTACAAATGTATATTTCGTCCTATCTGGACTTATGGGTGCGAACAGGGGGGAAGTACTTGTAAGTCAACTATTGATATCATACAGAGATTCCAATCTAAGACAGTTAGGATACTATCTAATGCCCCATGGTTCGTATCGAACCTCCCATTGCATATCGACCTTAATATACCGTTTGCGGCAGAAGTAATTAAATAAAAATCCGGGAAACATCACGACACACTGGAAAGACATCCCAAACCAGCAGCAATCCCTCTAACTGAATAACCTGGAACTAGAAGACTAAAAAGACGATGGCCAATAGATTTAACAATATAAAATAAGGGTAACTTCAATGCGTGTCTTTTTCTTTATGTTGTATTTAATCATTACTTATCATTAGCTCATAGAATATTGTAGTAAAAATTATTCTGATTACTAATAAAGTTTAGAGAAAAAAAGTAAGAAAATCACCGAAATGTGTTTAATTGACTATCAAAATATTCACAACGGCGACATGACCAGGGAATTGGCATAGGATGAACATAACGTATAAAAATCCTAAATAACTTCTTTTGTATAAGTATGAGTTACGTATCAATTCTATTATATAAAGTTATAGTCAATCTTTGCAATACAAAAAACGCATGTATAAAACGAAAAATGGTGAAATCAAAAAAGAATATTTAAATCGAAAATGATAAATATGTTTACACTTGATGAATTGGTATTTATTCCATCTATCTCCTTGAATTCCATTTTTTTAAATCTTTTGGTATATCCTTTCTTTTTTGTATAGCAATTTTCACTTACATACGATATCAAATTTTACAATCAGCTCTGTAATCGAAAAATTAATTCAGTGATGTGGTAGAATCAGTATAAAACATTTTTATTTTAAAATAAAATATCACTAAATGTAAGAATAAAATTCACATGTTATACAAAGATTCAATAGTTTCATATTAATTTTCTCTAGAGTCTCTTATTTAACTACAAATTTTGCTGCTCCTCATCTGGGAGCCAAATGTCGAGAATTGGGTAGATTTCGGACGGAATAACAGAACACTCACTGACAGATAATATATTTGTTATTAATAACAACTCATTGTTTTTAAAGTTCCCTGACAA
Source organism: Agriotes lineatus (assembly GCA_940337035.1). Lineage (NCBI taxonomy): Eukaryota > Metazoa > Arthropoda > Insecta > Coleoptera > Elateridae > Agriotes > Agriotes lineatus. The sequence goes on along the minus strand of OW679195.1, from coordinate 94,346,854 downwards.
CGTCAACATGTCTACAATTGCAACAGTTTGTTTCTAAACGAAACATTAACGTAGTTTGTAATGCAACATGCAAGTGCATGCAGTATTAACTTTGATTTTTAAATCCAGTCGGTTTCAAATAGTTATTTATGGTATTAAGGTGTTATATTACAAATCCACGAGAGAAAAGTTGAGGGGTCTTTTCTCAAGTGAATTATTTGCAATAACACGCGTGCCATACAAAATTGTATCCAACAATTCAATAAATTCCTAAAACATAATTTTTTTATTGACAGCCGTGAAAAGTGACAATTTGTAAAGTACCAGTTTTGTTTATTATTTGACACAAACTGATGCAAAACTTAACCTGCAAATCTCATGCCATAGCTTGACAGTGTTTTAAATAAAATAAAACCCTAGGGTTTTATAGCTATAAAACTCTAGGGGTTTATGGCCTACATAATACAACTGATGCCTCTATAATATGTGAGTCGTGAATAATAATAGATTATATTATAAGTGAGAGAAATGCATCATTATTTGCGAGTGAGAATTTTGAATCGCGAGTGCCCCAGCACGAGCGATACAATTTCTCACGAGCTTATAATGGCATTTCGCTCACGTGTGATATACGACGTTTTATCTTACAGTCGCAATTCTTGTGCCTAAATAGTTTGCGCAGTCAGAATATGTTGCGAAATAAATTTATAATTAGTCGCCTATGATTTGTGATATACGTTTGACAGTAATGACATTTATTGGCAGTACTGAATTGTATTGTCAGTCTATGTCAAATTCGAGGTTTGTAAGTTAGGTTTTGTTTGTTATTTGACACAGATGACGCAAAACTTAACCTGAAAATTACGAATTTGACATAGCTTGACAGTGCTACCAACAATGCAGTAGTATAAATAATTAAAACTCACTTGTGAATAAAACTTCATTTATTTGAAACCGGCAGTGAAGTACGCCGAAATCGTCATTAAAATACGAGAAATCGGCAGTGAAGTAATCCATTGTTTTACGACTTTTTTGTAGGTGGCGAGGCGATAGATAAACGTCAATGGAGCGAACATAACCTACAAAATTTGGTTAAAATGTAATTTCACGATTTCTCGATTTCAAATAAAACATAGTATACACCTCGGCACTGAAGTTCCTTTTTATCCCTCATGTGGTGTATTTGCCTTGGCCCTACGGGCCTCGCAACTAAATCCACATTCGTGATAAAAAGTTATACTTCAGTGCCTTGGTATACAAACTACTATTTAGTCACTGAAAACAGTTGTATAATGTATGGTAATAGGCGCTACTGTAAGATAAATAATTACAAGACCAATCGTATAGTAGGAGAGCTGGTGACATTTTTCAGTGATCATTTAGTTAAGGCCTATTTTTTGAGAGAATGTTGCTGGAGGCATGTATAAGTGTCATCTGTAAGGATTCTCCTAGATAGCGGTATCGGAGGGAGGCAGAACACCCCCAATTTGCACTGTCAGTATATGTCAAATTCGAGGTGAGCCGGTTAGGTTTTGTGTCAGTTTGTGTCAAAACTGACGGAAAATCTAATTTGCTAACCTCGAATTTGACATAACTTACACTAAAAAAGTCCATAAGGGGCGGCTGTGGAAATTGAAATGTATGAATAATAGGTTGGTGGCATTGTAAGTCTATGTCAAATTCGAGATTAGCAGGTTAGGTTTTCCGTCAGTTTTGACAGAAACTGACACAAAACCTAACCGGCTCACCTCGAATTTGACATATACTGACAGTGAAAATTGGGGGTGTTCTGCCTCCCTCCGATACCGCTATCTAGGAGAATCCTTACAGATGACACTTATACATGCCTCCAGCAACATTCTCTGAAAAAATAGGCCTTAACTAAATGATCATCAAAAAATGTCACCAGCTCTTAGACTAGTATGAATTATTAGTCAATTGAATACTATATCAGTTTTAGGCATGGATTGGATGTATATGGTGAAGACTAAGTTATATTTTAATATATAGTATGATCAAAAATATTTTCAACTGCTTTGGCTATGGAATAGTTCCTGATTTTTGAATGCAACTATTGAGTAATTGAGAAATCAAATGTTTGACATTTAAGTATAAACGTAGTTGCATTCTTAAATTAGGAACTATTCCATGGCCATACTAGATGAAAATAGGTTTTGATCATACTTTATAATACATAATAATAAAATATGATGTTTCTTCTAGAAAGAAACTTAACAACGATAATTTACTATCAAATAAATTAAACTGGTTGGAACCAAATCATTTAGATGTATAAAATGTGAAAAGATTTGATATAAAGACATTAGCATTGGAAAATAATAATGGGGGAATGGAATCATTACAGTTAGAAAAATAATTGTTTCTGTAGTAAAAGATTTGAAGGAAGAATTGATGGTGAAGATTACATCAGTGATAATTGTGACAAAGTTGAGATGGTAGTACAAATACAACAACTGTGTGCAATAGAAGAACGGAACTTGAGCATAAGAACAATTTCATAGCAGTCTCGAAAGAAATGTTGCAACCTCAGTGGAAAAACACCATTGCAGAAGTATTTTGTGAAACGATGTGTTTAAGAGAGCGTATTGAATATCTAAAAAATTAACTGAAAATAAACAATACAGTTATATTAAAAGATGGACTGATTTATTCTATCAGCGAAGAAGTCAAAGCTATCGAAAGCAAAGATGAAATTATAGCTAATTTGCAAAAGGAACTGCAGCAAGGTAAAGATATATATGAGCGTTGCAAAACAAGGTTGAGACAATCGTCAACAATTATAAAGAATATCAAAAAGTTTTTATGTTTATATGAAGGTCAGTATGAAGTGATAAAAGAAATTGAGGCAAATGCGTACATTTTTAATTACCCTGGAAAAGATAAATATAAATATACTCAAAATGTGGTAACGAAATATCACAATGAAACGTATAATAACTATTTAGTTAATGAAACTGTTTTATCTCATATAATAGTGAAGAATGATTTAAATTGGAAATAAACTATGTCATGGTGTAATTTGAACAATGAATACTTTGGTTATTAGTTAATTTTTATTATTTAATTATTAAAAGTATTGTTTTACAAGTGGAATGGATTAAGTAAATATTTAGCAATTTTACTACAAGGAGCTCGTTGGAGATGTTTTGAATTGGAAAATTGGAGAGAATAATGTAATGAAACATGCAAGAGCATGGAGTATTTATTTTAATTTTAAATCCAGTCAGTTTCAAAATAATATAAGAACAAGCGTATGAATGCATGGTGGTAGTTGATGTAGGGTCTTGTTACTATCGGTGATTAATATAAATATTAAAAATTAATATTGCCCTGAAAATTTTAAAATCACGTTGTGGTTTCAATTTTCCTCAATTGTGAATAAATAATTATTCCCTGTGACATAAATTGATATAATAATATCGCATTATAATTGAGATAAAAGTCAATGTTGAAAGTAAACAGGAGATTCATAAATTGAAAAATTTTGTTTATTTGTCAAATTTTTAATTTGTTTATGTGGTTTTAATATTGTTTTTCGTACACTAGCATTGAAAGAGCTACTTTGCCGTACAATTTATTAATCAGAAAATTGCACTTTGCGGTATTCGTACGGCAAAGTAGTATTTTGCGGTATTCGTACGACAAAGTAGCACTTTGCCGTATGTTTCCTTAGTTACAACACATATAAAACGTTACGTACATAATAATATTACTCTACTTATTTGCTATATACAAGGATACATTTAGTGTTCTGTTTTGTATGCTAGTGTACGAAAAAAATATTGTACGAAACTCGTATGAAAGTGACTTTTTCATACTTGTCTCGAAATTCCGGACTCGGCCTAACTGCCTCTTCCGAAATATCTCACTCGTACTGAAAAGCTCCACTTTCTATACTTGTTACGTAAATTACTATTTCCGTCGACCTCCCTATAAAATGTGATTTTACGGACGCATTTACGTACCAAAAATGTCACTTTTTGGACACCATTCGTCTGCAAATGCCTTTCGTCCTCGAATGCTTTTAGTCCGCAAACACTTTACGGCCGCACTTTACAGCCGCAAACGCTTTTCGTCCGTAAACACTTTTCGTCCGCAAATGCCTTTCGTCCGCAAACGCTTTTTGCCCGCAAACGTTTTTCGTCCTCAACAACTCTTATAATTCGGACTCCACTTTAATTTTCTTTTAAATTATGACGGTCGACGGAAAAAATTAATATGCACCTCGGACGAAAACTGCTTTTTATGGCCTTGCCTGATCGCTTGCCTCGGCTATCGCCTCGGCCAGAAATTGCAGGCATCGTCCATAAAAAGCCAATTTTTCGTCATAGATGCATAAGTAACTATTTAGTACATTTGTCACATTTTGTCAAGGCTATGTGATTTCAATAACTGCAATTATACAATGGTCGGTATTACACCAGTTATACAATAGTTATTTATGTATTAAGGGCGTAATCAATAGATTATAGCACGAGGGAATGTTTAAAGCTCGACGCGAAGCGGAGAGCTTTACATTTCCCGAGAGCTATAATCGTGATTAGGCACGTGGTACATACAACATTTTATTTCATTTTAGTCCTCAAAATGGGCAAAATTCGAGGATTCAGTATTTTGGCTACAGACTACTGCGTCGTCGTTGTGCTGGCGCTGTGCATTTCTGGTGTGCTATGGTTTCTATGCAGATTGTTGGTGTTGCTATACTACATTGTTGGTGCTTGTTACATGCTTAGCAACTTTATAGGCCCTAGGGCTATAAAAGCCATTTTACGCCCTCTATCTAGGGCCAATAAACAAGATTATGGTTCCAAAATGAAATAAATGTTTGTATAATCTATATTGCCATAGTTTAAGCCGATCAACTACAGAAAACCAATAAGCAGGACGCAGGTCTTGGTTTTTTGATATTCCTAACTTTAAACTTGAAACTATTAAATCTGTTTACATCTTCGCGATAATAAAAAAATTAATTCCAAAAATACATGCAAAATTAAATTTATTTTACTTAAGAATTTTTTACACAAAAAACAAGTACTCTGCACAAAATACACTAGTAAACAAAATTACAAAAGTTCATCTTCAACTGCAATACCCTGCTACACATCTTTTTCTGTTAAAACTACTTTTTACGAATGAATTCGAATTGTATTTAAAACGGAATCGTTGTTCCTTAATATCATGAAAAATTCAGTGAAAGTATACTTTAAATTAGTTTTTACCAGAAGGATGGTTCGTAGTCACGCTATTAATAACTGAGAAGTCTTCTCAGCCTGCACATTATTTATGTGAAAAAAAAACTCGTTCGGCGGAGCTGTTTGTCACCGGTACACATGCAGTACTCAACCAAAACAATAAATTGTGTTACAATAACGAAAACCATTTTGTTTAAGACATTTGAACACCTTTATCCAACTTTTTGAAATAGATGTATAATCTTAAAGCATAGAGTATAGACAGTGGATTAGTATTCTGTGATGGGTGAACCCATTCTTCACAGGACACTTTCCAAAGACCAGTACGTTTAGTGGACTTTTTGATAATATTATTTACCCAGGACAGCTCTCACAAACAAGAGTACAGTCCTGGATAAAACAGTAGGGTTGGTCACCTTACCATAGCTACTGAAATAACTGTTGCAATATATAGAAACTGTGGAAAAGAACGCATTCTTATTGGTATCTAACCTAATTAATGGTATAGTCAGTAATAATGCTATAAGTACTTCAATATTATCGGGTTATATGTCGATAACTTGTTGCACAATAATAAGAGTGTCAGTTTGACAGGTTAAATAGACCGACCGCGTCAGCGGGAGGATTATTCTGTCAAACTGACACGATTTGTTATTGTGCAGGAAGTTTAAGACGTATAACCAGTTCAAAGTACGCATTTTATTCGATTTGATTATTTTTTGAGTAAATTTTAATATTAGGATCAAATACATATTTTATTGGCAATTCGATTTGTTTGTATTAACCTAGATGAAAGTCATCTCCATGAAAACAACATCAAGTTATGTATTGCGTTGCCTAGTGAAGTTACTCTAGTAGTATAATCGATTTTGTATAATCGAAATTATACAAGATAACTTAACTAAATCCAGCCTTCTGATTGGTTGAGATCGCTATGAAAAAAAAATAATCCCTGTTATTCAAATTGATCCAGTTTGTTTGTTTATTATAATTTTAAAATTATTTTCAATTTTGTAGATTAGATTAAATTAGGGGTAGCGGGTAGACATCCTTCGTGGTCCCGATGGAGACAGGTCTACTTCAGGTATACGACCCTGCCAACGCGAGTCTTGATCCACTTTCACCTCCCGATACAGAGAGGAATCATGTCCTAATACCTAAATCCTTCCCATCCCACATTTACCATATCTATATCCTCACCCTCTACCAACCCGCAACGGCTAGCGTGGTAGAGTATGGCCAAATACCCCCAATGAGTTTTAAAACGAACGGAACAAATCCCCAGTTGGGCGAACCCCACACCCTTAATAGGGTCTGCCTCATGAAATCTGGGGGAGGCAAAAACTCAACCTATCAAAAACGAAACCCCCCCTCAACGAAGTTATTTATTGCAACTTTCAACATAAGAACCATGAAATCCGAGGAGAAACTGGAAGAAGTAGAGGAAGAATTATCAAAGATAAAATGGGACGTACTAGGATTGAGTGAAACAAGATTGCCAGGAGAAAAATGCTCAATCCTCCAGTCGGGACACATGTTTTTCCAAAACAACAGAGAAATCGACTCACATGTAGGAGGCGTCGGAATCTTAATAAACAAGAGAATAAAACATCTGGTAACAAAAATGGTGGCAATCTCAGAAAGAGTTATTTATATAACTCTGAAAATATCCAAGAGATACAGCGTGCAGATAATCCAAGTATACGCTCCCACCAGTAACGCGGAAGATGAAGAGGTGGAACGAATGTACGAAGACATTACAAAGGTCAAATCAGAAAAAGCCCACTTTAAAGTAATTATAGGAGACTTTAACGCCAAAATAGGCAGTGAAAACATTGACAACATACCCAATAGAGGAAAATTTGGACTAGGCGATCTCAACGTAAGAGGAGACAGATTGATTGATTTCTTGCAAGAGGCTAACCTGTACTGCATGAACACATTCTTTAAAAAACCAAAAAACCGACGATGGACGTGGCTAAGCCCAGACGGTAAAACAAAGAATGAAATTGACTATGTACTAGCTAACAACAAACATATCGTAACTGATGTATCAGTAGTTAACATGATTAGATTGGGAAGTGATCACAGGTTACTTAGGGCAAGAATAACAATCAACACAAGAGTAGAAAGGAAAAAACTAATAACAAAAAATCAATTTCCGACCATACAAGAACTTAAAAACAATGAGCTCCAATACCAAAAAGAGTTAGAGGAAAAATTAAAACCAATAGAACAACTAAAGAATATGAACACCAATGAATTATAGGAAAAGATAAGGAAAAACATACAAACGGCAACCAGTAAAATATGCTCAAGAGCACAAACCAAAAACTGCAAACTAACTAAAGAGACAAGAGACATGATTAAAGAGAGGAGCTGCTTAAACAGAAATTCCCCAGGTTACAAAGAACTCAACAGAACAATCAGAAAAAAGATAAGACAAGATATTAGAAGATACAACACCGAAACAATCGAAGAAGTAATAGAAAGCAACAAGAACTTGAAGGTATTGAAAACTCTAGGAAGCACAGGACGACAAAAAATACATCAGATGAAAGACACTAACGGAATTGTCAAATATGAGAAAGACCAGATAACAGAGATTAATCAAAAATACTATACAGAATTATACTCATCCATAATACCAGAACCTGTCACCAACAAAAGTGAGAAAATACTGAATGTGGGATCGGAGGAATTACCTGAAATTACCAAGGGGGAAATTGAAGGGCCTTTAACTCAGATGAAGAACGGCAGAGCTCCTAGAGACGACGGCATTACCAAAGAAATGATAGCAATGGGAGGATCAACTACTCTAGAAGCAATTCAAATCCTCATGAACAAATGCCTACAGAATGGAACCATCCCAGATTCATGGAGAAATGCGAGGGTTATATTAATACATAAAAAGGGAGACAAATTTAACCTAGATAACTACCGCCCAATAAATCTTCTACCACATCCTTATAAACTCATGACAAAATTAATCACTAACAGACTATCAAACAAATTAGACGACTATCAATCAGTCGAACAGGCGGGTTTCCGCAAAGGTTACAACACTATAGAGCACCTACAATCATTACTTATACTCATAGAGAAATGTAATGAATACAAAGTACCCCTTCAGCTAGCCTTTATGGACTACAATAAAGCTTTCGATTCCATAGAACTATGGGCAATCTACCAAGGGCTGAATAACGCCAGGATAGACTCAAGGTATAAGGAATTCCTGAAACAAATATATAACAAAGCAACCATACAAATAAACATAGCAGAAGAAATAACAACACGGAAGATAAAAGTCGAGCGAGGAGTCAGGCAGGGAGATACGATCTCCCCAAAATTATTCACCCTCGCGTTAGAAGATGTGTTCAAGAAATTAAACTGGGAAGAACGCGGAGTGAAGATTTGACGGTCGACACTTGAGTCATCTTAGATATGCCGATGACATCGTGATTATAAGCAATAACATGGAAGAACTACAGGAAATGCTGAGAGCACTGAAAACGGAATCAGAGAAAGTCGGCCAGAAGATGAATCTTAATAAAACCAAAGTAATGACAGAAGAAAACACTAGAGTGGAAATAGACAGAAATGAAATCGAGAAAGTAAACCAAAACACATATCTAGGACATACAATCACACTTGGCAAGCAAAATCAAACGGCGGAAATTACGAGAAGAATACGTATGACTTGGGCTGCGATGAGTAAACTCAACATGGTTTTAAGAAATACAGAAACCCCCATTAGCCTAAAGAGAAAAGTGTTCAATAGTTGTATTCTCCCTGTCATGACGTATGGCATGGAGACAATGACACTTACAATACAATCAGCCAACCGATTAAGAACGACACAAAAGGCTATCGAAAGAGCAATGTTGGAAGTCTTTCTGAGAGAACATATTCGGAACGAAGACATAAAAAGAAAAACGAAAGTGGACGACGTAATCGCTAGGATCGCAAAGTTGAAGTGGAGTTGGGTGGGACATGTGGCCCGACAAGAGAGTGAAAGATGGACTGAGAATATCATCCAGTGGAGGCCAAGAGAGCACAAAAGAAATGTGGGAAGACCACCAAAACGTTGGCTAGATGATATTAAAGCAATAACAGGACAAAACTGGCACCAACTAGCGCAAAACAGACAAGAGTGGAAGACTCAAGGGGAGACCTACATCCAGCAGTGGATTCAAAGAGGTTGAAGAAGAAGAAGAAGAAGATTAAACTGTCTTAAATACAACGAAAATATAATAATAACATAATTAAAGAAGACGATGTATGATTGACAATGTTGAAATTACACGCTCTTTATTATCAGGATACTGCAGTCCTAAATATTATTATCAGCAACAGTCTGGTCACAACTACCTTAACAGAATGGTGAGAAAAAGGACGCCTTGAAACAGAAACAGAAAATGCTTTTATCGTACATTATAGGCAAATAATTGCGAACAATTTAATCGATGGTATTTAAAATATTCCGTTACTGAACGAATATTGATGGAAAAAAGTGCAAGGATTACAATGATGCCATTCTCATAGAGAGTGAATTATACATTAAAATCTCCATAAGAGGTTTCGGCCTGGACGACCCTTAATAACGCTAGATAGGCTATCTATAGAGTAAGAAGTTTGTGAAAACCTGAAAATTGATACACTCATAAGATTTCACCACCCCAAAGCGAGAAAATGTATGTTCTTAATGTTTCGGTGTAGTTTAAAACCAAAATAAAATAAAATTGAAAACATTATTTCATGACGATTTATTCTATACATAATAAAATTGTTAAGATGATTTTGGATTCTTTCACGGGCATTGTCATTAAGTAACAAACGACTTCCGGGATTGGACCGTGTGATTGGACTCTTCAGAAGAGTTTCGCCTCTGGCGTGGTTTACTCGTTGAGTTACCGTGCTCTTTTGCGTTCCTCCTGATGAAGCCGCTTACGAAAGTGGGCTAAACGTTGAGTTCTTCGACCTCAATCATGACACGGTCCAATCCCGGAAGTAGTTTGTTACTTAATTAAATTGTTATATAAAAGGATAGGCAGAGACATCGAGTACAGGTTCTTGCTTAGGGCAGCTACATGTCTGGATGAATAATCCCTTCACAAACGCAGTGCTGTTAGAAATTTCTAAGTCGTTGAAGCTTGCACCTTTGTTCAGGGTGGCAATCTACGGTAAATTCGGTCTGCGCTACAGTTCTCTATTAGGTTTTAAAGAAGCTCCATCTATGTAAAGTTTATTGCATTACGAAGCAACTACAAACTGGTGTTCAACATGGCGGTCAATTTAAATTTGTATTGATCTTATGGAGCACAGTATTGTCTTGAGCTACTAATTAACAAATAGTTTATTTGTAGTTTATTTTAGTTATATACTTTTAAATGCACATGAGATTAAGCTAATATAGATTATGATGTAAATATGCAAATTAAAAATGAGCAGTTTAAATTATGAACTAGTAAGTTTACTGTTCTTTATTTTTTGCGAGCCTTTTTAATCATCTTTTAAAATAAAATGTATATCAATCTTATCACTTATCTTTACTTAACTACTGTGCAAAAGCGCAGCCGAAGATATTGATTGGTTTGCTAACTAAACAGAACATTTTAAAGTGCTGCATTTTGTCTCCAAATTCCCCCCCCCCCCCCCCTAAGTGGATTTGGCAAAAAACTGTGATTTCATGGTCGCGTATGACCGCAAACCCGTATAACTTATTTTAAAAAAGCTATGATAATTATTAGAGGCATGATGAACACCAAGGGATAGTGTCCCAAATCGAAGCTAATTACACAATGTATTAAGATTTCAAGTTTTCAAAATGGCGTTGCTATGCAAAACGGAAAAGACGCATCTATGTTATGTGCCATTTCCGTTTTGCTAATTCCAAATTATACATTTAGAATTTTGACTAGCAACTAAAATTTATACTACGAATAGGACTGTTTGGAAATTCATATTTTATTATTTATATCAACAAATGCTTTTATTTTAACTTAGAGCATTGTAACAAATTTTAAAGACATGGAATGTGATTTTTTTGTAATAAATGGTCCACGACAAACAATCATTACACTCGTCTCAAGACAAAAATGTCTTTACATTAATAATATATTTTATTATACATTACCGATGGTAATCGTTTTTTTGAAGTTCTGGAAACACTTCCTAGTTCAACAACAGCAGGTACATTTGGCCGGATTGTGTGAAGAATGGGGTTTACATTTAAGAACAACATGCTAACGTTTCTCTGTATATCGCCTAAGTATGGCATATCTTTCAATATGTACTTCCTCGCTATTATGTCTTGTGCTGGTAAGCCATAGTAGTGATAATAGTATCTATTTCTACTTAAATAATACGCACTGTAAAGACGATCGAAAAATCCCAAGTAGCCGGTGGAAGGTTGCAATAAATCCGGATGTAGAACAGGATGAGAGGGATTTCCTACAAAATCGTGTCCGATTACCATGGTACCCAAAGAGCTGACTCCTATTATTGGACACCGAAATCTGGCACCGAAGGCAAACATTGCCGTAATATGAACTTCGACCAATAATACATCGAAATTTTTACTTTTGTCTTGAATAAACGCTTGTACTGCAGGATTTTTAAATTCTCCTTCTGCGATATCTTCGAAATGCCAATAAAGGTTGCGAAGGTATGCCGACGTAGAATGGTCCTTATTAACCGAGGTCTGCAGATTTTGTTTCCGGATAATTTCGTACGCAAACCCCAAGTCTATTTCGGTTAAATTGATTAAGCTGGGATCATTCAACGGATTTGGCGTAAGAACTGTGACTTCATGGCCCCGTAAAGATAATTCTCTCCATATTGGTTGAAACACAGATTGATGGCTAACGAAAGGTAAAGGAAACACTGCTAAAATCTTGGCACTTTGTACTTCATTTAACAACAGGCAGATATAAACTATTTGAAAAAACGTGAAAATTAGACGCATGATAAAGAGCAAGAAATAGTATACCGAATCAAAGCTAATTACAGAATGAACTACCTTCTCTGTGAAATAAATAAAAGTGCCTTCACTTGAAGATGATGTATATCGAACTGTATTTATCTTATCTTAATAAAGCACTCGCACACTTGTACTCCGTTTGTATTGCACAACCTGTAAAGTGGCGCACTTGAAAGTATTTCAATGTGTGAATAACGCTGCTCAAAAATTGCGCAACTTCCAAAATTGTACTTTTCACCCCACTGGGTACATTTTAAAAATTGCTGCGTGTCAACAATAGAAATTAGTTGCACAATGTAAAAATTGGCCAGCATGTTGGTTATGTAAAGTTGCGCAATATTTGTTTTTCCATTCCTGACATAGTAAGTAGTATGTTATGACATTGATCTGAAGGAAGTACAACTTACTGAGTGAGCTTTGGTTACTACTGACAACGGGAAGTAAGTAAAAACTTACCTCCCTAGGAAAGTAAGTAAAAAATTAAACAAGAACATTATTTTTTATTGATTTTAATAGTACAATTTTCAAAATTGCAATTATCAAAAGTTGGTGTGATTTCTTGAATCTTCTTTCCATTTTCGTTTCCACCTAGAACTACGAGTTCTGTCGACTACATGGACTCACGGATCTGCTATTTGTTTTTGATATTATATCCGATGTATGATAACTATTGTCGTACAAAATTCTATTGGCCACCTTATTTTTGTTCAAAAGGCTGTCTGCGACGTAACTTTCTGCAATGGTATCCGATTTCCAGCCCCCATATCTGTTGAGTGCAAGGACGTCGACTCCAGTGTCGAATAACAAAGTAGCTGAAGTCCTCCTAAATGAATGTCCAATGTAAGTCTCGGCATTTGACAATCCCAGGAAATTTTCAATTTTGCTCGGAATTGACGCAAATGTGTTTTTTCCAACAGGTTGTCCTAAGCATTTACCATTTTGATGCGGCATAAAACCACGTTGATGGGCACTGATAATCATGAATCTGACTTTCAGGTATTTTTTAAAAATTTTCAAGTGACAGACAGCTTCTCCCTCATCTGCGGTAATCGTAAATTTACGGGACATGCCATTTTTTGAATCTGGCATATTGACAATAGCTATATCTTCCATGTGTTTTATCATTCTTCACCATCATGTCACACAGTTCCTGCGAACGACAAGCACCTGCTATTCCTATTATCATAACTACCTTCATCAAGAGGAAATTATTGCCGGCAGCCTCTACTAAAAATCCATTTATGTTTTCACGGATGAAGAATTCTTTGGGTTTATACCCATCATTTTTTTCTTTTTAAAAAGCCCTGAGTTTTGAAAATTATGGAAATATCCATATTGACTTCAATAAACAGTGTTGACTTTAAGATCGAGTATTCGCACCATAAACTTGCTGGCGACTTGCGACTTTAATACCTTCCTTTTCTCCATGAAATGTGCCAGCATTGTTATATCCGATATTGATAGAATTATTTCTCATGCACCACTCTTTGAAACATTTATATGCAGTTTGATAACGCACCTTTGACTTCTCCGGCAGGAGGAAGGTACATGCAGCATTTGCAGCTTCCCCAATTTCCATTTCTCGTCCGTTTTCGTCGAAATTCATTTTACATAATTAAGAATGCAACCACACTGTTTGAAAAACTGACAGATGAAAACCTTAGTAACCCAAGGCAAACCGATATTTTATTGAAATTCCAAACATTACAAATTAAATTTATCAAACATAAGAAATTAGAAACAACTTTTGGAGTGGAAAAATAGTAGATTATGCAATGAGGGAGAAAAATACGTTATTTTGCTGAGGTACAATTTCCGACTCGAGGGCGAAGCCCGAGAGTCAGAAATTGCACTGAAGCAAAATAGCATTCTCTCCGAGTTGCATATACTATTTTTTTTCACTTGCAGAAAGATTTAAAACGAAAACACGTTTTTTTAAACGTCATTTATTCACATTTTAGTTACAATTATTTTAAAATTAGTAGCCTATGGTAAATTTTAAAGTTGGTGGCACTGTAAGTCATTATGACAAGTGCTCACAATTATGTCAAAATTCGAGGTTATCAGGTTAGGTTTTGCGTCAGTTTGTGTCAAAACTGATGCAAAACCTAACCTGATAACCTCGAATTTGACACAATTTTTGTGTCAGTCATAATGAAAACTCCCTAGGGAAATTTTTGTCTTATTTAGTCTCTAGGGAGTAAATGTTTTACTTTTGTCACAATTTTGATGCTATAGAAACCGACTTCTACTCCCGGTCGTGGAAAAACATTATAAACATTTCGAGAAGTAAGTAATTGACCAGTCTCGGACTTTATTGCTAGCCCTCGCTAACGCTCGTGCGCCCAAACGTCCTCTTACTTCCCTTAATGATTAATATACTATTCTCGAACACTTGTAAACTTTTTGTATTGGGTAACATGTAAAGTGGTGCAATTGAACTGTGTGAATAACTCTGCAAATTCAGAAATTGCATAAATTCCAAAACTGCAAGATACCTCAAGTTTTATTTGTTTGTAATAGGCTAGGTGTAGGCATGCGAAATACCAGGTATCTTAGACAAAGTTGCTCACATTTTTAAAATTACTAGTTATATACGTGCAAAGAGCATATAATGAGCTCTTTGGTAATAATGTATTAAGGGCAAACGATTTTGCTGGTAAAATGTTTTACGAAAGTCTTTTGTTTTGGCAATGTCACAAGACAAACTAACTTGATCAAATTCCCGAGCCGAAGGCGAGGGAATTTGTCAAAGTTAGTTTGTCGAGGGACACTGCAAAAAAAACAACAAATCTTCAGTAAGACATTTTCCAAGCAAAATCATGAGCCCAAAATACATTTTGTGCACTATTTCCTAAATATCGGTTCATTTTGTATCGGTTTTCAATGAATGTGACATTTCACAATGACCGTTTAAATGACGTTTCTGAAATACCGCCTTGATTAAAACAATATATTTGGTGGATGCCACGGATACAAGTGGTAAAAAACTGATATTATAACAAAGGAAAATTTTGATTTTTTGCCACTATAAAAACACGTGATTGGTAAAATGTTTGAAAATCATGGCATATGATTGGATAATAAGAGATGCAGGAAATAGGCAGTGTTAATGATAGAAAAATATTACGTCACAGCAAACGGGTAATGTGTAGACTTTACCCATTCTCTAATTTTTTGAATGTCATGGGCTCTTCTAATGTCTGTAAAATGTGCTTGGTCTTAACTGTATTTGATCTCGTTTCTACAGCGTATACAGGGCGATTCACGAGGAGTAACGGGCTTATGAAAATGTAATATTGGTTGCATCGAGAATTTGGTCAGGCTCATTATTCCTCGTGAATTACCTTGTATTACAATCGGCCTTATTACTGATTTGTATAAGTATTCTTTTTTTTATTCCCTTCTAATAAAATGTTTGTTGAATTATTTCTCGTTAACTCTTCATTCTTTGCAATTTTTGTTCCTAGATATTGAAATGACATCACTTGTTCTATAGTATTTCCATTAATCTCCAATTTACAACTTAGCGGATCTTTGCTTATTATATAGTCTGTTTTTAAACTAGGAAGAATGTTTAAAATTTGGAGCGCTGAAACGTACCCATATGATTAGCTAAGATTGGGCCGGTTTTACACAATGCTAATTCGCGTATAATTTGACATTTGACGTATGTTGTGAACACGGGACTTTGTTTTATATTCAAAGACACGGGATTTGACATATCAGTTTTGTGTTTTTGAACTCTTTCTATGTAATATCCAAAGTAAAAAATCAGTTCTTTGTAGAACTAAATTAGTATCGTTAATGTTGCGTATATCTGTAAATATAGTCTGTCCAGTAAACATAAAAACACAAAGTGTCCTTTGATTTCCAAAATGTCAAGAGTATACCTCCCCAATCCATCTTTATCTAGGAATGTACTTACAAAAAGTTACTAAAATAAACAGGTTAGGGGTGTGACATTTGCTTAGCATCTGTCACACATGTTATAAGTAACTACTTTGAAAGATTTATACAAATACTGTGTTGGATACTATTGACGTAGAGTTTATTAATAGGCATTTTTATTACATTTTATATAAGTTCAATGGAGAATTTCCTGAATAAGATCTACTTTGACAATGAAATAATGAGTAATATTAACTGTCCTTGATTGTCATTTTTCAAAATTCAAACCAGCCTTTATGCAGGTGTGGAAACATTTGCAAAACAAAATGCAGAATCCCTAATACCAAAACTGAATGCATTATGCCAACTTCAACAAAATTAAGATGTTTTTGTGTTTACTGAATGACCTATATGTACCTATTCATTGCAAAAATTGTGTCAAGCATGTCATCAAGAAGGAATCAAAAATGTGCAAATTGGATGGAATTATGAATGATTTAATAGAACCATTAACTATTTCTGTTCGTGCTGCTAGTGACACCAGTTCATCTGAGAATTAGGATGATGTTTAGTCATTTATTTTTTAATTTAAATCTGAAAAGCTAATGTTTACCTTAAGGAGGGCGTTTGTTTAGCAGTTTAGCCTATCGTACAAAATCGGTAATTAGGGACCTATATCAAAAAAATTACAACATTTTAAAAGTAACTAAAACAAAACAAGCGTTTCCAGTTATTTTAAACGTGTTTGTTAACATTAACGATGAAATAATTTTTCAAATTTACCGCCAAATGTGTTTAGTTTATTTTCTGGTGATATATCTATTGTAAATTAAGCTTTCCAACTTACTCTTCGTAGTTTAAAAACAGAATATAGTTGTGGACATATATCAAGTCACAAGACAAAGGAATTTAACTTTTTTACTTACCTTTTGCATGAGCATTCTATTTTATACAGCTTTCTGATGTAGATATATATAATCGTAGCAACGAATATAAAATGTCGTAATTTTAATGTTTGTTGGAATGAAATGCTATTTAGAGCGGCTTGGGTGTAATATATTATGATTTAATCATTAGACACATTTATTTAAAAAAATGGTAGAAAACTATCAAAGAATAAACGCTGCTGTCATAATTATACAACATTATTAACAATAATTAACAAGTAACTTTAATGTAAAAAAGCAATAATTTATTATAAGTCATCTTCATCATGATCTTTTGCTAGACGTATAGCTATATTACAGCTACAATTACGAAACAGTAAATATGACGACATACGCAAATTATTCGCAAGGAGGGCTCCTATATAACCGGGTCACACTACTAAATAGTAAAAACGTAAAAAATCTTGCACACATTTGGTGATCAGAATACAGAATTCCATAAATAACCTCGCTAACAACAAAACAATTGCGGTCAAAACAGAATAGCTATTTATGCAACAAGTGCTAAAAGTTGATGTTTATGCACGAGACATAAATAATAAAGAGATGGCCTTGACGCGCAGGTGAATGTTTGTGGAGCCAGTACTGTCAAAGTCAGTTATCAAAGGTAATTATGATAGTACACATCTGACTTTATTCATTACATAACGCTTTAATTATTTAAAAAACACTTTACCTCTAACACAAGCAGTAACTAGGGTAACTTTACAACCTCACTTCCAGTTCGAAATTTTAGTTTTATAACCTCACTTCACTTTTAGCACATGGGCTAAAAGTAAACAGCTGATCTCATTTTAAACACGCTAAATGATAAAACGTCACTTTTAGTGAAAAAAGCTAGCGCTAAAAGGTCTACTTTTAGTGTTGGTCGTAGAAAAAATCCATTGTCTAACACTGCCTTGCGGCAAATCCAGACAGAACGCAATTAAATATTATAGGACAGCTAAACTTACTAAAAGCATGCGAAACTGGGGAAACTATAAATATTAGGACTTTTTATAGTAATAAAACTAAGGACAGGGAAGACTGATATTATGGAAATAGAATAGAAAACTATGGTGGAAAACTGTCAAATCTTATATTCTAATATTTTATTTGTCAGAAACGAAATTAACAATGCTCAGGTTAGTGTGAATAAAATTAATCAGTACTTTGTAAATAGCATATTAGAGTAGCTAAACAATTCCATTATTATAAATGGCAGTTTTGAAGAAACTACCTTTTCCGGATGATATCAGTACTTATAAATTTAACACAATTACATTAAAGGATTTTAAAAATTTAATAGCTAAAATTAAACAAAAAGGTTGCTTCGATCACACTGCAGTAATTGTAATTGGAGGTGCGTTACCAATCGTAGGTGACCCATTTGTTAAATTAATAAATCAGTCCCTGGGAACAGGACGCTTTACAAAATCACAAAAAATATCTATAGTTGTTCCAGTATCTAAAGTTAAATTAACAAGTGCGAAGAATTTCGACCAATAAATGTGTTACTGGTATATGAGCAAATTATCGAACTTATTGTGAACGATCAACTCCAAATCTTTTTAGATGAACATGATATTATAAGTAAAAGCCAATCAGGATTCAGAACTAAACATTCGTGCGAAACAATGTTAAACTTGGTTCTCATGAATTGAAAAAGTGATGTAGAATTAAATAAAACTGTAGTTACTGTTTTTCTAGATTATAAATAGTCCAAGAGCCAGCAACGGATTTCTTACAGTATTTTTAACAAGTCTGTAACTGTTATGGAAGGTCCTTTTGAATATACTGAGAAGGGAACCCAAAGTCTGGCAAGCCTGCGGTGGCGGTTTTAGCCCCCTTGCGTCCTTGAAAGGCGGAATAAAATAATGTGTCAAAACTGACACAAAACATAGGAATAATATGTTGGTAACACTGTCTGTGTCAAATTCGAGGTTAACAGATGTTGCGTCAGTCTGTGTCAAAACTGACGGAAAACCTAACCTGGTAACCTCGAATTTGACAGACTTACAGTGCCACCAACTTATTATTCACACGTTTGAATTTCCACAGCCCGCTGAGGATCATTTTTTTGGATCTCTCGATATTTTCCAGTAAAAGGTTAAGTTTATTATGCAACATTATGTGAATCTGAGGTAAACTTACCACCCGTGAAAGCGTCTGTCAATCTTTTTACTTACATAAGATATGATTACCTTTAACATAGCAAAGAGCCAGACTAGTTATTATATTTTTTTCTTATTGTTTTTTTCAATCCTTCAAGAACGGAAGGGGGCCAAAACCACCACCGCAGGCTTGCCAGACTTCGGGTTCCCTTCTCAGTATATTCAAAAGGACCTTCCACAACAGTTACAGACTTGTTAAAAATACTGTAAGCAAACCCGTTACTGGCTCTTGGACTAAAACGTGCATTTGAGACTATCGACAGACGATGGTTAGTGAATCAACTACATAAATATGGAATACGTGATAATAAAAATATGTGGTTTGAAATTTACCTCACCCATCGACTACAAACTACATACTTCAATCAGTGCCAGTCAAGCTACATGGAAAACATCTTGGGTGTACCCCAAGGCTTTGTCTTGTGTCCATTATTGTTTATTTTGTATACAGGATGTTTAAAAAATACATTCGGATATTTTACCCACTTATAGATCTCATGAATACAAACAAAAAAGTCGTAATAAACATGGGTCCGGAAACGCTTCATTTCGAAGATACAGGGTGTTAAAGTTTAAAGGTTTACAGTTTTAAAAGTTAAATAATAATAATAATAATTTTTATTTCCATTTGACGTATATACATATAGCGTATCGGAAATTGTCAGTACTTGCATTAACATGTCAAAAATACATACAGAGATCCATATTATAAATATACAGTACAGATTAGATGCTATTGCAATAAGAAAAATATTCTTTCAGAGAGTAGAAGCAGCGTTCTTTTACGAATGCCTTTACTTTGGCCTTAAAACTATTTAGGTTGGCTGATTTTTTAAGTGCCGGAGGCAAGTGATTGTAGATTTTAATTGCTGTGGATACTGGTGCTTTGCTTGTCTGATTAAGACGGTGATAAGGCACATAGATGTTGTTGGCCGTCCTGGTTGTATAAAAATGTATGTTCTCTAACATAGGCGAGACATTGATAGATATAAATATAACATAAGTACAGTAAATATACCATGCTGTTTAAAATAACTACGGCATGACTCTCGGAAAGGCAAGCGAAACATGCATTTTAGAATGCGCTTCTGCATCATAAAAACTCTAATTGTATCGACTGAGTTACCCCAGCACATAATACCATATGTAATGATGGAGTGTATGCTACCCCAATAAAATGTTAGCAGAGTGTTCGGGTTTACACAGTTTCTTATTTGGAAAACTGCATAATGTTTGCTGGCAAAATTTTTGGTCAAATTTTGAGTGTGACAGTTCCAGGATAAGTTTTCGTCTAACCATAATCCTAAAAATTTTGTCGTTTTCAATTGTTGTATTGTTTTACAGTTTACTGATCTAATTAAGAGACTCTGTTATTGCTCCGGAAGGGACAAACTGTAGTAAATTTGTTTTGCTGACGTCCAGGACAAGACCATTTTTGCATCAATCACTCATTTGCTGAACACATTGACTTGCACTAGTAGAGAGGAATTTTGCATTTTTCTCCGAAATAATGACGGATGTGTCATCTGCGAATAGAGTAATGAAGTTGTTTTCTAAAAATTTGATTAAGTCATTTATGAACACTATGAACAGAAACGGCCCAATAATTCTTCCCTGCGAAACACCGCATTGAAGCATACTGACGTCCGATTTAACTGTATTACCATTTTGAGCAATACGAACCAACTGACATCTTTATCTAAATATGAATTTATCCATGATAGGGCTGGGCCTCTTATATCGAGAGATCCAAAAAAAACTGTTCCTCAGCGGGCTGTGGAAATTCAATGTACGAATAATATGTTGGTGACATTGTACGTCAATGTTAAATTCGAGGTTAGCAGGTTAGGATTTGCGTCATTTTGTGTCATAACTTACGGAAAACCTAACCTGCTAACTTCGAATTTGACATTGACGTACAGTGTCACAACATATTATTCGTACGTTGAATTTCCACAGCCCGCTGAGGAACAGTTTTTTTTGGATCTCTCGATACCATAGTTTTGTAACTTGTGTTTTCATAGTTCGTGATTTATCGTATCGAACGCTCGTGAGAGGTCGTTTTTTCTTTTGCGTCGAAGTGTGACAATATCTTTTCATAGAATGATAGCACTGCATCGTGCGTGGATTTGCCTTCTAAACAGCCAAACTGTCTCGGGCTGAGAAGTTGATATTTATTAAAAAATATTTCCAGGCGATGTACAGTCGTGTGCAAATAAATCTGGGACAGTGTTTTTTCAACATGCAGATTCAGTTAAGAATTGAAGAATATCTCCATGGATTTTATGCTATCAGAAAGAGTTACATTAAACTTAACAGGTACTGAAACCCGTAACTCTCTCTGATAAGAGGAAATCCATGGAAATATTCTTCAAATTCTTAACTGAATCTGCATGTGAAAAAACACTGTCCCAGATTTATTTGCACACGACTGTACATATGCCTTTTCAAACACTTTAGAAAATACAGACAGTAGGGCTATAGGTCTGTAATTATTGAAGTTATTTGAGTTATGTTTCTTAAAAATGGGCACTACAACCGCAGTTTTAAGTTGATCTGGAAAGAAACCAAGTTCAAACGAAAGGTGAATGAGGTAAGTTAAGGGTAAAGATAGATAATCGACTACTTGTTTAAGTATAAAGCGAGGAATGTCATCATTCCCTGCTGAGTTTTTACTTGAAATGCAGATACGATTTTGCACACTTCAGCTGCTGTTATCGGTTCAAGAAAAATTGAATTTGGATTACAAACTTGTGCAGTGTTAGTGACTTCATTTTGAGAAAATCGCGTACTAATTCATTTACTGAAACAACGAAATTGCGGTTAAATTCATCTGCTATACTTTGCGGATTGTCAAAGGTTACATTATTATCATTGTACATGACCTTTGGTAATTTATCACCTGTGGTTTTTGACCAGATAGTTCCTTTATCAGCTCCCAAACACTCTGCGATTTATTACTTGTTTTGAATTTTCCTATTGTAAACTTTTAGCAGTGTCTATATTTTTAAAATGTCGGCTTTTTAATAAGCGACAATTAGATTTCAAATGTTGATCTAAAGACGACTTTGCAATTTTATATAAATCTCTTATGAAATGACCCTCTTCAATTAATGCTACTGTTATCCAGGGGCACTTTTTTTAGGTTGTCTCCACTTTACAGCCTTTATTAGGAAAATTGTATTAAAAAGAAATTTGAAAGTCTCAAAAAATATATTAAATTTGTTTTTTTCTATTGTTTCAGAAAACACATTCGGCCATTTTTCATTTGACAATAGAGTTTTAAAATAATAAATATTTTCGTCGTGCCCATGGAGCATATCAATTAAGTTTTTTCACAAAAAAAACGCCCAGCAGATTTTTTGCAATTTTAATATTTTTTATAATAAAGCAACTAAAATGCAACGTTTTTGTCTCGTGAGTTTTTTCGTATCTCACTTAATTTTCAAGAAAAGAAAGCCCATATTTCTGCACGTCTCTGAACCTGTTAAGACAAAAACTAAAATGCTTCAACATATTAAAACGCCTTAGTTATTGGAAATGAAACTTTGAAGATTTATTGGTGCTATTAGGATCATTTTGGTAACTTAGATTTAAATTATTTATTCCATGGGCGCCACTATGGTATAGAAGCTCATATTTTTTGGCCAAAAATATTTTTTTTCATAAAAACAAACCAACTACTTTTAAAAAAGGCTAATTCATCAAGACAATAAGTATTATATCTTTTTTTAAACTATTAGCATAGGGGGAGACCCCCCTCCCCTTACACAAGAGTGTATTCACACAGAATTGTGCAAGAGCTCATACCAACCTAAATTTTATGTACAACAAACTTTGAGTAAACGAAACACTACTGGCGGATTTGAGGGGGTACTGGGGTAACACCCCCCCCCCCCCGCAGAATCCGAAAAATTTATGGAAAACGTTCGAGTTTTAAAATAAGCAAAATTCAATTCCTCGATATTTTCAGATTTTTCCAAGTTTAATGTTTCGACAGATTTTAAAAGTGATATGATTTCTGCAGGCAGTTTTTTTGTTTTTTATTTTGATTTTTTGGAATGTATGCTGATGCTTGTATCGGATCGGACGTATCGAGTACTCTGCAAAAGACATCATTTAAATTATTTATTCTGCTGGTTTTTCGTGCGTGGTGTAATTGTTCTTGTTTATAGATTTTGTTTCCAGATTCAGCCGCATCTTCTCCCAGGTATCCTACTGGTAGCATAGAATTTTCCAGAATTTGATTTCGGTGAACAAGAACTTTGTGTATGGTGGCTGGGATTGGTAACCATGGGTATAATTTCATAAATAAGGTACCTGTTTCAAAACAATGTATTTCGAACATATCAACATCTATTGGGAGCTGGCAGACTAAGGCAATTAAAATTGTCCGAAATTTTAAAATTAATTCCAAAGATACATCAGTGATTTCTGACAATATGGCTGGTTTTTCAAATGCTCGTCTCACGGTGTTGCCGTCATTTGTCGATAAATTCGTAATCAGCGACCTCTAAAATCCTTATACACTGATTTTAGTACAAATTGAATGTAAATTATAAAAATCGTCCGCCATATTGGATCCGCCATTTTGTTTTTTTTTAAATAAAAGTAGCACCAAATCTTATTTCTACATAAATTATATAGTTGTCCAAAACTTTAAGTCAATCAAAGACGTGGAAGTAGGCAACAATTCTTTTGCAAGACTTGTTTCAAATTGATATACATACATACTTCAAAGCTTGTAACATCGAAAATATACCAAAAAGGCAGCTAAAGGCAAAAGAAAAATTGATTTCCCAAAAATAGAAACTCTAGCAAAAATCGCGATGAAGAACCACGGATAACTCTGGTTGACATTTTTTGTAGCCCAATATAAAGTTTAACCGTAATTTTTTTTTAATATTTCTTGTGCATTTTTGATTATTTATTCCGTAAAAAATAAACTAACAAACTATAAAGTAATTTTTTCAATCCAAAATATTCCACTTACCTTTAGTTATGAGGTTCATTGTAAGAAAGTTTGGGTTTATTATTTCTTCTTGAGAAACTTAAGTGCAAGCACAACAAAAAATATGTCGGATTAAAAAAACAATTAGATCAACTGACAGGCAAAACGACCTTTGCCCAGGGATACCTCTAAGCTTACCTTGATTTTAAATAAATTAATGCTAGAATTTTATGCAGCGATCTTATAGCAATCAAGAATTATTATTTGGGAATTTTTACTGTACGTTTGAATGTTTGCATTTTTGGCCAAAAATAAGACTGTCGATACAACAGTGGGGCGGCCAGGATTTTTAAACTAACACCCTGTATCTCAAAAACGAATTTTTTTTATAGATGATAAATGAATCTTCAAAGCACACATAGATTATGTAATTTAAAAGGTACCTAGTTAAGAAGATTGGCTTACCTATTTAGTAGAATTTCTAAGTTTGGTATACAGGCTAAAATTATGATTTACAGGGTATATTATTTTCATGTCAAGAACAAAAATTGGCCAGCATGCAAAAACAGAACAGAATAATGTGAATTATTTTACGCTGTTCTAAATATACAAGAATTTCTACGATGCTGCAATGGTTAAGTATGAAGCAACGTATTTATTCCAATTCTTTGTCGTTAGGTTTTAAAGCAATCAATTACCTGTTACCCAAATATATGACCCAAAACTTAGTTTATGGTTATGATAATCACAATTATAGTAGGGGAGAGTAGTACACAATGATACATGGTACACAATGAAACATTGATAATAAATTCAAAAGTACCGCCTCAAAATGCTTGTAACTGCAAATTTTAGTTGATCATTCATCTACGCCGCATATGATGAGATGTTGTGCTGATGTGGGTTAAATTATAATTTTTAGTGACAATTGTTGATTTTTCCAGGTAAGCAGTTACATATTAATAGTACTTTGGTATTTATTTATAAGTATCTTATTGAATCTTTTTAATTTTTTGTGTGTATAGCACATATTATCGTAGTTTGAGAACATAACCTTAAAATTTCAAGCTAATAAAATGAGGACCACATAATAGTTTTCAATATTCAAACAAAAGTTGTAGATGGTACACAATGATACACCCTGTCGTGGTACACTATGATACATGTTTCATTGTGTACCACATGTGTTTTCACGTTTACATGGCTTTTCTGTTGTTAAAGAAAATATGGTACGACCAAAAAAGGAACGATCTAGAGCTAATTTTACGGAAGACATGATGTCTGCTGCTGTGAAATCAGTTATAGAAGATGATTTATCACTACGAAATTCGGCTGAATTACATGGGGTAAAATTTACAACTTTACGAAGGTACGTTCTGAAACACAAAAATAATCCAGGCCTTAATGTTCCAATGGTACCTAATTATTCAGTACGACTTGTTTTCACTAAGGAACAAGAAGCTGCTTTATGCAATTACTTACAAGTATGCAGTAAAATGTGTTATGGTTTAAATACTGATCAGGTTAGAAGCTTGGCCTATGAAATGGCAACACGTAATCATCTACAAATGCCTGAAAACTGGGAAAAGCACAAACGAGCCGGGAAAGAATGGTTAAGGTCATTTATAAAGAGATGTGGTAACTTAAGCATAAGACAGCCGGAAGGATGCAGTTTATCCCGCCTAACCTCTTTTAATTCACATAATGTGAACAAGTTTTTTGAAAATTTAGAAGACATCTTCAAACAATATCCATCGTTGTTAAACGACATCAGAATTTACAACTTAGACGAAACAAGCACAACAACAGTACAGAAACCGAAAAAAATTGTAAGTGAAAAAGGCGTGAAACAAGTAAATAGTTGTACCAGCGGAGAAAGAGGAGTGCTCGTAACTACTTGTGCTATTATTCGTGCCAATGGCACTTTCTTACCGCCAGCTATGATATTCCCGAGAAAATATTTCAAAACTTTTATGACCACTGGTGCTCCACCTGGAACCTTAGGTTTGGCCAACCCAAGTGGTTGGATGAATGCGGAATTATTCTGTGAAGTTGTAGAACACTTCATAAGGCTTTCTGGTAGTTCGAAAGACACCCCCACACTTTTGATTTACGATAACCATGAGAGTCATGTCTCTATAGCAACAGCTGAAAAGGCTAAAGAAGCAGGAGTGATCATTCTTACACTACCGCCCCATTGCAGCAATAGGATGCAACCGTTAGACGTGGCAGTTTTCGCACCATTTAAGGCACATTACAACAGGGCAATAGATGCCTGGTTACTGAATCATCCAGGCATTCCATTAACCATTTACCAAATTGCAGAGTGTGTTGGTGACGCCCATGCTAAAGCTTTTACACCAAATAATATTATGTCCGGATTTAAGAAGACTGGAATTTTTCCATTTAATAAAGAAATATTTACCGAAACAGATTTTCTAATGAGTTCGGTTACTGACAGACCGCGGCGTCAGGAAGAATTGGAATCATCAAACGGATATATTGAACTTGACAATCTTGAACAACCAGGGCCATCACATTTAACACAACAAAACTCTGAACCTAAAATATCCACCTTAAAATTGCAACTAAACGCAAATTCTGAAGTTTTAGAATTTGTTTCTCCTCAAGAATTTAAGGGATACCCAAAGGCTGGAGAAAGAAAAAATGGAAAAAAATCAAGAAAAAGGGGAAAAAGTGCAATACTTACAAGTACTCCGGAAATTGATGAATTGAAAAAGAAAGCTACCAAAAAAATACCACAACCTACAATACGTGCTCAAACCAAAAGGAACCTAAAAGAACTCAACGAATTGGTAGATACTCAGAGTCGGGACCAAAAAAGGAATAATGTTTTACGTAGAAACGATTCATCTGACAGCGAGTCCGAGTCATCATACAGCATTAAATTGCAAGATTCTTCTGGAGACGAAAATTATGTTCAAGATGAAGATGAAAAAGGCTATGAGCAAACTGATTTAGAAATTACTGCTGATAATTTTATTTTAGTCGAGTTTGTTAAAGATGTCTACTATGTTGCTAAAGTTATAGATTGTCTTCAGAATGGCAAAGAATATGAAGTGTCTTATCTTCGTAAGTGTAATAAGCTTGCAGGAGGTTTTCGTTTTCCAGACAATCCTGATGTGGCAGTGATATTGAAAACTCAAGTTGCCATGGTTTTACCCAATCCTATAAATATAAGCAATAAAAGGCTATCTGCCTACTATAAGTTCGATGTTCAGTTTGAACATATAAATATAAGATAAGCAAATGTTTCTGAAATACGAATGTATTGTTGAATCATTAAAATATGTTTTGTCGTTATTTAGTCATACAATCTCTTGTAGTTGCTAAAAAGTTCAAAATTTCTGTGTTTATACATGTGTATCTATCAAGTTTGTATGTAAAAATAAATCAGTTTGAAATATGTCTGTTCTTTGTAGTTCATGTGGGTTTGTAATCTAAAAATGTGTTTTTATCATTAATGTTTCATTCTGTACTACTAGTGGTACACAATGGAACATTTAACATGCTAATAGAAAAATGGTGACTGTGTCTTTATTTAATATATTTCCGATTAATAATTTTAATTTATTATAGCCACTAATATAAGGACACTGATGTTAAACCCATTACAATTTTATTTATAAAAATCAAGCTTAAAAAAAATAAATTGTAAATTTTGTTCCATTGTGTACTACTCTCCCCGGAGAGTAGTACACAATGATACATGGTACACAATGAAACATTGATAATAAATTCAAAAGTACCGCCTCAAAATGCTTGTAACTGCAAATTTTAGTTGATCATTCATCTACGCCGCATATGATGAGATGTTGTGCTGATGTGGGTTAAATTATAATTTTTAGTGACAATTGTTGATTTTTCCAGGTAAGCAGTTACATATTAATAGTACTTTGGTATTTATTTATAAGTATCTTATTGAATCTTTTTAATTTTTTGTGTGTATAGCACATATTATCGTAGTTTGAGAACATAACCTTAAAATTTCAAGCTAATAAAATGAGGACCACATAATAGTTTTCAATATTCAAACAAAAGTTGTAGATGGTACACAATGATACACCCTGTCGTGGTACACTATGATACATGTTTCATTGTGTACCACATGTGTTTTCACGTTTACATGGCTTTTCTGTTGTTAAAGAAAATATGGTACGACCAAAAAAGGAACGATCTAGAGCTAATTTTACGGAAGACATGATGTCTGCTGCTGTGAAATCAGTTATAGAAGATGATTTATCACTACGAAATTCGGCTGAATTACATGGGGTAAAATTTACAACTTTACGAAGGTACGTTCTGAAACACAAAAATAATCCAGGCCTTAATGTTCCAATGGTACCTAATTATTCAGTACGACTTGTTTTCACTAAGGAACAAGAAGCTGCTTTATGCAATTACTTACAAGTATGCAGTAAAATGTGTTATGGTTTAAATACTGATCAGGTTAGAAGCTTGGCCTATGAAATGGCAACACGTAATCATCTACAAATGCCTGAAAACTGGGAAAAGCACAAACGAGCCGGGAAAGAATGGTTAAGGTCATTTATAAAGAGATGTGGTAACTTAAGCATAAGACAGCCGGAAGGATGCAGTTTATCCCGCCTAACCTCTTTTAATTCACATAATGTGAACAAGTTTTTTGAAAATTTAGAAGACATCTTCAAACAATATCCATCGTTGTTAAACGACATCAGAATTTACAACTTAGACGAAACAAGCACAACAACAGTACAGAAACCGAAAAAAATTGTAAGTGAAAAAGGCGTGAAACAAGTAAATAGTTGTACCAGCGGAGAAAGAGGAGTGCTCGTAACTACTTGTGCTATTATTCGTGCCAATGGCACTTTCTTACCGCCAGCTATGATATTCCCGAGAAAATATTTCAAAACTTTTATGACCACTGGTGCTCCACCTGGAACCTTAGGTTTGGCCAACCCAAGTGGTTGGATGAATGCGGAATTATTCTGTGAAGTTGTAGAACACTTCATAAGGCTTTCTGGTAGTTCGAAAGACACCCCCACACTTTTGATTTACGATAACCATGAGAGTCATGTCTCTATAGCAACAGCTGAAAAGGCTAAAGAAGCAGGAGTGATCATTCTTACACTACCGCCCCATTGCAGCAATAGGATGCAACCGTTAGACGTGGCAGTTTTCGCACCATTTAAGGCACATTACAACAGGGCAATAGATGCCTGGTTACTGAATCATCCAGGCATTCCATTAACCATTTACCAAATTGCAGAGTGTGTTGGTGACGCCCATGCTAAAGCTTTTACACCAAATAATATTATGTCCGGATTTAAGAAGACTGGAATTTTTCCATTTAATAAAGAAATATTTACCGAAACAGATTTTCTAATGAGTTCGGTTACTGACAGACCGCGGCGTCAGGAAGAATTGGAATCATCAAACGGATATATTGAACTTGACAATCTTGAACAACCAGGGCCATCACATTTAACACAACAAAACTCTGAACCTAAAATATCCACCTTAAAATTGCAACTAAACGCAAATTCTGAAGTTTTAGAATTTGTTTCTCCTCAAGAATTTAAGGGATACCCAAAGGCTGGAGAAAGAAAAAATGGAAAAAAATCAAGAAAAAGGGGAAAAAGTGCAATACTTACAAGTACTCCGGAAATTGATGAATTGAAAAAGAAAGCTACCAAAAAAATACCACAACCTACAATACGTGCTCAAACCAAAAGGAACCTAAAAGAACTCAACGAATTGGTAGATACTCAGAGTCGGGACCAAAAAAGGAATAATGTTTTACGTAGAAACGATTCATCTGACAGCGAGTCCGAGTCATCATACAGCATTAAATTGCAAGATTCTTCTGGAGACGAAAATTATGTTCAAGATGAAGATGAAAAAGGCTATGAGCAAACTGATTTAGAAATTACTGCTGATAATTTTATTTTAGTCGAGTTTGTTAAAGATGTCTACTATGTTGCTAAAGTTATAGATTGTCTTCAGAATGGCAAAGAATATGAAGTGTCTTATCTTCGTAAGTGTAATAAGCTTGCAGGAGGTTTTCGTTTTCCAGACAATCCTGATGTGGCAGTGATATTGAAAACTCAAGTTGCCATGGTTTTACCCAATCCTATAAATATAAGCAATAAAAGGCTATCTGCCTACTATAAGTTCGATGTTCAGTTTGAACATATAAATATAAGATAAGCAAATGTTTCTGAAATACGAATGTATTGTTGAATCATTAAAATATGTTTTGTCGTTATTTAGTCATACAATCTCTTGTAGTTGCTAAAAAGTTCAAAATTTCTGTGTTTATACATGTGTATCTATCAAGTTTGTATGTAAAAATAAATCAGTTTGAAATATGTCTGTTCTTTGTAGTTCATGTGGGTTTGTAATCTAAAAATGTGTTTTTATCATTAATGTTTCATTCTGTACTACTAGTGGTACACAATGGAACATTTAACATGCTAATAGAAAAATGGTGACTGTGTCTTTATTTAATATATTTCCGATTAATAATTTTAATTTATTATAGCCACTAATATAAGGACACTGATGTTAAACCCATTACAATTTTATTTATAAAAATCAAGCTTAAAAAAAATAAATTGTAAATTTTGTTCCATTGTGTACTACTCTCCCCTACTCGAAATAGGCATAATGTTAGATTACCCATTTTTTGCAACAGACACTACTGGATTTTATAAGTATATTGATTGTGAACTTTTAATATATTTTTTCAACTTTGTTGCAATTGCAAAATTATAAATTTCATCCTCTTAGTATAGAAATTCTCCTCTGCAAAATATAAATAATTATTCTTAACTAGCAAATATATAATTATTACAATAAAGCTTATATTCTTCTTCCTCTTATTAGAGGCCTGTGACCTGCTTAAATCCAAAATGTTGTGGTTCTATGAGCCCTCTTTACTCGTAAGCCGTCGAAATGGAGGAAGTTTCCTTGTTAGGGGGTTAACAACTACCACAGTTGTTGAGTGTAAGATTTTTTAAATTCCTCTATAGTCACTGGGCTGACCACATGAGACTCAAGTAGTTACTCGCTCTGCTATCCGCATTATATACCAACAATTGCAAAATAGAAACATTTGCTTTTTGCAACTAAATGCATGCAACCCTCCCAACCTTAACTCAGCAATTTACACTTTTTTATATTTAATTGCAACTGATAATCATTAAGATTAAAGACTATTGAAATAGTATAAAAATTAGAAAGAATAACATTTATGAATTAGCATTTTTTAAATAATTTATGCCATATTGCCGATGAAAGCCATAAATATAATAATTAATCAAGATGCTAAGATTGTTTAATATTGTATATTTTGGAAACCTATAGAATTAACAAATCTTAATATGACCTGCTTGTTGCTACGGTAACAAAACAAATTTTTCAGAAAAAAAACCATAACACAAATTTTATTTCTTCCTGTACATAACATTACATACAGACGCAATTTCCAAATTTAATCACTTTTGACCTTACCAAATATTACATCATATTAGAATTTTATTCCTTTTTTAACATATATTTATACTTAAGCTTAAAATTTGATAGATTACCTATCTAGGTATACATGATTATTTAAATATTCTCAAATCAATAATATAAATAACATAAAAATAATATTACAAACATTTTATTATTAAACCTAAATAATTAACACTGCACATTCCAACAAATTTTACTAAATATAGCGCCAACAACTATTACGATGTCTTCACTTTGCTTTGACCTAGATAGCTCTTGCCAAATTTAAATAGTAACGATAATATTTTATATGTAACAAAAAGTGAAATAAGAACCACAGCCAAAACAAAACCAACCACATCAAGTAATAAATACTGATACCATGGCATATCTAACGCCGGACTTCTCAAATGTCTAGCACCTTTGTGCCTAATGACATACTCAGTCCACCAAACTGCCTTTTCCAGCCCTGTCATTGGTACGTCAGACACCAAATCTGAGATTTCCCTAATTCTATTCCGATATCTATAAAGATAAAGATGAAATAGTGGATGCAGAGTTCAATTATATCTACTTACTTAGGATTTTCAGCTACCTCCATAATGGCGGCTTTTAATTCTTCCGAAGTTAATGTTTCAGGATCAACAGATTGCGCTATGCCCAAATTAATCATTTTCCTAACATTCAATGGTTGGTCTCCAAAAATGGGCATACCAATTAATGGAACACCATTTGATATTGCTTCTTCCATCGACTGTAGCCCTCCCTGGGTAACAAATGCTTTTATATTTGGATGACCTGGAAAATAGTATTCTATACATGCAGGAAAATTGCTATTTGGCATTAGCGTTACCTAAAACATCCTGTTGAGGCAACCATTTTCTTATGATGACGTTTTTGGGTTGACCTGGCAAATGGTCTTCTTCCCATTTCCAGAGAACCTTGTATGGAAGTTCAGAGAGGGCCTTGAGGATTTTTCCCCGCAATTCTAAGGTTAAGTTCGCACTTCTTACATTGGACCCCAAACTGAAATAGATTACGCCTTCTCCAGCAGCATCCAATTCCTTTTGTAAATCCTAGAACAAAAGTTTCATAATTACTTCAAAGGTACAATAAGACTAACTACAAGAGACTTAAATTAGGTCCAATATAAACAATGTCAATTATAACAAAATTGTCTTGAATATCATTTTGGATTAGAACTTCCACAATCGTATGTTTTGCTAATTTTCATGGAGATGAGTAGCGATACTACCGCAAAAATAATATACTTAACTTTGACTAAGAATGGTATTCGGGGGACTAGTGAACCCTACACTACTTTTTCAAATTAGTTTTCAGTAAATCTAGCAACAAACTATTAAAATTTGGTTTTTCGAATACCTACTAGGAAGATATAGTCCGCTGATATCTTTTTGATTGGCCAAGAAACGTTAAATTACGGATTTTCATTGGCCACTTTTTGACACATGACAGGTGAATTGAATAGTCAACTATATCCGAGAATCTATTGTATTGAATGCATAAATCACGGTCTACTGAATTGTGTGACTTTGTGTATACAGCCTGGGCATTTTTTTGAAATCCATTGTTTTCATTTTTTCAAAAATGTCAATTTTGGCGTCACATACCCACCATGACATTGAAGTGACAATGGCTGTCAAGACAAAGACGTCTTTCAAAAATTATTTTTAAATGCAAATCAGTAGAATAAAGACCTATTGCTTCGTATTTAATATTAATGTAAAGTGTGTATTCTGTTTATAGCGCTATTTACATGCATACGGAGATTTATAGTTTTATTATTTTACTTGAGAGAGATTTTGAACTCCCAAGAATTTGTAGTTAAAGACGGAATAATACTTTCAGATAGGTACTTTTTGGATATCTCACAGATTTGCTCTAGAATAGAATGTAATATGCAGATAATCGTATCATTCTTATACATTTGGAAGATGTTATTATGTGGTAATACTAAGAAAGTATTTTATTCCGTATGCTATTGTAAGTTGATGTGTAATTATTGTTGTAAAATCTTTAAAATTAAACATTTCACTTATTTTTTTATTGGACACCTATCTGTAAATTTAGTAACTAAAAATTAACCAAAAACAGTGTAGGCCCTGCAGTGTGCTTCGTCTTTGCCCAAAAAAATACTCGCAAACAACCGTCTTCAACATGCAAGCTGCATATAACAGTTTGTTCTTACAGTTTCATTGTTTATCTGTATCGAAATAAAATTTTTAAAAAGGTTTTAAAGGATCTGTACCATAATTTAATTTTAGCTTCCTAACCATTTCCTTTGTAAAACTTGATTTCAAGGAAATTCATGATAAAATCTTCTCCAATTTGTTGCAAGACAACACCTTTTAGACGCACGTATACCTACTTCCCATTTTAAGAATACTAAACCAAATTGTAACAATAAAAACAAATAAATTAAGTTAAACCGTGATCGTATATAAGAATATAAACAAAATACTAGCAGGAAACTAATCAAAAACACAATAGGAAACCTGAAAAGTACACGGAAGGGTTATATTACTTTTGCCAAATTTGAAAAAAAATTAAGTTTAATCAAATATATGCATCGTAGTCAACTGCTATTACATTGCAAATTTGAAATTCCCACTTGTGGATATACAGCGCTCTTCAGAGAATCGCAAATCTTCACATATACCCAGGCCGTATAAAGTGACGTTTGTCAAACAATTAAGCAGGCCATGGCATAAATTAATTACAAATACCTACAGAGTTTGCAAAACAACATGAGAAAACCAGGCGTTTTACGTTTTTCAAATATTTAATACTGTATTACTTCTGCACATATTATCATAACAGACCACCTATAGGTACTTAATTTGATTGGCAGTTACAAGTTTCATTAAACATTTCTAAAGTTTACACCCTACAACTCCTTGTAACTTCTACGTGAATTGTCCTACTCTACAAAAATGATACGATTCTTGGGGCAACTATCAATAAATGTATGCAAAAGATATTAATATTTATATAACTATATAATGTCTTAAAAAAACTTATACCTTCAAATATTTTGTAATGTTACAAATACAAATACACTTACTGTCGGTAGTGGAGTATTCTGTTTTATATGCATCTGTCCTAATTCAATAATAGCAGGCACATTAGGTCTTACAGTATGCATTACTGGATTTACATTTAAAAACAACAAGCTAACATTTCGTTCAATATCCCCTAAATAAGGTAGATTACGATTACCACCAATATATTTTCTTGCAACTCGGTCCTGTTCGGGTAAAATTCGATAGTAATAATAATACCGATACCAAGTCTCATACAGCACACTATAAACGCGGTCACAAAATCCTAAAGTATCTACCATGAGGGGTAAAAGTATATCTGGATATAATACAGGATGCGTTGGATTTCCTACAGAATCATGAGTTGGTATTAGAGCACCAGTAGATGTTATGCCAATCATTGGACATCCAAATCGTGCGCTTAAAGCATACATGGCAGGATGTATAAACTCTACCAACATTACATCAAAGCTCTGTGTCTCATCTTTAATAAAAGCTTGCACCTTCGGATGTGCTAATTCAGCTGCCGCAATATTTGACAGCTTTTTGTAGATGTTATGTATGATTGTAGTGATTGGTAAATTTTTGTTTACCGATTTCTGCATGTTTGTTTCCCTTAGAATTGTTTGCGTGAAGCTTAAGTCTATTTCTGTCAAATTAATCAAACGCTTATCACGTAAGGGATGTGGTGTAAGTACGGTGACCTGATGACCTCTCATCGATAGTTCCTTCCATATTGGTTGAAATACTATCTGGTGGCTTATTGCTGGTGACATAAACACCCCAAGAATTTTAGCACTTTGCACTTCGTTGATCCACGCATAAAGAAAAATGTAAATTATTACTTTATACATAATTAAACTATCTGTTGGTTATACAGTTACGTTTACGAATCTTGATGAACTGTTAATGTTTGTGTTGAATTTAATATATTATCAGCTATCATTTCCACACGATAAGATAAATATTAAATCTTGAGGTATACCTGTGCTGCTTCTTGGTTGCTAACGAAATTAGTAATCACTGTTATCAGTTTACAACCATATAAGTTACAGAATTATAGCTGCTATATTACTCTGCATTTAAAATGTAAAACAAGTTTATTTACTACAATAATAATTATTCCATTTGCTTCACATTTGAAAGTAAACCCACAATCACGAGAAAAGAACATAACCTATATGTTTTATGACTTTTTGAAGTGGTTCCAGTGTCGCCAAATTCCAACCAAATCTTGTACGTATTGAAAGTCACTAAAAAGTGTGCCAGTAAAATAACATGTACAGGGTGTTTCAATCAGAAATACATAAGAAGCATCCAAGAATAACATAATGAAACGCAGGTTTCAGAATTTATTAACTGTCACCAATCTGTTAATATTATGGCATTGTATTACATTACAAAATAATTATTCATTATATTATACTCATGACTAGCCCCTTTTCATTTTTGATGTAAATATCCTGTATTATAATCTAAATATATTTCCATAATAATTTGAAAATTTCCAGAAAATTATAATTTTAAGAACATATAGAATGATTAGGTTAAGCTACACAAAACTTAATAGTTGTCACACGATTTGAGAGCCAAAGTTCCGAAGTGTAATTAACAAAATATATAAATTAGCAACTCTTCTAGTTAAATCGGCAATTTTATATGAGCATAAAGAGTTATACATTAGCGGCCAAAAGCAGGACACTTTTTTGACCTAATTCACAAAATGCGAAAACAATTGCTGGCACTGACAATTTCATCAAAAGTCATTATTCAATTCCGAAAAATGCCGGCACATATTGGAAATACGGATAAAGCGAGAATAATAATTGCTCATGTTAACGCATTTTGAGAATTGGGTCAAAAAAAGTGTCCCGATTTTATTGACCACGACTGTAAATTTGAGACGATGAAGTACATAAGTTATAAATTATTTAATACAATTGTTTATTTTTATGTACTTAGATAAATTCTTAGATTCTTTCTGATGACAACTTAACGCGATAAAAAAAAATACACAATGTGTTGACTTATACCTTGTTGACTTGTTATTAGTTTTAATCACGGAAGTTTTTGGAAAATACACTAACTTGGGTGGAACCATCAGAAAGAAAATTTATCGAAATACATAGAAATAAACAGTGCCTTCCTCTTAAAATTAAATACTTTTTAACTGATTACTTATTGACTCTTTTGCAGTAATTTTTGTTTTCCTGCGGTATTACGGTTTACTAGCTTTACTAAACACTACAGTGTAAGCTAAATACTAAAGAGTATTTAAAAACGGCTCAAGAGTGCTTTGGCAAAAATGTTGTTGGTGTTCTGTAGGGTGTAGCTTGTAACACTTCCAGCTGTCAAGCTTAACCTACAATTTGTGATTATGTTGTATCCACAGTATAAACATCAATTGATGTTTATACTGTGATGTATCTCTGTGTCAATTTAATTATTGTGAAGTTCGGTTTATATTATGGAATAAAACCATCGTTTGACGGTAACAGGGTTCGTCACTCAGCTAAATGTAACTAATCACAAATCACTAAATTTTTATAGATTCCTTGCGCACATTTTGAAATTTATCAAGAACAAAATTCACACAATATTGTTGCTGGGAGATCAAAAATAAACTTGATCGCAGGAGCCATTGAAAACAATCAAACTTGCCTAATCTGTAGCAAGCTTTTTGTTGACACAGAACTGTTGATTTTTTTAAGTTAAAAATTCACTTTCGACATCTTGTTTAACTTATCGTATTATTATATTAACTAGCAACCAGTGAGACAAATGTCTCATTTAATAAAACAAAAAAGACCGTTTTTCAAATAGAACGTGTATTAAATAAAAACAATAATATTTTTTAAAATCACGTGATTGAAATTCGGTTCCTGACCTGACGTGACCATTCCAAACATATAACTTTCATAACTTTTTTCTCTATCTCTTACGGTTTGGCTGCTGAAACAGCGTCCCGGACGGACCAGCGTCCCGGACGGACGGAAATCACGTGATTTCTCGAAAACCGGAAGTGTTACGTGACTGAAATTCGGTTCCTGACCTGACATGACCATTCCAAACATATAACTTTAATAACTTGTTTCTCTATCTCTTACGGTTTGGCTGCTGAAATAGCGTCCCGGACGGACCAGCGTCCCGGACAGACAAGTCTATTAGATAAAGGATGTTACCTATTAATTCAAAGTATACATTTGGTTTAAATTACATATTTTTGCATATTTGTGTAGCTGAAGATTATACTGTTAATCACATGAATTAATAATTCAATTAATTGTAGTTCAAATGTACTTAGTTTTATAAAGTGAAGTGTAGACAGAATTTTTCATGACTAGCCTTGACCAAGATAATTTTTGACATATCGGTACTTAATGCTACGATCAAACTCAAAATTGGTACCCGATGAAGGTACAGATGTTTGGATTTGTTGGGAATTGAAATAATTTCTAAATAATCATTAAAAAATACAAGGGGAAAACTTCAGTATAGCGTCCCCACTGGGTTTAACGTTTGCGGTGCAAGCGCAGAAAACCCCCGAAAAGCAGTCAAATGATAGAACATTGTGTACTACGTACACACAAATCTTAAACTGCAGCTAACCTAAAATTATAGCTCCCAGACCAAAAGATTCACGTATATGTGTGTGACTGGAGACGTTATATTGAAGTTTAGCCAATACAAGCAATTATAAATAATAGAAAAAGCATTAATATCGAGAAGTTTATTAATATATATATATGTTATATATTCGTATGAAGTCACAGGCTAAAAGATAAATGTTACAAGTTAAATAATGCTATCATGTAATAATCGCCTTGCGTTCCATCTCTGGGGCTGATGAATATAGTAAAACGGTAAAGTATTTGCTTCATGAATACGCCGTGGAGTCTGCATATGATTGGCAGATCTACGCTGCTGATTAGGTAATGCAGATTCTCCATAAATATACCTTGTAACAACGAAGCTTGGTCTTCAAGCAATAAATCCAAACACAATTAGAAACAAGTAGATAGAAATATAAAGCAATTTACATTATGCGAATGGTCTAGGTACTCCACAACACAAGCTCCTATTACGCCCTAGGTACACAATAAAAGAAAGTCAGCTAGAACTCTTAAATGCAAACGAAGTTACATCCAAAATGTAAATAACGTTATAGATTAGTGATGACGTTTAGCAGACCTCAGCAGAAATTCAGTCAGAAGTGACAATATTTCAATCGCGCAGATATAGGAGAAAAAACATAGAGAAAAAATCGCTGCTGCTGACATCTGTGGATTCGAAGCGAAATCTACAGCATAGACATGAACCACAACAAAGCCTTCCCATTTAGCTGAAAGATCTACAAAACATATTATGCAAGACATGCGTTAGTAATAGTTATTTACCTAACAAGTTCGGGAAGGTAATTTTTCCGAATGAGCACTTTGTTCGCAACACGACCGAAGGGAGTGCTACATGTAGTGCGAATTCGGGAAAGTTCTTCCCTAAAGAGTTAGGTACAATGTTTTTTGTAACGAATAATTGAAAATATTCTAAAAAATAAAAAATATTATTATTATTTACTGTTTTACTACTTTACTGAGTTGACAGCACAAATCACTAAACTTTTATAGATACCTTACGCACATGTTAACTTTTGTCGTCGATCAACACACTAAAGTGTAAGGTCCGCCATTAGTGAATTTTTATATCTATCCATGTCGCACAATTGCCCTAGTTTTTGTTGGAAAGTAAAAATCACCGCAGTGTGGGAAATAGTTATTTTCATGACAAGCGTCGAAAGTAGCAAGTATCGTGCGAGTGTTGATTAGACAAACGAGGGCGTAGCGAAGCGAAGCCCGAGTGGATCTAAAACACGAGCACACATATTTGCACTTTCGGGCGAGTTATGAACACTATTTTTTAGACGACCACTCAAAGTAAATTCTATTTTTAAGAATTGTTTTTATTTTGTTTGCAAAATTGATCGTTATATTATTATTGGTACAATTATAAAAAATTCGAGCTTGTTGGAAGCAGAGCAACGAATAAAGCAAAAGCGTCTGGAATATTTGAATCAAGGTCTGCTTAATTGTGTGACAAACGTCAAAGTGACGGTGACAAACGTCAAAGTGACGTTTGTCACACAATTAAGCAGGCCGTGATGAGGCCGTGATGTGAATAACTTTGTGCCGTTACGATATGACTAGCACGATATAATATCGTGCTAGTGTATGAAATTGTCAACTTTCTGTAGTAGGCTGCTGTCGCGATAATGTTACTTTCATACGTGGTCGTCTAAAAACTAACATTCGGCACATCGGGAATGACCGGAAATACGACTTTCGAAGTAAACAACACATTCATGCACAGTTGACGTCCACCGTAACTACGATTTTATAGTTAGTCAGTGCTTTGTCGCACCGCGGTGAGGTAAAATGACTAGAAAATGTTTAGCTTTCAGAGACCCTTAAACAAAAGTTGCTTTGTAGTAATAACGGGTGTTAGCAGAAACGCTAGTTACGTATTTTATAGTTCAGTTGCGTTTAGGAGAAATAAAGAAAATTGATATTTACGACTCTGAATTTTGACGTTTCAAAGTGTCAACTACAATATTTACTGATGCCAGCTTGCTTGATGGCTTGATATTCGAAAGCGAAATCATGAATTTATAGAAAATATATGTCGGCCAAAAAATGTAATACAATACTCGATGCCTTAGGCATTTTATAGCGTTCGGTTTTATTGAAGCCCTCCGTTTCGCGTCGTGATTCAAAATTAAAACCTAGTGCTGTAAAATGCGACCTACCACACTTGTAATGTAAATAACTATTAAAGCACTCTTGACTCGTATTTGTAGACACCCGCTAAAAACTAAGTTAATTCTAATTAACATGATCACATTTGATCACTTATTAAGTTTTGCGCAGGTATTCCAAACACATTAAAATTTACACTCCGATTTTAGTAATCGCGAACATTTTTTAGTTGTAGTATCAAAGAAGGTGAAATAAATCAATTTTAACATTTATATTGCGCTAGAAAGAAGAGCAAGAATTATTAGGAATATGTGATTGCTAAAAGCAAATGTTTTAGGCTTTCTTTTTCATTTCATACATCTTTATAAATTTATTTAATTAATCCACAATAAAAACATTTACAGTTCGGTACTAATAGATGTAATTAACGGTTTACTGCAATCTGGTAAATACAGTTTTGCCAAATAAACAAAACAAAAGGTAGTCGAAATGCTTGCCTATACTATATACCGGGTGACCATAAATAGTTGTGATTTTTTTTCTTATGTTAGCACTGTTTATGTTGGTGGCACTGTAAGTCTATGTCAAATGCGAGGTTAGCGGGTTAGGTTTTGCGTCAGTCTGTGTCAAAACTAACGGCAAACCTAACCTGATAACCTCGAATTTGACATAGACTTACAGTGCCACCAACATAAACAGTGCCAACCTAAGAAAAAATCACAACCATTTATGGAAATTGAGCTAAACCAGTTTCACACGTTTCAAATTAAAAACTCGAGAGAATGAATAAATAATTTAATTCTAAATAAAATTGACTTGTGAAGAACCGGATACCAATAGTTCTATTCAAATTTGGCGCTCATTTGTGGAAGGGGTGACTACTGAACTGTCGGTAGTATAGTAGTCGTTTAAGTTATTCAATAAGTGACAGCAGTCGTGAAGTCCCTGAACGGCTTTTTGGTCGTGTCTACAGATTAAAAGCAAGAAAAATTGTTACGCAACCGATTTAACTAAAATTTTGTATTTTTGCATATATCTAATCTTCGTGATATATGTTCTTTGTTACTAGAGTTGTATAATGTATAACTTGGAAATATAAAAAAAAATATTAACTCCAATGTTACAGTTATTGCTATGCAATTATACTGATATAACCTTAATGGTAGATAGTTAACCATAACTTTAACGTATATAAAAAATGTAATGGCAGGAATTGGAAATACTTATAAATATACTTATAAATTATTTAAAAAACTATGATAATTATTAGAAGCATGATGAAGACCAAGGAATAATGCCTCAAATAGAAATTAATTACACAGTGTATTCATATTCTGAGTTTTCAAAATGGTGTTGCTATGCTTAGACATAAATGTGTCTTTTTAGTATGGTTAATGCCAAATTATACATTTACAATAATTGTGATTCGTAATTTTTACTACGAATACGACTGCGTGAATGCTTTTATTTTAAGTTAGAGGGATGTGATTTGTTGTAATAAATGAACCACTACAAATAATCATTACAATCCTTCCAAGACAAAAATGATCTTAACATTAATAGCATATTTTATTATACATTACCGATGGCAATAGCTTCTTTGAAGGCCTGGACACACTTCCTAGTTCAACAATAGCAGGTACATTTGGCCGGATTGGGTGAAGAATGGGGTTTACGTTTAACAACAGCATGCTAACGTTTCTCTGAATATCGTCTAGGTATGGCATATCTTTCAATATGTACTTTCTCGCTAATTTATCTTGTGCTGGTAAGGTATGGTAGTGATAAAAGAATCTATGCCAACTTAAAAAGTACAAACTATAGATACGATCGAAAAATCCCACAGAATCTGTGGCAGGTTGTAACAAATCTGGATTTAGAGCAGGATGAGAGGGATTTCCTACAAAATCGTGTCCGACTATCATGGCACCCAAAGAGCTGACTCCTATTATTGGACACTGAAATCTCGCACCAAAGGCAAACATTGTCGGAATATGAATTTCGACCAAACATACATCGAAATTTTTACTTTTGTCTTTAATTAACCCTTGTACTGATGGATGTTTTAATTCTTCTTCTGCGATACTTTCGAAAGTCGTATAAAGGTTGCGAACTAGTGCCGGTGCAGAAAGTTCCTTACTAAGAGAATTCTGCCAATCCATTTTCCGGATAATTTCGTAGGCAAAGCCCAAATCTATTTCGGTTAAGTTGGTTAAGCTGGGATCCTTCAACGGATTTGGGGTAAGAACTGTGACTTGGTGGCCCCGTAATGATAGTTCTTTCCATATTGGTCGAAACATATTTTGATGGCTAATGAAAGGTAAAGGAAACACTGCTAAAATATTGGCACTTTGTACTTCATTTAACAACTGGCACATATAAACTATATGAACGAAAACGAAAATTAAACGCATGATGAATAGCAATAACTAGTGTACCGAATCAAAGGTAGTTACAGAATGAACTGCCTTATAATGTGAATTTGATAAAAGCCCGTTCACTTAAATAAAAATGAGCATCAAATTGTACTCGTCATATCTTAATAAGCTCTTTGCACGCTTTTACACCTCTTGTATTGCGCAACCTGTCACGCAGGATGATCAAAAATTGCGCAACTTCCACTTTTTAATGCGTGTAAAGTTATTTTGTGAAATGGATAAAAGCTCGTTCACTTAAAGATGGTATATCTATCTATACTTATCATATCTTAAGACGGCACTCGCACACTGGTACACCGTTTGTATTGCGCAACTTGTAAAACACTTCAGGTATTCCAATGGCGAATGACGCTGCAAGTTCAAATATTGCGCAATTCAAAATTGCACCACATGTTTCATGTTGCGTACATTTTAAAAATGAACAGTTGAAAATACTAGAGCTGTGCAATATAAAAATTGACCGATATATTAGACCTATAAAGTTGTGCAACATCTGTTTTAGTTTAAATATGATAAAGTGCCTACTGTTACATGTGTAGAATATGCAAACCTCAGATAAGATAAGCGCTTCTTGCAGCCTTATCGTATGTTACGTTTCATTACCAATTTTTGCTCGCACTAATGTAACAGAAATAATCGGTTGCATTTTCCCTAGCTTAAGACAAACATCGTTTAAGTAATAGTTATTTTGTAATTCCGTGTGTAGGTTAAAAACAAATATTTTCAAAAAGTGTTTTTTGCCCAAACACTTGTTTTATTGCGCAACCTGTGCCTTCAGCAGATTGTGCTGTAAAATGGCGGTATAGGCTATACGGTTTAAAATCTTCAAAAACTTTAATTTCCTTAGCTGTATTGATGCAACAGAAATCCAAACGTATCTTTAGATCATTTATCCTACAGAAAATACTGGTTCCTGAACAGTTAGATAAGAGTTACTTATTCACCTATGTATTAATGATTCTATCCTATATGTATGAAGATGTTAAGATGTTTTTTTTATAACAATGCGTTCCTTGGACCTCTACATTGATTCATACTACTTAATTCAACGATTGATAACAAACAGTGCATGTATCATTGCAATTCTCTTCAAGATAAAACAAGATTATTTCGGAAGCTTTCACGGCCATTGTCAGAAACTGTATCTGAAGAGATTCCCCTCTGGCGTGGTTTACACGTTAA
Organism: Agriotes lineatus; assembly: GCA_940337035.1. Lineage (NCBI taxonomy): Eukaryota > Metazoa > Arthropoda > Insecta > Coleoptera > Elateridae > Agriotes > Agriotes lineatus. The sequence continues at coordinate 94,302,803 of OW679195.1, read as the reverse complement.
ATTACCGTGCTCCTCTATCCCTTCCCTTGCAAAAGAGTTTCGCCTTTGGCGTGGTTTACACGTTGAGTTAGTATAATATTTTGATTTTCCTCCTGATGAAGCCTTTTATTAAAGTGGGCGAACGATCCAGTGATACCATCTTCACCAGGTGATTTTCTATTCTTGGGCTTTTAATTTCTCTCGTAATTTCTTCTTTACTTGTCGGGTTCATCTCTTAGAAAATTATCTTGTATGGTATATATGTACAGTCATGCTGACATAAATCTAGTACAAATATATTTGTTTTGCCGAAGAGATTAAGGGCTGTAATTGACGCAAATGGTGAAGCAAAAAAATATTAGTTGCCTTTATTTCTCTTATTTTTTACTTAATGAAAAGTCAGTTGTACAACAAACAATTTAAAAAAATTGCGTAACTAGATGTAAATTGCTTGTACTAGATTTATGTGAGCATTACTGTACATCTGTTTCTGTTGCTCGTCAAGATCCCTTTCAAACCGACGTATGTATCTTTCCCAGTCGTTCTTTTTTATATCTAATTCTTGCATTGACTTAATATCTTATTACTTTGTAGTTGCTATACTCCTCAACTGTTTAAGAATGCCTTTCTTTCAGTTTCTGCCAATACTTTTATTTTCTTACCGAACAATGGTGTTTTGTGAGATGCTAACTCTCCCTGTTCCCAGTGCTTCTGCATGATTTTAATTTGGTTCATTCAAAGTTTAGTGTTTCGTTTGTGTGTATTTTGTTACTTTTCATATGGCCTTTTATTTTTTTGTTGGTACAGATGTCTTGTAATTTCACATCCCAGTTCTTTTAGATTGACTTTTTCTTGAAATAGCGGTTCTTTGATTTTATTTCTTTGAATATGTATTCGTAGTTTACCTAGATATCTTGTAATCATTACCTATGTCTAAGAACTTTACCTCTAATAAGTTTAACTGAAAACCATTAGTGCTTATGGAATGTTGAATTGATCGACTTCCGGAATAGAATCAAAAACGAAAAGGCAATAGGTACTATTTCTGGGGTATTGTCCGTTTCGACTGAAGAAATAAAAAAGAAAATTTATAGTTTGTGGACACAGTACACGACTGAACGTTCCAAGATGAAAAAGTGGAAAAGCGTATCTTTTTTACTTCCTTCGTTTAAAAGACGAAGGAAGTGTTGTGATCGCGAAAAAAAAACACTTTTTGAGATTTCTTCAGACCTTCACGTTTCAGGGTTCCTAGATGACGAAAAACAGGTTTTCTCGATCCGTCTGTCTGTTTGTCTGTCTGTTGCCGGTATAACTCAAACACTATTCTTGGAGGAAGACGATATTTTGCATGCAGATTTTATATCTACTTGGCATGAAACGAAGAAATTTTCAGACAAATATGTATAGGGTGAGCACCTTAAAAAATTAAAATGTTGTTTATTTTTGCTTTAACTGAGAAATAGATAAAAGTAAAAATTTGCACATAACTCAGGCTTTACCCTTGGCAAAAATGGGACCCAACAGATACAGAGTAAATGTTGTAAAACAGAAAAAAAGGGCCAACGAAAAATACGTTTTATGTAAAGCAGCCACGGTGCAATGACGCCAGGAGTGCTCCGTGGCTTATGAACGGAACGGGCAGACACTGTCAAATGTTGAAATCGCATTCGAAGCCGCTGCCGTTCGAATCCCACCGCCGGGTGGTGTATTGATATAATTTGCATTACCAATTGTTTGCTTTTATTGTTTCAGTATTATCAGAAACGTGAAGATATTTTAACCATGAGTTTTCTTTTATTTTTAAAAGTATTTAGTATCACAACGTCCACCTGCGAGGGAAGTTCTGAGTAAAACCCTTTAAAAATTTTTGATTAATGAGGTCACTTTTTCTAATACGTAATCATAATCGGCCGTGAACAATCAAAAACAGTTTTTATAGAATACTTCGTCCATATTTCTTATAATTTGTGTAACAAATTATTTACAGTTCCACAATAATTTCGTTTTTAATCCATTCTTTAACCTACATCCTTCGTTTTTTACGCCAAACGTCTTTTTCATTCAAATAATTTTAACAGTGCACTATAAAATTTTATAGCGTCGCAGTCCACACAACGCACAACATTCACTGTAAAAAATGGTACAACCAATACCAGCAATTATACCAATACAAAAGTTGCAGCTTGAGTTTGGCAGTAAAAAGTGCCGTTGATACTTTTCCGTTGCGTCATTCATTTAGCAATTTCAGACTTTTTTTACTTCCTTCGTCTAAAAGATGACAAAGAAAGTATTGTAATCGCGAAAACATCCGATATTTCTTCAGATCTTCACGTTTCAGGGTCTCTAGATCAAGAAAAACAGTTTTTCTCAATTCGGCCTGTCTGTCTATTGCCGGTGTACCTCAAAAACTATTTGTTAGAAAAGGGCGATATTTTGCATGTTTTCCTGACATGAAACCGAGAAAAATTCCGTAAACTGTATACAGGGTGAGTAAAAAATAAATTTCTTTCTATTTTTGCTTTAACTCAAGAACTATTACTAAACTGAAAGTTATATTTTGCACATAGCTTAGGTTTTTAGTGTTGAAGAAAAAGGGCATATTTTGGACCCAACATATACATGGTGAGCACCTTAAAAATATATTTTTGTTTATTTTTCCTTTAACAGAAATACGTAAAAGTATTAATTGGTACATAGTTCAGGCTTTACATTTAACTTACACAAAAATGGGACCCAACAGATACAGGGTAAATATCAATGTACAAAAAGGGGCAACAGTAAGTGCGTTCCGTTTAATACAGCCGCGAATCACACAGATCTGATAGATCCAGGATGGCCCAGTGGAACACACGGGTGAAACTGACATCACATTCACAGGCGCTGTAGTTCGAATCCCACCACCGGTAATGTTTTTTTCTTTATTTGAAAATTAATGTAATTCGCATTAGCAAGTGTTTCTTTTGATTGTTTCGTTATTATTATGAACGTTGAGACATTTTTATCCCCAAGTTTTCTTTGATTTTTAAAATTGTTTAGGTTTACAACATCTACTTGCGAGGGAAGTTTTGAGTAAAGCCCTTTACAGATTTTTGATTATGTGGCAACACAAATTAGCAATTTTATGGTTGCGCCATAAAACATGCTCCACAAAAGTGTACAAGTCGCTATTAGTCGATAATAAGAAGTTATGCGGAGTAATACTCGTAGTTTTGGTATAACAGTTGTTATAACAGATCAAAAATATGCTTTTACAGCTTAAATTGAAAATAGACTAACGCAAAAACTGTTCTATTTTATTTCATTATCTTTCGTATCATATTATTATGATAGCTAATAGTAACTTTTAAACATAGAGTTTGTATCTATAATAATTATAACTTTCTATAGACGATGTTGTCAAATCATTTTCACGTCAGTTGCTGAATAATGGAAATCATTACCTTATTATGGAACCACATAACAATAAAAAAACGTTAATGGCTTGACACTGAACTTCCATGGCTGATGGAGGTTTTGACACAGAAAAATTGAAAATATCAAAAGACAAAAATAGTCTCGATAAAAATGTGCAACAAATGGTAATGTTTCTCTTGTCATCATTGTCGATTATCGTAAAACAATAAATAATATTTTGCTTCACACATTGAAAAAACTTAATAATATAGCAAAAATAAAAAGAATTAAGTTTTTTAAGGTATTCACCCCGTATATGTTGTGTCCACAATATAGCTATTTTTATTAAGGGTTAAATATTGCTGAAGTTTTTAGGTTTTCTTTTGTAGTTTGTATCCAGTGTACATTTACTTTTTAATTAATTACTTAAACTTGTTCAAATCGATAAAGATGAAGAGGTTTTAATCGGTATCACAAAAAATTTTAAAATGTGAAATTCCGCTATTACTTAGTTTTCAGTGTATTTTTGTTTGCTTTGTAATTTTCAAGTAACTGTTTGCATCATTAATGTATTACTGCATTAAAATTAAACAATAATATGTATATAGCAAAATATGCAACGATTATTTTAGTCAGACAAGAGTACAAATCCCTACAGGTTTTCAAGCAAAAGTGGTTATATGCATGCTAGTCAAACAAAAGTGAATAAGTCAATAAGAATCAAGATGAGAGGGTGCAAGCTGCTTATCGATGCTTCAGCACAGCGTTGGCATGGAGGGATTTTGTGATACATACTCCTTAACATACCTTCAGTCTTTGTAATCTATTGAAACGGTGCTTTCAGTGTAGTGTGGTTACGTACATACATGATCGTGTCACATGAGCGACGACTTTGCGTAAAGACAATTCGCAAAGGAACAGGGATTTAATTATGTCGAAGCCTACATGGAGGAAATATACATATATAGTCGTATCTTCTTCTACCCGAAAGTGTCGATGAAGATGGAGGAAATTGGTTTAAAATGGAGTTGGCCATTTATCATTGCCGTTAGGGGAGAGTGCGAATGGGGCACAGAATGCCTATAAGTCTGAAAACACACGAAGCGGTTCACGCCGAGTCGACGGTCGAATCGGCAGCCAACTCTGCCCATGATTATATGTATTTAAAGCGGACAAAACAGACGCTGCGTCATGTAACGCGTACGCTCGGCGCGACGCAGCCGACTCGGCGTGACGCAGCCGACTCGGCGTGAACTGCTCCGTGTGTTTTCAGACTAATGCGGCATTACACATTTAGAGGTGACAAAGGATAGACATTTGCATCCAAATCTTTTATTAATTTAAGAAGATATAAATCCGAGACCGAGTTACTCCTGACATTAAGCTCGACTACAATGGCGCTGTAGCATTTCACCAATCTGACAGCGTAGCTATACGACTTCTTAACCGCTATTCGGGCTATTACTGATAACCCGAATGCAATCGAGAAATGCATACAAAGAAAAGCGACTAATTTTGCTCTCCCATTTTTCAGTTATCTGCATTAATATTCCACCCAAACTGGGACAGAAATCATCCTGATAGGTTAGGTCGATCTCGAGATACAATATTTACATCATCCGGCTGGACATACTTGGCATTTATTAGTTTTCACACACTGAAGGCCAAGATTGTCGGATAATGAAGTTCGTTTGTACTGATGTATTTTTTAATTCCCCTTCTCAGATATTTTCTATAAATATGTAAAAGTTGCGTATAATTGTCGGTGCAGAAATATCCCTATTAAGAGAATTCTGCAGATCAATTTTCCGGATGATTTTGTACGCAAATCCCAAGTTTCTTTCAGTTAAGTTGGTTAAGTTCGGATCCTTCAATGAATTTGGCTTTAGAACCATAACTTCATGACCCCATAAAGATAATTCCTTCCATATTGGTCGAAACATAACTTGATGACTAATAGAAGGGATAGGAAACACTTTTAAAATCTTGGCACTTTGTACTTCATTTAACAACATGCGCATATATTATTTGAAAGAAGGTTAGAATTAGACCCATGGCAAGAAATAGTGTACCGAATCAGGGCTAGTTACAGAATGAACAGTTTACTTAAAAATAGTATATCGACTTTACTTGTTATCACATCACAAGTTATGCTGAGTAATATTTTTGGTATCAGTTGTTATAACAGAACAAATATGCTGACTACAATTGAAAATAAGTAGACTAATTTGAACACTAAGAACGTTCTATTTTGGTTCAGTATCTTTTATATCATATTATTATGATGATAGCCAACACTAAACTTAAACAGAGTTTGCGTTTGCATTATTTCCTCAAGTAGGTACTCCATTTATCGTGAAGGTATTTATCAGTTCCACATGTTATGTCTTTGAGGTTAACCAAATTTTAGCGTTTACAATAATTTTATTATGTTCTAATTCTAATAAAATTTTATTAATTAAAGGTGTGATGTATCTTGTACCAAATCACCAACGTGTATAATATGTCCATCAACTGCAATATTTTCTTCAGATTGTAAGATTACTAAAAGTTGTTATTTATACCGGGTGTCCATTCTCAAAGTCGAACATAGGTAATCGACACTGGGCATTCGATTTTTAGGTGTTTTGTCATTATTTCTAGACTACTAAAGTAAATATTATTAGTATTCGTATCACTTAATGCGAAATAACTTTATCGTTCCATTGATGTCATTAGCTTTCCTGTAACTTCAATTGGCGAGCAGGGATCAGCAAAAACGTTTAATGCAATGTTCGAGACTGAGAACGGACACCCGGTATATAGCTGTTATATAAACTTGTAACTCGCTCCTGATGATGTTCTCAATGCAGGACGAAATATTGAGATGATTAAATTAAGAAGATTTATCTTTAGTGCTGTTGACTAATTACCCAAGGTTATTAACCCCTTAATAAACGCAATATAGTTTACCTTTCTGCCACCTGTCACTTTTTTGTTGACTTGTACTTTCAGTGCCTACTTGATAACAAACGTTTGGTAACACCCTTTATAAACAATTATTATGAAAGAGAGAAGAAGTACATACACCTATTTTTTATATTTCGTCAATTGGTTGATACTCTTGAATAGGATGGACGCGTGTCGTGAAAACGCTCGGATCAAGGCAGGTCTCGCCGTAAACGTGAGTAATATTTGAAAATCGGGTCGTGAACGTGAGTGAAAATTTCCAAGGCGTGATTCACGTTAAAATTCACGTTAAATATTTAGTAACGAATAAAAGACTGCTGGGTGCTACTCCGCATCCTGCAACGACGGAACTTCGCACCGGTGTTGTGTTGTGAATGTTGTATCTACAGCCAATCGCGTGTCTGCGTCTATAGGCGACCAGGTATAACTTACATTTAGTTCCTCGGATGTAAAAGTACTTTTTTTACGACCGACCAGAAATATGCAGTTTCTGAATTTTTTTTTTGCCAGAAAGTAACGTTTTGCCGGTGAAGATTAGAAAACGGGCATCAGGGAACGGTAAAAGCTTTTGCCGCTCCCTGATCCATTTCTTACTATGGAAACAAGTTTGTGTTATTGTTTGGATAAGTCAAATAATAGATACTAATGTGATAATGTTTTCGAAAGTGAATTCGCAAGTTTGAAAGTATGGACTCGGATGTCGTCAAAAAATATTGTACGATACATGACCGGAAAGTGTTTTGCAAGTTTCCCCAAGTTTACAGTTCTCCTGTGTTGTTGGGCGTCTGGGAATGTTACGCTTTTCGTCCTAGATACACAATGTACTATTATCTCCGCTCGCCAGCAAAGATAATAACTTTTTTGCACGATAGAACGATTTTACTTAGTTACCGCGTTTGTCGCCAAATCAGTAAGTTATGTTTACCGTTCCAGAACGGCAAGTAAAAATTCGAGGTTAGCAGGTTAGGTTTTGCGTCAGTTTTGACACAGACTGATGCAACACCTAACGTGCTACCCTCGAATTTGACATAAACTTACAGTGCCACTAACATATTCTGTGGTATAATGTCACATTTTACTGACGTTTGAAGAAAAATATATTTCCATCTTGCAAAAAACATCATCAGCATCACGAACGTTAAGGAATTACCGATCTCAAACAATAATTGAAGTCCTCTCTTCGCTCCTCCTCCAAACAATTGTCTTCAATTGGTAAAATGTACTTACCGTTCTTAATACTTAATATACAATTATTTGCCGCTGACGAGTAGAGATAATATGTAATAGCTATTTATATATCTAGGGAGCAAAGGTATTCATTTCCTCCCGCGTGTGAATTTAATTAAACACACAAGGGAGAAAATAAACCTTTGCTCCAGTGATATATATATGATTTTTTCTTCGAACGCATGTTCTCTTGCGCGAAATTTCAAAAATTTTGCTTTAGCAAATCATTACAGTGACTCTCGATTTCTGTAGTGACATTTTGTCTAATTTCCAAATCAGCATAACGTTGTAAAGCTTTGGTGTGATATCCATGGTGACATAAACACAAATGCGGGAGCAAATAAATATTGGCTCCCGCCGGGAGCAATTAAAAATTGGCTCCCGCTGGTTGGAAATTGACAGTTTTGTTTCCTAAAACTAGGGCGCAAAAGCCGACTTTCTATACAGTGAGTAGAAAAAAAGTGTTTAGATGCCATGGCAATGGACACTTTATCATGATCAATAGGTACAGCAATATAATGTCACATTTTAATGACGTTTGAAGAAAATAGTATATTATTTTATAAGGAGCTAATGCGTCACTTTTATAACGAAGTTAGAATTACATATTAGTCGTGAAAATGCTTAGATCCCAAACATTAACAGCCGTATTTATAGTCGTTCGCCAGCGACTCGCCGGCGAGTCGCTGGAGTTTCGTTATGAATAGTATGTTGGCGGCACTGTACGTCTATGTCAAATTCGAGGTGATTAGGTTAGGTTTTCACTCAGTTTTGACAGAAATTGACACAAAATCTAACCTGCTAACGTCGACTTTGACATAGACGTACAGTGCCGCCAACATACTATTCATAACGAAACTCCAGCGACTCGCCGGCGAGTCGCTGGCGAACGACTATGAATACGGCTGTAAGAGTTGTACAGAATGTACTGGAAAGTTATTGCTATAGATTCCACACAAAAAACATTGGCCGATGTATTTTCTCTGACTAGTCAGGAAATAGTATTTAACATTACTAGCTTGATAAGCATGTTAAATGTACCTTAACATTCGAGGACGCGAGTGGATGCATGTTAAATGAGTGGATGCATGTTAAATGTATCTTAACATTCGAGGACGCCATCATGTTAAACACTGTTTAACATTTCAATGAACAATAAAATTATTAACATATTTTGTCATCTCTTACCAATATCGTGGACCTCCACAGGCATACATACTGCCTAATTCAACGATTGATAACAAAGAGTGCATTTATCATTGCAATTATACCTTAGTTAAATCGAGACTTAAATAATCAATAGCTTATTTTGTTGTATCTTACCGATGGTAATAGTTCTTTTGATGATCTGGATGTATACACGCTTCCTAGTTCAATAATAGCAGGTACGTTCGGCCGGATTGTGTGAAGAATGGGGTTTACATTCAAGAACAGCATGCTAACGTTTCTCTCTATTTCGCCTAGGTATGGCATATCTTCCATTATGTATTTCCTGGCTAATTTATCTTGCACTGGTAAGAAATGGTAGCGATAAAAGTATCTATGCCAAATTGCAAAGTACAAACTATACAGCCGATCAAAAAATCCCAAACTGCCCGTGACAGGTAGTAATAAATCTGGATTTAAAGCAGGATGAGACGGACTCCCCATAAAATCGTATGCGTTTATTAGAGCACCCAAAGAGCTAATACCTATCATTGGACACTGGAACCTCGCACTGAAAGCCAACATGACAGGATCATGAAATTCGACCAATAACAAGTCGAAATGTTTTGTTTTGTCTTGAATAAATGCTTGCACTGATGGATTTTTTAACTCTTCTTCTGAGATAATTTCTAAAAATTTGTAAAAGTTGCGCATGATTGTCGATACGGAAAGGTCCTTTTTAATTGAATTCTGCAGATCCACCTTGCGGATAATTTCGTACGCAAACCCCAGATCTATTTCGGTTAAGTTGGTTAACTTGGAATCGTTCAACGGATTTGGCGTAATAACTGTGACTTCATGGCCCCGTAAAGATAATTCTTTCCATATTGGTTGGAACACAACTTGATGGCTAATAGAAGGGATAGGAAACACTCCTAAAATCTTGGCACTTTGTACTTCATCTAACCACAAACACATATAAGTTATAGAAAATACGAAATCAACTATTAGACGCATGATGTATAAAAAGGAACTAAAATGAAATCACAAAATTAATTGTGCTGTTGAGATCACAGTTGACTGTACTACAACTAAGGACCAGTTGGGGAATGCAGTCTGGTCGGTTAAACACGCACTTGCTGTAGCTTCAAAATATCCTGTTTAGTTGATGCTACGTAAATCTTATAGTGCGATACGTATACGCCATATATATAATACACATATATTGCTAGTAGGGCCTCGGAACGCTAGAAAACATTACGGCGCCGACATAGTCTCACTTAGAGTATAACGCGTCTCGTGCGCATGCGTGAGAATTCGAACTCCGCCTTTAGAAGCGAATTTTAAACTTGATCACTTCGCCATTGGGCGGACGACGCCGCCGCCCTTGCGCACCGCTCACCGTTATACATTGAAGAGTTGGTTGTCTGTCTCACTTCCTTGGTGAGTTTCTCACTCATAGCCGCTAGCAATATAACGGGTGTTCATAAACAGTCGTCATCCCAGTTGCTTTGAAAAACAAAATGTTATGTCTTTGATTAATTCGTGCAACGCAATGAAACGTCATTGAGTACTGTCATAGCGAATTTTTTCTCAATTTTAATAGACATACGTTTCTGAAGTCAAAACCTACTGGGATGACGACTGTTTATGAACACCCGTTAGTAAGTATTAGATATATGGTATACGCTAACAACTTCTTGTAGCATTTTAATCGTCTTGTTAAAAAGTGAGAGCATATTTATAACCCTGCTTACATTGCAACTATAGTATTTTCCCATTGTTTTCAAAACAATAACTCCCACTATTTGTTGTTATATACGTTGAAAGACAATTTATTAAAATACGTAGGTCCCATAATCGTTTACCCAAGAAGCACAAACATATCTTTATTAAAGAACTATTTTTAAGCAATATTATCACACATTATTTACAACTTTTAAATTTCTCGTATCATCGTATATATAATTACTAAATGGAAAGCAACAATGTGTAACAGCCTTATCTTGTCTAGATAAAGGCAGAAGGCGTTCGAGGAAAAGTTTGTTTTTTTATGTTCAATTACTATAAAATACTATCTATTAAAAACGTAAAAGTTACTTTTTCCCTTTAAGTAACGGAGGGAATTATGTGAAATTTAATACGCTACAAATAATAGTCTTTAGTATCCAAAATATATTGCTTGATATTTTCGTATTACTGCACTTTTGATTAATGTTAATGTTAATAGTGTAAGAATTGTAGTAGTAAAACTCGAATAAAGGAAAGGAAAAATAGTGATTTATTTATTTATATTATGTATCATCATTATTTACAAGTTGTTGTGTTTTAATGAGATGCGGAAAAGTTTAGTTTATTGATTGTTTGCTTATACGTATCTAGTGTATATATAAATACTACATACAAAGTTCATAATTATGCCTGCTTACTTTGTTTTTGGTAATAATGTTATATTTAGTTTATTCATTGCTCTATTCTGAATGTTTATATTACAATCTGGATCAATTATTATAAAGTGCAGTTGCATATCTTAGAAAACTAACAACATTTTATTGAAATGAATTGGTCTAGTAATTAATTTGCTTGTATTGTAGAGATATCAATTCAAAAATAAATTATATTTCATTAACACGTTTTTTTTATTTTATTGATTTTAAATCATGGAACAAAATTTTACTATGACACTAATTGTAGTTGTCAAAATATAATACATATTGTTGTTCTCGAACTGAGAAACTGAGATATAAGAAATGCAGGTAAACTAAAATTAGGGACCTCGGTAGGCGAGCGGCGATTGCCGTTGCAGCCGAGGTCACATTGTAAATCATGGAGCGCTCGAGCCGGAGCGTTGAGAGTTCAACTCCCGGCACGGGCGGTCTAGATTTTCAATTAATTAAGACTAGGTTTAAGTGACGCCCGCGCCCCCTGAAGTAATGCGTAAGCGGTTCCGGGGGGCAACGGTAGTCGGTAGGGAAATTAAAAAAAAAAAAAAAAAAAAGGGTAAACTAAAATTACGTAGCTTTACTTAAAAAAACGTAACAATATTTTTTTGCGAATTACTCGTAGGTAATTTAATTCACATTGCTAAGTGTTTCATTTGCATATTTCCGTCATATTACTAATTTTTACCTATTTTGTGCATAATTTGAACAGTTCGTCTCTGATCGGACTTGCTCCCATCAGCGTTATTTCACGACAATGGCACTTTACTGTTACACTGTTATAGGATGCTGTGCCATTGTAAATATTGATTCATTTTAATACAAGAAGTGATACAAATAGTCACTAAAGACAAGCTGACGAATTTCTCTAGGATGGGTGGTGCAGAGGGAAGACTAGAAAATGACCCGAAAAGTAGATGCACCCACCCAGCCTAGAATACTCGTAAAGGCCTAAAGTAAAGAAAACGGTGTTTTATGATGAGATGGTTAAGCTAGTTCGTTAAAAAAGCAAAGTATACTATATCTGAAAAATTACATCAACACGATATCAACAATGTCGATGGCAAAGAGGCTTCTAAACGTATTTTTATATTGAGCTATAAGCTCGAGCAGAGTTCAGAAACTGGCATGGGACACCAAACTGTAATCTTAGGACTAATGACTTTTTATGCTTTATATTGAGATTTTGGAAGCAGTATCATATACCATGTCATTATCTATAACTTTTTTTAAAAGGTTTATTTGTAAGATGTTTTTGAAAAAAATTCAAAATTTGATTATTACAAGTAGGTATTTGCTCAAACTCCAAAAATTAATAATGGAAATAATTTCTTCAAATCCTTTTCATACATTACGTCACTGTCCATATCTTTTTGTGTAAGATGAATAGTTTTAGCAAAAATTGCAAAAATGTGTTTTTAGAAATATTTGCTCAATCTGCAAAAATTAATAATGGGAATATTTTTTCCAAAACCCTCATATAATTGTCTATCACTTTTGCCAAAAAAATGTTTTATAAGAAGTATAGTTTTTCAAAATATCCCAAAATTAGCTTATTACAAGCAGTAAAAGAAAGTCGTGTGGTGACAACACCTAATCTTTTTTAAGTTATGGCCTGTACTCCACAATGGCGTGTAGTAATGTTTGTGTCGGTGCCCAGTTTTACTGTATCAAAGTGATCCTGTATGTATTTTTACATGGACATCTTTCTTTACCAAGTAAGTCTTATACGCACCCCAAAGTTGTAGTGGCTGTTATACCCCTTTATTATCTGCCCTACATATTCTGTAACTACAGTTCCTTCTATTTCCAGTCTTGAGGTTGTTATAAGCTGCTGTAACTTTCTTTGCAAACACCCATCTTAACTAGCAAAATAATCAACGACATTATCAGATTTTTATTTATATGTTTTGTTCATTTGACAGTACTTATTCAATAAGACACTAATATACTATCTGTACACATTTAACACATAAGCTATGGTACGTTTTTTGATGTTCTGATAATCTGTTATATCAAGTGAATGATTTAACTTATTGTTTAATCATTTGCCTTTTTTCCTTCTAAATCTCAAAACGGAAAATTTCGATCCGGCACTTTTGCGTTGTTCAGAAATTTATCGGAACTGTTAGTGCGGTTACATATTCGATACCTATTGCGTTAGCTCGGTTTTCTGGTCGATATCATGACCGTAACACTATTAAATTTGTAATCGAAAGCCACGTTCCATTTTCCCTTTTAATTATTTTCAATGTTTTGGCAATTTTTAATCTGGAATTTTTCAGCTTTATTATATCGAATCCATACAAAATAAAAAAAGGGACTAGAAAACAAGTGCTGTTTACCAAAGAAGCATGAAGTAAAATTTAACACACTTAATGAAGCTACAATGAAATGGAAATAGATTTTTGTTAGAACATTTGCTCAACGTTATCTCTATTATTAATAAATAATACTTTCTTGATCTCCTCTTAACAATTTTACGCATGAAATTCTTAAAATACGATGTCTTACAACTGCAGATCATACTATTTTTCAGACATGTTTGTATTGTTTTACATAAACTGAACAACAATTTGGTAAATTGTCAAAACATCAAGGAGTTTAAGTGTTTATAGAAAATACAGTAATAGCATTGCCTTACTTTTATTAAGTTTGTAGATGTCCAACTGTTTATTCTCGTATTGCATAACACCAAACGTTCTAACACGGACAACTTCACCTTCTAAACTTCTCTTCTTGGGAAGATGTCTATTGACAAGTGAGCTATTAATTTTGTACTATATACAGGGTGCCTCAAAAAGAATGGAATACCGATTGGGCATATATTGCCATAATAAACCGATTAAACCTAACATACCTTAGTACAAAGCCCTTCAGCAAGAAGTTATATGGCATTGAAGTTCAATTTTGAAAGTTTGCCTTTTATATTAATTTCTACAATGTAAAGATATCAATTTCAACTTTGATTCACATACAAATGCAATAGAAATCTGAAAATGACTTTAAAATACGCTCTGCAATTTGAATGGCTACACCCCTTTACGATTTTTTTCCCGAAAACGAAGAGATTAACGGAGTTACCGAATTTCTGCGCTACTTAATTTCCACACTGTATATTACAAACCGAATCAATCAGCAAAGGTAACACTGTTTTAAAATTGTGGGATTAGATGATTGTTGATACCTTTAAAATATATTGAGAATAATTAGAACCAGCTTTGAAGGCCACTGCACAGGTGAATTTACACTAATTAAAACAATTTTTGTATTTTTAAAATTGAATTGTAAATAAAAAAGTTACAGAAGAAAACATTTGAATGTCTTTAATAAAGAAAGCGCACTGCAAGAGTGTTAAAAAATATCTACAAAATAGGTAAAAATATCTTAACGTTGCTAATAATACTGAAACAGTCAAATAAAACATAAACATTAATTTTTTTAAAATGCAGTCGGTAGGATTCGAACCGGTGCATCCAGAGGAAAGTTCATTTGTAGGTACACGCGCTACGCGCTAAGTCAAGGCTGCTAGATATATGCATATGCTTATCATTGCGTTGCAAATGACACGGTGATGGCCGGCAGCAACTATTGCGGATCACGGCCAGTGATGCCACATATACCGTTTTTGCGGTATTTCTACCGCTTTCGCTTCTCAAATACCGCGCTCCCTTAATGTATTAAATATACACCGGTTTTTCTAGAATCGTAAACCAAGTATGGTATAATCATATCTACGCTATAATTAATTTTATAGAGTGCAAATTTAACAAATTCTTTTAGAACTTATCAATACGGTCACCTAAACATTTTTATTGCTCTCCCGGAGGCTGTTATTTAGATTAATCTGCTGAGGGTTTCCCTACGAATTCTGAGCAATGCACTTTTGTATTACTCCTTTGCAATATGGCGATTGCCTTAAATTTAAGTTAGATCCAGAAGTAATATCAAAGGGTGAACATGAAACGATTATGCAGTTAGCAGTACATTTTCCAAAAATAGCAGAACCTCTGATATTCAACAACTAGATAAAGAATGGTGTATACTTCGCAATTCAAACGTCGTGGCAATTGATACATTCTGGCAAATATTAAGTCAGAAATATGTGGACGATACATTCGTATACCCAAATTTAAGCAGTTTGGCTCTAAATTTATCATGTTGCCACATTTTTCGGCAAATGCAAGTAAACTTGATGAAAACGAAACAAAGAAATAGATTGTGGACGAATAGCATTGTGGAACTTTTACACAGCAAATTTATTTAGGGAGCAATGCTTGTTATGATTTGATGTGACTAAACAATTGTTAAGCCGCCATAATTGTAACATGTACAAGAAATCGGGATCGCTTTCCGATTCTGATATAGATTCAAATTGATTGGTTTTTATTTTATTTTATTAATATACCTGCCTAATGTTATTGTCATTGTAGAAGAAAATATTAAAAGCAACCTTTTTACAATATAAAAATAAGTACCAATTTTTGTATCCTTTGGTTTTTATTTGTATTGATAATCTCCCCCCCCCCCCCCTTCCAATATTTTACTGTTTCTTCGTTCAAATCTCCCGCTTTTTAATACTGATTCTACTGCAACTTTTAGTGAACGTCTGGCAACACTGATCACAGCTGGAGCAATGAGTAAAAACACATTGGACTGAAGTACGCCCATCAGTGCCGATGAAAACGTGACACAGTACACACGTTAATTATAAAGTCCATAGCTTAACTATAGTATCATCCAAAATTAATTTCATCTAGTATGGCTGTGGAAGTGCAAACCAATGCCTTTAAAATTGGTCCATCTTATTACAATATTATATTGAAATAAATGAATTTGCACGTAAAAGTCAGCGTACATACATCAAACAAGTAGAGACACTCATGCCAAATGTTGAAACCTGTCTAGAGTGCCTGGGAAAGTTACTCGGGGGGTATTTCTAAGCTTGACTATCAGATGGCAGCACACAGTTCTACCAATCAGAACTAGTTACTGGCTCTGCTACTAATCATATGTGATAAGAGTAGTGGCGCCATCTATTAGTACTATCGGAAAGTACCCCCAGGAGCCGTTCAAGGTTATCCAAACCGGAATTTTGACATCAAAGGAACCGACAGTGAGTGTCTCTACTTGTTTGATTTATGTACGCTGTAAAAGTAATGTAATTGTCCAACAATAAGCTTGCGCCGGTCGAATAGACACTTCATCTTAAATCTAACCTAAAAATAAAATATACTGGAGCCAGTTTTAAAAGCAGCAATTTGTTCTTTCATAGCCATACTAGATGAAATTAATTTTTGATTATACTTTATTTACAATGAATTCAATAAAAACTGTCTGCCCAGTTGTATAACCACTACAGAGTTGCGACATGTTAAATATGTTTATCTTCATCAGTGTTGTTATAGACTCTTAACCAAATTAATTTTAGTATCGTTAAGAGCTTTATTACCGCACTCTTTTTTATATACATTGAACCAGAATTTAAACAGAAATATTAAACAATATATCGAGAGATCCAAAAAAACTGATCCTCAGCGGGCTGTGGAAATCAGGGTTGTGGAGTCGGTAAAAAATAGTTCGACTCCGACTCCGACTCCTGATATTTAGTAGTTTGAATCCGACTCCGACTCCGGCAGTACTAGAATATCTCATACCTTTTCATCTACCTGAGAAACTTTACCGGCTCACGAGAAATTTCGCAAGCTTTGGTGAATGTGGTTGATTATAATAAATCATATAATTATAATCTTTTTTAATATTTGCTATTTAGAATCATAAATTAACAATAACAACGTAATGGAAAGTTAGGATGCGAGTGTTTAAAATTAAGAACAAAAAATAAAACATTTTTAAGTAGATGGTAAATTGTAAAATCATAGTTTATTGAAAGTGAAACCCAAATGAAAAATAAGATGCACTATCAAAGTAAGAAATTATTGCAATACGTTCTTTCCTTGTTTTATTTTTAATCACATAAAAAAGTTACTGGTAAAATATAGAAAAACCGTTTTTTACGCTTTATAAGGAAAAAGTTGGAATTTTTTAAGTTTGGTAGGAATTTAAATTTACAAGCCATGGCAACACTTACTCTAGAACACACTCTGCACAGTCGTGCATCTTTGAACTATTTTTTTATCATAAATAAAAAAATATAAAAAAATAGAGAAATGTTTGATATCAATTAAAAAAATCGGATTTAAGTAAATCTTTAAAAATTTATTTTTGATTTTTTTTCAAAAAATTGTGATTTCTATCAACCCTGGGTCTGAGTCGTCAAATAGTCAGTAACATAGCTTTCAGTTTTCTGTTTTTACAAAAAAATTATAAAATGGGAGTCGGAGTCGGGTAATTTATACTGACTCCGACTCCAACTCCGACTCCATCCAAAAAGTTCCGACTCCGACTCTACAGCCCTGGTGGAATATCAAACGTATGAATAATATGTTGCAAGCTGTGTCAAATTCAAGCTTAGCAGGTTAGGTTTTGCGTCAGTCTTTGTCAAAACTGACGGAAAACTTAACCTGCTAACCTGGAATTTGGCATAGACTTACAGTGCCACCAACATATTATTCATACGTTTGAATTTCCACAGCCCGCTGAGGATCAGTTTTTTTTAATCTCTCGATACGTTTGCTTATGGCACATAACGAAACTCGTTTCGTTAAGACGCTCATAATAAAACTTGATCGTTAATATCATCATACACATCTCCCTTATATTTGCCTATTTATCCAAGATTTATATACTAATACTTCCGTTTATTGATAAAACACTTACCACAGGTAACTGCGTTTTGGAATTTCTATTCATTGTTCCAAGTTCGATGACGGCAGGAACGTTCGGCCGAACGGAATGCATAATGGGATTTACATTTAACAGCAATAAACTAATGTTTCTTTCTATATCTCCCAAGTACGGCATATCTTTCGATACATATTTCCTAGCTACTTTATCTTGCTCAGGTAGCACAGTATTATAGTAGTGATATCTAAACCACAATACAAAATAGGTGCTGTAAACACGATCGAAAAATCCTAATGTTCCTGTAAGCGGCAACCAAATATCTGGATTCAAAGCAGGATGAGAAGGGTTTCCCACCAAATCGTGACCTGACGTCATAGCACTCAGAGAACTTATCCCAATAATCGGACAATTAAACCTTGCACCCAGAGCAAACACAGTGGGGAGGTGGAATTCAACGAGCACAATGTCAAATTCTTTAGTTTTATCCTGAAGAAGTGCTTGCACTGGCGGGTGTTTCAGTTCCGCTTCCACCATCTCCGCCATCTGTTGAAAAAATGAGGCTGCAAGTTGCGTTAAGGAAAGGCCTGTGTGAGCTATATGTTGGAGATTGTTTCTTCTTAATATTTCATAAGCGAACCCCAAGTCAATTTCCGTTAAATTGGTTAACGCCGAGTCATTGAGTGGATTTGGAGTAAGGACCGTGACCTCATGACCTCGTAAGGATAGTTCTTTCCATATCGGTTGGAACACGACTTGATGGCTAATGGACGGTAGTGGAAACATTGCCAAGATTTTAGCACTTTGTACTACAGTACCTAACCACAAAAACACGAAAATTTGTAAGAATGTACTATTCATTGTTGCACTACAGCTATTCAACGGCAGGAACTAAAGTTAAGACTGAAATGATGTCCGTAGGTATATATTTACCACACGCGATTACAGCATTGTGTTTATTTTTATAGCAACAGGTTGCGTAACTTATTTTAAAATGAATAACATGTTTCTGGCCATCTATAGTTTGAATATATAGATAAGATAAGATAAATATACATATAGTTTGATTCGATTTTAATTATTGTATTATTTTTTATAAAATCTAAAGCGGTCTTTACATTATTAATAATATTGCGCAATATTTCAGATTGCGCAATTAAATTGAAAATCTAAGAGGAATATTAAAAGTGTGTGCAATGTTTTATGAACGATTGAGCAGTTTGAATATTTTGCGCAATGTGTAGATATTGTACAGTGTGAGTGCAATATTGTATAATATTCCTTGTAAGAGCAGGTAATTGATAACATTTGGGTTGCCGGAATAGGTTTCCTTCAAATCGTATCGTTCATATTTTCCAGTAATTTAAAGTTACCATATTTTAAAACCATGAAATCGAGGCACCCATCAAAGAAAGAATGGAGGGGGAGGGTCTAAAGAAAAAAAATAATACGCACAGAGGAGAAGATGACATACTTAGCTTTTATGTACAATATTAAAACAGTAATTACCTTAAAAACTGTAACTTTTGCCCTTTTATCTTTTCAATGGCTGTGTGTGCATGTGTATATAACCGGGAAGAACTTAGTGTTAAGTGTGGTGATTTACTGAGCTGTGCGAGAAGCGAAGGAATTCGGGTATTTACTTTATTGATGGCTTGTATCGATATATCCAATGATTTAAAAAAGGAACTGTTCCGATTACATCGGTAGGTCTGGTAACCTTACAAGTAATTTATTGAATATAACATCCATGAGAAAAAAATGTTTGCAAAAATTCGACTCGCTAAATAATAGGTATTTAAGTACCAAGGGCAATATAAAGATGTTTATGCCCGAGAGCATTAACATTAAGTAATGCCCGTGGAAGATACAAAATTTCAAGTCTTCCTAGTGTTTTTTGTTTGTTTATGGACAATGTCGAGGCATGCAGAGTTTTTTATTAACAGAAATAATGGATCAGAAGTTGAATGATCAACCATTGCTGTGTACGCAGCAATGCATCGAAATGCGTGGTTGGTCGCTAACTATGAGCGGGCGTTAGGAATTATCATGCCCACACGACATGGCGTTATGTATTATAATGCCCGTTTATAATGCCTTGATTGTTATGGATTAGTTATTTATTCTGTACCACAGGTATAAACAACAAATAATGTGCTAGTAAGACATAAATACTATAATCCTAATTAAAGTTCATAGAATGATCCATTATGTAAAATGATAGGTACATTCAACTTGTTTTATCAAATGAATAAATAAACCTTCAGTGCAGATGGCAAATGACGTTATGTGCAGAGTAAATGGTAAAAAATATTTTTTTTTGTTTTATTAATTTGATTTTAAACAATGAAACCATAATTGCCATTAAGTTCAAAATCGAATTGTTTACATGCCATATTAGTTATGTACCAAGTGCATTATGAAGATGTTTACGCCCGAGGGTACAATCAACAAAATGTTATGTATTCTAGTGTTTCTTAATAGGTAACCTTAATAATGGATTAGAAAGCTTATATTGGATAATCAACTATTGCCGTGAACGTATCGATGTATCGAGGTACGTGATTAGTAAGAAATTTGACGCTTGTCATTTCTGACCATTTATGTCCCCCCTCAGCGTAAGAAACAATAATGTATTAGTAAGACGTAAATAAATTTATGAAAATTTACATTTACGTTACATTACATGGAATTTCTGTCTTTAAGTAAACATTAGAAGGTACGAAAAGTTGATGGTATATTATAAAATTATAAAATTATAACCCTCTCAATATAATGTTACAATCGTTCATAGACGTTTGATAACGTTTAATTTCTATTTTGCTAATCTCACTTTTACTTCCTTTTACGATAAAGGAAGTACATATTGGATTCACCCCAATAATTCGAAATTGAGTTTTCAACAGATCTTCAACTCAAAAAACATGTTTTTGTTCATGGGTCTGTCTGTCTGTCTGTGTGTCTGTGTGTCAATCTGTGAACAGAATATCTCAAAAATAAAAAGAGGTATGGCGTTGAAACTTCATATATAAGTTTTGTGTCCTAATGTAAACGCGCCAGCAGGCTTTTAACAAAAATCTCATAACCGGAAGTAGGTGTTTACTCTTGTGATTTTTCAATTTTTTTCGATTTTTTCAAAAACGGCTCTAACGATATTTTTCAAACTTTACATTTTTATTGCATTTTTATTGTATACTGATGTGAGATAGGTGATTTTGCAGTTGAATACTTCTAAAATGCGTTTCTTTGTTTTCTTTTTCTATTTTTTTTATTAACTCACATTTTAAATAAAACATCCGATATATTATTACATTTTTGAATTCAACTTAAAAGTTTTGAGAAAATTTGTCTCTTCAACTAACGCTCTATTTTGAAGGGTTTCTGTAGAATTTGTAATCTTTGAAATTTTTTTGACAAATGCTTAAAAATTAAAAATCAAATTTTTGGCTAATTATAAGATCACTGTAAAAAGGGGAGTGTATCACACCAGATTTTTTCTTTATATGCAATGCATCCCTTACCAACAAAGAGTAAAAAATGGCGTTACTATAAACATGCTAGTGAATCATTATTACTTATTAGCACCTTAGTTCTTAGTGAATTATAATGTAATAGTATCAGTCACATTGCTATAAAGAATTTGACTACTTCTGTAAGAAACCACGATTTTTTTATTATTTATTATTTCCCTCGTCTGAAAGACGAAGGAAGTATTGTAATCACGAAAAATCACCTTTCGAGATTTTTTCAGATCTTCACGTTTCAAGGTCCCTAGATAACGAAAAAGAGGTTTTCTCAATTCCGTCAGTCAGTCTGTCTGTCTGTCTGTCTGTCTGTCTATCTGTCTGTCTGTTGGCAGTATAGCTCAAAAACTATTTGTCGGAGGAAGATGATATTTTGCATACATATTATATATCTACCTCGCATGAAACCGGAACAATTTTATACAAATAAATACAGGGCGAGCACCTTAAAAAATAAAATTGTGTTTATTCTTGAGTTAATTTTGAAATAAAAGGAAGTAGTAACTTTCACATAAGTCAGGTTTTACATTTGCCGAAAATAAGACTCAATCGATAAAGGATAATCTCACAAAAGAGTAAAAATGTTTCAACCATAACACGTGCTTTTCAAGACAGGCGCGCTCCGGACTTATCTGGAAGAGACTCGGTAGCGCAGATGGAATTTCGCTGTAGTTGTATCCGTTGCGGAGATTCGGTTAGGTTCGAGCATTCTGCAGAGCTGCAGATGCGGTGGGTTCAAACCCCAGCGGGATACATTTTTGTTATTTGAAAATGTATTTAATTTATTAGAAACGTGACGATATTTGTACTCCTAACTTAATTTGATTATTTAAATTATTTAATGTCTCAATGTTGACGAGGGAAGTCCTGGGTAAAGCCTTTTACAGATTTTTTTAAAACATATTTTTATTCTTTGATTTTTATCAATAAAAAAAGGTTACTAATCTAAACCAAATTAAAAAGCAGCAGCGCAGATATATTTAACGAAAATTAAATTTACTTACCAAAGGTATAGGTTTCTTTGGAGCTCTGAAAATTGTTCCGAACTCGATAATGACAGGAACGTTTGGACGAATAGGATGAATAATAGGATTTACATTTAAAAGCAACAAGCTCATATTTCTCTCTATATCCCCTAAGTAAGGCATATCTTTCCATATAAGCTTTCTTGCCGTTAAGTCTAGTTGGGGTAGTAGATGATAATGATAAAAATATCTATACCAAATTGTAAAGTACACGCTATAAATTCGTTCGAAAAAGTCCAAACTGCCCGTATATGGCAGAAATAAATCGGGATTTAAAACAGGATGTGAAGGATTTCCCACCGCATCGTGTCCCACCGTCATAGTGCCCAAAGAGCTGACTCCAATCATGGGACAGTTGAATTTTGAACTTAAAGCAAACACTGTGGGTTCATGCGACTCGACCAGCATTACATCGAATTTATTTGATTCATTTCGAATGAACTCCTGAACTGAAGAATGTTCCAATTCTTCTTTCACAAAGGTTCCCATTAGGTCATACATGGCAACTATGGTTTCCGTAAACGATAGGCCGCGGTGTAAGACAGATTGAGGACCATTTTTCTTTATAGATTCGTATGCAAATCCTAAATCTATTTCAGTTAAGTTGATTAAACTAGGATCGTTTAGAGGATTAGGGGTAAGGACTGTAACCTGGTGGCCCCTTAAGGACAGTTCTTTCCATACTGGTTGAAACACGATTTGATGGCTGATGGAAGGAATCGGGAAAACTCCTAAAATTCTTGCACATTGCACTTCACTCGAAAATAAACCCTCAAAAAGTGCTAAGACGGAAATTAATACTGCCCTCATCGTTAGGTTAAAGTATACTAAACAAGATTTAATTTTACAATTGATTGTATGGAAGCAATCAGCGTCTCAAATAACATGCCAGACAAGCAAGTAGCTGAGTGACGTTGTAATTGGTGGACTGACTGCCACTTCTCTGTATTATTTATACTGCGTTTGTGCGACTGATATTAGATCTGTCGTTGTAACAGAGACCGCAACACAAACCACAGTTGATCCCTGTTTGTCTAATCGTGTCACATGTTATGATTTTTTGCCGAATGTTGTAAAAGTGCGTATAGAAAAAAATGAATTAATTTCGATATTTTAACACAATTTTACATGTGTATCTACAGAGTAATTTTCATTTACATTTTCACCGAAATCTTTCTAAATAGAGAATTTGTACGCACAGGAAATGTATTATGTAATTTTGGCAAGGTTAACAACTAGTCTGTAGGTGGAAATTAATCATGAAGGTTATTTACCAAATTTATTACCTATCATTTCTCAAAATTAAGATATTCTGTATAAGAAAATAATCAGTATTAGGTTTAAGTTATAATAACGATTTCAAAAAATGAATATTACGATTTTAAATAATTAATTACGTAAAATAAAACAAAATAAAGTGGATTTAAGAAACGTTCTTTTGATTTTTATCTGTTGTCGGTGGTAAAGATTGTTAATAGTAGAGAACTGCTTCGATCTACTGACATACTCTACTGAATATGAACAACTGTATTTGAATAAATGTGATTTTAATATTTTACAGTGTACTTCTTTGTAAAATCTTTAAACATATACAGGGTGTTACAAAAATGTTGGGTTGGCTATACATAGACGGTTTCTACAACTAAAAATAAGCAAAAAAGTTTATATAAACATATGTCCTAAAATGGTTCGTTACTGAATTACAGCGGTGAATTTAAAGAAATTTACTTAAAGCTTTTCAGACCAATATTAAGTAGGCAGTCCGTGCTTTTTGTTTTCAGTCGTGACAGTTGATTAAGTCATTTATTTGATTAGTACTGTTTTCTAATTAATAGTACAAAATGGCAGATTATTCTTTCGAAGAGATGTCCGACATGCATTTAATGTATGGTTTGGCACATTGTAACAGAACAGAAGCAAGAAGACTTTACGCAGACCATTTCCCAAACCGACGTTTACCAAATGAAAAAACGTTCGAAAGGCTCCATATTAGATTAAGGGAAACAGGATCCTTCAAACCGGTAGTCCGAGATCGCGGCAGACCACGAACTACAAGAACTTTAGACTTGGAAGAACGTGTGTTGGATCGTGTTGAAGAAAATGCAGGTGCTAGTACTCGAAGAATTGCATCGGCGGAAGTTGTCGATCATGTGAGTGTGTGGCGGATTTTAAGAACTAATCAACTTTATCCGTACCACCTGCAAAGAGTACAGGGACTTAGTGAGAATGACTTCCCACCACGAGAAGCTTACTGTGTATGGTTGTTACAGACATGCGCCGCTGATCGTCTCTTTACTGATGAAGCTGGCTTTACAAGAGATGGTATCGTCAATTTTCATAATTTACACCAGTAGCAAGAAGAAAACCCTCATGCTATTATTAAGTCCAGACATCAAGCGCAGTTTTCATTAAATGTGTAGGCAGGAATTATCAACGACTTCTTGATCGATCCTATTGTACTTCCCCGACGACTTTCTGGGCAAAATTATCATTAGTTTTTAGAAAACGACTTACCAGGTTTGCCGGAAGCTGTTCCACTAAATGTTAGAGGACGCACGTGGTTCATGCATGACGGTGCACCGGCTCACTTCAGTCACACAGCACGCCAATTTTTAAATGCCGTATATCCTGGAAGATGGATTGGCCGTGGTGGACCTGTAGCGTGGTCTGCACGGTCTCCCGATTTAAATCCTCTCGATTTTTACGTATTTAAAATATTGACGTAGAGTGGAAGATGGATGCCAGCAAATGCGAAATACACCAGGAATTCTTGAGCGAGTCAGGCAGTCCATGATACGACGAGCTCAGCAGTATGTTGCTGCCCGTGGAGGTCATTTTGAACATTTGTTATGATTTACATTAAAAACTCCCGTTTTCTGTAACCTTTTTTAAATAAAAAAATGAAAAACTTCAAGTGGCTGTAATTCAGTAACGAACCATTTTAGGACATATGTTTATATAAACTTTTTTGCTTATTTTTAGTTGTAGAAACCGTCTATGTATGGCCAACCCAACATTTTTGTAACACCCTGTAGGTATAACTATACTAATTTACTTACTCACCGATGGTAGTGGTTTTTTGTCTTTAATATGCATTCTTCCAAGTTCAATTACAGCAGGTACATTTGGACGTATCGTATGAATTATTGGATTTACATTTAAAAACAGCAGGCTAACATTTCGTTCAATGTCTCCTAAATACGGAAGAGTTTCACTAATGTATCTTTTAGCTACCAAATCTTGCCCAGGCAGAAGGTGATACTGGTAGAAATACCTCGCCCACATTGAAAAGTATGTGCTGTAAAGGCGATCGTAAAAACTTAATTTTCCAACAAATGGGAGCATAATCTCCGGGTTTAGCACAGGATGAGAAGGATTTCCAACCGCGTCATGGCCACTTAAAAAAGCTCCCAAAGAAGTTACCCCTATCATGGGGCACTTATATTTTGCGCTTAAAGCAGTGAACGTAGGGTGGATGAACTCGACCAAAAGCACATCAAACGTTTTAGTTTCGTCTCTGATAAATGCCTGTACCACGGGACTTGCCAATTCTTCTTCAACAATATCTCCGAGCAACTGATAACTTAGTCGCATTGATTCTGTAAATGACAGGCTTCCACTCAACATTTCTTGAGGATTCATCTTCATTAGTGTGGCATAGACAAACCCTAAATCTATTTCCGTTAAGTTTACAAGTTTGGTATCCTTCAATGGATTTGGAGTTAGAACGGTAACCTCGTGACCTCTCAGCGACAACTCCCTCCATATTGGTTGGAAAACAACTTGGTGGCTAATAGAGGGTATTGGAAATACTCCCAAAATTTTAGCACACTGCACTGTACTTAAACACAGGCACGTTAGAAATGTCAAATAAGTCGTTATCAATATTGCTTGCATTATAAATGATCACTTAACACTTTACACTATTACTAACTATCAGATAAGTTTACTATTTCTATTTAAGCGATTTATTAATACCACGCGCTTAGGTTAACTTTGTGCAAGTAACCTTTGGATCAATTTGTTCAATTGACATGATAAGATAGGAACACCTGATCGTTAATATTTAATATTATGTAATATTTATTTGATCTAACACCATGATCGCTTATCTGTTATGTCTACTATACTTTGATTGATGACGGCGCGGCGCCGCAATATAATTATTATTTTCTAGTTTTATAGTACATAATTGTGATAAAATAATGATGGGACTTACTAAAAATAGTATTTATGTTGCACTGATTGAAATATTTGCAAAAGTTACCTTCTGGTTATGATTATTTTAATTGCATGTCTTTTGGCATGAATATAAAACAGAGTACATACCTTAGGAAGAGGTTTCCTTCTTTGTATATGCATCTTTCCTAATTCAATGACAGCTGGAACGTTGGGCCGAATGGGATGAATAATGGGATTAACGTTTAAAAACACCATACTGACGTTTCTTTCGATGTCTCCCAAATAAGGAAGATCTTCCCCGATGTATTTCCTTGCCACTCGATCTTGCTCAGGCAAAACATGACAGCGGTAGTAGTACCTCAACCATATTGCGAAGTAAGTGCTGCATAGACGCTCATAGAATCCCATTTCATCAGTGAACGGTAGCATAATATCAGGATTCAAAACAGGATGCGAAGGGTTTGCCACAGCATCGTGGCCTGTTATCACGGCACCCATAGACGTTACACCAATCATAGGACAGTTAAACCTCGCACTGAGAGCGTACATCGTGGGATGCAAAAATTCAACTAACATAACGTCGAAAGTTTTACTTTTATCATGGATCAGGCTTTGCACTGGAGGATAGGCGAGTTCCTGTTCGACTAAATTTCCAAATATTTGGTAAATTGACTCAATAATTAATTTTATTGGAAGGTCTTTTTTAAGATTTGATTGAATGTCGTTTTTTCGCAAAAGGTCATAGGTAAAGCTCAGATCTATTTCAGTTAAATTAGTAAGTTTGGGATTCTTCAAGGGATTTGGAGTCAACACCGTTACTTGGTGACCTCTTTCTGAAAGAGCTTTCCATATTGGTTGGAAGACAACTTGATGACTGATAGAAGGAACAATAAATACTGCAAGAATATTGGCACTTTGCACATTATAACTACAGCTACACGAAAAGATTATCAAAAGCAACGAAGCACGCATTGTTAAATATCTTCTTACGCGCCTTGCGTTAGTTACTATCTGGCATTCTTACTGACCGTATAAATACCCAGCGCAAGTCATTTAGTTTCTTTTAAATACTTTGTAGAGGGGACAATTGATAACTGCTTATTAAAAGTTTGCGTGATGTGTTTTATGTTCAGAAATGCTCCGTCATGTACTATCAATAAAA
This sequence comes from Agriotes lineatus, assembly GCA_940337035.1. Lineage (NCBI taxonomy): Eukaryota > Metazoa > Arthropoda > Insecta > Coleoptera > Elateridae > Agriotes > Agriotes lineatus. The sequence continues at coordinate 94,275,031 of OW679195.1, read as the reverse complement.
TTTTAACTATTATCTTGGGAGTGATCTGTGATGACGTAAATGTAGCTGATATTTAATATTTCATGTAGTAATAATTACTTATATTGTAAACTTTATTAACATTATTTTTATAGAAAAAGGCTTTTAGGAACAGTAAATACTGTCACAGTTGTAACTAAACATTGGCATAGTATAATTGCCAATGTAAAATGAATTTTCAGTAATAATTTCATTGGTTTGTGTCGTTGCAGCCATTTGGTCGTATAAGAAAAATAATCTGGTGTTTTTTGTAACCTTCAGCGATTTTCATAATCTATTAAATATATTAGGAGGTTATATTCAGAGTACATCAATTTTAATCTATTAAATAGTGTACGTACCATAATTTTAAAATGTATGCTCAGAAAATTGCTTGAGTCTTTTAAAAGTTACGTAAAAGTGCTATACAGGGTCTCCCAGAAATAAGTGCACACAAAAAGCACTTAAAAGGAGCCAATGAGTTAGCACAGTGTCTGAAATAATTATGAAATGTGGCTTAAGCATTGCTGAACTCAAAACCATTATAGTTTTACCTAAAATATGTAGTGCGCCATCGCTTTTTATTTTGCTGTTTTTGACTACGACATTAATTTTTGTTAAAAATAGTGTTGATATCCATAGCAACATTACAAAAATATTACCACTTTTGAACCTATTTTCTTAGCAACTATATCTTTCTGAAGGTCCGCTCGTTTAGATCTGATAAAGGGGTGTTTTTAATTAAATTTCAAAATTCTCAGAATAAAAAGTTTTGGGGCAATTCTCATCTTCAGATGCTGCAGTTTTTTGCGCGCTTATTTTTGGGACATCCCATAGATAATGACTGAAAATGAAAAGTATACAGCTTCAACGATTAAAATTGATGGACGAGGTATACCGGGTGACTATGAGACCAGGGCCATGCTTATATTTTTTGTTTATGAATCGATTTAGATAAAATTTTATATGAAGATACTAGAGATAATTTATGATTGACCGATAGATATAGTCAAAATGGCCGACTTCCGGTTTCACCAGAAATGACACCAACTTTAATTTTTTAAATGGATCACCTTGTATATTTTATGTTTTTCGGCATTTACAATTCTAATTACATAAAGTAGTCTCGCCAAATATTAATTTCCTCAAAGAGAAAAATATTTTTTTCAACTTTTATTTTTTACGATAGAAGGCTGTGACTTTGAATAATATGTTCTAATTGACTCTAGCAACTAATAATAATAGCTATTTTATCAATAAAGTCGATAAAAAACCCTTAATAAAAGAACACAATTTGCTAAACACGTTTTATAAGAAAAAGTCACTTTTTTTAAATGGCAGCTACGAAGGGCCATCTTGCCATTAAATAGAAAATTTAATTACCAATCTAACGATATGCATCATGCACTACTTTATCTTTATTTAAAATTGAAGAATAATTAATTAATTAATTCTTTTAATATGTCTGTGTAATACCTAAACAAATTCGGCAACACTGTTGTATGTAATTTGAGTCGTAGATTGCGAAAAACATAAAATATATAAGGTGATTAGTTTAAAAAATCAAAGTTAGTGTTATTTCCGGTGAAACCGGAAGTCGGCCATTTAGATTATACTTGTATGTCAATCCGAAATTATGTCTAGTATCTTTGTATCGAGTTTCATCCAAATGCATTCATAAGTAACGAAGATAGAGGCATGGCCCTGGTCTCATTGTCACCCGGTATATGTAAAAATTATTTGCAGAATAGACAGGTCACATGGTAAAAATGTCATGTTTCTTAGTGGTTAGATTTATAATGAAGGAATTAATCATTATTAAACTGACAGAAACTATGGTTATTATTACGCCTTATTATGGATATAAAGGAAATAATCATATATAATACCATAAGAACTACTAATTTCGTCGATTAAATTAAAAGGTTACGTGAAAACATGTTGCATATGAAGAGCGCACACACCGCCCCAAAATGGTGGTGTTTGCGTGAGAGATATTTTGCCGAGGCAACATGTTTGAGGGCTAACCTTGGAAATTTAAACAACTAAATCAATAGTTAGAATGGTATTCGGAGGATTATTGCACAAAATCAATCATATTGACTACTGGTGCTGTCAAATTAATTTACTAATGTCAAACATGAGCTGGAGAAACACCAACTAGATCGTCTACTGGTCCAAATTCAAATTTGCATGATTTCTGATTGGTTGATTGCCTTAATCATTGTTAAATTGACAGAAACTATGTGCCTCGCAGCCATCATATTTTTCATCATACTGTTATTATATCATGCAGACAATAGCTGATAAATAAGCTCTTTGAAAGAAGCTTAACCTCAAAGTTGTTTAAATCATAGCCTAAAAGGCAACAAAGGTTAAAACAATTCATACTGAAGACGGTCATATTTAGACATACACAATACTGTTATATTTCGATAGCCTGCTACGGGTCAAAACGATCGTAAATAGCGTAAATAGTACGATACTAAATACAAAACATACTTCAAAATGATCATGTTTTCAAAATTATTTAAAAAATCACTGGAATTAAAACACATATCCTACTTATCGAGCAAAGTCTATTTATCTCTGAAAGGTTATTATTGTAAATTTCTGGTTATGATTATTTTAATTGCATGTCTTTTAGCATGAATATAAAACAGAGTACATACCTTAGGAAGAAGTTTCCTTCTCTGTATATGCATCTTTCCTAATTCAATGACAGCTGGAACATTGGGCCGAATGGGATGAATAATGGGATTAACGTTTAAAAACACCATACTGACGTTTCTTTCGATGTCTCCCAAATAAGGAAGATCTTCCCCGATGTATTTCCTTGCCACTCGATCTTGCTCAGGCAAAACATGACAGCGGTAGTAGTACCTCAACCATATTGCGAAGTAAGTGCTGCATAGACGCTCATAGAATCCCATTTCATCAGTGAATGGTAGGAGAATATCAGGATTCAAAACAGGATGCGAAGGGTTTGCCACAGCATCGTGGCCTGTTATCATGGCACCCAAAGACGTTACACCAATCATAGGACAGTTAAACCTCGCACTGAGAGCGTACATCGTGGGATGCAAAAATTCAACTAACATAACGTCGAAAGTTTTACTTTTATCATGGATCAGGCTTTGCACTGGAGGATAAGCGAGTTCCTGTTCGACTAAATTTCCAAATATTTGGTAAATTGACTCAATAATTAATTTTATTGGAAGGTCTTTTTTAAGATTTGATTGAATGTTGTTTTTTCGCAAAAGGTCATAGGTAAAGCTCAGATCTATTTCAGTTAAATTAGTAAGTTTGGGATTCTTCAAGGGATTTGGAGTCAATACCGTTACTTGGTGACCTCTTTCTGAAAGAGCTTTCCATATTGGTTGGAAGACAACTTGATGACTGATAGAAGGAACAATAAATACTGCAAGAATATTGGCACTTTGCACATTATAACTACAGCTACACGAAAAGATTATCAAAAGCAACGAAGCACGCATTGTTAAATATCTTCTTACGCGCCTTGCGTTAGTTACTATCTGGCATTCTTACTGAACGTATAAATACCCAGCGCAAGTCATTTAGTTTCTTTTAAATACTTTGTAGAGGGGACAATTGATAACTGCTTATTTAAAAGTTCGCGTGATGTGTTTTATGTTCAGAAATGATTTTAACTAGCAGGTGGAGCAAAAATGCTCCGTCATGTACTAACAATAAAATTTTAACTATTCTCTTGGGAGTGATCTGTGATGACATAAATGTAGCTGATATTTAATATTTCATGCAGTAACAATTACTTATATTGTAAACTTTATTAACATTATTTTTTTATAGAAAAGGGCTTTTAGGAACAATAAACACTGTCACAGTTGTAACTAAACATTGGCATAGTATAATTGCCAATGTAAAATGAATTTTCAGTAATAATTTCATTGGTTTGTGTCGTTGCAGCCATTTGGTCGTATAAGAAAAATAATCTGGTGTTTTTTGTAACCTTCAGCGATTTTCATAATCTATTAAATATATTAGGAGGTTATATTCAGAGTACATCCAGTTTAATCGGTTGAACACTGTACGTACCATAATTTTAAAATGTTTGCTCAGAAAATTGAAGTTACGTAGAAGTGCTACACAGGGTCTCCCAGAAATAAGTGCACACAAAAAGCACATAAAAGGAGCCAATGAGTTAGCACAGTGTCTGAAATAATTATGAAATTTGGCTTAAGCATTGCCGAACTCAAAACCATTACAGTTTTACCTAAAAGATGCAGTGCGCCATCGCTTTTTATTTTGCTGTTTTTGACTACGATATTAATTTTTGTTAAAAATATTGTTGATTACCATAGCAACATTACAAAAATATTGCCACTTTTGAACGTATTTTCTTAGCAACTATATCTTTCTGAAAGTCGGCTCGTTTGGATCCGATAAATGGATTTTTTAATTACATTTCAAAATTCTCGGAATAAACATTTTTGGGGCAATTCTCATCTTCAGATGCTGGAGTTTTTTGCGCACTTATTTCTGGGACATCCCATAGATAATGAATGAAAATGTAAAAGTATACAGCTTTAACGATTAAAATTGATGGACGAGGTATACCGGGTGACAATGAGACCAGGGCCATGATTATATTTTTTTGTTTATGAATCGATTTATATAAAATTTTATATGGGGATACTAGAGATAATTTATGATTGACCGATAGACATAGTCAAAATGGCCGACTTCCGGTTTCACCAGAAATGACACCAACTTTATTTTTTTAAAAGGATCACTCTGTATATTTTCTGTTTTTCGGCATCTACAATTCAAATTACATAAAGCAGTCTCGCCAAATTTTCATTTCCTCAAAGAGAAAAATATTTTTTCAACTTTTATTTTTTACGACAGAAACGCTGTGACTTAAAGAAATCTATTCTAATTGACTCTAGCAACTAATAATAATAGCTATTTTATCAATAAAGTCGATAACAAACCCTTAATAAAAGAACAAAATTTGCTGAACACGTTTTATAAGAAAAAGTCACTTTTTTTAAATGGCACCTACGAAGGGCCATCTTGCCATTAAATAGCAAATTTAATTTCCAATCTAACGATATGCATCATTCACTACTTTATCTTTATTTAAAATTGAAGAATAATTAATTAATTAATTCTTGTCATATTTCTGTGTAATGCCTAAGCAAATTCGGCAACACTGTTGTATGTAATTTGAGTCGTAGTTGCGAAAAACATAAAATATATAGGTGATTGATTTAAAAAATCAAAGTTAGTGTTATTTCCGGTGAAACCGGAAGTCGGCCATTTGGATTATACTTGTATGTCAATCCGAAATTATGTCTAGTATTTTTGTATCGAGTATCATGGCCCTAGTGTCATTGTCATCCGGTATATGTAAAAATTATTTCCAGAATAGACTTTAAACAGGTCACATGGTAAAAATGTCATGTTTCTTATTGGTTAGATTTATAATGTAGGGATTAATCATTATTAAACTGACAGAAACTATGGTAATTATCACGCCTTATTATGGATATAAAGGAAACAATCATATATAATACCATAAGAATTATTAATTTCGTCGATTAAATTAAAAGGTTTCGTGAAAACATGTTGCATATGAAGAGCGCACACACCGCCCCAAAATGGTGGTGTTTGCGTGAGGGATATTTTGCCGAGGCAACATGTTTGAGGGCTAACCTTGGAAATTTAAACAACTAAATCAATAGTTAGAATGGTATTCGGAGGATTATTGCACAAAATCAATCATATTGACTACTGGTGCTGTCAAATTAATTTACTAATGTCAAACATGAGCTGGAGAAACACCAACTAGATCGTCTACTGGTCCAAATTCAAATTTGCATGACTTCTGATTGGTTGATTGCCTTAATCATTATTAAATTGACAGAAACTATGGTAATTACGCGTTATTATGAATATAAAGGAAATAATAATAATAATAATTTGTTTAGTTGCATAGAAGTATCTGCCTCGCAGCCATCATATTTTTCATCATACTGTTATTATATCATGCAGACAATAGCTGATAAATAAGCTCTTTGAAAGAAGCTTAACCTCAAAGTTGTTTAAATCATAACCTAAAAGGCAACAAAGATTAAAACAATTCATACTGAAGACAGCCATATTTACACATACACAATACTGTTATATTTTGATAGCATGCTACGGGTCAAAACGATCGTAAATAGCGTAAATAGTACGATACTAAATACAAAACATACTTCAAAATGATCATGTTCTCAAAATTATTTAAAAAATCACTGGAATTAAAACACATATCCTACTTATCGAGCAAAGTCTATTTATCTCTGAAAGGTTATTATTGTAAATAGAAATTTCGAAAACGCTATATACCTGTAACAAACTAGTTAATTTGAAATCAATAGAAATCACATGAAGGGTGTTTTTCATTGTAACTGTATAACATAAGTAGCTACCTATTATAACACATGTTTTTTGTTTTAGCCTGGAGGCAGACCGGAGGCAGACTTTACTTTAGATGTGCCACGATCGGAGCTCTTGTCCAAGAAGATGAAAGAAGACAAGAAGTGGCGATGCCGATGTCGATTACTAACCTCTTTCCTGGGCCTCGTTTTCTTTCTGTTGTCTGTTATGGCAGTTAGTCTCATGTTAACCCGAGGAAGGCGCATGTTCGGATCTATGGTCTAATCCTTAATAATAACAATATATTATAAAATTGTAGTCTTGCATACTGCTTTGACGTTCAGGAACAAAGAAAGAATGGCATCTGAGGATGGATGAACGCATATCTTATTCTGTTGTAGATGTTCTGACATCATTCAAATATAATTAAATTATGTATGAGTTCTTGAGTAAAAAGGGGCAATCTTTCACCATTTGTACTACAAAAGAGTTTCCACAATATTTTCACATGTTTACGGAAAAGTATTCGTACAGTTATAAACTAACATCTTTAAATTTTAGAACTCAATCAAGTTTTTTCATCTGCTACACTTTTGTCTACTGACTTTAGAATAGAGTTTCTATTTTGCAAACAGTGATAAGTATCTCAGTGAATGTTAATTAAGTGAAACTGTATATAATACAACTGAAAATCGTTTGATACCGCCGTACTTTTGTTAGATAGTTACAATAATAAATTTTGATGTAGGTACTTTTTACGTAATTATGTATTTAATTTTGTTCTTAATTTAAAACTCGTATATCGTATGATATTGATTTTACTGTAGAGATATTTAAATTCCACCAAGTAATACTTGATCAGTCTTAAACGAGTCTGGCAACAATAAGTAGCTTATTTCTATATCGAATATACAACAGTTCACATTCCGGAAGGAAAACTTGCCGACTTCCAACCGGTACATACTCGAAACAACAATGAAATTGCACGCTGTGAATAAAGCATTAATTCTAGAGATCAGTAATACTTTAAGAATTATTCGTGCTTGTACCATTTAAATATTACGAATGTAGTCAGTTTAATCACGCCATTATAATTGCTCATTGAAGGTTACATAAGTGGTGCCAAATAGTTACCATTTATAGCAGTATTGGCCCCTTAAGGGCTTTAATAGTTGTGATAAAATAATAGTGTCATTTATGTTCTATTATATTAACTATTTTATTTTAATTCAACCAAAATAAACGAATTGCATAACGCAGATCATCGAGTTCTTATTATGAAATTACACCATACACAATTACTTCTAACAGGTTGTTTAAATACCCATATTTAAAGTGTCCTTGAGTGTGATTATCATTGTTAAACTCGCTTGATGGCCTGCGTTTTCCGTAACTTATCTTAGTTTTAATTCAAACTATGTTATTGAAGTCTGAGTGTAAATTAATGTGAATGAATTGACTAGGCATAAGAAATAAAAATACATATATCTATTCTCTGTGTTTTATTTCAAAATTATTCACATTGCTTAAATAGTAACAATAGTAATAACGATGTTATAGACGACTACTCCAATGTCATCGAAGTAACAGAGTTATGACATCTCATAAGTTATTAAAACATGTAATTACACCTAGTTAAATATCCATATAACACATATTACATCTCAGACAGATCATCAAGAAATCCATAGAAATTAACAATCTTATTACTACTTATTCTTCACTGGTTATCGAGGAGCTTTTAAAGCTTGAAGTGAAATAAGTTATGAGTCATATTATCTGAACTAGGAGTGTTGAACCACCTAATTTCTCCTATACCTGCTGCAAAGACGAGGTTCAATGGAAAGGTAGATATATTCGAACCCTGTAAAGTCAAAACAACGAGACAGTTGACTATACTATTATCTATTCATATAACCGCGAATACGTAACGAGGAGAATGCTAGAGAATTGGACTGGTGGAATTGCCATAGGCGAGGGGAAAGCTAATAACCTACTATATGGTGATAACACTGTCTTATCTGCAAATACAGAAAAGGATACAGGAGAATTAATGGAAAAACTAAAAGTGGAAAGTAACAACTACCCACCTTGCTATCAACTACAATAAAACTAAGATTGGAGATGAAATGGCTAGACGAGTGGTGAGAGATCTTTAACGAACATGGGTAGATAGCGCTATCTTCTGAAACCAATACGAAAATTATAAAAACAGTTTGCATTTCCAATATTTGTGTATATTAGTGCAGACGTTAAATCCCAATATAGGAATTGATACACTGGAAATGTGATAATGGTAAAGGATATTCGGCATCGCCTGAATTGCCAGAAGAACTGCAAAAATGCAAGTACGCCCATATTAAAATATTTTAGACACATCGCTAGAACAAACACCGACAATTTAGAGAGATTAGTGGTAGAGGGTGAACTGGAAAACAGCAAATCAAGAGCATGATCGCCAAAACGATGATCTGATTAGATTAAAAAATCAACCAACTATTCTATCCATCAAGCTACCCACTAGGCCAGACATAGACAGAAGTTGTGCCACGATACCAGCCCAAGAGTAAAGCAGAATCACGACCCTCTGAAAATAGCAGTCATAGTTTTAAACTGTTCATTGATGCGTTCAAAATATGTAAGAAGTATAATATTACAATATGCAAAGTGCAACACTACATAAAATTTCAAAACTCGGTTTTCAAAACAGTTATCTTAGCTGCAAATATTACTATTTTATATGGGTTTTGCCGTATTAATGCAAACTACACTTCATTCACTGAGTCATGTCAGTAAAATCTGCAACCCAAATTACACATATCAGCAGTAAGTTGTTTTCTAATAGGGTTTTATTAAAATTTAGATAACACAATGTCTCAAACATAAACTGGGAAAGAAGGAACAAAGAGGGAATTGTTATCCACAACAGAAATGAAATTCTAACAATAGTGGAAGAATTTTACACAGATTTATATGAATCTAAAATAAAGCCGGAAAAGGAAGGTGATAACAAAGCAACTGTAAAAATACAAAACGTAGGATCTGAAGAACAACCAGACATAACAATGGAAGAAGTACAAGCAGCAATAAAAGACATGAAAACTAATAAAGTCACAGGTGATGATGATATATCAATAGACATGATCAGAGAAGGTGGAGAAAATTTAATTTCAAAAATAACAAAGCTGCTTAACAGGTGCCTGAAAGAAGCTGAAATACCTAAAGCTTGGAAAAACTCCAATGTCATACTACTGTACAAGAAGGGTGAAAATACAAAACTAGACAATTATAGACCGATCAGCCTGCTATCACACATATACAAGCTGATGACAAAAATAATCAATAATAGACTGGTAAGAAAATTAGATGAATATCAATCACAAGAGCAAGCGGGATTCAGAAAAAAACTACAGCCCAGAGACTATCTATTAACAATGAAAATAATCATTGAAAATCGAATGAATATAGATTCCCCTTACACCTCGCTTTTATAGACTATAGTAAAGCATTCGACAGTGTAGAGCATTGGGCTATATACAACTCGTTGGCAAATAGCAGAATTGACCACAGATATATCCAACTCATAAGACAACTGAATAATGAAACCACAGCACCATATATTCTACATGAGAAATCCAAACCAGTCCCAATCAAGAGAGGAGTAAGGCAGGGTGATACGCTCTCCCCGAAACTCTTTACTTTAGCGCTTGAAGATATATTCAAGAAAATGAATTGGACCGAGAAGGGAATAAACGTGAACGGGGAACGGTTAACTAATCTTTGTTATGCCGACGACATTGTTCTTATATTACAAAGTAAAGAGGACCTAGAAGAGATGATCATCGATCTTAATAGGGAATCGAAAAAAGTAGGACTAACTATGAACTTGGACAAAACGAAAACAATGTACCCTGGACCAGAAATACAAATCAATGTGGAGGGAACTCAAATTGAAAGAGTAACAGAATACATATACCTGGGCAGAGATTAGAACTAGGAAGATGTAGTGAGAAGGAAGAAATAAAAAGAAGAATACGAGCAGGATGGGCTGCCTTTGGAAAATGGCTGTACATCCTAAAAAATAGCAAAATAGCCCAAAGTCTGAAAACTAAAGTGTTCGACCAGTGTATTCTGCCATCTATGACCTATGGAGCGGAAAATTGGGCAACAACGAAGGGAAATATCGAGTCAATAAGGGTAGCTCAACGAGCGATGAAAAGGGCAATGCTGAACATCACAAGGAAGGATAAAGTCCGAAACGAAAGAATTAGAGACATCACCAAAGTGACGGGCATAGGAGTTAAAATCTCCCAACTGAAATGGAGCTATGCAGGACATGTAGCCAGAAGCAGCACAAGCAGATGGAATCGAAAAATAATATAATGGAGACCATATGAACACAAAAGGAGAAGAGGACGACCACCCATGCGCTGGTATGATGACTTTAAGAAAACGGCTGGATTAAACTGGATTCAAATAGCACAAAATCGAGATAGATGGAAAACGTTAGGGAAGGCCTACATCCAAAAATGGATTTAAAGGGTTCAAGAAGAAGAAGAAGAACATAATGTAGGTATAATTAGAGGTTATATTTTTTTTGTAAAATTTGGCAACTGTTTTGTATAGCCTGAAATTGTAAAATTGTTCAAAAAACTATGCTGTTTCTAGTAGTGAGTAGTTCGATTCTGGTGCGGTCGTGCTTTATTAGCTCCGAAACAGTAAAGTAAAAATAGAATTAAGAGCAAACTAAGCAGAAATAGAGTGTCCAGAAGAATATAGCGTACGAGAAGGCGGGCAGGTGGCCGGACAGCGGCTCCTATCGCGGTGCACCCAAGATAACGCCGACCGTCGACCTCAACGGGACATCGACCGGTCGAACAAAATTTGAAACAGCTGATTTGCGGAAGCATACATAATTAAAAATTTAAAAAGGGAAATTGAAAATGGATGGCAAAGAAGATACAACAGACGAAGGAAAAAGAAGAAGAAATTGGGAGAGCGGAGAGGAGGAAGACACGTTTAAAAAGAGCAAGAAAACAGCACGCTCTCCTAGCGAAAGCAAAACAAACGAAGATGAAGATAAGCTAGGAAAAATATTGAAAAGTATGCAGTCGTTAACAGAAGAGATAAAAGGAACGAGAGAAGAACAAAAAGTGTATAGTAGAGAGATAAAGGAACTGAAAGCAGAAAATGAACAAACGAAAAATGAAAATATAGAACTAAAAAGAGAAATGAAGACAATAAATGCCAGATTGGATGCAATGGAAAGAAATAAAAGAAGAAATAACATCGTAGTATAAGGATAGATGAAAATAAGAATCTAACACCAAAGCAAGTAATGAAGGATTTCATAGAAAACCAATTAGAAATAAAAATAAATGTTAAATCGGCCACCAAGTTGGGCATAAAAACGTATCTTATTGAACTTAATAGCGCATATGATAAAATGGAAGTAATGAAAAATAAAAATAAATTGAGAAATTACAAAGAAGAAGAACTGAAGAAAGGGCGGAAAATAAAAATCGCATTCCAGAAAGTAATAATTGACGGGCAGGAGTGGAAATGGAACAAGGATGAAGAACGATTAATAATTTCAAGAAGCAAAAGACCAAAACGGACAGAAGACATGAATTCAAAAAACGATTAATGGAAGGCAATCTTAAGCAGAATATGGAAACGACAAGGCAAACAATGGACATAGCAACATGGAACATTAGAGGGATACACGGAAAAGAAAAAGAACTTGTCAAGGAATTCGAAGAAATTGATATAAACATTTTAGCAATTACGGAAACTAAACACAAAGGAAAAAAGGCCACAGAACTAGAGGAAGGACATATATAATGATACTAAGCGGAGTTAAGCATGAAGAAAGGGCTAAAGGAGGAGTAGGGTGTATAGTGCAAAAAAGAGTGGCAAAATACATAACTAATTGGAAATGTACATCAGAAAGAATAATGAAGATTGAACTGCAAATGGGAGAAAGAAATAGAATACATTTAGTAATAGTACGGACCGAATGATGACGAGAAAGCAGAAGCCAAAAGTACATTTTGGGAAGAAGTATCAGAAATAGTAGAAAGCTGTAAGGTAAAAATATTGACATTGGGTGATCTAACTGGCAGAGTTGGCGTACAGTCAAGTGACGTAATAGAAAAGTATGGAAAGACAATGGAAACAATAATGGGCATAGAATTATAGATTTTTGTGTGCTACATAACCTAGTAGTGATGGACACATTTTTCCAGCACAAGGGCGGGCACAAATACACGAGAGAATAAGTCCCAAGCAGAAAGGAAATCAAATTATTGACTATGTTTTAGCATCTAGGAGCATTAGACGTGAAATAATAGATGTCAGAGTTAACAGAAGGCCCGAGGTAAATAGTGACTACTACCTGCTAAAAGCGAAAACGAAGATAGGATGCCAAGAAACCTAGCAGTAACAATAGTAAATTATAAATACGAAAAGATAACAGTAAAGAGACAATAAAGACCTACAGATTAACAGATAGAGAAGTAGCGCTCAAATATAGTAATAAAGTTGAGGAAATGATAAATGCATCGAGAGAATTTGAAAATCGCGACGTAGAGGAAATATCGAAAACCTTCAAAAGCATTCTAATAAACGCAGCAAGGGAAACATGTGGCATATCGGAATTGAATAAAAACAGAAAGCAAACGGCCTGGTGAAACGACAGTGTGAATAAAGAAAGAAAAATGCAAAGCATATCTGCGTATTAGAAATAATGACACGTACCAAGATTACAAACTAAAAGAGTATCCTGGGAAGATTTTGGCAAGAAAATGGAAACGGATTTCCATACGCATCGAAAATTGTTCTACAACACATTGAAAAACTTAAGATCAGACAAGAAAAGAGAAACAATCAAGCAAATCGAAGATGAAAACGGAACAGTACTAGCATCAGAAGAGGATATAATAGAAAGATGAGACGATATTACGAGAAATTGTTGAACAAAGGGACTGAGGAAAAACCCAAGAAGGAACGTACAGTACAGAGGAAACCCAACAACAAGGTAAACATATCCAGCCAAGAGACGTGAAGGAAGCCATAAAGAAACTTCAAAAAGGAAAGGCGAAAACGAAAATATCTAGCAAGACCTGGGATGATGGTAAAGTACCGAAAGACTGGATAACAGGAATTATTGTACCAATACACAACAAGGGAGAGCGCAGAGACTGTAACAATTATCGAGGGATTACTCTGATGAGTATAGTATCAAAGGTTTATAAGCGAATTCTCGAAACAGAATTGACACAAGTACTAGACCCACAACTTGAAAAGTCGCAAAGTGGCTTCGGGAAAGGCAGGAGTATACACGATCATATATTCACAATTAAACAGATGATGGAAAGGACAAGGAAGACAAACACCAAAATATATCTAGCGTTTCTCGATTTAGACAAGGCATTCGACAGAGTATCAAGATCAATTGTGGAGGAAAGCTTAATAAAAAGAAAAATCAACCCAAAATTATTAAGAGCCATAATGAGCTTGCATAAAAACAACAGAAACATCATAAGAACTGATAGCATGCAATCACGAGAGTTCCCGGTAAACGACGGATTACGGCAAGCAGGGGTGTTAAGTCCAACACTATTTAACGTGGCCATGGACGATGTAATAAAAGAAGCAAGAAAAAGAGCATCAAAAGTAAATGTGGGGAATCGAAAATTAGAACTAGTTCGGATAAGTGAGTGCGCGTTTGCTGACGACCCTGTCATATTTGCAAAGAACGAAAGGGACCTGAAGAACAATTTATACATATGGGAAGAAGAATTAACAAGAGAGAAATTAAAAATAAACGAAGAAAAAATAAAAATTATGATCAGTAGGAAATCAGATGTACAAGTAAACATGATAGACAACTTAAACACCTTTAAATACTTAGGAGTGTACCTCGACAGTACCGGTAACCACGAAATGGAAATACACAACAGAATAGAGAGTGCATCAAAAGTATACCACAATCTTAAAAATAACTTCCTGGCGAAAAGAAAAGTCATAATAAAAACTGACGCAGAACCTAACCTGCTAACCTCGAATTTGACATAGTGCCAACAACATACTATGAGCAAATCTAATGTGTGTTGCATACTCACCTGCTTGAAGCTGCGTACATTTAAGTTGGGCGCCCTGTATATGCTGATTCTGATTTGAGAATAAATTCGCCCTCTAAAAATCATCTTAAAATGAGGCCTTAAGCAAAGATCCATATTAAAGACACGGCATATTGATTATGGCTTCCATAGTCAGCAAACAAGACATGTCCATTTGCACCTCTAATCTGAATTTTCTTTCGAGCTTTATTAGTCCTCTAGTTACAGCTTATATTTGTAATTAGCTTTATCTGACCTTGACAAAGCATCCTCAACTGTGACTGGATCAATGTTCATGTCAACGTTTCCTGTGCACATGTAAGTCACATAATCATCAAATTTTCTGGGCTTTGGTTTCCTTTCGGATATCCGTCTTGAATCTGGAATTTCTACTTCATCTTGAGGAATGTAGTCGCTGTCATCACTTTCAATAAGCTCCTCATTTTCTTCAAAGCTGTTTATCTCATCTAGTTCAACTCTCTGAGGATTTTCATCTTCGCTATCCCCCACTGATGCTGATATTTCTTCATTTTTGTTCACGCTTATGTTTAATTCACTGTTTATCATGGTGTCAACTTTGTGTTCTTTGTTTTCCATTATGATGACATCCCTGCTGATTGTTACGGAATTTTTTCTTGGATGGTATACTCTATAGCCTTTAATAGTTTCGCCATAACCCACAAGAATCCCCTTTTCTGCTTTCTTGTCCCATTTCAATCTTTTATCTTTGGACACATGCACCATAACTGTACTACCAAAAATTCTAAGGTTACTTACATTACGTTTTCTGTCTGTCCAGAGTTAAAATGGTGTTTTGTTATTCAATCCCAGAAAAACTTATTTCAAGGCGAAAATTGCATATGAACATAGGCCCTGAAACTCTTCGTTTTAATATAATAAAATAACATTTTTTCTATACAGTATCCCAACCAGCTGAAATAATTCAACTAAATTTGGTGTGCAACTCTGGCCTAAATGCTACTACATTCCATGACAATATCAAGGTTCTCCATCGACCAGTGGCGGAGATGTGGGGTTTCGCGACCAATAAATTTAAAAATTCACTAGTACGACCCTGTTGAAAATCGAAATTGTTTCTTTTTTCAAAAAAGCGTTTAATTCTCTACAAAAAATGTCCCTTCACATTTCCCCATATCTCCCACGGTTGCGTAGCAATTTTCAATAGTTTGGTCACATTCATGTTTTTTATTCAAAATAAACTCGAACTAGTTTTGGGGTAGAATATTGTAATTAAATAGATTACATTCTTTATTACTTATTAGTGGACATTGAAAATAAGGTAACGTCAACTGACGTCAACATAACCTAAAACAGCTGGTTAAAATGCTATAATATCGCGATTTATCGATTTCAAAAAAAGCATAATGTGCCCCTCGACACTGCGAAGTTTCTTTTGTCCCTCATGTAGTTTATTTGCCTTGGCCCTACGGGCCTCGACAACTAAATTCACATTCTTGATAAAAAGCTAAACTTCAGTGCCTTTATACAAACTACTATTAGTAGGCATGTTTAGTTGATATATGTCATAATTAAAATCAGCGTTAAGCCTACTCGAATATTTACTTCTATGTTTATCTCTTTCTTACTCGAGCAAAAATAAATGCTATAGCACAAATATCAAGAAATACGATAAAGTTGTTTCCTTAGTAAAATTAAAATATAACCTTCTAGTACTGGCGCCTTCTCGGGAAACGCAACTACTAGCTCTGTGTGACAGTTATTTTTTTCATAAGTTTCACATGTTATTTTGACTTTTCTTCGGATTTGTATAATTGCATAATAGACTACCATCTGAAAAGATTTTCTCGCCCTATGGGAAGCTTTGTATCGTACTTAATGGAGGAAATCAAATCAGTGCATCAATGTAAAATTGGGACTCATACATTTTTCTTTATGTTGAAACAAAAAAGAAATGTAAAGATGTAAGCTATGTAATTACTAAATATATGATTATACACTTTTTCTAATTCATCTTCATGAAGTCACCGGAACTCGTTAATAAATGAAACAAAATGCATATCCTAAATCTATTTTTTTCAGTTTATCAGTGATACTTAGTTTTTCTAATAATTTTTCAACAATTACATCATTTCTAGTTCCAGCTGGTGGTTCTATAACTTGGGTATTTTACCTTCAGGAACTTCCTGTTTTCTTTGGCATACCTACTTCTCTGAGTAATAATAATGATATTGCTATTTTGTAAAGTAATTTTATGGAATTTAATTGTAAACGTTTTTGCAAGAGTATGTAGGCACTTATAAAAATAAAAGTTTCTATGCAAATAAACCTAGTAATTTTGCTTGCCATAAAACTAATCAACTGTATAATAGCGTTCAAAGATGTCAATGACACGACCACGGGCGTCGTGTGCCCCACACGACTTTTTACCAAATACAATTTAAACAAATCTGTAAAGAGCTTTACACGAAACTTCCCTCGCAGGTGGAAGTTTGAAGCTAATCATTTTGGAAATATTGAAGGAGTTTTTTACGGTGTTCGCTCTGAATAATATTGGGTCCAAAATATGCAGACAGACACACGGAATTGAGAAAACCTGTTTTTCGTCATCTATGGACACTGAAACGCGAAAATCCGAAGAAATCTCGGAAGGTGGTTTTATCACGGTTACAATTAATACTTCCTTCGTCTGGTAGCCGAAGTAACTCAGAAATGGCTAAGAAATTTTGAACAATGAAAGAAGATGTAAAAATAGAAAGCTACTGAAGCGGTCAGCCTCCTACACCTTACCTTTCAAAAATAATAAATGAAAATTTATCAGAGATTTCTCTAAGACCAGAGGCTAGTGGTGGAAGGTTAATGAAGGATTCACTACAACATTTATTAGATTTTTTTTATTACATTAAATATGATATTGATGCAAACGTTGATGCCTTCATTGTTAAACACTATTTTGTTACAGTATAAAATGCGAAAAATCAAGTTAACCTGATGCAGTACTCAACGTTTTAGGCAAAATCTCATTGATTTAAATATGCATCCAACAACTGATTGGGCTAGATAAGACTATAAGGTTAGTGGTAAACTCAAGTTTACATTCAGTTTAACATTTTTGTGTTATACTCTATTCTTTAATGCCGCGAACAAAGTTATCCAATCCATTATTCAATTATACTAGAAAACTTGATACTATTGTTGAATCTAGATTACTTTGGAAATATTATGTGGCGTGTATAACTTAGTCCGCGGTATTAACAAATAGAGGGACCTCGACACTGTGTGAAACTGTAAACGGTATACTGGTAATATGTAATATAGTTGGGATAGTAAATGAATCTGGCCGAATCTAGCTGTCCGCAACCAAAGTTGCACGAGAGTAATATTGGTTATATTGCATTTGTTTTTATATAGTGTTATTCAAATCAAAACTGCAAAACTTCAACAGAATCGATATAATTAGAATTATGTCTTTATTTAATTTTTTATATTTGTCCTCAACTGCCGAGGTCATTAGCGCAGTTTTGATTACACAAATATATTTATAGATTTGACAAACTTTAATAAATTCTTAACACTACCTTCAAAGACTATCTAATATTAGATAGTCTTTGCTACGGTCTATATTCTTGAAGAGGTACTGTTTCCATGCTGTCTCGTAGATGATTGTTTGTTGGGAGATTTTTGGGCACTTAATTATTACATGTTTAACTGTTAGCTGAACATTAAACAGTTCACAAGTTGGGGGATCTTGTCTTTGGAGAAGATGTTCGTACGTGATACAAATATGTCCAGTTGTCAATCGGTTTAGATGGGTTTCTTCCTTCCGGGTTAGTTGGATCTTGAGTGATGACTTTTGTGGGAATCGTTTCACACTGCGTAGTTTGTTCCCTTCAATTTCTCGCCATTACTGGTTTCATTTTTCGGTTATTCTGTTTCTTAGAATTGCCTTCATGTCGCTTGCCGTTATGCTATTTATCGTCTGGTGCTGGTCTATCGTGGTTGTGCACTTGGCCCCTTCTTCAACTTGGTCATTCCCTTTGACCTCTATACGGGATGGGATCACTACGATAATTAAACTGTTCTGGTATCATTGGTTACGTCTTGGATGCTTTCGATTGCAGATAGCATGTCTACTAGGGTGGAGCGATTTTTTTTTATAAATCGAATTCGCATTACTTACCGAAAGTTGGTTTTAGTACAGGATTGAGAAAAATGTGTTTTTTGTTCGAATCAAAAATCGTCTTCAGGGTCAGCACGACCCTTAAATAACTCGTCGATGCAAAAATTTCTCCTATTTCTCAGAATTATTAAAAACTTTTTGTTCTGCATTAGCAGCTATTGATACATTTTTCGATGTCTTAAGCTGCAGTTAAAATTCCAGCCAAAATCTGTAAGATCTAAAGGGTGCGCCACTTATTTAAATTATTCACTATTTTAGTAAGTTTTAGTGTCTACGTGGCAACAATGTCTGGACTAAAAATGACTCATCGACTACGTGCCGTGCAGTTGCTGTGTGACCTTGTTAGATTCAGTTGTCAACAAACTGTCGAGTAAGAAAGTATTGCGATTCCAACGTTGAGTGCAGTTTTTACCTTACTTTAGCGAGTTCGTCAGTTTATAATCTTATATCTTACACCAAATGGCAAGTGAGGTCACTATAAAAACTAGATATAACAGTGCCTGCCCTATATTTGGACTAGGAAGTGACTTGGACAAAAGAGTTCTACCGACGTACTATGATGTTATGAATTGTTACATTCATGTTCGTGATAAGCTAATGCCCGAAGTGAATTCCAGAGAACCATCATTTCTTGAGGGGCTTCAATACCGACACTTAGTAAGCCAAGAATAGTGAAAATTATGAAATACTATCACAAAAAGTATGCGGAAATAAAAAAAAATTGCACAGGAAAGACCTTTTCAAAGTGAAGGCAGAATCTTTCGCAAACCACGCGAAGGCAACGCTCCTTGATATTGCATCTTGTAAGTGCAAAGATATTTCACCCTGCAATTGTAACAAAGACAAGAGAGTCTCTAAGTTAGAACAGCAATTCCTTACTGACCAAAGGACGGTTCGCCGGATGGCAATTGCAAATGTAGACCTAACAACAACAAAGCAAATGAATAAGAGACAGGAAAGAAAATTATACGCAAAACAAAGGCATGACAGAACCAATATAGCTGGAAGTAATACTCTGAAAAGTTTCGACGTTGAAGAGGATGAAGAAATAGAAAATGCGAGAGAAGAAGAAGAACAAGAAGATGAGGACTTTAGCTGCAAAATGCATAATGAACCCTCTACTTCTTCTGGCGTTAAATCATCTCAGATGCGCAAATATATATCTACAGTGGCTCTAGAATCTGACAGGTGTGGTGTCTCGGATCGTTCAGCAGCCAGAATTGCCTCCGCTGTTCTAAAAGATTTTGGTATTGTAGTAAAAATTAAACAACTAACGTGATAGACAGATCGAAAATTAGGAGAGCCAGAAAACGACAACGAAATATGCTTCAAACTTCTGGGAGACTTGAAACCTAGTATCCTCAAGCAGGAAGGACATAACACTAAAAATGATAAAACGTGGTAACAAATACTACAGAACAAGTGTTGTAGAAGAACATATTGTGCTGATCCAAGAACCCTATTCTAAATCTATTGGACATGTAAATCCAGAATGTAAAAGGGGGAATATTGAGGCTGATTGAGTTGGATCTAAAACGAAACTTGCATTGGTTCGTGTGTCAGCTTCATGCAAATGAGCTTCCTCTTCGTCACTTCTTCAACTTAGACGGGAAAATGACTGGACCAAGAACTTTTTCTGGTCCTATTGGTACTTCACTAAAGACATGCGAAACACTTCCTATAGTGAAATTTGATAAAATAGAATCCGAAGTACCACCACTGGATGTAAAGGACCTAAGTTCTGATCAAAAATACCTGCTAGAGATCAGTCGAGCAGTCGTTACGGGGGAGTATTTCTGAGGATTTATCACGGCTGTGTGTTTCCACCTCTGAACCTTCCGAAAACTTGAAAAGTTCTCGACATACGTGGTGAAAGTATACGCTCCTATTTGGTTCCGTATAAAAAGAAATAATTTGTGTATCGACGGTGCTGAAAATCTGTTTCACCTTATAAAGCTTTCACAATACATAGACGAATCTGATAGAGCTGAGATTGATGCCACAATTCAAAGAAATGCATATTTCGCCTATCCGGAGATTGTACTTCTTAGTATGGTAGCAAATCCACGTCGATCCGTTAGGGAACTTGGGTTACGTCGTATTTTGAAAGCCAGAAGCTCTATAAACAATAGCGACCAACCAACCGTTAGGAGTTTCAAAGTACTGAAGCTCAGCTTTGAAGCGGAGAACTACACCCAAATCTTAGATTGGCAAAACAGTGACATAACTGATCCACCCGCTTTATCTAGATATTCCAATGAAGAGATCAAAGGTTTCATAGAAACTGGAGAGTTAGCAGAAATCCCGAAGTTTCCTTTCCACACGCAAACAGTGGAAAGACACATTAAACTTGTGATAGAGGCTTCGTCATCAGTGTGTGGAAAAAGAAGAGACGGCTTCATTTGCTCTAAAATTCATTCCCGAAACATGATGCCGAAGTTCGAAACAAAAAAAGAATACAAATTCTGAAACTACACCAACGTTGGTTAGGAGGTTGGGTTCGTGTAGGGTGGAGCTGGATTAGCAGTCACGTCCTTGTGGTGAGCTCTGGTTATCCTAAGATATTGGTCAAGATAAGCAAAGAACTGCTAGGAACAGAAAGAAAGCAATTTCGAATGATAACTGTAAAAAAATGAAAAATAATCGTTCGGCGGACCCTGAAGACGGCTCTTTGATTTCGGAAAGATATATTGCAATGGTTTTGAGCCCTATACCCCAAACTCTGCAAGCATTACCATATTAAATGGACTTTTCACATAAGCTCAGAGTCGCAGATTTTATTTGACTGCAAAGCTAAGTAATAAATTTGCTAAAAATGATCATATTTGCAATGAGATGCTATTAATTCACAAATAATTAATGAAATAATGAAATAAGAATAGCTCAAGTCTCATGGGAATCTTAGTTAAATATTAATTCAGTTAATAAATAGGTTTGTGCTATAAGTAATTGTCAAACCAAATGATATTTTAATAATGACAAGATGGATCGCTAAATGCAAGGGAAATGCAGCTTAGAATTAAAATACAATTTACTTGAGGAAATCTAGTCAGGGTTCTAGTAAGAAAGATAAATTAAAAGCCAGAGAAGCTTACAATCATGCAAAGAGCAAATAAGACGAAGGCATTAATGCATTTAAAAGGGGTCAGAAGAATCCAAAGGCAAAGGTTAGAAGAAATTGCAGAAAAGTAGACACATTGATATCATAATTGTGAGGAAATTCAGACAGTGTTTTAAACAAACAGAAAATACGCGAAATAACCGCTTTAATCAATACAGTTTCATGTGGACAAATAAACTTAATTGAAAAGTCGTGCAGTGAAAATTGGACACGCCATAATTAGTATTAATGTAAATAATTATTTAAGACAGTTATATTGTACATATTCTTAATATTAACTAGTTTTAGTGTTAAAAGACAGTCAATTGAACATAGTTTATATCCGGTTTTTAAATTAATATCACTAGCTTTTGTTAATTACCGGCAACAGAAGACAATTAAATAATTTTAATGTACTGACATGCATATTTGTGCTCTGTATTTAATTAAAGATTTTATTAGTAGAAATAAAATACAAATTTCAAACTTCACCAGTGTGTCGAGCAAATTTTTCTGTGCAAGTGACATTATTTGTGGCAAAATCCGCCACCATAAATTGTTCAACTCCAGAAGCAGGTGCAACATAACCTAGTTCCGCAGCTGTTGAGGTCCGACAGCCACAAAGAAGGCGTACCAGATCCTGCTGCCGCGTGGCGAAGTTACTAGCATGTTCAGAAGCTCGAGAGGAACGTGCCTGCATGCCTGCAGTAATATCCGACCCATAGGACTACGCCAGCGAGGACAGCCGAGCCTTCGATTCCTGCGATCCAAGATCGGAAAGGCGAGGTACTATAAATTTTAAAATCTAAATAAATGAGCGCCTGGAAAGTCAAGTCAACACGCGAACGAGCTTTACCTGAAACGATTTAGGCCGAATTCCTTGCCGTATCAGTATTTGCAGCAGTAAAAAGGTTCAGCATCCAGATTTGAGGTTAGGCGGAAGGCAATTTGGAAAGGACGCCGAGATAAACAAAAGCATCCTAGTCGCGGCCCCAAAATAACAATCGCTGAAACAAAGGAGAGTTTAATGCGAGAAATCA
The DNA here is from genome assembly GCA_940337035.1 of Agriotes lineatus. Classification (NCBI taxonomy): domain Eukaryota; kingdom Metazoa; phylum Arthropoda; class Insecta; order Coleoptera; family Elateridae; genus Agriotes; species Agriotes lineatus. The sequence goes on along the minus strand of OW679195.1, from coordinate 94,252,204 downwards.
AATGAATTCAAATACTTACATTCGAGCTGTGTCCGATTTCTGTTTGTTTTGATTTATTCATTTAACGCTACCGAGCAGCGGCGGCCATCTTTACTTGCACTTGACCCAGATTTCAAATTGTAGGTTGTGCGCACCGAAGCTTTGTTATACAGGTCCGCACTTGATAAATTTCAAAACCAAATAATTAACTCTGAACTCAACTGAGACGAGTTTCACTTTACCGAACCTGAGCTAGTGTAATAATATTATTTGCAGATGAATAAAATTAAATAAGGGCATACAACTGTTTATTTTACCAAATAAAGCACAGACAAATTTTAATCAACCCACTATTTGACAATTAGCACCAATCAAAAATAATAATAATTTGCGTGGTAACTATTTCTTTATTTATTTATATTTTATACAAATCTCTAAACCATACAAACCATTGCAATATATTCTTGCAATTTAAACCACAGAATGTAACTTTTAACAACTAGTGCTAATTCAGTTCCAGAAAAGAAAAAAAACATTACGAAACTTTAATCGTACAGGGGACCCTCAAGATATTTTTTGATTCCAAAAGTATAACATTTTGGCATACAGACCACCAAAGGCAACTTTTCTACACTAGTGCTAATTTTATTTCAAAAAATTATATTTTGCATTCATTTTCGCTCCACCATAATGTCTACCATGAGGATGTATTTGTCTGGTGGCCTTTTTAATGGCATAAAGTTCTGCTGTATATATTCAGCTGTTTACATTTAGTTTATAGGATTCGATGTGATTCCCACTTTAAATGCAGATCCGAATTTTTCGTTTATATTTGATCCATTTGTATTGCTATGATATATCCTATGCTACGGTGCACGTAATTAAATTTTAAATTACTATTTGCTTTTCTTTGAACAGATATCCTTTACCTTTAGAGTTTATTTTAGCGTGAATAATTGATTTATTACGGGAACATACAGCGAGGTTTCACAAGCAAACATAACTAAATATTCTCAACATTAATTTTTAAAACCTGCCGTTAGGTAAAAGGGTTTAAATTAAAAAAAAACTTTGACTAAATGTTACCCTGCAAAACATAGTTGTAATTCGCAATTTTACAAGATATTTTTCTGTAGACAATTACAGGAAAAACAAATGGATTTATGGATCTCCTGCAAGCTTCAGTCATTGCTATATTTGAATTAAAACATCAACGGAATGCAGGTTATTATTATTTTTAGCTTAGTAACTGATAAAAATTAAGAGCCTCCCAAATCAATTATCACGAGCCGCCACTGTTATTGGAATAACTATTACTTGTTTTCATAAATTGCAAAATATGTTGTTCTCGCAAATACGATTATATGAGGAAAGTAGAGTTTCTTTAACCGTTTCTGGAAGATGCCTTTATCATTTGATAATGAATTTTAGCTGGACCAGGCGAGGGTTTCTGGCCACATTTCGAGCTGTTTCAGGTTCAGTTCTGATGTAGGGTGTGTTGTATATTTCTTTGTTTATATGATAGTTGGTGCTTTATTCTCTGCATTGACTATCGTGTAATGTGAGTTCGATCTGGGCGTAGTTTGAAAGTGTTTAGCTAAAATGTCTGCTGCTTCCTCTTGATTTGTCGTTAGCAGATTTGGTTGTTATTAAATCACCAGTATTTCGAAGGAGGTTGTTCTGCCTTGGATTTTTCTCACGTTTTGCCATAATTCTTTTACCAAGGTTTGTACGTTAATAAAGCTTAAAAAATAGTTTTAAAATGTATTGAAATATTTAAAATTACACACATCACTTAAAAATATTGGGCCCATTGTCTACCAAACACAATGTATGCAAGTGTTTCAGTAATGTAGGTACCTACAGCAGAACTATTCTAGAATTGCGGTTGAGGTAGGCCATGGAAGGCGCTATGATCATGGATTCCACTAATTTGTGTAATAAATGTCGTATATAAAGTATGATTCTGTTATAGGTATCAAGAAATTAGTAACTGAGATTGCAGGAATTAGTAAAATTTGTATTCACACTGCAACGTGTACCTACTGTAGGTTTTAGATTATTCGAAGAATTTAGTTTTAAGCATTGCGTCGCAGATAATTTCACTCTTACTACAACTTTGTTTGTTATTTTATTGTGCAAAAACTCCATTATTTTGCGTAACTACTTAAATTTAAAAAAATGTTGTACGCTACTGACATATCCTGTGATTTTTCTAAATCGGGTTAACAAGTTAATGTCAATTTAATAGATGTCAAAAATTGTTACCAATAGGAAACTTAGAAATTACTAGATTCTAAGATTAGTTCTGCTTTTCGCCACCCTCAAAACGAGAATGGTTCTGCTGTATCGAAATATAAAATCCTGCTGTTAAATATAAAGGCTAGTCAGCAACATACGTTTTAAAGAGGAGCAGATCTAAAATCAAAAGATGGTGAGGCATAGTAAGGGAGGAATCTTGCAATGATTAAGGTGGCGGTTCGCACCGCGACTGCGACCGGAGACCGAGACCAGAGACAGAGACAGGAGACCGCGACGGGTACTTGCCATTCAACTTTATACAGGTGCCAGTTCGCGCGTGCGACCGAGACGGGAGATAGAGACGCGAGACCGAAGACAGCGAGACGGTCGCCACCCAGGACCAGTAGTGTCTCGTGTCGCGCTCGAAAAGCACGTGCGTTTGTATAAAAAATGACTTCTTTTTCTGACGAAGATTGTGAAAAGCTGATTGAACTGATCAGACAGCACCCTCCGATATACAATGGGCAACTAGACTCCTACAGAGACGAGAATTTAAAGGATAATATTTGGAAAAACATAGCTGAAAACATTAATAATAAAACAGGTAAGTTATTTTGTATTGATATATTTTGCATTGAATTCAATATTCGGGTAGAATCAAGTACATAACATAGTAAAAGAAGAATTGTAGAACATCATACAAGTATGGTGACAACTTAAGCAAGCCGTGTGACACATTGTTCTTGCCATTCCACTGCTCCTTGTTGTGACATGAAGTAATCGGTTAATTTTGTTCTAATGTCTAATCCGTTGCTGTTCGAAAACCCTCCTGTTCCACGTAATGTAACGAAATTCGAAGGTAAATTTTCTTCTTGGGTCCATTGATTTAAGGGCATTCCAGCAGATTCCAAAAATCCATCTCTTAACAGATTATGCAAGCAACAGGCAACTAAGATCATGTTAGTACATATATCTGGTGATATTCCGATAGGAGTGTAAAATATCCGAAACACTTGAGATAGCAAACCGAAAGCGTTTTCCGATACTCTTCTAGCACGACAAAGGCGGTAGTTGAATATTTCTTTGCTTAAATTGTTTTTTGCAACTTTTCTGGCGTAAGGTTTCATCATAAAAGTATCAAGACTAAATGCTTCGTCTCCAATTAAAAAATGTGGTAATTTTATGTGCGAGCTTGGGAGATTTTTTGATTCTGGAAAATTAAATTCATTTTTCATTATTTTTCTTCCCATTTGCGACTTTTTGAATATTCCACTATCTCCTTACTTGCCATAAGAGCCAACGTCTACTGCAATGAACTTGTAATTATGGTCTACAATAGCCAGAAGAACTATCGAGTAAAATTCCTTATAATTAAAATACAACGACCCACTATTTTCAGGGGCTCTTATTCTCACGTGCTTCCCGTCAATAGCGCCTGTGCAATTGGGGAATTGCCATTTGTCCCAAAAGCCTTCAGATATAAGCTTAAAATCATTTTCTTTTGGAATAGGCATTAGAATTGGCACTAAAGCAATCTTTAAATTTTTCAACACCTCTTTGACTATTTGTGAAATATAAGAAGGTGATATACGAAATGCGAATGATAGCGAAGCATATGTTTCTCCAGTTGCCATGAACCTGAAACAAAAATAGCATAAACAAAACCATACTAAAATATACCTAACTACAGAATGTGTTGTGAATACAGTCGAACCGCCCCAGGTTCGACTGTAATAGGATCTTCATTTTTTTATATTACAGGAATTGTGGTCATCAAGCCGCCGTTGAACAGTTATTCATTATTTACGACACACCTTGCATACATTACTGTTCTAATTAACTATACTTTACTCTTTAATTAAGTATACATTGTTATTACAGATTTGGAATGCCGAAAAAATGGAAACTAATCAGGGACTCCTACAACAGATATAAGCGCAACAAAAAACATCCAACGGGATCCGCAGCACCAGCGAAAAAATCCAAGTGGCAATTTTATGAACGTTTAAGATTTTTAGAAAACATACCATCAGAACGACAAAGTTCTACCAGTATATTAGAACAAGATACTAATACCTCCTCAGAAGTTGTACATGCAGATACTGCTCTCGAAGTCACAGACGAATCAGTCCATAACACTTCTTCAAGGGAGTTAGAGTCTATACCCGAAACCTCTACCTCTACACCAGAACAATCCTTACCATTAAGTATAAGTTCCGAAAAATCAACAAAGAAGAATATAACGAGAAAAAGGCAAGATGACAATTTTATTAAATATTTGAAGGAAAGACATGAACAACGAAATAGTGAACTGACATTATTAAAATCTCCACAACCAGTTGATGATGATATATCGACATTTGCAAAACATATCTCTAAGTATGAGATCGGAGATATCGACGCACAAAGTGAACGCCCGTATACAAGTTCATCGTACAATTCATATTCTCCAATGAGTACTACAGCTTCACCAGACACCAACAGTCGTCAGACCAACAACAGAGCACCAACCTGAATGAATTGTTTCATTCATCGTCTCAATTTCAAAATATTTCGAGGGAACCAGTTCAAGACATTTTGAATTGCGAATTCGGGGAAAACAATTTTATATAATTTTTAATAATATATTAAACTTACCTTAGAGTTAGTGCTAATTTTTCTTTCAACGATATTCTTCCTTTTGTTTGCATTGTATTTTTCAGTAAATGCAGTACATAATCAAACTGTGTTTTATTCAACCGAAAATACGTCCTGAACATATTGTCATCAAACAATAGGTGATTCTTCACTAATAGCGAAAATGATCCTTCTTGGCCTCTTGTTGAATATAATTCGTTAATAGGTAATCTTTTTTTTTGATTTGTAATAATAATATAACAACAGATCATCGTCTTCTTCTTCCTCCAGTAATAAAGCTACGTGACGTTCCATGCGGTATTCAATGACAGTACTTGGATCACGATTCCATCGACAGATCTACGATACTGAGCGAATATAGCTTTGGTTGCGGTCTCGGTCTCGATTCACAGTACAATGCATAGAGACCGAGACATTTGTCGCGGTCTCCTGTCTCTGTCTCTGGTCTCGGTCTCCGGTCGCAGTCGCGGTGCGAACCGCCACCTTTAGACGGCTATCGGAAATAAGTATTGAAGTATATATTACAGATTTTAAAAACGTCTATGTGTTCTATTATTCTGTTTACAAATGAATGCATTTTCTTCATTATAAAAAAGTATATTTATTTAATACAACTCTTTGTAAGTACCGCATTTTAACAAATTAATAATATGTTTAAAACATATTACAACAGAAAAGTAAGATGATTTAATTACAACGGAATTGTTCAAAAGAATACCTAATTGAGGGTGGCGTAGGTGAGTCCGGACCACGTCACAGAAACTCGTAACACCTCTTGCTCCTTTAATTAGAATGGGGTGGTAAAATTTTTATTTGAGTAAAATAATTTAGGTAACTATATAGTAATGTGTCTAACATACTTAATCAGAATATAAAACATAGTCAATTTTAACATCATACTCATGTACAGGAACTTCCTTTAGAACTTGTTCTTTAAATGTAACTGCTATAGTTACAGGTGGTTTTGATTGCTGTTGTTTTAGCTTAGTTAAGAAGCTATCGTAATATCCTTTACCATGCCCCATACGTGCACCCCCTGCAGTAAAAGCTACTCCTGGAACGATGACTAAGTCTAATCCACCTAAAATATATTCAATGTTAAAAATGATTGCCTCTGCAACATTTAATATTATAACCATTTATCAAGGAAAGTAAATACATACCTGTTTCTAAAGCATTTTCTCTTTGCTCTGATAATTTTGGTTGTTTTATATTCCACTTAGTTACTGGCAGTTCTTCCCAGTCCTTCATTGAATTTAGTTTCACCATTTCCATAACTGCCTTATTATACCTTAAATGTTAAAATCGTCAAAACTAAGTTGACCCCCTTAAATTACATTTAATATACCTTGGAACGAAGCATAGTCTGCCAGTGTCAAATATATTTCTAATTATTGGTTCTGTTGAAATTTCATCGTCAAGGCTCAGGAAAACAGAAATGCGCTTACTGGTTTGAAAAATAGGTAGCTGAAGTAACTGCAAGTTGTTAAATTTGGCAATTAATACAGTTATTAGGTAATATTTCCAGTTGCATGTTACCCTTTTAACAACATTTTCAGTTTGCCTTTTCTTTTCTTCTGCTGCCAATGCAGATATCTTCTTCGGTATTTCTTCTCGCAAAGAAGCCTTTGCTGCTTGTATGGCGTCCATAATTTGACTAAGTAGTTGCTCGTAATTCTGTGATAGTATAGGTCGTACGATTACTGGATATTAAATTGAGTCATTTGAAAGGTTATCTACTGTCAACAAATACATATTTTTAATTCAACTGCATGATATAAAGATGATGTATGTATATGCAATGATAACCTAGTGTCATAATTTAGATAGATGGGTAGGAAGTTTAAATTCTTGAACTATCATTTCAGAAAGTGACAGTGCAAATTAGTTTTGAAATTATATACAGTGTGACCAGTAAAGTCCGCATCATATGGGATTTTTTTTTATTAATAGCTTTTTTCGAAATTTGACTTTGGCATCAATTTGTGCTTCGATCGAGATGAAAATTAACCAAAAAAATAGTAGTCACGTCATTCGCATTATCTGTCAAATTTGATGTTTTTTTCAAAAAAAATTCAAAAGTGAGGTTATTTCTCAAAATATCGAAAAAAGTTATTAGAAAAAGTTTTTATAAATGCAATTTTTAGCCCATATGCAAAATTTCAGCTGTATAAGATAATTTCGATTATTTGCCAATTTTTTTAAAATTGCACCACTGTTGCAAAGTAAGACTCAACGCAACCTACATAAAACTTCTTAGTTTTGACAATGCTTTATTCCAAACACATTTTCTTTAAAGTAGCGCCATATTAAATATGTGTTTTTCTACAAAATCCAAATAGGGCTATTAAAATTTGGTCACATGTGATGCAAAGTTTATTTGTTTTTGACCCTGTATAATGTAACTCCATAAAATAAATATTTTTGAAAACGCAGTTTATGTCTAAAAATAATACACGTTATTTTATGAAGTTACATTATACAGGGTCAAAAACAAATAAACTTTGCATCACATGTGACCAAATTTTAATAGCCCTATTTGGATTTTGTAGAAAAACACACATTTAATATGGCGCTACTTTAAAGAAAATGTGTGTGAAATAAAGCATTGTCAAAATTAAGAAGTTTTATGTAGGTTGCGTTGAGTCTTACTTTGCAACAGTGGTGCAATTTAAAAAAAATGGGCAAAAAATCTAAATTATCTTATACAGCAGAAATTTTGCATATAGGCTAAAAATTGCATTTAGAAAAACTTTTTCTAATAACTTTTTTCGATATTTTAAGAAATAACCCCACTTTTAAATTTTTTTTGAAAAAAAAATAAAATTTGACAGATAATACGAATGACGTGACTACTATTTTTTTGGTTAATTTTCATCTCGATCGAAGCACAAATTGATGCCAAATTCAAATTTCGAAAAAAGCTATTAATAAAAAAAAATCCCATATGATGCGGACTTTACTGGTCACACTGTAGATAGTATGCCGGGTTACAATGAGAGTGGTGCTATATCTCCTTTTTTTATGAACAGATTTGGATGAAATTTATTGAGAGTATACTAGACATAATTTCTGATTGACGGATAGATATAGTTAAAATGGTCGACTTCACCCTGTATATTTTGTTTTCTTTTGAATTTACAGTTTTTTTTCAAATTTTATTTTTTATCATAGAGGGCCGTGAGTGGAGAAAATTTCAATTGACTGCAGTAACTCACAGCAATAGCTATTTCATCCCATTAGATCAATAACCAATGGTTCATGAACGAATAAAGTTTCCTAAACGTGTTTTTTAATAAAAAATATTTTTTAAATGGCATCAGGAGTTATCGTACCATTAGATAGGTAATTTAATTACAAATCTAACGATATGCACCATACATTACTTTATTTTTACCTAAACTAATTTTTTTTCTTAATACATTTTTTAATATTTTTGTCTAATACAAATTTGACAACACTGTCGCGTGCAATTTGAGCCGTATATTCCAGAAAACATAAAATATACACAGCGATCCATTACAAAATTAAATTAATGACATTTTCAATATAACGGGATAATCCAGGCATCAAACCATGAATTAGTTTAATAGTGAATTTTTCAATGTCAGTTTTCAACCCCAAAGGATTGCATTTTCTTTAAAAATAAAAATGTTCAGCATGCTCTTAATATAATATTTTCATTATTAACCGTTTTTAAAATGTAAAAACATCATATTAAATAAAAATGTCGTAATAAATTCTGCACAATTTTCAAAATCAACTAGGTATATAATAACGTAATATATGTAATCTCAATATTAAACCTACCATTTTTAAAACAACTGATGAAACAGCCATAAGTTGCAAAATGTTTTGTAATTTTTTAAAATATTAAATATGTTACGACTTAATTAATTTTTTTATTATTTCAACATTAAAAATCATACATTAATAAAATAATAGGTATTTTCTAAATTCATTGGCATAGTTTATCTCCTAAACCAGCAGTCACCAACCTGTCGATCGCGAGCTACCGGTAGCTTGCAAAGGCAATTCTGGTAGCTCACAACATATTTTTAAATTTAAAAAATACAAAGGTGTAAAAATCATAAAAGCTTCCGTAAATTTCGCAATTCTCATAATAAACACAAGCAGCGGCAACAGTGCGGTGAGCGATCTGCCGCCAACGCAACGTCTTCATGCTGGAATCGGTAATCGCTATTTTCGCGTTTGATTTTTTTGCGATAACTTGGTTCACATTAACGGTACGTGAAAATGAAGTGGAACTTTTTTGTGGTCTACAATTTATGTTCAATTATTTTTCAACGTACGAGCGATATTAGTCGAAATATCAAATAGATCAAACTGCAGGTATTTTCAAGCTTTACAAGTTTTATCAAAACTACTTTTTCGAGAACCGACATACAAGCGAAGAAGCACGAAAAAAAATCTCGGCCGTTCACGCTTTTCTTTCGCGTTCGATATCTCGACTAATATCGCTCGTACGTGGAAAAATAACTGAACATAAATTGTAGAGCACAAAAAACTCCAAATAAAAGGTCCACTTTATTTTGACGTACCGTTAACATAAACTGAGTTATCGCAAAAAAATCAAACGTACTTTTTTTAAGATGGCGGAAATAGCACATAGTAAATCTTGGTCGACAACTTGAAGTTAAGCTTTGCTGGACCCCCCCCCCCCCAACACCCCAAAAAAGGAATTTCAAATTTCGGTTAACTTTCCATAAAATGCCTTATTTTTGTACATATTCACCGACCAGTGCGCTAGTATTCGAGAACGATCTGAGTTGCTTTGAACGGGATAAATACGCATTGCGCGGCAACAATACGCTCAGTTTAAAACTGAACGGCATAATCAACGTCCAGCGGTTGGGTTAGTAGAGAGCAATAAAAAATATTATGGCAAGCAGTAGTAAGAAGGTGAAGACATAGCATTTCCATTCGGAATGGGAGGAACAATACTTCTTTACAGAAGTTAAAGGTAAAAATGTACGTTTGTTATGTAATACTTCTGTCTCCGTTGTTAAAAAAGGAAATATTGAGAGGCATCATAAAACTGTACATTCGAATTTTGAAAAACCATTCCCATTACATTCTGCCACCAGAAAGGAAAAACTGAAACAATTAAAAAAAGCACTTAATTGGACAACAGTCAATATTTTTAAAAACAGCCGACAAAAATAATACTGCAACTGAAGCATCATACCGTGTGTCCCAGATAATTGAGCAAAAGAAGAAACCTTCTGAAGACGGGGAAATTATTAGAAGCTGCAGATTCGCTATTTGCCAACTTTAGAAATATGTCAGGCCATTTTTAAATTCAATAATTATGCGACCATTTAGAGTATTTTTGGTACAAAGATTACGAGTTTACCTGTATATAGGTTTTTTCGGTCATATTTTCACGTTAGTATTTCATCTAATTGTATTTAAAATTCTAAAGATTTGACACCCACGCAACTTGATTTTTCTAGGAGGTTCAGCGAAACCGCTCTCTCTAGACGTCTTCTTTGCAGCTGTGTTTGTTTCGTCGCGCTTAAGCGCGCTTGTTTAGATCAAATTCAAAACATAGTCTAATGCAAGCGATATATTTTCCTAAATAATTTAACTTTCATCGCACTCTTTCGTTTTTAGGCGGCATCGCCGGTCGTGGCATGCGAGGCCACTTGAGGGGATCTGCGCCGTCATTGGCTGTAGTTGGTGGCGCGACAGAGGCGTTTGGCGTGAAAACTTAGCGTGGCGTCGGTTTTGGAGTCAGTCAGGAGCCAGCTTCGGTCTTGGAGAGACCGAGACCGCTTGTAAACCGAATTCATTCAGTTGTTCACGTATCATTTATGTGCTTATTTGCTGATCCACTGCCGCCTTCACCGAAGCCGCTTGTAAACTGAATTCATTTAGTTGTTCACGTATTATTTCTGTGCTTATTTGATGACTCACTGCCGCCTTCACCGAGACCGCTTGTAAACCGAATTCATTCGGTTGTTCACGTATAATTTATGTGCTTATTTGCTGACTCACTGTCGCCTTCACCGAGGCCGCTTGTAAACCGAATTCATTTAGTTGTTCACGTATCATTTCTGTGCGTATTTGATGACTCACTGCCGCATTCACAGAGGCCGCTTGTAAACTAAATTCATTCAGTTGTTCACGTATAATTTATGTGCTTATTTGCTGACTCATTGTCGCTTTCACCGAGGCCACTTGTAAAAACTCATTCACTCATTCGTTGGCTTAATAATTAATGTGCATATTTGCTGAGCGGCCATCCTACTCGAGGCCGCTTGTAAAAACTCATTCACTCATTAGCTTTTTAATAATCAATGTGCATATTTGCTGAACGGCCATTCTATTCGAGGCTGCCTATAAAAACTAATTAACTTAGCAGTGAGTTAGCTAGGCAGTATAGTCGATTATAATTAAAGCGTCCCCCAGCATTTAGTCTATTTATTACTATGTTTATTACTGTTCCAGTTGATTTACATGTGTTTAGGCCAATAGAAGCGTTGTAGGTAGGTTATAACGCTTGCCGCTGCAGCGTCGTGAGTCATGAGACTGTGCACTTCTATATTCTACTTCCGTTGAGCTTTGGATTTCGCCAAGGTGTAAAGTTGGAAGGTAGGCTCATTTGATTTCCCGGTTTTACTCTGGGTCTACCTTTGCATTTTCGTTTATATCGATGAAACCGGGTGGCGCTCAATTAATTTTGTCATTGTTTACCGTCCTTTAGGCCGTTGCCCGTAAGTAATATCCTGTAGGACCACCCCTCGCTCCACTGAACAAAAATATAGCTATGGACACAAGTGTAATTAATATCTACAGCAAATCTTGATAGCAATCATTCTTTGATACGAGCAAAGGTGTATACGAACATTGTATGAACAAATAAACAACTAACAACAAGTTCTTTCCACTAAATTAACGCAAAATAGCTGCAAATGAAAACTACTGAATACCCAAAAAAACTTTACAAGTATATGACATCGAAAAATGTAAAAGAGACTCTCGATAATTGCAAACAGAGTTGTTATAGGTCAGTGTAATAAGTAATGAGTCACCGACCTTGGTGACAATGAATTGTCAACAGGCTTCCTATTACGTGCATTTATTTTCAACATGATTTTGTTGATATCCTTATAGATAAACGCGTATCGTACCTGCCTAGGTGCGTGTGCTACGTATTCGTCGACACCCATCGACCGCACTTCGTCTTCGATCGGCCCTGTCGCCACCGCGTGCTTTATGGTGCAACGATAAGCAAGTATGTGAGGCAGCTTGTTTTAGCCGAGGGCACAAACCGTCTGACTAGTAATCAGATTACTCATGGCTATAGTTCAGAGTCAATGTTTTTCTTTTTTTTTGTTAATTCACGTTGCTCAGTGGTTGCTTTAACGTTTTAGTATTGTTAGAAACATTAAAATATTGTTATCTATTTTGTACATATTTTTGAACACTCTAAATAAGTTCCTCAATTTCAACCTTGCTGGTACGTTTTGGAACGCGATGTATAAGGAATTACCTTTGGCAATGGCTTTCGGCATTTTTCAACCCATATAGACGAAAATCTGCCTGGTAGAAATACTTTTTAGTAAGATCACAATGCCATAAATAAATAAAATTAACATTGTATGTTATTTTGTTTATGAAATAATATTTTGAATTTGCAATAGTAAAGGGGAGTAACTTATTTCAGATTAAGTTATTCTAAATTTTTATGACACCGTGGTGGAACTTTTAGGCCGCCATGGTTGAACTTACTTTTGACCACTTCATCTTGTTGGGGTCTGCAATATTCTTACCCTTTGCACCTCAACGGTCAGTTAAGTTTTGGCTTTGAAGCCCGAGCTCCGGTCACCGAATGGCGAGCTTATGTGCAATCGCGGGCCTTCGAGCCGTGCTACGGCGAAATTGTACAAGTTGGAGATCGTAGCAGTTTTGTGCCATGTAATATTTGCAAACAGGACGTTGTTACCAGTCTTAGGTTGCTTCGATTTATTCGGATTTGTTATTTGAGACTATTTTCGCTACCGAATTTATCATCAGCCCAAAATATCGAATTATTATTGGATAGTATATCCCATTTCGACGAAGATCATACGTTGATGCTGTCTATATTTTATCACCGCCAGTTCTCCTTGTTATATAACTCCTTCTCGCGTTATTTCAATTAATATCAAGTCCCAAGTTGTGAGTCAAAATATAATAGCTCCCACTTTGAAGCTCTTTTTAATATCAAATTAAATATACTCTTCTACTAATTATGAAAAGAGAAATACTAGCAGTCACAGTGCACTTATGTACTTACCTTACTGCAATAAATAGGAATTAATGTAACTCTTAAATAAGTTTGACATTTAAAATTATGTCATGTGATTATTATTTTTTAAGCTTCGACTAGTCAGTTTTATAAGCAATAGGACTCATAATTCCCAGATGAACGGGTTAATCTTCAACTAACAACTTTCTCTAATAGTTAAAATACTGAATTACTTTTAAGTATAATAACTATTTAATTTTATGAAACAAATACAAGTTTTAGGCACTTCACGAAGTTAAATTCATATGTTCAGTTTGTTAGTAGCACATTGCAGTTTCGTCTGACATTAAAAAATAAAATACATATTGTAAAAATAATTTAATCAAATGTTAAATATATCCAAACTTGATTTAAATAAAAATTCTAAAAATATACTAATTCCAAGATGTGTAAATTTCAAAATATAATTATCGAAAAACGTCGAGTACTCGAATCACTGTTGAATTTAGAAAAATAATTCTTCTAAAATTACTTTCTAAGTATAATTACAATATCTTAACGATTTGCCGCACACAACTTGCTTTAAAATTTCTTAATATTTTATAAATGGGCACTAAACCTTCTGAATGTTTATCTTGTACCTGAATGCTCTACCTCAGCTCCTAACTGGATAAATTCTAGTCAGCAAACACTTCCTTTGGTTGTTCTCGACCAAATCAAAGTTCGCTGTAGCTCCTTGAAAACTTTCTTACTTGAATAGACAGTCCAACAGCATACCACAACACTCACTTTCACTGGTTTTACTGGTTTCGTAGTAATATACCACGTTAAATGGAATCAAATAATCTTGAATTATATTTCAATAATATTTGTGACTTGAAGTCAAATTTGATCGTAGAGAATGCTATATTACTACTACGCATCAAATCAGCAATTATTAAATTTCACAATTAATGGAAATTTAAACATTAACGTGATTATTTCTCGTAGATTATAAATTCAAGTTATTTTGTTGCTCACAAAATATAAACAACCCTCTGGTTGCCCTTACAACCCCACCAGTTAAAACACACAAATATAACTGTTATATCACATGATACCCATTAGATATCTGGATATAATTTAAAATAAATGTATCATACATACGGTATGCTGCATTACATCCTAGAACTGCTGCACCTCATATTCCAAGTATCTTCTCTTCTTGTTCAAACTAGTTTGATCATGGGTTTTTAGCAAATAGTGTGAAAATAATTGAAATCAAATAAACACAAAGGTTCACACAATTAGTCCACAAAAACTGCATAACTTGCGCCAGATAAGATATGTGTCAAGTTTCTATGTCGTATTAACAATTAAATGTAAACGACACATGCAATCGAGTGACAGTTCCGTATTTACAAACAGACGCTGCAGTTTTACAAGTGTAGTGTATCGTATATCAAAAGTCCAACCGGTGCAAGTTTGCGAGGCTACTAGATCAAAACAACAACTCAAGCGTTTAGAATTACGTTAGTTAAAACAAATATGATTGTAATTTTAATAATAGTTTGTAAACACGGCACACATTTACTGTATATATATTTCTGTGATATGTTTTAGAATTCAATATACCTTTAACCACTAATGTATATTCATTGATGGGGACGAATACAGGCTACAAATGTTCGTAAAGAGTTGGCATGGCCTGGCCTTCTCACCCTATCTCTTAACAACAAAATAAACTCCATCTCCTGTCAAATAAAACTAAACTGGTTTTACAACAAACATAAAAGGTGCTAAGTTCCAATTAATTTTGGCCACATCTTTTACACTTCTCCATCGAGCCTTGTGGACCTGCTAGTTCTGCCTTCCTCCATAGCTTTTGAGTATCGTAAATTAGTTCTCCATCTCCGTCATGGTAACGCCTGGCTTAATGGCTGGGTGACTATGATGCCTTTTACATTTTGTTTTGTGTTAACGATTTACCGTCTTTACCATCTTTACTGAAATGATTGCATGCTTATATTTCCTGTGATGTGCGTATTTTACCGCCTAAATTTGTGTACTGTATTTAAATAGTTAGTAAACCCGATGAAAGAATTTGAATGTCTTACTGGCCGCCGATTAAATATTTAAATTATTTTACTTCCTTTTACAATAAAGGAAACATTGGATTCACCCCAAAAATTCGAAATTGAGTTTTCAATAGATGTTCACGTTTTAGAGTTCCCTGAACCCAAAAAACATGTTTTTGTTCATTGGTCTGTATGTCAGATAGTCGGTACCTCTGTGTGTGAACAGAATATCTCAAAAACGAAAAGAGGCACGACGTTGAAACTTCATATATAATTTTTGTGTACTATCTAGATGCGACAGCAAGCTTTTCAGTATTTTTCATTTTTTTCCCAAAAACGACTTTAACGATTTTTTTTACATTTTGAATCCGTATTGATGGGACTACCTCTAAAATGTTTTTTAGTTAACTTCAACTAACTCTCTATTTTGTACGGTTTCTGCAGAATTTGTAATTTTTGAAAATTTTTGACAAATGCTTAAAAATTAAAAATTAAATGTTTGGCTAATTATAAGATCACTGTAAAAGGAAGTTGTGTGCGTGTATCACACAAGATTTTTTCTATAGATTGTATTTGCGTGACACCACTTAGGAGAAATTAGTCTTAAGGACCCCGATTTAGTATTTCGCGTAACTTGATGTGCTCATTATAGCACTCTATATTGTTACGATTTAACTTCTGGGCTATTCAAAATTATACGCCGCTTTTTGTTTTAAGCATTTATTTACAGCAATTTAATTTAACGATTTACAAAAACACAAGAACTATTAATGCGGAACACAAATTATTTATACACTAACAGGAACTATTTCTAACGACAAATACACTTTATTTATTTATATACGAATTAAACACGAATTATTTATATAGCAAGCTTCGCGCACTTCAAAGCTAGATTCCGACTGCCCGTTTTTGTCCTGCTGCGCTTATTTATATATCGCCGAATGATTCCTTCTGGAAGTTTTGCGATATCACTCGATTATTCCAGCAATGCTGATGTGTCGCGCGCATTAATCACGGAGGTCGTTCTCGAATGATCCGGAAGGCTGACTCATCTGTCTGCACGCGATCCGCCTCGAAGGTCGTTACAATATATTATTTTTTTTCTTTTATCATTTTCTTGTAAGGCAGATCTGCCGAACGTCCTTTTTATAGAAAAATGAATAGCTGGAGGCTAAAGTAGGTAAAGCAATCTCCAGAACACATCTTCTGGCGACTCCGTCAATGTTTCTTCGAAATTGGAGACGTCTTCCACACCTTGTGGCGCCCTCAGTCCTAGCATTCTCGGCTTACCCTTATTTTGAAATAGTAAACAAACACATTCCATTTCACTCGAACAACCCTTCTCAACTGTTAAGTTAGCTGGAGCAATAGATTGATATGGGATCTTCTATTTTGTGAAGTAATTATCGTAGGCCTTATTTGATGATTCTCTTAATTGCGGTTTTATCTTCTGTAACAGAACGGCCTGCAAACGTGTGGCTTTGTTTGTGTTTTAATTACCGTTTTCCCTGTAACAAAAATGACACTGCAATGTAAAGCAATTACTTGCTTGTTATTGACATCGCTCTACTTACTGTTTGCTTCTGTAATAATATAAATATTATACAACATTTATTCTAATTATTATTAAAAATAGTGTTCAACGTTGCATTGCATCTACGATAACCCTATTTATCCTCAACCTGTATATATGGCAATACAAAACAGCATCAACAAATTTTTAGAAGCAGAAATTCATCTCCAAGTAGCAAACCTTTTGTTCTGAAATTCGATCTTCACACATGCAATTCTTAGGTGTCCTAAAAGCTTAACTATTTGATTTGCAAACTGATGGAAGTAAATCTTGTACTACTTCTTGCAGTTAACATGGTGCTAGTCATAATAATTACCTACATGCAATTAGAAAAAAACTAGCAATAGTGGAAGTTAGCAACAAAACAAGCTTGAAAGTCAGCACAGTAAACATTAATTTCCTTTGAGTACATAGAATGTGAGCAAATGGAACACCATTTCAAATTACAAAAATGTTCATTTTAGAACGCTGCAGCCATAGTGAAACTTGTCAATTAGCTTTTTTGCAACCTAGTGAAACTATGTTAAGCACAATTGAAAAATATATTTTATCTAACCACAAATCTTAGACTAGTAGCTAGTTAACCAAAAGTATCTGCTACAGCAGTGTTACTCAAACTGGTGGTCCGTGAGCAAGATGTTGCCGGTCTGCGAAGTCGATTGTTGATTTCGATAATCGACTCGATTCTGTTGTCAGTCTACCACCCCAAAATATAGGAATAGTATGAAAATTAATCTCTTATTTCACGTGGCGCTGTCATCAGTTGAACCACGGTTACATAAATTGACTAAGGGCTGGTTGCAGAAAGCAATGTTAAGTCTGGTGTTAGCTAACGTCGCGTCAAAGTGAACAAAATCGCATCAAATTTTGTTTACTAATGTATTAGTTACCATAAGCATTTGAGATTTGAATCGTTTTTGTTCACTTTGACGTCGCGTTAGCTAACACCAGATTTAACATTGCTTTCTGCAACCGGCCCTAAGAGTAAGTAAGCCCATTTATCACATTAATGCATTGTACGAAGCTAGTTGTTCTGTTAAAATATGTAAATTGCGTAAACGTTTCTAATCTAGTAAATATGCGATAAACTTGAAAACAATTACATGAATGACTTGTGAACAGTATTAATATTGAATTATTAAAGACACTGACTCAATTAAACAGCAATAAAAGGCGGTAATCCACTAAACATGGTAATCTGACGGTAATGAACTAAACTAGCAGGTAAACAACTATAAAAGGTTTAGCAAGTGCAATGATGCAAAAAATAAATGTTACAATGACCGCAACGTTACTCAAACTGTCTGGCACTTCGGCAAACATTCGGTACACTTAAAATTCGGCACTGTAAAGCTACTATAATAAAAATTGTACCTTTAAGAAACTTGCCTTAGCTGCAATCGATGTCCTACGTTGCTGCAAACGGCTGCCGCTCCAGATCACTGGTCTAACGTCTGGCGAAACTGCATCAAAACAACGGGGCGGAACCTGGGATAATCCGCCTAACAAGGACAAAATCGAAGCCCGCATGGAAATTGGCAGAACGAAAAGTGGGAGCTTCGCGAAACATGGCAAGCCGATGCTGGGTTTTCACGGAGAGTCCGCTAAACGACGTTTTAGGGGTTGCCGCACAACACTTGCGTCGGATCGGCGGGAGTTCAAATAGCGGAACACACCAAAGAAACAAACGGTTAGCCGTTAATCACACAATAAGCAAACGTAAAGCCGCGCCTCCGTCACACCGAAGGGTGCGTGGCGGGACGACAACTTCCAAATCACTTGTTGCTTTTCGTCAGGCCGGATCAGTTCTGTCTAGAAAACCAGCGAAGAGCTTCGCAAGCGATAAATAGTGGGGTCCAACATTCGTACTCGCTCGCTCTAACACACGGCAATTGTTTTTTATTCTGGCTCAAAACGTAGGCGCTTATTCGACAGATTCACGGATGGGGGCGGGACGATAAGAAACACATGCGTGGCGGGCACACAGACTTGTTCGATAACACAGATATGTGCCGCTAGAAAACAATGCATGCACAAAATTTGAAATACTTATATACAGGCGAAATCGTAATTCGGAATCGAGAAAATAATGCTAAATTAGCAGTACGTTCATACAAATTACAAATGTCCTTGCATATTTTAAAGTTTATAAATAACTTTCTTATATTTCGTTACTGGTTCATTTGTTAATAAATGTAGAGGTCCGTCATACATTAGTAAAAATAATACCGGTCCGCCGCATTAAATAGTTTGAGAAGCACTGTGCTACAGCACGAACATAAAAAAGCCATATAAATGTTTCCACAGTAAGTAAAATATGTGAGGCGTCTAGAAGTTACTACAAAAGTTTAATGAAGGATTTATTCCAAGATTTATTACAATTTTTTACATTAAATACGATAATTGGCGTAAAAATTTATGTTTTTATTATTAAGCACTATTGTGTTACCACATAAAAGCGAAATGCGAGAGAACCTGGTGCATATTTCTACACATTTTAGACAAAATCTCGTTGGACTTAAATATGCATCACACAACTGATTAGGTTTGAGGAGACTATAGGGTTAATGGTAAACAAACACAAGTTTCCTTTTTAACTTGAAGGTTTTTGTGTTAGTTATAGTTGAAATGTAAATTAATTTGGTCAATTGTACCTTTCCGCAGCCAGAGCTGCAAGAAAGTAATGTTGGAAATAGTGTATTTCCTATTCTATAGTTTATTCAAACAAAAACTGTAAACCTCAACAGAATTAAAATCACTTCAAAATATTTTTAAAATGTACTTATAGAAATATTTGGAAATGCACATATGACTTAATACTGGACCAAATATGCACTAAACACAATGTAGACAACTGTTTCAGTAATGCATCGAGTTGTAAAGTTTTAATGGTACCTATAAATACCAATAAGCAATATAATTTTAAAGAGTGTGAGGTAAAAAGCTGACAACCCCCTTAGAACACAATCGGTCCTTCTCAGAACTAACCAGGAGTTCATTCACCTGAGGATGGGAGTAGATCAGAAACTCCCGAAACGTTGTGTGATAAACACTCGAGAAAGTGGAAAAAGTCCAATAAAAAACATATCAGAATAGACCACTGTCAAAAAATGACTTCATTCAGAGAACACCCCTTAAAACAGTGTGTGACAGACTACCAAAGTTGGGGGGTTAATATCCTGCAAGGTTTACGCAGCCATCGGGGGTAAGTAATTAAGTATACATATATTCTAATTATAGATTTTTTTAAATTTTGTGTGTTCTGTTAACCTGTTTACAAATTAATGTAGACTTTATCCAAAATGAATTACTATTGTTTTCAAAATATTTACACAGATATTCTTAATTATTACAACAGAAAATTAAGATGTTTTAATTACAACGGAGTAATCCAAGAGAATAAAACATAGCACCTAATTGTGGGAAGCATAGGCGAGTCCAAACCAGTTGACAGAAACTCATGACACCTGTTGGTCCTTTCAGTCACCATATGAGTTAGCTTTTGTTGCCTATGTATTTTAATTTATGATGTCAAAATTAGGATGGAGTAGCAAAAAATTAAAATGTTAAATCTAAGCGACATTTTATTAAAAAAAATTACTTATAACTAAATACATATAAAGAGCCTAACTTATTTTCAGTAACTCGTTGCAAGGTAAATATTTAGTAATGTGTCTTAACGTTCTTAATCAGAATATAAAACAAAGTCAATTTTAACATCATGCTCATGTACAGGAACTTCCATTAGAACTTGTTCTTTAAATGCGACTGCTATAGTTACCGGTGGTTTTGATTGCTGCTGTTTTAGCTTAGTTAAGAAGCTATCGTAATATCCTCTACCATGACCCATGCGTACACCCTCTGCAGTGAAAGCCACTCCTGGAACGACGACTAAATCTAATCCACCTAAAATATATATAACTTTAGAAATTTTTGCTTCTACAACAAATAATATTATAAACAATTATTCAGAGAAAGTAAATACATACCTGTTTCTAAAGCGTTTTCTCTTTGCTCTGATAATTTTGGTTCTTTTATATTCCATTTAGTTAGTGGCAGTTCTTCCCAGTCTTTCATTGAATTTAGTTTCACCATATCCATAACTGCTTTATTACATCTTAAATGTTAAAATCGTCAATACTAAGTTGACCCCCTTAAATTATATTTTACATACCTACCTTGGAACAAAGCATAGTCTGCCCGTCTCAAATATATTTCTAATTATTGGTTCTGTTGAAACTTCATCTTCAGTGCTCAGAAAAACAGAAATGCGCCTACTTGCTTGAAAAATAGGTAGCTCAACTAACTGTAAGTGGTTAAATTTGGCAATTAATACAGTTATTATATTTTTAGTAGCATATCACCTTTTTAAGCACATTTTCAGTTTGCCTTTTCTTTTCTTCTGCTGTCAATGTAGATATTTTCTTCTGCACTTCTTTTCGTAAAGAGGCCTTTGCTGCTTGTATGGCGGCCATGATTTGACTAACTAGTTGTAATTCTGTAATAAAAAAAATAGGTCAAACGATAACTGGATAATAAATTGAGTAACTTGAAATGTTATCTCCGACAGTCAACAAATCTATATTAAAATGCAACTTCAGGATACTAAAATTAGGTAAGTATATGCATTTATAGCATAGTGTGACAATTTAGATAGATGTGAAGCTAACATTCTGTATCCATAATTATTTCATTGACAGTGCAAATTAATTTTTATATTATATAATAGGTCAGTTATATTATTTAAAGGAAGTTATTGATGTGCATCAACAGTTTTACACCTTTGTGGTTTTTAAAATAAATTTCCAATTATATAACTACGACTTGACAAAAATAAAATTACGTTACGTAAAGTAAACACATTATCAAAACTTTCAATGGAATATTTTAGTTTGTAAACTAATTGCGTATTAAAAACGCATTCAAATAATGCCCACAGAACAAAGCACGTTAACGATTAACGATGATGCGAAAACTTTTTTAATTTGATATTTTTAATTAGGGCAAACCATATTCAAAAGTATTTAGAACATATTTATATCACTTTATTAAATAATATTCCCTCAAAAAACGCTTTCTCAAATATGTTTGTTTTCACTTTTTAACATATCACCACACGGTTAATTCAAAATGTTATTTATTCGAAAACCATCGATACCTTTGTATATTTTTAGCCATTTAACAATTTCAGTTGTATAGCTAATGTAATCTTTTTTTTTCTTTTTTTATTGCGTAGGCTTTAAATATTTCTCCTTCGTATTTTCACACTTTCCAATAAGTTCGCAAAGCATAATTGTAGCGTATGTAAATTAATCAAATGCAAAGTCTAACAAATTAGACATTTAGTTAAGAAAACCGAAACTGAAAATAAAAAACGTAACCCCGAATCGCCACTCCGCATTTGTGGTTCACGATTTCGAAGTAAAAATTAAATCCCTGCAGGATTTCTATTTTTTTTCTATATTTCCAGATGAGCATAGAGTAATAGTACTAACATTATTGGGATATTTATGTAGACGTAAGTGATAGTTCACAGTATTTTGGGTCGACTTCAACTCACTGTTGCAGCGTAATTCAGCCCAGGCAATTTATTTTTACTTTCCTCGTGTGAAAGACGACGGAATGCACAACTTAAAAAATGAAATTCTGCCTATTTTTGATTTAACTCGAGATAAATAAAAGTCATATTTTGCACATAGCTCAGGTTGATAAAAATAAGTGTATTTTGGACCCAACAGATGCAGGGCGAATACCTTAAAACATTTAATTCTTTTTTTGATATTTTCAGAATTGTTAGTTTTACGCTTCCACTTGCGAGGTAGGTTCTAAGTAAAACCACTTACCAAAGATTATATTATTATATATATAATTTTTGCCTTTACACAAGAACGTATCCAGGGAGGGGCAAGGGAGGGCAGCTGCCCCCCCTTCCAAGGTGGATAAAATTTAAAATAAAATAGAAAAAATATAACGAAATCGAAGAACAATTTTCAGGCTTTGTAGAGCTTGAAGGACTTAATGCTATAAGAATTGCCAAATCCACTGAAGATTTTTCGACAAACTTAAACCTAGACCCTGATAGATGTGTGGGATTAGGCTTCGACGGATGTTCTACCATGTCTGGGAAATAAATGGGTGTGCAGGGGGTTGTGAGGCAAAAGTACAAAAAAGCCTTGGACTCCATTGCTCCTCGCACAAGCTAAACCTTAGCGTGAACTACTTAAACATTATTCCAGAAATTCAAAACTGCGTTGGAACTATCAAGGAGATAATCATTTTTTTTCACGAGTCCGTTTTACGACGCAAGCTTATTGTTACCGTTCCTAAATTATGTGAAACAAGATGGCCAGAGAAGTACAAGAACAACCGTGTTTTTAAGAATCACCTCTTTGATATTGTCGATGCATTAGAGACATTAGCCTAAGAGGAAAATGCAGCAACAAGAAAAATGCATATCAAATGCATGCAGCGGCGTGCAGATCTTCAATTGTTGTGTCAGTAGCATTAATTGCCAAAAAATCCTCTATGCTGGAACTCGTAGCAAATACACTTCAATCCAAGATACTTAACATAGTCAAAGGCAACCACCACATTCAAACTATTCTCGACATGGTAAGAGATCATCGGAAAGATGCAGAGAACGTCACAGCTGAAGTTTTGAAGCAGTTGAATGTGGATATAACCGCCACTCGTGTTGCTGACCGATAAAAACATACAAGCAACCCTCCAGCGGAAAATCCATCCGAATTTTGAAGAAGGTCTCTAATAATTCCTTACTTGGATTCCATCATATCATCTTTAGAAGTCAGATTTTCTGCATCGTCTGCATGTTTCTTTGGAGGAATGGAATAAAAGTACTTCATCTTGTGCAACCTTTTACAATTTGGAAGGCATTGAAGGAGAAAGGGAATTGTTGTTCAAAATGTGGAATGAGGTCCAGTAAGTGCCAGACATCATTGAGGTTTTAAAAAAGAGCGTATTCTTTTTCCCGACCATTAAAAAGGCGCTATTGATATTGCTTTCACAGCCCTACACAACAAGCACTATAGAGCGTTCATTTAGCACCCTTTGCCGAATTAAAACATTGCTAAGAACCACTATTAGTGCAAATAGAGGGTTAGCCATGCTAAGTATTCATCGTTAATGGGTTTTTGCAAACAAGGAGCAATTAATGGAAGCTCTAGTTAAAAAAATTGCAACTAATCCTCGCAAACTATAGTTCCAATTTTTTAGATAAATGGTGTTCACTGTTTCTCCTTTTTTTATTGTGTATTTGAAACAATAAAGAAGCCGACCTGCGATTGACTAATTAAAATAATTGATGGTAGTAAAAAAATCGCAGATCAACCCCCCTACCGTTTATACACCACGGCAGCTCTAAAAAACTCTTTACTCACCCCAATGGCCCTAGCTAACTCAAATATCGGCGGCCTTAGATCGTAGGTTCAAACCATCAGCTATGTACCCTGGAATGTCTTCAAAAAGGGAAAGGAAATGGAAATGGCCGCCAGAAATCAAAAGATTTCAAATAATAAGAAAAATAAACTACAAGTGACTAGCGTTTAATTAATAAGCAATAAAAAAGACTTGTAGTGTCAGTAATAAATTATCAGAATAATTAAAATGCAAACAATTTTATAACAACATTGTGTACGTGAACTGAAGGTTGCGACACGCATAAAATTAAAAACCCCTTTCGGGTTATTTTAATAACTCTAAATTCAAATTATTCATGGAATATGCATACCTCAATCATTTAATAATACCTTCTGTTTAGGCTATTGAAATAAAAAAACGTGACTGTACCTTTTACAGAGGGTCGAAATACACATCAAAATAGCAACTTTAAATACAGCATAATTAAATATAAGTATAAAAATTTAAATGTAAAACAAGAGCATGTATGAAATTAAACGTTACATGTATTTGGCAAAATATATGAATTTAAATTTCAAATCATTACGGGTTTAAAATGTTTAAATGGAAAAACCAGGTATTCAAGATAAGTTGATAAATAATTCCGGAATAGCACTAACTAACCTCGAAACATAAGCTGGACGTAAACAGCAACAACCCTTGTTGAAATCGCCATGGATGCGCCGAAAATTGCTTCGAAAGTGCGATGAGGTTAGCGACTTGGCCTCCGAGATAAACTCGTGGTTGAAACTGATAATTAAGAGCTAAGAAAAATATAATTACTATGGAGATAATAAGACAGAAAAGTGCAATCGTATCTGATCATAATCAGCCCTAGGAAACACACTGCTCATTAAAATTGGTTGAGCGCACGTAATTTGACATAATTAAAATCAAACCTCAGCCGCGCCGGTATCGGCGGGCTCAAGCAAAGACAGCAAGTGCCAGGTACGAAAATTTCGAGCCCACAGGAAGACTCGGACTCTGATAAGAGATAGCGGAGGTCGCGAGAGTATCGTGCAAACGAAAAGAACTTGATACAGGCACAAAATGCGTTGATTTGGAAAATTGAAGAATTTGAAATGCAAAAGGATTTATAATTCAACTAAAAATATACAGGTTAAGCCTGAAATAATTGGATAAATGGCGAAACAATTAGGCTAAGCCAAAAAATTGTTTCATATTATTGCATAGCACCCCCTTCCATGAACCCCCTTCTCCCCCATGAAAAAGGTTGAATTTAGAAAGCTGCCCCCCCTTCCGTTTTGAGCTGGATACGCCCCTGCCTTTACAGATTGCTTACCTCCATGACACCTATGGGAGCTTTATATGATATTCTCACTATCCATTTTTTAGTACGTTCGCAAATGTTCAAATTTGTATTCAACTTATCAATACCATAAAATCGGTGATTTCTTTCTTTCTTTGTATGTACCTATGTATCTTTGTTCGCTATCTCCTCCGAAGATACTGGACCGAGTAAATTGTATAATAGCTTAAAATTTTGCGAATTTTTAGACTTAGATGGTTGGCCGGTTTTTATGGGGTCGAGATATTTCGATAAATTGTATTTATCGTTCGATGTAGCTCACATTCAGAATATATGATAGTTACGTGGAAAGAAATATTTTTACAAAAAATGGTGCTGGAGTCGAGATATTTATGATCTGATTTGGCTCATATTCACAAGATGTGTGTACAAAAACAAATTATTTTTGGGCAGAACAATGTTTTCCGGGTCAGCGAGCGACCAGAAGCGAAGAGTAGCTCAGGTGATTCACTAGTAGGAAATATGTAAAGGGCTTTACACGGAACTTTCCTCATGGAAGTGGAAACTAAAAATGTTGAAAATTTAAGAGGAAAAACAAATTTAATTTTTTAAGATGTTCGCCCTGTACATGTTGAGCCCAAAATTTTCCCCATTCCAAGGGTAAAAATCTGACCTATGGGAAAAATATTTCCTTTATTCAACTAATAGCTCTTGAAATAAAGCAAAAATAGGCAGCATATATTTTTTAAGCTATTCACCCTGTATATATTTGACTGATATTTTCTCGGTTTCATGCTAGATAGGCTTATATACCAAGTCCGCATGCAAAATATCATCTTCCACCTACAAACACTTATTGAATTATAACGCCAACAGACATACAGACAGACAGACAGACGGAATTGAGAAACCTGTTTGTGGCCATTCAGGGACCTGAACGTAAAGATCTAAAGAAATCTCGGAAGGTTTGTTTGCGATTACGATACTTCCTTCGTCTTTCAGGCACGACATGCCTAATTGAAATCCACGGAAATTTGCTGCCTCCTGACGATCCCATTTTATGATTATTTTTAGAAAAATTAAGGAATGCTTCTAAAACCATATATTACATTTCCAGGGTTGAAACCCGAAGCTACCTGTGCAATTCACTTATAAAACATATTTAGCCTTTCTTATACAATATACAAGCAAACATATAGCCTTGGAAGGTCGACAAACATTCTGTGGATGTATGCAATTTAATATTGGTCTGTTTTACAAAAAGTTTAGTATAGATACTCGTATACATTAAAAAGTACGTTACGATTTACGAGGATATTTTATTACGATTTTTTTCTGCCCGTTATTCAATCATCCATTCTATACCAAAGTGCAATGGAGGTAACCTACGTCATTATGAAGTGCAAAATGTTACTACCAATTACACAACGTATCTAAAAACTTCGAGTAATATATTTTACAAAATGTTCTTATAATTTTCCTTTCAACTTTTTACTTCCCTCATCTAAAAGACGAATGAAGTATTGTAATCGCGAATAAACCACTTTCTCAGATTTCTTCAGATCTTCACGTTTCAGGGCCCCTAGATGATGAAAAATAGTTTTTTTCAATTCCGTCTGTCTGTCGGTTGGCGGTATAACTCAAAAATTACTTGTTGGAAACAATATAGTGCATACATATTATATATCTACCTAGCATGACACCAAGAATATTTCGGACAAGTATATACAGGGTAAACACCTTAAAAAATTTAAAAAAATTTTTTTGCTTTAACTGAGAAATAGATAAAGTCATAATTTGCAAGTATCTCAAGCTATAACATTGGTAAAAATGAGGCTTGACAAGTACAAGCTAAAACGGAGGTAAACATCACAAATGGAACACAATAGTATGGTGTCTTTATAACACAGTAGAAACACGTCCAATTCGAGCGAGCCCGTGGCTCAGTTATTCTAGCCGCCACAAGCGGCGGACTAGAAACTGGACTCGAAATATTCGCCTGTGAGGGTGGAGTTCGAATTCCAGCGGCCTACATTTTTTTATTTGCAAAGTGATCTATTCCGCGCGAGGGAAGTTCCGTATTAATACCTTTACAGATTTTGTAGGATTTTGAATTCATTCGGTATACGTGGAAATTTAGAAAATTTAGATTAGAGATTGATCGTTTTACTAAATCTTACACGAACAAAATTCGGTATGTTATGCAATACTTCACCCGACAGTAGTTTTCTAGCAGTGCTGCTGAAAGTTTGCGCGGAAATATTTTCTTTGTTAATTGAAAAGGCTAAATCAACGGATTCATATGCCTGTTTTGTATTGCTCGGTACTTTTTCTTCCCTCGTCTAAAAGACGAAAGAAGTATTGTAATCTTGAAAAAATCACCCTCCGAGATTTCTTCAGATCTTCACATTTCAGGGTTCCTAGATGACGAAGTACAGATTTTCTCAACTCCGTCTGTCTGTTACCGGTATAAATCAAAAACTGTCTACCTGGCATGAAACCGAGAAAATTTCGGAGAAATATATACAGGGCACCTTAAAAATACAATTTTGTTTAATTTTGCTTTAACTGAGAAATAGATAAAAGTAATAATTTGCACATAGCCCAGGCTTTACAAATGACGAAAATAGGGCCCGACAGATACAGGGTCGTAAAAAAGTCAAAAAGTTTGGACTACAAGTCCTTTCTGTTAAATACAGGCCCTCAATAGGCCTGTGGATCAGGCGCCTGGATTTAAATTCGCGTTCGCAGGCGCTGTAGTTCGAATCACATAATGGGTAATTTTTTTATTTTAAATTTATTTAATTCGCATTGCCAAGTATTTTCTTTTGATTTTTTAAAGTTGTTTAGTGTCACAACGCCCACTTGGAAGGAATGTTATGAGTAAAACTTTACAGATTTTTAAAATCGTGTTGGATGCAATACATATATTCTCGACTCTTTTAGGAACAACTAAATACTGATTTAATATTTTACAATCAACGGAAATTTCTCTCTAATTTGGGGAAAAAAGCCTGTATTGCTCAAGCTGTCGAGTGAGAGAAACACAATCTATTGAGAGAGATCAAGAAATTGATAATAATGATAAATTAAAGCGCTTTCAGTATTATAAAGTTAAACGACACGGTTTTGTCCAAGCCAGTAAATACATTATTTATCAATTTATCGAATTTTTTGTTCAACATTAAACTGAACGAGACCACTTTCCTAATCCTTTAGACCAGTGATTCCCAAAGTGGGCGGTATCGCCCCTTGGGGGGCGCTGGAACGATCCAGGGGGGCGATAGTAGCCTCGGGTGCATTTGGGGGGCGGTGAATAAAAATAAGGGGGCGGTGAAAGTTTAAAGAAGGAAGAGAAGATAAGAAGATTTAGAAAAACCATTCGTACATATTTCATCTGTTGTGTAACATAATGTAACATTATTTACCAAATAAATACACAAAATGCAAGTTACAGATGTATTTATTCCATGAAGACTATTTACCATTATTAAATGTTCTTATTCTTCTTCATACCATTTGTTACTTTATTTATTCAGTCTGTTTATTCCCCGCATCTTCAATTTTACTTTATCACACCCTTTAATACACCATCCAGAAAGTAAATATCATTATAATAAAGGGTTTTTATTATTCAAATTTGCTTTTACTCAAAATACAGGTTACAAATTCAGAAAAGATTTGCTTATTTTAAAAATATCATTTTTTCTAGCAATAATAATTTATACAAAATTTCTATATGGTATATTTTATTATAACATTTCATAATTGACTTTTTCAGATAATAATTTGAGTTTGGCTTTCACTTTAGTTATTCCGATTGTCAGTTATACCTACAAATTACCAAACAACTATCCCAACTAAATCAAGTTATATGCTCGAAACTTTTTAATAACCTCTTCACAATTTAACAGTAAATGTATCTAATGTATCATTCATTAAACAATTCTCAAATATTTATGTTGTACTGTTAATGTATAAATCCCCCCTTGTACTTTTTAATTGTCAATTAATGTATTCTTTCAAAATAATTTCCTACCTAGAAATACTCTGATAGATAATTATCAGTCTCAAGAAGCTACCACTACAATACCGTTCTGTTTGTTTGCTTAAACAATGTAGATTTCCAGGGGGCACTGAGTAATTTTTTTTCTGAAAAGGGGGTGGTAGGCCAAATAAGTTTGGGAACCACTGCTTTAGACCCTTGAGAAGCCTATGTACACATAGTAAATAGGTGGATTGGGAAATTGATTCCGATAATGTACTCCCATTTAGAAAGACGTTGCTAAAATCTAACAATACAAATAAACAGCTTTAAAAAACTTGTGATATTTACATAAAAAGCGAATTATCATTAAAATTTAAAATTAATTCGATAAAGTTTCATTTAAGATGTAAGTGTTACCAAGATGTTTCTTCTTTGTTTGAGTTAGCGGCATCAAATCGGCATGGTGTTAAGTTGGTTGATATATGTATATTTAAAGTAGTAGCAAAATAATAACTTCACACAAAATGCATGAATTTATTTTTTGATAGAGTTTCGTTAACTTATTGTTTATAGAAATTGAATACCAACTGGATAGCAACTAAAGAAACCGCCACTATTTAGGAATAAAATTGCAACGGAATATAATCAGAGTGTTGAAATATATCCTGAGCATATAAATTATTTCTTAAATATTTTACCAATCGCTAATTCGTAAATTGGTGAAAGTTAAATATAGAGTTTTCCAGTAAGATGTTTCATTCTAAATTGCGAGGCGTAAAGCTATGATTTCGTGACAGGCATCAATTGGCCGCCTAGATCGTACGATTTGACACCGCTAATTTTTACTTCCTTTTACGATAAAGGAAGTATTGGATTCACCCCAAAAATTCGAAATTGAGTTTTCAACAGATCTTTACGTTTTAGAGTTCCCTGAACCCAAAAAATATAGCTAGATTAAATTCTACTTCTAAGCGTGTTTTGGGCTAGTACGTCTTTGTGTACCATCAAATAATTTGGGGACGCTAAGCAGTGTTGTTTTATTATCTCATTTGCAGCTTCCAATTCTAAAGAGCAGTTACTGTGCACATTGTCGTTACCGTTGTGCTTTATGCTAACGCATAGATGAATGTGTTGTTTACATGTCAGGAGGCCAATAAAACAACATACTTTCAACTAGAAGTTGTTTGCTTGATTAATGAAATTGTCAAAAAAGCGAAAGAAATATCCAGGCCTTTAAAAGTTAAAGTTAAAGAACATACAAATTTCATTGAAATATATCAATTCGATAAGTCTAACACTGTAGACCATGTTTGCATGGTTGGCATAACAACCACAAAATACAATGGCATAACACATCTTATCTGAAGAATCGTAAAATTAAATAAACGAAGTATATTTTACTTAACGATGAAAAATACGTTTCGTCTTTCTTGGTATTTTAGACAAAAGGGTTTACCCGGGTACTGCTTTCGGGTACCCGGGTTTCATTTTAGACCGGGTACGACATTCCTAGTAGTAATAACTAATATTTTCCTTGGTTTATCTTTACACGCGATATCAGTTGTAAGTAAGAAAAAAATAAAACCAAAACAGTAATAATAATAATAATATATATAATAAATAATAACAATAGCGAATGTTTTGCCGTTGTGAACATTTCATAAATTTATTATAGTTTTACTAATTTTTGAACTTACTATGAACCATTAATCCTAGGATTTTCTCCGCAACCGTCTTAGAAGTCATTACTTTTAATACCAAAATCTGTCATTGAAGTGGACGTTTTGCTTACTGACACCAAAAAATGTATGTTGCTTTTAGTTCCTAGGAGTAAAAGTACTTTTACTTGCATGGAACTAAAAGTAACTTCCATTTGGTCGGCTGTAGTTGTCATAATGATTTTGAAATGAAAAACGTCAAAAGTAATTAATCATCTCAAATTTTGCATATTTTTTACTTTTCGAGGTTGCGGAAAAAACAGTATGTATTATTCGGATTAAAAGTGACTCTTGCAAATGCAAACATAATTGCTGGTCAAACAAAGTGCCACTTTGAATCCTAATAAAACTTTATACTATTATTGTATTAAGAAATTGTACATAATACACGTGCGTCCTTATACAGATTGTTCGAAATCCGTTTTGAATATAGGAAATCAGTGAGTGTGACAAGGAAGACATAAACAAAATGAGTAGCAGGACAAAGATAGAATGTAATCATGGCTAGGTACATTTTTAAACTAAAATTAAGCCAATGAAACAAACAAACACTTCTGTCAAATATTTTATCTGTCATTAAGAGTATAAAGTGAGGTTTAAATAATTAAAATAATTATGTGAATAGTAAACAATAGTCAATAAATTGCTGATTCGTGTATTCCAAGTGTGCAGATAAAATATTTGACAGAAGTGTTTGTTTGTTTGACTCAATTTTAGTTTAAAAATTTACCTGACCATGATTACATTCTATCTTTGTCCTGCTGCTCATTTTATTTATGTCTTCCTTGTCGCACTCATTAATTTCCTATGTTCAAAACGGATTTCGGACAATCTGTCTAGTTCCAGTGGCACTATTTTAAATTATTAACAAGGAATAACATTAATTCGATGGTAGTCACATATTCCGAGAAAGTCAACACTATTAAAGCTCTATACCTTTACGATGCTGTATATAAAATATTTACATTTTTAATTAGTAGTACGTAAAGCTAGCTTTGATAATTAAATGTCCTGAATTTCAAAATCTACACAATGAAAATTTAAAAGCGTGATGGGCAAAAATCCTCATTTCAGGAGCAGATTTTATGAGAACTAATTTGAGCTATATGAGAGAAAATTGTGTACTTAACAGTGGTATGGAGTTTATTACTTTCTGTTTAATAAAGGAGAAGCGTATACCTACAGTTCAGTTTTTAATTTTACAAGTAGTAAAAGTAGTTTCATAATACAAACAGTGTGTCGCATTTTACACTTTACACTTACTCGATTTAAATCTGCCTGAAGAATTCTACAGTTGTCTGTAGGGCTAATCTTTATATATATAATTCTTCTGTACGTGTGTATGTGACTGAACTCCTCCTAAACGGCTTGACCGATTTTGATGGAATTTTTTGTGTGTGTTTGAGTGGGACCCTGGATGGTTTAGATTCACAATTGGACTTGATAGGTGGCGCTGCAATCGGGTTCTAGGATTTTTTTTTAATTTTTGACGAATTTCTTTGTTTTAATTTTTAAAAGATTTCTCGCATATCAGAACATGTAACCACAAAATTTTACCCCCCCCCCCACCACCCCCCAATATGTTTTAAAATTAAAAAAATCGAAAATTCGAAAATCGAAAAAGTTTGCTGAACCCGCTAATAGCAGGCAGCGGGCAGGACAACGTCTGTCGGGTCCGCTAATAGCAGGCACCGGGCAGGACGTCTGTCGCGTCCGCTAATAGCAGGCAGCGGGTAGGACAACGTCTGTCGGGTCCGCTAATAGCAGGCACCGGGCAGGACGTCTGTCGGGTCCGCTAATAGCAAGCAGCGGGCAGGACAACGTCTGTCGGGTCCGCTAGTAATCCTATATATTTTATAATCACCTATAAACACCATGAGACAAGCAGACGTACAAACACTGTTGATAAAATTTACAAAAGACAAAAGACGTAGGACTATCCCGAGGGACTCGAAAGTAGGCTAGGTAATTGTCCGAATTAAATATCATACACTCTCCATAAGGTTTTTGCAATAATTAAAATACGATTTAAAGAAGTTGATTAAGGGAGACGAAAATCCTATATTATGGACTTTATTAGTAATTAATTAATTAGTTAATAATAGCTGGTGGCCAACCATGTCAAAAGCCTTTGAGAAGTATCGCATACAGATTGTCCGGATTGTACTCGGGACATGGGAAATTAATACTCATTAATTTCCAACAGGGAGACACAGATAAAATGAGTAGGTATGACAGAGAAGAAACATATCCAAATTTATCAATATACCAATGGACACTTTCAAAACTTTTCATGGATATACAAGTTTTTAAAATAAATTAAGCTCAGCTGTCATTAGTGTCATTAAAAGTTACATTATTACAAACAATTATGGATATGCCTGAACGTGAAGGAATGGGACGATTTTCAAACGCAGTTATAATAGCTATTTATGCAACAAGTGCTAAAAGTTGACGTTTATGCACGAGACATGAAAATTATGAAACAAAGCCGAAGGCTGAGTTTCATAACATGTCTCGTGCATAAACGACTTTTAGCACGCGTTGCAGAC
This sequence comes from Agriotes lineatus, assembly GCA_940337035.1. NCBI lineage: Eukaryota > Metazoa > Arthropoda > Insecta > Coleoptera > Elateridae > Agriotes > Agriotes lineatus. The sequence continues at coordinate 94,218,513 of OW679195.1, read as the reverse complement.
AATATTTTATCTACGACCTTAATTTTACTGTTATTAATCCATAAATATCGATTTAACAAAGGTTTGCATCTACGACACTTCTAATTTATGTCATAATAAACAGTAGGCCACGCCGCGCGAGCGAATGTTTGCAAATGACAGTAGTCAGGGTCAGTTACGAAATGTAATTATTAATACTCCACATCTGACTGTATTCATTACATAACGCTTTAATTATTTCAAAAACACTTTACCTGTAACGCAAGAAGCAACTAGAATAACTTTACAACTTCACTTCCAGTTCGAAATTGTAGTTTTATAACCTCACTTCACTTTTAGCACATGTGCTAAAAGTAAACAGCTGATTTATTTAACCACGGTAAACTATAAAACGTCACTTTTAGTGAAACAAGCTAGCGCTAAAACGCCTACTTTTAGTGGTGGTCGTAGATAAATAAATTTATAGTTTCATTAATTGAGTTCCCACCATAAATCCATTTAATAATTTGAACCTTTTCTGCTACCGTGTACTGCATTTTGAAATTGCTAATGACGGATGCGTTTACTTTATTTAAAATATGAGCATCCATGAAAAGTTTTAAAAGTGTCCATTGGTATATTGATAAATTTTGATATGTTTTATCTCTGTCATACCTACTCATTTTATCTGTTTATCCCTGTCGCACTCATTAATTTCCCATATCCCGAATAGAATCCAGACAATCTGTATGTAAATTATATCCACTTGATTTCTAAAACTGATCGAGCAAAGTCACAGACAGTTGATCTCCTTTGTCGGCTCAATTTACAATTAACCTCTTAAACCTAACATATTGTAAATTTCAAATATGACAAACTAGTTTAAGACAATCACTGACAAACCAAATTAGCCAAAATTTAATCAATTTTAAATTGCGAAGCCGATACAGAATATGTAGTTAGTACTGTAGTGATCCACATATTCATGAAACCTAGTCACATATCACTAGATTACAAGCATTCGAATAAATAAATAAAGATTGTTTGTTGATACTTGAAAACATAAAACTGTATTTTTGTTCTACTCGTACAATTAATATATAAATGCAGTTAGTTTAAGTTATTATAACCACCAACACTGCACAGTACCTTAGTATTCTACTTTAATCATAGGCATGAATTATAAAGACCAGCTAATGAGTGGGTTGCTTAACATTAAAAAATCTGGTGTGATACACAGACACAACTTCCTTTTCCAGTGATCTTATAATTAGTCAAAAACAATTTTTTTTAAATTTTTAAGTTTGTCAACATTTTTCAAAAATTATGTATTTTACAGAAACCGTACAAAATAGCTACTTGAAAAGACAATTTTTCTCTAAAATTTTAAGCATAATTAAAAAAAGTTCTATTTAAAATAACAAAATTGATAACGACTTTCGATATAACCGGAAGTGATATCACAGTCAAAATATTGTAGTTGTAGTCGCTCTTACACATAAAATCCATGGCCAAAGTTTCAGATTTTTAATTTTATTAGTTCTCTATAATGCCCTATAAAAACACCATACTTCCAGTTATGCGATTTTCTTCAAAAGGATGCTGTAGCATTTTCTAAATGGTACACAAAACTTATATATGAAGTTTCAACGTCATATCTCATTTCGTTTTTGAGATACTCTGTTCACACTCAGACACACAGACAGACTAATGAACAAAAACATGCTTTTTGGGTTCAGGGGACTTTAAAACGTGAAGATCTGTTAGAAACTCAATTTCGAATTTTTGTGGTGAATCCAATACTTCCATTATTGTAAAAAGAAGTAAAACATTATTTTACGTTACTAGATATTACACTGTGTATATGTGTAATCCAAAGTGCAGGCAATTTTTAGCATCTAACGCACTCCAAATGGGAAAATCTAGGCTTGGACATCAAATTGCCCACTAATTTATACCAGAAAAGATAGTTTATACTTTAGAGTCGTCAAATCGCTCTAGGAAAAAAATGCGAACTTGAGTTCGCTCTGCCGACGGCAGTGCATTACAAAGTAGCTTAAACCCGTCTTCCTTGTTAGGTTATTTGCAGTTGTTATAGTTGTAATGCCCTATAACGACAATAGATTAAAACAATATATGCGTTGACGTCAAATCAATGATGATGGCGGTTTGAATTGCACCCAATACTAAAAATTGCCTGCAGTCTGGAGTGCATCTAAACACAACGTTAATTATATACTTAAAACTTGTTTACATGTAAATACAACAATACAATGCACCTTATCTTAGTCACATGTTATGGGAACAATATTTTAATAACATACCATTGTTTATCTATCTATTAATTTATTGTTTGTTTTGAATGCTAGTTTTGTTAAAGATACTAGCTGGTCGATATATCAACGTGCTTTTGTGGTTATATTGTGTTATATTCCACACAAATCCATTGTCCAGACTCAATACATTTTCGACAATTTAACAAGTTATGGCAGATATTTTAGGAGTAAATATGTTCTACGATAATTACTAATTTTGAATAAAAAAATATTGTGCCCTACTATATTTATTGTGTTGGTTCAGCTACTGTTATTTTTACTTATATTCAGTTTTGCGGTTCTGTAAGTAAGCACATTTGTCGTTGGTAGTCAGAACAAAAAGTGCCCGAAAGGATTTTTTGTAGGGAAGACTGTCGTAGTTCTAACAGCTTTTGCTTGGGGTAGTTAACAATTTGTTTTGCATAAAATAATCAGTCCGCTGAGGCAGATGGTTATGTTTCCATGTTGAGCAGAGCATATTAAAAAAACAAAGAAGACTTTCACATAATTATGATTTGAACAAGAGGGTGCCACGGACACATAACTATAGTAAGTTTTCATGATGCATGAACTGTTTCCAAACTGTCTAATTTCAAACTATGAAGACAGACATAATAATTTACAATATTATATTTTTCAAGAAAAACCTGTCGAAGTATCAATTGACTATACATACAGGGTGTCCCCAGTTCGGGTTGCCTATACAACAAATAGACAAAATATTTCAATTTTCAAGAAAAAAATCATTCTTCATAGAAATTTGTGCTTTCCTTGAAACCCTCGAGAAGAAATTTATTTTTTCGATTTAATATACAGGGTGTTCAAAAATTTTTAAAATTTATAAACGATGAAGAGTAAAGTACCTACCAAAAATTTTAACGCTTCGTGGAAAGGTAATTAAGAAAAGTTGTTTGCAATTAAATTTTATGTTCAAATGTGAAAGCATGGCATACTAGTCAAAACTAAACATTTTGGAATATTCTGGAACTAACTTCCTTATTTAATACTTTCGAAAAAGGAATATTCTTTAAATATTATACTTTATTAAAACATACATTGGTTCCCACAATAAATTTATTTTTATACAGGGAGCTGACTACCCAAAAACATTAATTATACATTACGAAAAATACGGATACGGCAATATACAACTTAATTCTAAAGGGTGAATTTTTTCAAATGCACCTATTTTCTCAGAGTACTATGATAAAACAAACGCACAAACACTAAAACAGTTATCTATTTAGGCTGGTATAAGTCGTCAAGTTTTTCTTTGTAATGGAGAGGTGGCCTAAAAGTGACCATTTCAAAAGTGTCGAATTATTTTGCAAGAGCAACTGAATTCCTCAAACTCAACGTGATTTCAAAGGAGCGTTTAATCGAAATATTGCCCCTTCCTCTAAGTCTAAATCAATAAAAAGATTGGTACATCGATTCAGGAAGGAAGGTTCAGCAGTAAATCTGAGAATTCGAAGAGCCCACGCGATCAATTTGGACTAAATTGTAGAAATTAAGGATATAGTCGTATATGATCGCTCTGTTTAAATGAGCAGAGGTTAGCGTTCGCCGACGGGGAGAACAAATTATAGTTGTTATTTAAAACTTAAAGTTGAGTTCCTTCTGTATTGTTTAAAATAAATAAGGTTTTTTATCTACCTGCGCTTTTATTCATGTTTTAAATCAGTGCACTTTAAAAAATTCACCCTTTACTTGAACTAAGCCAAATGCAACACACCTCTCCAATCTTCTTCTAAATTCTGCATATGTGGAGTGGATAATTTTTTGATTTACTGGCGGTATTGCTTGAATGACTCTTGTTTTCAGGAAATCAACATTGTGTTCCATTGGTTGTTCGTACGATCTTTCTTTCAAGAATCCCTAAAGAAAATAATCAATCGGCGACAAGTTGGGCATATGTTGCTGGCCACTGAATAGGACCAAACCTCCCTATCCACTTCTCTTGAAATTTTCTGTCAAGCCAATTACGGACCTGAAGTATTGAGTGGCGGGACATCCGCCTTGTTAGAAATATGCTTTTTGTCTATATTCCAACATGTTTGCATCTAATTCTGGCCAAAAAAATCAATTTAGCACCTTCAAATATGAATTTTGATTTAAATCTGTTTCAAAAAAATATGGACCATTATTCGGTGGAAAGTAATCATCACACCAAACATTAACCGTTCTAAACTGTTGACTTCATAAAGTAACCGTAACTGATGGATTCGCTTGAGACCAAAAACGATAATTTTGCGATACCACCCCATTGCTATAAAAAGTGCTCTCATCGGAAAAAAAATATTTTTATGAAACTGTCTATCTACTGCAATCCTTTCTCCTATTTCTAAACAAAGGTCCAATTGACGGCATCATCACCAACTTCTAGCATGTGAATTACATTCGGTTTGAAAGCTTTAAACTTATTTTATTTCAAAATTCTTTGAATATGTGTTGTGCTAATATAAATTTGTTCAGATCTCTGTAATTGTCTGCTACTGAATCCAAATCCAAAACCAGTATTGTGGCTGCATCATCGTCATTGTGATTTATTTTTGATCTCTTTACGTTTTTTGCGTCTCCCGTTAAATCAAATGTTCGTATCAATTTTTTCAAATTTTGGCGGGTAACTTCAACTTCTGGATATTTTTCATGAAATAAGTCGATTGCGTGACGATAACAAATGTTACCGATGCCGTAACATTTAACTAGATAAGTCCGATGCTGTAAAGTAAGCATTATTTCAATTAAAATTTAAAAATCCTAGTTTTAAGCGACATCTGATATGTCAAGCCCAATTTCAAACAAATAATTACAATTGCCTTACTAACAACTTACCGGTATTTAATTACGAATTAAAGATGAAAAAATATTACACTAAAGCTCTTCATTGTTTTTACATTTCTTAAATTTTTGAACACCCTGTATATTAAATCGAACAAATAACTTTCTTTTCGAGGGTTTCAAGGCTAGCAAAAATTTTTATGAAGAATGACGTTTTCTCGAAAATTGAAAGTTTTGTCTATTTGTATAGTCACTATAGTCAATTGATATTCGTACTTCAACAGGTTTTTCTTGAAAAATATAACATTTACAAAAATCTGGCTGTCATCATATAGATATAATATATAACATATTATACTGTATTCGAGAAAATTGTTATAAAAGGTGTTTTTTAGAGGCGGAGAACTTTAAGTTGAAATAAAGCACAGAAAAATGTTTTTAATATCCATGAAATTGGCTTTATTTGAAAGATAATTTTATGGCATTACTGTTTGAATATGATTTCGGGCTGGCCCGCCGCAGCTGGCGCGTACATGACGTAATCTGAAAGTCCAGTTTTCACACACTCTTCGCAGTAAATCAGGCTGTATTTCGGCAATAACGCGACGAATGTTGGCTTCCAAGTGCTCAATTGTTTCCGGTTTATCGGCGTAGACATGCGACTTTACATATCCCCAAAGAAACTAATCTAATGGCGTCAAATCGCACGAACGATTTGGCCAGTTAACAGATCCATTTCGTGGATCCATTTCGTAGATCTGTTAACTGGCCACACCGTTCGTGCAATTTGACGCCATTCGATTATTTTCTTTGGGGATATGTAAAGTAGCAAGTCTACGCCGATAAACCGGAAACAATTGAGCACTTGGAAGCCAACATTCGAAGCGTTATTGCCGAAATACAGCCTGATTTACTGCGAAGAGTGTGTGAAAACTGGACCTCCAGATTACGTCATCTACGCGCCAGCCGCGGCGGTCACATTCCCGAAATCATATTCAAACAGTAATGCCATACAATTATCTTTCAAATAAAGCCAATTTCATTTATATTAAAAACATTTTTCTGTGTTTTATTTCAATTTAAAGTTCTCCGCCTCTAAAAAAACACACTTTATTAAACAAATAAACTGCAATACTTTAGGGTCCCAGGTGTTGTAGCTTGAACAAGCGTTCACGTTCGATCAGCAGAGTTAAGCAACGCTCTCTCTGGTCATAACTTGGATGGGAGTTCCACGGCTGCTTCTCTCGGCACCTCGTAGTACGGCTGCCACGGAAAAAAGTTGGTCCCGGTTGTCATAATAACATTCTGACAGTCGTTAGTGGGGTTGGAAGTCCCCATAAAATGTACAGTGCGCCTATAATTGGCCTAACGGCTGTTGGCGGAGTGCAGAATAAAATAAAAAATAAAACTAACATATTAGTATCCATAACAAAATATCAAAATTCTTTCGAAATCCATGTTAACAAAAACTATGTAATTTACATATATAAAAAACAATATAGCATTTGAAAAGAAAATACCATTTTTTATTGTAAGATTATCACTGGTATGAGCTACAGTTCAAACAATTTGATGGGGGTCGTATGAGCAAAATACAGGGGAAAATAACGGTAAAAAGACAAAGTTGTCACCCCTCTTAACCCTTATATGGCCTTATGGCCGTGGGCTGTTAGCTCGGGTGATACACTATGTTCATATACCATTATAGCATTGCGAACCTATTGTTACAATTATTATTTATAACTATTCAATATAACTACTACATACGGTAATTAGTCACTCAAAATAAATAGCTACTAAAAACATGGCCAGTCAAGAAAGTCAATCAACATCTCAACCGGCTAAAAAAGTAAAACTCAATTTAAGTGAGTGCCATAAGAAGTACATCCTTGATGAAGAAACCCTATTATCAAACAATAATCATTTCCTACCCCGGCATGTCGAGCAACAAATAAGCATGGAGCAAGAATCAGACGAAGGCCAACCTTCAACTCCGAGTTCAACTGCAAAGGTCAGAATTCCTCCAATCTTTTTGCATGCTGTTAACAATTATCAAGCTATTATCGCTGATCTAAAAAGCATAACATTGAGTGAGTTCACTACTCAGCATAGAAAAGACGGTTTAAAAATCAATTTAACAACTATAGCAGATTATAGAGCAGTTACTAAATATTACCAACAAGAAAAAGTTCAATTTCATTCATACAGAGACCCGGAAAAGGCGGTACTAGAAGTTGTCATGCGAAATGTTCCAAGTTCAATAACAACTACCGAAATTCTTGACGCACTAAAAACTGATTATCCTGTATTACAAGTAACTAGGTTGCTAAACAAGAAAAAAGAATCATTGCCCTTATGTGCAATCCAATTAACCAAAAATGATCAAGCCCAAAAAATCTATAAACTTGATAAAATTATGAATTGCATAGTCCCGGTAGAACCGCGAAGAAGATCTACAGAAACTCCACAATGTACCAAATGCCAAAGATTTGGTCATACCAAAAACTATTGCCGATTAGATGCGCGATGTGTTAAGTGTGATGGAATGCATCATTACTCAACCTGCAAAAAACCTCGTGATACTCCTCGTAAATGTGTAAACTGTGGAGGTGGACATGCAGCAAGTTACAGGGGATGCCCGTATTATCAGTCAATTAAAACCACTAACGGCTCACATATTAACAGAATCAATAATCAACAACAACAACAAACACCTCAGCGACCAGAAATAAGATCATATGCAAGCAGGGGCATTAAACCTTAATGTCAAAAATAATACTCCCCAATCTACCAATAGCAACGCAAACTTTATGGAATTAATTATAAATAAAATCTCCGATATAGTCCAACCGCTGCTGTTGCAGCTAAAAAATATGTTAAAAAACTTCATAACGAATCTGCTTAATCAAAATATTCAATAGCAACGCTAATATTACACAAAAGTTATCCCTATTAAATTTCAATGCTGATGGAGTTAAACGCCAACAAAATGTTTTTACACTATTTCTAAGCAGACACAACATTGACGTGGCATGCATAAGCGAAACGCACCTAGTAACTTCACAACCATTTAAAGTACCCGGATACAAAGTGTATAGAACTGACAGAAACTCGCAGTACGCATCTGGAAGTGTTGCAATAGCAATAAAAAACAGCATTGACCATCATCAACTATTACTTCCAAATTTGACTTCACTCGAAACTGTAGCAGTAAAAATACAAGTTAACCGTAGTAATGCACTAATAATCATTGCATGCTACAAACAACCAAACAAGCGCCTCATCGATAATGAAATGTACAATCTATTTCAAAACAACACTCCTACATTGCTCCTCGGCTACTAAATATACAATTTGGGGTTGTAGAACAAATAACCCAAGTGGGATCCTTCTTCAAAATATCGCCTCTAGAGCAGGAGTTCACATATTAGCCCCTGATCAACCGACTCATTTCCCATACAGAAATGATCACATGCCCGATATCCTCGATATAGCGCTTCTTAAAAATGTAGCATTACAATTTCATCAATCCGTCCTAACTGAGCTCGACTCCGACCACTTACCAGTGATTCTCTCTACTAATGCGAGCATCTCTGCTAAAAATAGTCCCAGAAGATTAGTAAATGGAAAAGGTGAATGGGATCACTTTCAGACGGAATTAAACTCAAAGTTGCAACCATTTCCAATCCAAAATACGCATGACATAGACAAATCAGTTGCACACATCACCACAGCTATAACTGAAACAATCCAAAAGTCATCTACATCAGATAATCCAAGACGCAAAAATTACCGCGCCGAAACTCCAACTTTCATTCTTAATCGTATAAGAGAAAAACATAGAATTCGGCGACTATGGCAGAACACAAGAAACCAGCTTTATAAGCAGCAATTAAATCAACTTATTCACCGTATAAAATACGAACTAGATAATTTTAAATACTCATCCTATGAATACTATTTATCACAAGTAGATTTAAATGACAACTCTCTCTGGAAGGCTACCAATCAAATTCTTAGAAGAAAAGAAGAAATTGCAATTCTTAAAAAAGGTAACACTAATTACGAGAGTGACCAAGATAATTGCAGAACATCTTGAAGAGGTTTTTCAATCTAACCCTAGAGTAGAGCAACACCTTTTCCACAATGAGACAGAGAACAGGCAGAACCAGCATCATCAAACCAGCTCTTCAGACTTTGATCCCATTTCGCCCAGTGAACTAGCACAATATATATCAAAATTACAACTTAAAAAATCACCTGGCCACGACCTAATTGTGAATGTCGTTCTTAAAAAATTTACCAAGAACGCGCTAGCATTCCTAGCAAACTTATTTAATGCTTGTTATCGATTAGGCTACTTCCCAAATTCAGGGAAGCAAGCTGAAATAATAATGTTCCATAAACCAGCGAAAGATAAAACCCAAGTGACCAGGTATCGACCAATTAGCTTATTACCGACACTCTCCAAACTTTTAGAAAAAACAATTCATGTTCGTCTGTGCAAGTGGATGGAAGGTAACCATCTCATACCAATGCTCCAGTTTGGATTTAAACAACATCACTCCACAAATCACCAATTACTAGGACTGACCAACAAAATTACCGAAGGTTTTCAAAATAGATACTACACGACAGTTATCTTCTTAGACGTGCAACTAGCCTTTGATAAGGTATGGATTGCGGGCTTGTTACACATATTGAGGTCCAGTAACACTCTAACACCATTAGTAAATGTAATTACTTCCTTCTTAGACGAACGTAAATTTAGAGTCAGGATTGGTTCGATGCTTTCTACAATTAAACAAGTTAAAGCGGGAGTTCCCCAAGGATCCATTTTAGGACCCATATTATACAGCTTTTATGTCCATGATATACCAGTACCACAAAATGTCGAGGCTGCTATGTTCGCTGATGATACCCCATTCTTATCCCAAAGCCAGAATATTGAAGATACCGTCGCAGCCCTACAAAATGCAATTAACATTTTTCAAGCATGGTGCAATAAATGGAGGATCTCATTAAATGCAAGTAAAACTCAGGCAAAAGTGTTCGCGCTCAGACGAATTACAACCCCAAGACAACTATACTTAAATGATCAACCAATTATATGGAAGACAAAGGAGGAACCAGTCAAATATCTGGGCTTGTACCTTGATACACGCCTAACATGGGGTTACCATATCAACCGGAAATTAAATGAATGCTAAGCAAGACTTTCCCTTCTGTATCCTCTAATGAACAAAAGCAGTGCATGAAAAATTTCCTGTTCACTTTTATTATATACATCAATAATACGTCCAATTATTATGTACGGCTCAGTAATATGGGGTACTGCTACAAAAACTCATATAAATAAAGTGCAAGTGCTACAGAACAAGGTGTTAAGAATTGTGTGCAACGCACAGTGGTTTATAAGAAATGATCAGTTACATCGTGAGCTGAACATCACAACTGTGAAAGAACACATTCGCAACAACTCACGTACGTTTTACAAGAACATTTCATCTTGTGCAGGTGCTATGTACTATAATGTTGGTGCCAATCCAGAACACAGAAAACTCAAACGAAGTTTACCAATCGACCTAATTCAATCATCTGATAGTGATAACATTAGTGATTAATTTACGATCATAAAATTATCCGTTGGTCAAAACTGTTACTAATTATTTAACCGAAACAAGGCATTCACAGAATATATGTTAACAATGTTATGTAACCGGGTGAAAGTCCTGTATGTTATTATCATATAGTTATAATTATTATGTAGTAATCGTATCTATGAATAGCTCTGTATGCTGAACTAGGTTTAAATTATTTTTAAAAAACCATTATAGCAGCGCCATATTCAATCAAGCCACGTTGGTCCAGTGGTAGAATGCTCGCCTGCCACGCGGGCAGCCCGGGTTTGATTCCCTGCCGACGTATCCTTTTTTTAAAATCTATATTAATGAATATCTCTTAAATTAGCGAACCGAAGCGTAGCTCGGTGATTCACTAGTCAATACCATAAAATCGGTGGTCTGGTCTCTTTCTTTCTTTGTATGTATGTATGTTTGTATCTTTATTCGCTATCTCGTCCGAAGATACTGGACCGATTAAATTGTATGATAGATTAAAATTTTGCTAATTTTTAGACTTAGGCCGGTTTTTATGAATAACCATTTTACAACAGATGGCGCTGGGGTCGAGACATTCCGATAAATTATATTAATCATCCGATTTGGCTCATATTCAGAATATATCTTGGTTACGTGGAAAGAAATATTTTTACAAAAAAAAAGACCCGGTAGGTGGCGCTGGAGTCGAGATATTTATAGTCTGATTTGGCTCATATTCAGAAGATGTGTGTACAAAAACAAATTATTGTTGGGCAGAACAACGTTTGCCGGGTCAGCTAGTAACCACATATTATTTAAAAGTCAGTCAGAATTTAGAAGTCATCATAGCTGTGAAAATGCCCTTCGATTGACAATTTCTAATCGGATACATGCAATTGACCGTGGAAGTATTCCTTGAACTAAAGAGAGCGTTTGAGACAATCGACCGTAATATTTTAATTTCTAAACTGAAGAGGTATGAAATTGGAGGTGTGGTGTTGAACTGGTTTATAGATTACTAGCAAGATGCCCGTTCTTCGTACGGACTACAAATGTTTGTTTTTTCTTCTAATTCTCAAATGCATTCTAGAGTGTCCCCCCTCCTCCATCACTCAATACGCTAAACAGTTTACCACTTTTCGCCTCTTAGGGGTGCAATTTCTAAAAAAAATCAGCCCGTTTTATACTGAAATGAACCCACAGCGAAAAATAATTTTAACTTCCTACTTCTATTCAGTTTTCTCTTTTTACCGGTTTAGGGGTGAAATTTAAAAAACCCTTAAAAAGGTTTTCTAAAGATTTAAAAATACATCTATATGCCAAAAAAGAATGATCTAACTCAACAAACACAGGAGATACAAAGGGTTCTATAATTCACCCCGAATTCAAATTCGCACCTTTTAAGGGTTGATTAGGGCAATGAAATGCGGTTTTATACATTTGCATTGGATAGCTACTCATGCAAACACCAAGTCGATATCTTACCGGGCCTAAGAGATATTGTGGAATTCGTGAAAACATAGTTTACCTCTTTTTACCCCTTTAGGGGTACATTTTTCAAAATCACTTAAACCATTTTTTAGATATTTTAAAAATATATCTATATACCAAAAAAGACTGATCTAACTCAATAAACATAGGCGTAACGAAGGGTCTTTAATTCACCCCCTACCCTTTTTCAGTTTTTCCTCCTTTTACCTCTTTAGGGTTAAAATTTTCCAAATCCCGTAAACCTCTTTCTAAATATTTTAAAAATACATCTACATGTCAAAAAAGAGTGTTTTAACTCAATAAACAAAGGAGATATTTAGGGTTCTTTAATTCAGCCCCAATCCAGACTTGAACCTTTAGGGGTTGATTAGGACAAAATCGTAAAATACGTTTTAGGTATTTGCATTGATATTCTTTGCAAGTAGACACCAAGTCGCTATCTCATCGGGTCTAAGAGATATTGAGGAACTCGTAAAAACACATTTTAAAATGGAACTCACAGCGAAAAAAATTAATAAATTTAACCCCCCCCCCACCACTTTTCAGTTTATTCTCCTTTTACACCTTTAGGGTTAAAATTTTCAAAGTCCCTTACGCCCCTTTCTAAATATTTTAAAAATCCATCTGTATGCCAAAAAAGAATGTTCTAACTCAATAAACATAGGAAATACTTACGGTTCTTTAATTCACCCCCAATCCAGATTTGCACCTTTAGGGGTTGATTAGGGCAAAATACTAAAATAGTGTCTAGGTATTTGCATTGATAATATTTGCAAGTAAACACCAAATCGCTATCTCATCGGGTGTAAGAGATATTGAGGAACTCGTGAAAACACATTTTACTCCTTTTCACCCCCGTAGGGGAGGAATTTCAAAATATCCTTTTTAACCCATTTTATTGTGAAATGGAACTCACGGCGAAAAAAATTAATAAATTTAACCCCCCAGACCTTTTCAGTTTTTCCTCCTTTTACCCCTTTAGGGTTAACATTTTCAAATTCCCTTACACCCCTTTCTAAATATTTTAAAAATCAATCTATGTGCCAAAAAAGAATGTTCTAACTCAATAAACATAGGAAATACTTAGGGTTCTTTAATTCACCCCCAATCCACATTTGCACCTTTAGGGGTTGATTAGGGCAAAATCCTAAAATACGTTTCTAGGTATTTACATTGATAATCTTTGCAAGTAAACACGAAGTCGATATCTTATCGGGTGTAAGAAATATTGAGGAATTCGTAAAAACACATTTTACCCCTTTTCACCCCCTTTGGGGTCGAATTTCAAAAAATCCCTTCTTAGCACTACCTTATGTAACAAACCGAACCTTCCACCCAAATTTCAAGTTTTTTAGTGCCGGTGGTTTCGGCTCTGCGTTGATTAGTCAGGGTTGTGACTTTCCTTTATATATGTATAGATTTGTCAAGTAGATTACATGTGACAAAGGTCAATGGTGTTTTCTCAGATACTCTTGAAACGACCTTCGGTGTTCCACAAGGAAGTATTTTAGGGCCCCTTTTGTTCATCATTTACATAAGTGATAGATGTATGCAGCTGTAACGTTAACGTGTTTGCTGATGATACCCTAATATCAGTAACTAATAAAAATATAACTATTGCTATCGAGCTTATTAATGCCGAGTTGAAAAACATTTAATATGTATTTAAGTAATAAGATAACAGGCCTACTACGTTGTTGGAACGCACTCAAAAAAATTTCGGGAAAGAATTAATGCGCTTGTGAGATTATTATGTGACAGTGTGTTTCCGAAGACACAATATATTTTTTTATTTTTAAAGTAAACTATAAATTTTGTCTGCATTTTTTCACGAGCAAGAAAATCGTTTTTCTTCTCATAATATATATGTTACGGTCAGAGTAATAAATGCGTCAAGTATTAATAATTACCGGTAAGTATTAATAATAACTGGTTGGTTGGTATTAATAATTGCCGGTTTTCAATTAATTATTAATACTTTTCAATTAATCATACTAACTTTAACATATACACAAAAATAATTAACTAGCAGTAAATCAAACTAATGATAATCGATTAAGTGCTGGTTGATTTCCGGAAATTTACCGCCTGGAGTCGAGTAGCTTTTTGATACGAAAACTACTATTCGCCTTCGACTCATGTTGATTTACGGAAATGAGCACGTTGGTAATAATTTCCGAAAAATCAAGATTTGATTGGCGGATAAGTCAAAAATGCTCAAACCTGATTGGTCCCAATTTATGAAATGCGATTTTCATTGAACTGCTTTTAAATATCTGGTTTTCCATGTTGGGTAATAGAAATCCGTGGCTGAGGGTTACAGGGCTCAGGATAATATAAAAAATTAAATTCAGCTTATCTTGATTCTACAAAATCGCATTTTGAATGCATTATAGTAAGCAAAGTTGAAATAATCAAAATAAATAGATTAATTAGCCCCTTTACGAATCCGTACAACTTACTAACATTTCAAATTATTCTGCTTAAAAACATTGAAGATGTTTAGGCCTTAAGTAATAAAGGGGGATATAGTGTATATCACATCTAAGTTCTATTTCATTTTTCAAGTTCAACACGGCATTTTACCTTCATATACTCTTACAGCCACTAATCTGACGTTAACTTTAATTCGCTGTTAAAATAAACAAAAGCGCATCAAAACGTTGGTGCTTATGACATTTTTTCATTAGTAAACAAATGTTGATGGGCTTTTGTTTATTGTAACAGCGAATTAAAGTTAACGTTAGATTTGTGGCCATTATAAGAGTGGCTGTTAATATTTCTAAGTGTAAGAGTTGTGACAAACATTGTGTAAGTGTAAAAAATATAAATCCCACTATGTGCATTGTGCAATAACAAGCAATTTTAAGTAATGTTAAATTGTGAAACATTGCAAAATCGCCAATTAGTCAAATTTTACCTGAATAAACCGCGTGTCCCTCTGTTGTTATGATCCCTAAGGTAGAATTTCAGTAAATCATCACTAGATGACGCAGGCTGCAGTTGGCACTAGTTTTCCACGGAATTTCTAAAAATCGGTGAAGTAATCGAGCAATCGAGTCTACTTGCGTTCTTATAATGCCTTCAGATGCGTTTTACTTCTATACATGACACTGATTTTATATAGATTAACAGGTAAATAATTTCTATCGGCAATCAACAACCACGATGATCAGCAACACGTTGCGCATCCGATCATGCTCGAACCCTCGACGTCACTGTTGCGAAACTCTCCGAAAGCTCAGTTCTCGCGTGCATGCGATGTAGTGTGTTCGGTGTGAATTTGGTGGCAATAATCAGTTCGCGAGTGCATCATTTAAAACTCGCATGCGAAGGTAGCTATTTTTATTTAAGCCCCCAAGTGGAAATAAAACTAGGTTTTGCGATTTTTTGAAAAGGATACTGTATGCCATCTCCTGGAAACTCCACCGGATCATGCCATAAAGGCATGTGATCATGCATTCTTGCATTATGCAGTAATGATTTTTCCCAAGAGGTCGCCAAATAATTAGCATAGTTACATATCAATAGGTTGTGACACCAATTGGCGTTAGCTGTTAATCTCGTATAGCCAGTAGCTTGGATAATTAAATCCGAGAAAACTTTTGTGAGGTTATGTGCTGTATTTGTTTGGTGAACTGGTTTTATTGTGGTCGCGTGGACTTGACATTAGGACGTTTGATTAAGTCATAGTCTGGTGATTTGATGCATAAATTAACTGTGTCACACTCAATAAAATTAAATGTTTTTAAATAGGAGTAATTATAGATTTTCTCCAAGTGGACGCTTTTTGCAAATGGGTTTTTAAGGACTTAAAAAAAACGAGAAATTATTAAAACTTTTAAACTTATTTTAATTTGAAGCCCAACGGAAAGCGAGTGCCAATTTTAAGCTTTTCCCAATTTTTCGCGCTTGGTTTTAGCGAAGGTCACATAAAAATGTCAAGGTTACAGGAACGTTTTTGTTGCCGTTGATGGGTAATGTATGCGTCTAACATGAAAATTAAATTCAGGTTTTAGTAATAAAACAGTGACGTTTATTAGTTCACACTGGGGAGTAACCATTGAAGTAGCTTTGTCCAGTTTATAATTCCTTCTTTAATGCCTCAAATTAGTAGCTTTTTATATAACAACAATAACATAACCATTATACGACGTTAATTATATGTATACATTGAACAAACACGTTTTGGAATTTTTCAAGAAAGATTGCTAAATTACTTACTAAAAAAGGCTGCTCTAAAATAACATAAAATAAATATTGCTCAAACCTAAGTTAAACATTGCGCTATCTTTAGGAACAATTAACGACTTAGGCGTAGTTTATTTATTGCTAATTTAATTTTACTTGTTTTGTTGTATACTCATCTAACAGGGTGACATTTTTGTAATCCTCTTACAACATCCTTATTTAAACATTCATAATATTTATATTCATGCTAGTATAACACGCTCGATTTTGTATAAGTACATAACTCGCCTATAGTAAATCATAACGATGTTATTTGTATAGTTTCAAACAGTTCTCTGTTTTGTTAGTTATGTATGTTTTCCTTTTTCTAATGAAAACACTTCGCTTTTAATACTATCGACAATGAGATAATGAATGCAGGAAGCAGGAAATGACTAATAGTAATATTGTTCAAGTAATAGTTGTTTCCTTAAAGCAGAATTATATCGTAGTTATTCTTATACCAAGGGGTGCAAAATCTGTTAAAATGACTGATATGTAATAAATTTCAATTAAAGTTCATCTTCACATCTAACACGTACTGTCGTCAGTTGTAGGTGAAAAATCAACTAGTGTATATTGCAAAATTAGTTTTAATTTATACAGTAACACTGTTTCTTAAATAAGTTATCTTTATTGCAATTTTTAAAGCACATGTCATTCTGATAAGCAGCTACGTTCAACACCGAAAAAACAAATATAGCAAAATAGTTGTCGTCTCACCTTTTATTGGCAACAATCGTTCCATAAACATTGTAGGTAATCAGCTGTTGCCATTTTATCTTAATTACCAATAACAGTTTTTTAAAGCTTGAATGCTTCAGTTCCATTCGGCATTTTCTTGATCTCCATTTATAAATATGATTCGGCCGAAAAATTTTTGTATAGTTTTGAAGGCCCGATAATATATCGACGAATCTCCAGTTTTTGCAATTATCAATTACAGCAGAAGCAGAACTTGCCCATGTTCACCACCTACGGGACCGACAAAATATGTCACTTAGGAAGGCGGTCAATTTACAAGATGTGCGTATATCTTTGTAAATAAACTAAACAAGTATGACACTTGACCTTTAGCAGATGTTCTGAATGTAAGTGGTCAACATACAGGGGTAGAAATAATTTAATAGTATTTAAAATTAGCAGATTATAGGTGATCAACATACAAATACATGCACACATAGAAACTTGGCTGAGACTGACCACAATTGGTCATCTTAGTCAGGTGGTCGACTTACAAAGGTGCTAAACTAACCAGGTTTTACTGTTGCAACACCAATAACGCAAATAATACCTAGTAACATACAGTAGACCTAGACCTCGCTTATAATGTTCTTAAGAGACTGTCAGTATTAGTCCATTATAATGGAGTGTCTATTTTATCCGAATTTAATATTTTAAGTTGAGACAGTTCAAAGAAAAGTTCGAACATTCAAAATACAAAATGGAAGATTACAAAAATCTGTAATTCTTCTTTGAATGATTTTAAGACTTTTGAAAAAGTCACTTCAACTTGCTCCCTCAACCGAATTCGGTTCGGATCAGGGGTGCCACCGTTCTAAAAGTGAAGATCGAAATGTGCAATGAAGTAAGGGGGCTGAGGGTTCATCTTCGGGTGAAAATGTTTACAATTTAATTCTTGGTACATATTTTTAGGCCATACTGAACTGCATATAAGGGATAAATATGTGTAAAATATAATCAAAATCAATGTTTTTTCTGTCATTAATTACATTTGACGTGTTTGATTAAATTTTGACTGAGTTATTTATTTATTAATCGTGTGCAAAAACTTGTGCTACGAGCGAATCCGAGTTGGACAACATGTCAACATACAATACTTTTTCTGTCACACGGTATTAGATATTCTACTTTATGTTGATATACAAATTTACTACAAAGTGTGCGATTTCCGCTGAGATCGTAGAAAAATATTTTTCTATTACATATTGCAGTAAGTAATAGTGAAAAATACCCTATTCTAACAGATTGGTTTAATAACTGGCACAACTTCACACGTTGACGAAGATACTTTATTATTAATTATTGTACTCAAGGGCATGCGAAAATATGAAATTAAAAACGATGACAAATGTAATTAAATAGTAGCTATAAATATGTATGAAAAATAATTCGCAATTAATACTGCATTATTGAATATTATTACAAAATGTACAAGAGCATTCTCGACGGTAAACTCAAAATGATAAAATCAATTTTAAATATTCTGGGTGAAAATAATCAAGTACTTGTTTTTCGAACTGTACTTTTTGTAACTTCGTGCCTTTTAGTTCAAAACCGGGACATTTACCGTATCGACCGTCATTGCGCCGGGACGCGAGGCAACCGGTAAAAATCGGGACGATTCCGACAGAATTGGAGCGGGTAGCAACCCTGATTCGGATATAATCATGAATCTTTAGCGAATTGTTAGTCCACTACAAGCGAAAATCCATAATATCCGATTGTATTTACGTATGTTTAAATGACTCTTTATCCGAGACTCTGGTAATCGATCCATTACAAACGAGGGTCCATTAGAAGCACGCCCATTATAAGTGGACTCTACTTATGGTTCAGTTTATTTCCGGACAAAAACTTTTTTTTTTTAGAATAAAATATACCAAAAAACTCTAAGGTTATGTTCTTCTGAGAAATCCATTTTAGGGTCGTTCGGGGTAAATATGAGACACTTTTTGAAACTTTTCAAAGTAAATCCTCAATTTTTACAACTAAGAACTAAGAAAATTGTGAATAGATTTGACATAAGTATTGCTAAATGTGATATTGGTATGTAATGAAACTGCTGGTTCCCTTCCGCTATTTTTTTTAATCAAAAATTGTGTTTCATTTTTGCCTTTACAAAAATTTAAAAATCAGACATATTAAAGGCACAAATAAGACACGATATTATTTCACTATTTTAAGACTAACAGACGGTGTGAGGCAATAATAAGACCGGGCATTCAAAACTAAAGACAGTAAGTAGATTACTTTTTTAATATATTTAAAAAAACCTTAAGCTAATAATAATAAAAAAAACTTAGTTTCTGTCTTTTTTTCTTATTTTCTTTGGCCGGTCTTAGACTGAATGTTTGTTTAATTTTTCTGTCGTTCAATTTTGGCTCTACTGTTTATTTTTCTACGTGGGGTGATGGGTGGATTAGTTTTTTTTTCAGTTTTGAGGACATTAACTAAAATTGCCATCATTAGCTTGTACAAGAACTCAATCTAGCGAAATATACTGTTCCAAACAGACGTCTTCAAGTGTGTCCGAGTATATTAAATGATTTTATTACAACATCCAGTTATTTACCAGTAAAATGTGTTATTATTCACCACACTTCATACACAGTTATTTAGGCTGTAAAGCAAAATTATGTTTATCTCACATAGTGAGAACGAGAATATTCTCGAGAATGTTCTCTTGCAATAAAGTATTGGAAGTAAAAGAATATTCTCAATATTACAAGGACAAGGTGAGTGAGTGAGTGGGCACAGAAAATTGCTTAGCACAACTGTTACTATCAGGGGAATCCCAGTGTTTCTATCTGTAGGGTGTTTGGGTGTTGACCTGCTGATTTGCGATCACATTGTATGGGAATCCCAGTCAGTCTGTGACTCTGTGTTTTTCATGCATTCCTTGTGCTGTTGAGTTGGTGTATCTACTGATTAGTGTATTAACAATAATGCCTAAATTAGCATTATTTTGGAGATTTATATGTCAAATTGCTGATATCAATTATTATTAATTATTCATGATTTTTGTTTGAATAATAAAAATCATATTGTCGCAAAATATTCTTTAATGTTACAAATTTCGTTAAACGTTTTGCTAGTTTTGTTAGCTTCATAAATACAAACATAGTTAAAATTGTTAAATTACATAATAGCGAGGGGGTAGTCACTTGCGATTTTTTAGGACAGAAAATCTCCATTTGTGGATATCTTCTTGTAATTCCATAGATCTCCATGGATATCTTTGGATCTCTACGGAAATCCTGGAATCTCCAGGGATATCCTTGGATCTCCATGGAGATCCTTTGGATTTCCATGGATCTCCGTGTATCTCCTCTGGGCCTCCATATACATTAACAACTTTTCAATTTTATATGGAATTAGATCTTTCGAAAAAAACACGTTTTTACTGTCAGAAAGTGGTAGTCTCGGTGGTAGTTTGATATTAATAATAATTTGTATCCATATTTACAATATAGATAAATCACAAACTTTTTAGAGGTAGTAAGTAGACTATTACGATTGGTATGTAATACTTGACCTAATAATAGTAGATTTTGTAGCATGGCAGAAAATAGATTATTACTGTCGAAGGACTGTATAGTTAACTAACTCAGTTTATTCTACCCCCGTATTTTACTCACAACTTGTTATGGTCTTTTAGAGAAGAAATAACATCTGAACATGAAATTAATGTTTAAACAAAAAAATTAAAAAAATATATGACATCAACTTAGTTTTATCATTATATGCTCTTTGGTTTTATTAAAATAAAAAAGTATTACATATGTATATCTTTAGTAACACATGATTTGGTCAAAACTAAAGAAACAAACAGTGCAAAAAGAACATAATGTCTTTTTAGGTAACATAAAATTAAAAAAAAAACAGGAACATCAGTATATAATCACTGTAATGATAACTAAAAAAATAATAAAAAGAAAAAACAACAACATAAATATATTTCTTGTTGACCTAATAAACAATAAACAGGTATTCCCAAGTCGAAACTTAACTTCCCTCTCTAGAATACACTTTGGAATAAACACATAAAGTAGGAACAAGTTACCAGTACAAAACGAACTCGAAAAAAAACTAAACTGTTTCTAAGACAAATCTGATTTAAACACTTTTTTAAAGATTTATGTAAAGTCTGTATTTTTACTCTGTCTGATCGTGACAGTTTCATAGGGTGGGTACCCAGCATTGTAATGGGCCCATAAATAATTTAAATGGGCTCTATTAGTTGCAGATCATCTTGTTTCGGCCAATAAAAATCTTCCGAAAACTGCCGAGCACGTGTTGCCGAAGACCTATAGCAGATGGCCGCGGGCCGCGGTACCAGTTAAAATGATGTGCGCACGCAATTACGCTTTTCCGATTCTACACGACTGCAGCCGAAGTTCTTGGATCTCCACGTATCTCCATCGGATTTCCACGTATTTCCACCGGATCTCCACTATATCTCCACGTATCTCCACGGATCTCCATGAGATATCCACATATCTCCACATATCTCCACAGATCTCCATGAGATCTCCATCCCGTAGGACAGAAGATTTCCACAGTGACTACCCCCTCGCATAATAGTTAATGAAAGGTTTCAGTTGCATATACGACAAGTTAATTGTGTTTAATTATTAACAAGGCAGTTAAAGGAGTATTTTCATAACCCATAATTAATATTATAAAACTTGGCAGGTTTAAACATTCTGAAGGCAGGAATGTAAAAGAATAATTCTTGAGAATATAGGTACTCAAGAATATTCTCGAGAATATTCTTCTGAAAGAAAATTACCGAGAATTTTACATATCTAGTCTCACATTTGCTTTTTGTACTGTCTGAATTTTTACTGGATTTTTATTTTCTACCAAGCCTCTAAAGTAACAGAAGAACGCAGCTAGCAACCGGTAGAGACTATACCCTAGTTAGTGAGACAAAACAAATTATTAAATTCTGTATTTATCACAGAGCATTACTGACACAAAATTTTGAGAGCGTGATTGATTTTTGTTTGTTTTTTTAACAATACAAACAATTAGGATTAAATAACTTTCTATCACGATGTAAATGACGGAAGGGGTTTTGAACAACGTATTATATGTATAAAATCAACAAACAAACAAAAAACGGATTTATTTTAAGACTATCTAATTTTTACCTCGATTCAACCTAATAAACTCATTGTTAAGTACATAAGTAATACTCTTTACATATCATTCATGCTAAAGATATTTCGTATCTGGCAGCTGAACTTAATTAAGATGCCTATTTAAAGAAATTTATTTAAACGGATAAGCATTTTGATGAATTAATAAAACTGAGTGAAGATTTTTACCTCCAATAATTTGTTACTAACCGATTTGTAATTATCCAGTAGTTATATAGGGCTACGTTATCTTAGAATAAGTAGAATTTTTTACACAGGAAACCAATTCCTATTCCTTATCGAATTTCATCTCACCTTCAGATTGCCAGGGTGGGAAGCGTTGCGGATGTAGTTAGATCATCGCTATATAGCAAGATATCAGAATACATGTGCATACAACAATACAAAATACACCTTTTTTGATCTGTTGTCTCCAAAATCGTTTATATAAACGATATGTGACAAGTTAGTTTTTTGGGAACATTTTAATTTTAATTCCTATAGTATTTTGGCGGGGCGTGGGGCGGGGAGGGGGGGGGGGAAGCTTACAGTTTAGTAACTCTCACATGACAATCATTAGAACATTATACGTAATTATTTTCGGGCAACCTCCATTTCGGTGATAGCTAAATTGTTACGAAATTTCAAACAAATTGCAACCCATCTATGTCTTACTAATATTAACAACACTGTTATGTGTAAAACATTTTCCTCAAATTTGAATTTATATAATAGAGTTAATATCGTATATGTATTTTAAATTATAAAATAAACATTGTGATAGTATGCTGCAAAATCATTTGGGGAATCCCGGGAACCCCGGCCAGACATCAGCTAACCGCAGCAGTTTGTGAGAACGTGCATTTGTTTGCTTTTAATAATAATTATTGGTTGTAACATTGCTACACGTAGACCAAATATTTTCTTTTGATTCGGTATACACAACTTAATATTGTATAGATTAGATTAAAAGTGATTACTACAGCGGCCGCTTTTGAAGCTGACTCGCCTGTTTACAAACAAAATACCCAATTGTTTTTGTAGCGGTTCGTTGCTGAAATTATGCTTATACAGTATGTCCCCGGATTGAGTTTACAAGGGGGAATTACATTTTATTTTTAGTTTTACATAAAAATGTTATAGGAATTAAAATTCCTGCTTGATTTGTAAAGAATTTTAAGAATATTTTCAGTTTTTGAAAAACAAGTCGGCCGTGACAGTTATGCCAAAACTATTTTCTTTTCAGGTAAACTACCCTTTTTGTTCATGATACGACAAAATTTTACTAAGAAAAGTTGTCCAGAATGGGAAATTATGCCCCTATACAAAATTTCAGGGAGATCTACCTACTTAGATTAAACCGTAATTTTTAATAAATACAATTTATTTTGCTTAATGTATACGTCGCAGCCTTCTATATAAATAATTGGCAATTTCATGAAATAACTGGATAGTACGTGCAACGCTGCCAATTACTGAAAAGAATAAATATTCCATCAAGGATTAGAAATTTTAGACGTTACATGTAACACTAACTTTATATTGCCACTCCATGTAACCATGCCAAATTACACTAGGTAGCTGATAGTTCAAGCCATTTCATGTAAAGTTGCAAATCCAATTTGGTATTAATGAAATCAGTAAAACACCCAAAATAACCTTAGACTTTGGTTCACTCTATCGGTTGTATGGATTAACTGTTTCAATCTTTCAATATTATTGTCCTTTCAAAAAAAATCATGTTTAGTTAAGAAATATTTTGTGAACATGTTTAAATCGTGTTTAAAAGAAAGCTTTATGTTTTAAACAATTGTTGTAAACATTAATTATTTTTAAATATTTTTTTCTGAATTGTTAGTTCTAAATTTAGTGAAAGATAAAAATCCACGGATATTGTAGATAATATACTGAGATGGTATTAATCCCACAACTTGGCTCTGTTTGCAGTGCAGGATTAACCGATTCAATAAGCACAGAGTTGGGATATTTTATATAATTTCAGTTTTAAACTAAAGTAAAACATTAAATGCATTGTTAATGAGATGCGAGAAACAGTAAATTAGTTGGAGAAAGGCACGCAAAGGCAACGCATTTTTCAAAGAGTTTGAATTGGCTTGTAAATAAATTAATATAATTTAAAAGGAAACGTTTGTGTACATGTAAAGCCAGACCACATAAAATTTATTTGACACAAAATGTTTGTTAGCTGCATTTTTGAAGGAGCGTAGTTCTTAAGTAAAAGCAAAAGATGGTGAAAATAGTGAGCAAAGCAGAAAGATAAAGTAAGATGAAGCATAATATAATATAGAAAATTGCAAAGAGCAATGCTAGAAGAAGGCAACAGAAGAGAAAAGATAATGACGCGAAAATGGTGAACTCAAAAATCAGTGTATTTAAAAATAAAGTGCAATAGTGTAGAGCAGAGTAGTGACAATAATAAATAAATAACGTTTGTGTGTGCAACGCTATCGAAAAATTTTAATTATAAGGTTAAGGACAATAATTTAGATTTAAGAAAATTGTAAATATGTACTCAAATTTACTTCCATTTGTAACCTTTCATTATCAGAATTAATTTCCATTAACATAAGAAAATCAACAGTCATTTTGTTTATAACGAGAGAACAATTGAATTAATTTGAAGTTTGTCGAATTTGTGCTCCATACTTAACTACAATTTTATATTAATAAACGAGCATATTACCACATGAAAAGTATTGCATTTTATTGTCCATGTGTCAGAGTACCTGCGTCAGTATTTGTGGAAGTTTTCGCCACATTAGAATATAAAAATTCCCAATCCCATCTGCGGCTGAGGTTCGGCAGCGAGCACATGAAAATTCCGAAGTTTGATTACGAGCAAATTAGTCATCGGGGCCCAGAGATCGGCACTGCAAGTGATCAACAGAGTCTGCAAGAACGTCCCAACCAACGTCTGCACCTGGGGGAGCAACTCTAGCAGAGAT
Organism: Agriotes lineatus; assembly: GCA_940337035.1. Lineage (NCBI taxonomy): Eukaryota > Metazoa > Arthropoda > Insecta > Coleoptera > Elateridae > Agriotes > Agriotes lineatus. The sequence goes on along the minus strand of OW679195.1, from coordinate 94,193,284 downwards.
ATTCCGACAGCGTCACTTCCGAGCATCTCCGTTTCAGCTCGACCAGAATTTTAAAAGGTAGGCGTGCCTGCGATTTGAGGATTAAAGTTTGGGAAACGCATCAAACTATGAGTACAAACCTTCCCGGAGAGGTGTAGCCTATTCCCGGGCGTCAGTAAATTGTGCAAATTTGGCGAGAATCCAAGCAACCAAAAAAACAATTGAACGGTTGGTGTCTAGTCTACGTTAGAACAAGCAGGAGACGGTGACGTCATCCTAAAAAACAAGCAAGGGGATGTGTTTTTATTAGTTGCCAAGCGGGAAAATTCAAGTAACTTACCTGACGCGACACTGTATTTTCACGAGTTTAAATGTTCAGACACGCAGTTTACACTGGCGACATTTTGTGTCATCTGTCAATGTACTAAATTGTGAATTAAATGAGCTACTCCAAGTCAAATAACCTAAAATTTAGGGCGATAGTTAAATTCTGATCCCACCCTGAGAATAGAGCTTGTGTTTTGCGGAGAGCTAGCGTAAATAAATATTGCAATTAAATAAAATAGAAAGAAGGGCGTTCAACAATTTTTATTTGTGCATTAAATATTACATTTCATTTTAACCAGTAAAAAGTAAAACCACAGTACAAAAGTATTAAATCTGAGAATTGTGTTATAAATTTTCCAAAATTTAACTTATTAAGATATTTATTTAATATTACAAACATTGCATTGCAATACATGTATTTTAACGTACTTACACAGTAGTACAATTATGCATATTGTAGCCGTGGACGCTCTCTTTGGGTTTAATGTGTGAATGTACCTATACGTATATTTCTCTGCGTAGTATGCGTGCCTCGGCTGGGTTAGAGACGATTTTGCTCAGGTCGGATAGAGACTGGAGACCTTCGCTTCCCACATCGAAAAGGAACAACGTCATTGAGATCTAATATTCTTTATCAAGGACAAGTGTACTATATGCACTACATCTTCTTCAAGTATTGCGGTGTTTCAAAGACTATAATGACGTAAGACCGTTGTCAGTGACTCGCTCAGCAGAAAGAAATATTGCAATATTACTAACAGTGAAATTACTGCAGTGTCGGATTGTGAACCGCTTAGAGAAGTACAGCGAGTCAGAGCGACAAGGAGTCAGCGTAACCACGATCTTACTAACATTTCAGATAACTGCGGTGTCGAATCGTGATCCACCTAAACGAATTATGAGTTAAATAAGGAGTCGGTGTACACACAATCTTACTAACAGTTAATATAACTGCGGTGTCAGATTGTGCTTCACCTAGAGAAGTAAGAGCCTGATAGCAGTTCATAGAGCTACCACATGCACCAGACCCCTGCAGCCCCATTGAACACTTTATAAACACCTATAGCTGACATGTTATTTAATTTATCTTTGCGTTTTCAAGCGCGCCACTAAGGGCGAGTTTAGTGGCGCGCTATGTTTTTGACATTTTACTCTGATGCATTTATTGTTGCCTGATTTTAGTTTTATGTATATAATTCCGGACGGGATCTGGTCTTCCAGTCATGATTCGGATCAATTTTTAATAAAACCCGTTTGTCTTTTTTAACAAATTTTATAATGTGTAAAATAAAAACATCGTGCTTACAGCCACAAATGCAAACAGTAACTGAAAGTTGAATTGAAACTAATATTATTCATAAGAGTGGTACAGTTTCACTAAATACCCGTAACAGTAAGTACTAAAATAAAACATTAAAACTTGCACTGTTATGACCTAAAAAATGTATCACACAAAACTATAGCTTTATTATAACACGGAGAAGTCTAATGATGGCTGTTGCAAAACGCATTGTTTTATTTACACACTTTTTTGTACACTGCTACTTACTAGGCTTCCAGAAACATTTTAGCATACCCTGCCCTCCAGACTAATGAAACAGTTATACTGATACATTTTTTTCTAAAGTAATAACCTCCTTATGAAGAAATGCTGAACCTGCAACGTAATATTTTTGGCATCCATTTGTTATACAATATTTATTGCAACCCAATCTATGCTATTTTTCTTATCTGCTATTAAGTATACAAACAATATTTCTGGCATCACCTGGACCCCGATTAGCCCAGTCAAATGTTACATCGGAACTTACATTAAATGGGGTATTAATAATTTTTGGAGGGGTGTTTTGGACCATTACTGGCACTACAAGTCCAGATTTGCAACCCTCATAAACCTGTGCTCGCTGAATGGCGGCTGAAAAACAGCGACTGTTTCTGACTTTTCTCGGTTTTTTTGACAAGATCTCCTAAACTATTCGTTTATTGGAAAAAATCTATCACAGTTTTTTACTTCCTTTTACTATAAAGGAAGTATTGGATTCACCCCAAAAATTCGAAATTGAGTTTTCAACGGATCTTCACGTTTTAGAGTCCCCTGATCCCAAAAAACATATTTTTTTTCATTGGTCTGTCTGTGTGTGTGTCTGTGTGTGTGTCTGTCTGTGAACAGAATATCTAAAAAACGAAAAGAGGTATGGCGTTGAAACTTCATATATAAGTTTTGTGTACTATGTAGATGAGACAGCAAGCTTTTGAAGAAAATCGCATAACCGGAAGTAGGTGTTTACTCTTGTGATTTTTCAGTTTTTTTCGATTTTTTCAAAAACGGCTCTAACGATTTTTTTTAAACTTTACATTTTTCTTACATTTTTAATGTGTATTGATGTGAGATAGGTGATTTTCCAGTTGAATACTTCTAAGGTGGGTTTCTTTTGTTTTTTTTCTATTTTTTTATTAACTCTTATTTTAAATAAAACACCCGGTATATTATTACATTTTTGAATTCACCTTAAAATTCTAGAGAAAATTTGTTTCATCAACTAACACTCGATTTTGTACCGTTTTTGAGAAATTTGTAATTTTTGAAAACTTTTAACAAATGGTTAAAAATTAAAAATGAAATTTTTGACTAATTATAAGATCACTGTAAAAGGAAGTTGTGTGAGTGTATCACACCAGATTTTTTAAAGTAAATTAAATTTCCTACAAAGTAAGATCAAAATAGTTTTTGTGAGTTGTATAGTTAACGAGATATGGCTTTTCAAAGATTGAAATTTTTTCCAAAAAGTGAAAATTTTAAGTTTTCTTCATGATTCGGGTTGGGATACCGGCAAAATGCCACGTCCTATAGAAAAGTCAAAAGCATAAATGTTGTAGGGAATTTAATAAGGTTTAGCTTGAGCTAAGGCTGGTCCTTGTATCCCAGATAGTCTCGTCAGAAATGACAAAATCAAAAAAAGGTTTTTTTTAGTGAAAGTTGAGTATTATAACCAAAATTACAGTCTGTGGGTGATGGAATTTTGCTAGAAATAGCTATCTACGTTATTAGACCGGTAGCAACATTTTTATGGCCCCGCCAATACTTTACTGGTCGAGCCCGTAGGGCGAGACCCGTATGTTTGGCAAGGCCATAAAAATGCTACCGGTCGTGTATCGTATAAGATTTTTTAGGATACTACATTGGTAACTAGCGTTTACATAGTTACAAAGGAGTCCGGTAGATAAAATTTACCGGCCTAGACCAGTAGTGGTTGACAATGGCCTTTGATCTAAGCAGAATATTTCATAAAAATGTATTTACATTTTAACTAACAGGTACATGTAAACCAACATTTGTGAGGTTCCGGGTATGGGATGGTGTGGCATCTGGGGGACCTGGGACAGTGAAGCCGAGGACGGGGAGATGTCTTCATTCTCACTTGAAGAACTGTCCTCCAGCGCAGCCCATCGTGCACTTGCACGAGATCAGTTGCAGAAGGGGTTGAGGTGCTGGTTCAACTTCCATTATGATTAGAGTAAGCCTCAACTCGTCCAACTTCCACCCGCAATCCGTGGGGTTTTTCTCCACCCCCAACCACTTTTGTATCTGCGAAAGAATAGAATGAAAATTCGTTATGCATCATATTTCAAAGCACACACATGGTGTACAATGAGAGTGTGTAAGTGAACAACGAAATTTAAGAAAATAATCATAGGAAATGTACATAGTCCTACCTGGTGATACACACGATAAGCATGATGTTTTGCAGCATCTGTGGTTGGTGGCAAACGGGCGAGGTTGACTTTGGTTGTAGCTGCTGACTTAAAGAATTGGAGGTATCTCAGGTCGTTGAGGGTGGTGTCAGTCTCGCCTCCATATACTGCGGCGAGACACTTCTCCCCAGCTGCAGCTATTTCATCGTGACTCACATCTGGGCGGAGGAAGACTTCTGCTTGCCTGAATAGTGCTGGGTTCTTGAAGAAGGTGTTGACTTGGCTTTCCCCTGCCAGAAAGGGACAGAGGTCGTGTCGCACCAGATGCGTGAAGAAACATAATTACCCCAGGAGAGTAATTAGAGGTCCCGGTGCTGAACCATGTAGATGAATATTGGACTTCTGGCTCCCCTCTTCTGCCTTTCTGGAGGTAGATGTTGTCGGAGCTGAGCTGGCCCTTTTAAAAAGTTCTTCAATGACTATAAAAACCACTGTAAACTTCCTTAACTTAGTTATACGACATTTTCCGCCAACATGTGATGAAAAAAACATTAATTAAGGTGTTAGTGAAGGAAACGATGTTACTTAACTTTCAACCATAAAAGCATTTTTTTCATATTTTTGTTTTTTGTAATTTCTGACGAGACTATCTAAGCTACAAGGGCCTTAGCTCAAATGAAAGCTTATTAAATTCCCTACAACTTTTATGCTCTTGACTTTTCTGTAGGACGTGTCATTTTGCCGGTATCCCAACTCGAAACATGAAGAAAACTTAAAATGTTCACTTTTGGAAAAAAAGGTCAATCTTTGAAAAGCCGTACCTCGGTAACTATATAACTTACAAAAACGGTTTTGATCTTATTTTGTAGGAAATTTAATTTACTTTAAGAAAGCTATAGAATATTGTGTCCAAGAAACGCATAGTTTAGGAGATCTTGTCAAAAAATCAAAAAAGTCCGAAAAAATCACTGTTTTTTGACCGCCATTCAGCGAGCACAGGTTTCTGAGGGTTGCAAATCTGGATTTGTAGTCCCAGTAATGGTCCGAAACACCTCTCCAAAAATTATTAGTACCCCATTTAATGTTAGTTCATGCATTTTTTGTGTAACATTTGACTGGGCTAGATCAACTTTTGTAATAACATATAATTGCTTACGTTAGAAGTAGGTATGTCGTTGGCTGAACCACTGAACATTCTCTTGGCAGCTTTTTCCATTTTACTTCTCGTTTCAAGACGTTCTTTGAAGATGATCCCACTAATACAACACAAATTGCAGACTATTTCATCAAGAGAAAAATAAAAAAATGAAGACTATTTCCCTTTTTTTCTTTTTTGTTATATCCAGTATTTTATATGGAAAGACATTTTGGGTCATTATCATTATCTTTCTCAAAATTGTTAGAATCTATATTTTCATCTATGATGTCCATCAGTTCTTCTTCTGTAGTCATTGTTTTTGCAATCAGTGAAGTTGTATTGCTCGACCGAGTGCAATTTTAGGGCAGCGCTTTATCTGAAAAATGTCCTGAAATATTGTTTTTCATTGCCATCCAAGCTTTCTTGTATCATTGTATCAACTTTCTGCTTTGTATGAGGCTTTCAGAGTGATGCTTCTCAGTAAAACTCTTGCTGTATCGTTGAGGTCAATATGACCCCAAACCATATTCATTTCCCTGTAAAAATGTATTTCAAAAGTTACATCAGCAGCACTCTGTGATATTGTGTCTTAGTGTGAAGGATTCAATTGCTGTAGAGCAATTTGTAATTGTTACGTATACCGGGTGTGACACGATTGTGGTACTCCTACTTTTTTTCTTTAATTTTGAAGATACATTTTTGAAACTTGGTGCATCATATTTAGTAAAAACGCTATTTGACATATAAGTGATTTTTTTAATTACCGGTTTCAGCGGATAGCAACTTTTCATTTTTAAATAGAACACCCTATATATTATTGTCTTTTTGGATTCTACATAATTTTCTGAATCGAATCACATAAGTAACATTTGAAGTATCAAACTTTTTAAATTTATTTTTTTTTAATTTAAGTGTGCTGTTACTACTACTACTACTATTTTTTTCAATGGAACCATACTGGTACCAAGCTTCAATACCCTTTAATACTATCACCGATAAGGAAGCTTCAGGTATGCCCACTTGGCAACTGTCACAAATAAAGCCGAAATTGCAGTCTATCAAAAACTTTAATATTTAATTTTGTTCAAATTAAATGGTAATAAGTAAATAAGACTTTGAAAAATGAATCGTTTGAGTTATCAAACATGCATGTTGGCTTACCTGTGTTCCCAATGTATCTTTTAAAATTGCTTATCATTATTGTTAATTTGGTTCAAAGTTCCGCAAATTTATACAAGGGATTTATTTATGGAAAATGTCAAACGGATGTGGTTCCTGATACCAACCTTTACTCGAACGATATCCTCATCGACAAATTGTTTTCAACGGTTTGTAAATTTATTCCTAAACAAGCCCAATAATGATCCTAAATTGGAATAATTTCTCTTAACTGTAATATTGATTGTATTAGTTGCACATTTAAATGAAACATATGGGTAGATTCCTTATTAATGGTAGTATAGAATGGCACATTGTAGCGATGTAGTTCCATTAGAAAAAAATAGAGTTTCTTCCCAAAAACCGTTTTGACAAACTTTGTTTAGTCACATAATTTAGTATTTTTGACGTGATATCGAGTTTTGTAGTATTAAAGGGGTCGATTGGAATAAACCGTCATAGCACACTTAAATTAAAAAATAATACTTTTAATTTAATAAAAGTGTGACTGAAATGTAACTTATATATATTTTTTTAATTTTTATTATTTAAGATACCCGTTACAAGGTATCTTAATGTAATTACAATCTGATCACTTACGTAGATCAACGAGTAATTTTATTCTAAATTAATTGATTACGTTTGAAGATTCTTAAACTAAGGTCTTACTCATTAGTTTTGCCGCACGATACTCTGCTTTGCACTATCACTATTTCACTAACTCATAAAGCTTCGTCCTCTTGAGTCTTCTTATTAGGTTTGTGTTGTCCAGAAGCTGGATAGCCTCAACGTTCACATGGTGAAGCAGCCTATGTTCGTAGCTACTGGCAAATTTGACGATGGTCTGATCAACAGTATCCGTTTGAAGATCTGTTTCGGCAGTACCAGGGTGCATCAACAATGTTCCTTAGTGCTTTGTTCTGAAAGCGCTGAATCACTTGGATGTTGCACTTACTGACACAACTCCAGAGTTGAATGCCATAGGTCCAAACAGGTTTCAATATTTGCTAATATAAAAGCAGTTTGTTATATGTTGACAATTTGGAGTTTTTTCCAAGTAGCCAGTACATTTTTTTCAGTTAGATACCAAGCTCTTCGCGTTTATTTTTGACATGAACTCTCCAGCGGAGTCTATCGTCTACTACCAAGTACTTAGCTGAGTTAGCAACTTATATATTATGTAGTACCTATTATTAGATTAAGAAAATATGTAGAATCCAAAAATCCAATAATATACAGGGTTTCTTGTTCAAAATCATAAGTTAGTATCACTTCTGCTGAATCCAAAAGTGGAAAAAATATTTCTACGACAAAAAGTGATAGTTATTTTGTATATACGATGCATCAAGTTTCAAAAATGTATCTTCAAAAATAAAGAAAAAAAGTGTATGTACCATGATCGACGATCGTGTTACACCCAGTATACTGTGTGAGTCAATACGGCCCCATATGTTAATTTATCACCTTATTAGTAGTACGAAAATTTCAATAAATAGGTCATTTCTAGCAAATTGCAATATTTTATAGCAATTTTTGCTACGAGTCGACACTGTAGTTACTTGTTAAAAGTTGTTCACTCCTGCCTTCAACTTGTTATAAGGTCTACACATTACTCTTTTTCTGTGACGTCACAATTTTCTTTCTTTATTTAACTACTAGAACGCGTTGGCCAGCCTACGTCTGGCCCTGCCAGCGTAAAGAAACGGTTAACAATAAAAATGCTTGCTTAAGCTGGTAGCCAGCCTACGTCCGGCCCTGCCAGCGTTAACAATACAAATGCTGTTGACGGTCTCGCCACCTGTGCTTACGATCGGCATGTGCGCGCGGCAGTGCTTACGGTCGGACGGCGACCGGCGGCCGACGACCGGCGGCATCAGCTCTTATAATATAAGATAAAGAACTGGACGAAACAAAAAATCTGCAGTTTTTGGTCAGGTCCGCGTAAGTATGGCTTGTCTTATAATACTGTCAATGTGACATTTGTCCAAAATGACAGTAAAATAACGCGCAATAACAAGCAAGCCAGCAAGCCTAAAATCTTATTTTAAACGATAGGGACTTCTCCGAAGAGGAGAAACGTTGCATTACATAGGTCAAGAATGTCTGGTTTGAATAATCTGCTATTTAGATCATTCCTTATATTAAAGGTTAGGTATATGCCAAATTCTTTCTGAAGTCTACTACCTGTGATCTATATGATTTTTTTTAAATATCACTGTAATATCAGACATACGTTTTAAACGCTATGTTTTGTTATTTCTGACTTCACAGAAAAAGTGTGTACACTTGACTAAATAAACAAATAAACATGCAGTACTTGGCACTAAGCAGCAATCATAACGATGGCCGTGATTGGTTGAAACAAAGTTTTCATTACAACTTTCTGCAAATCAAATCTTTTTCAAAATTTTCAATTTGACATTAGGTATGAATCCTAAAAATATAAAAGGAAAACCAATCAATAGTGGATACAAAAGGCTGTTCTACAATGTTTATTTAAATTGTATTGAACGAAATTATTGTAAAATACGAGCATTTAAGCACACTTATATGTTCCTAGTGCAAAACTGAGTTTTTACATCGCCTGCATTCTTATTTGACATTTAGTATAGCTCTGATAATCAATCAAAACAAATGCACGTGAACATATTACTAACACATACTACACAGTACTGCAAACAACTGCTATTACTTATTAAATGCAATGTAATTCACAAAATTTACTATTTAGTTGCCTTGATATTAATTATACAACAAAAGAAAAAATATAAATTAATGTATGTATGTACCCATAGGTTCTAATTATGTATAGTATAGTGCATTCTCAATTGCACTAATGTTGTTCTATACATATATGCGTCAGCGTCTAAACTTTTTACCATTACTAATGTATGAAGTTTGTCCGAAAATAGAAATCTACAAAAGCAAGTAAACGTTAAGCTCCTTTATATTTTTTTAGCATTGGTGCAATTGGGAAATGTATAAATAGCATGTTAAATCACATCAAATTATTATAAAACCTTGATTTACTTAGAATTTCGGCTTTTGCGAGTTTTCATAGCTGGCGTCACGCAAGTGTGCAAAGCTAAGCAAACGTCATTGATTTTTTAGTGAAATCCAGTTTTGCTCACCAGGGTGTCAGCTTTTCAACCCCCCTTTTGCATTGCATTTTAAAGGACGCATTCAATGTGACAATATGACTGTAAAATATAGGGACACATTCATTTGCAACTTTCATTTATAGATTATACAGTGTGCACATAAGGGCGGAACGAGAGCGGAAATGCCTAACTAAATCTTTAATAATCTTTGCAGAAAAAAATCTCAAACATGAAATTTGAATTTTTAATAAGACATATTTTTTTATGTCACTGTTAGGTTGCCTCTTCTTTTCGATCAATGACGTCACCAAGACTCGAAATCACAGGTATTTTATGACAGATTCAAATAGAGCATAAAATTATGAAAGTAAATACAACTTTTACAGGCATTTATGTTGCGTTTTTCGTTTTACCACGAAAAAATTGAATTCAAATTAATTACTATCTACCGACCCTACAACAGTAGTAAGTCATGCAACAGGCAGTTAAAGCTGAACTTGGTTTTATCGGTAATTTTTTTACGAAAATTTGTTGTTTTGCCAACGTCACGAGACAAACTAACTTGATCAAATTTATCAAAGTTAGTTTATCAAAGAACGTTGACAAAAAACAACAAATATTTAGTAAAAACGTGTCTCCGAGAAAAATCATGAGCCCGAAATACATTTCTGTGGACTACTATTTCTTAAATATTAAACAGATACAATTTTAATTTTTGATCACTATAGAAACTGATCCTTAAAAGTCAACGTTTTTCCGGTAGACACTGAAAGTATAAATCCGTTTCGTTCAGATTGAAAGCGTATTTTTGATGATACGACGCGAAAAGATCCGGTAAAAAATTATTTTGCCACTCTTTACAGTCATGTTCATTAACGTCTGCATTTTCACCATACATAATTTTTTGAATAACGATATGAATTTTCCTGAACATATAAAGCCAACCTACTCTAGCCGAGACTCTAGCGACAAGATTCGGCAAAAATAGTATACCAAGCCACGTTTTCAGTTTAACTTCTTTTCACGAATGTGGACTTCTGTGCCGTGGTGCCCACTATTTTTTTAAATAGGTGAATCGGGAAATTATTCTTCTAACCAACTCCTATAAGTTATGTTCAAGTTTTCTGTAATTCATCTGTCACCCCGTAAACTGCAAAAAGTCCTAAAACAATGGATTACTTCACTGCCGAGTTTTTGCATTTTAATGACGATTCTTCACTGCCGATTAAAAAATAGTAATTTGTATACCAAGACACTAGAGTGTTTACCACGAATGTGGATTTAGATAAATAAGCCAGATGAGGGATAAAAGGGAACTTCAGTGCCGAGGGGTACATTATGTTTTTTTTTAAATCGAGAAATCGTCAAATTACATTTTAACCATCTTTTGTAAGTTATGTTGACGTTGACGTTTATCTGTCGCTCCGCCACGTACAAACGATCGTAAAACAAGGGAAGACTTCACTGTCGATTTCTTGTATTTTAATGATGATTTCGACGTTCTTCACTGACGATTTTTCTCTGATTAGTGGCTCGGAAATTGAACAGCTTCATCGATGCCTTTGTAAAGTACACACTTTAAAACGTTTGCGATTATTGAATACACCATCTTCAGCTTTTCTCAGCGTTTTCTTTTCATCACTTACGCAACCGCTATGGCAATAATTGGAATAAAGGATGCCACCACGCTAATGGCTGTAAGCCGAATGAGGAATACTAAGAAAGGATTAGTACTTGGAGTGGATTTTATAGTAGATGGTCATTTATAAGGGGTCAAATTTCGAAGTACATTCAAACTGAAAAAATATCCATCTCACCGTAAAACCGTGAACTTTATTTGACACCATAGATATATTCGAGTGAAGAAAATTTACCAGCGTTAAAGCTTGCGAATTTTACATAGAGTTGTAGAAAATATGAGATAGAGAAACTTGAGATATCAAAACAATTCTTAAAAGGTAAAATGCGATCTTGACGCTGACATTTGTTTAAAAATTCGAGATATAGACAAATTGAATTCAAAGAAGTTTGAGGTATGGACGTTCGACTGTATGTGTGCTAATAAAAGTATGGCTAGGAATTTCTAAATTTTCAAAATAAACCTGTTGAAAATGGATTAGAAATCAAGCAGTGTTTATTTTAAATGTTAATTTGGACATTGACACAAGCTGTGGAAATTTGAATACCTAATTTAGTTTTTTGTTGTTGTTGATATATTAAGTTGTTATAATGTTATAAATGCAAAAAATATTGCATAACCAGCAATTATAGTGTCAAAGCTCCACCGTTTTTATTTGATATTCTTTTTAACTTTAAGTGTGGCTGAAGCTCATGGTTGCTCCATATAGCTGCTTTTAAAAGTTTTTAAATCTACTATAAAAAACATGAATTTCTATACAAAACAGACCCAACAGTGATAATTATTGCACGGAAGATATATATTTCTAAACTAATAATAAATGCTTTGAAGATATTTTGTAAATATTCCAGTAACACATAGAAAACCTATTATTGCATCAAGAAAATATAAACATTACTACTTCTAATGATGCAGATGAATACCTCAGTAAGACAGTGGGTAATGATCTCGATATTCTAGTGCTGTATAATTTGTATTTTGTATTCTAGAGAATACATTTCTTCTATTTTAATATGTTGTAATGTTCAAATACAGTATATTAGATAAAAAATAGTACATCAATTTAGATTTATGATGATTTTCACAAATAGTTTTAAATAAAATGACAGTGTACTTTGATGTCTATAACTTCTTTTTGCAGTGAAAAGGCTATTTTTACCGAAAAATAAAGTAATAACATTCAAATTCAAAAAATTATGACATTGCATTATCTTTTTGTTTTTCTCCTCCTGGAAAACCACCACCGAATTTGTGATGTTTTAATCTTTTATTGTTCTACTTGATGATTTAACGGAAAATAGGGAAAATATTTAGACCCAATTGCTAAATTGTATGGTATTAACGATGGTATTAATGATCGTGGTTGTTTTTGTTATGTTAAAAGCGTTTGCACGCAAACTTTGAATAAACTATATAAGTTTGACTTATTTAAATAAACGCCACTAATTTCAATAAACGTGGTGTAAATGTATTAATCCGTTATTAAATAAAAACTAGTTACATTTACAAACCGGTAGAATAGCGGTTACTTAATTTTTAGGAGCAGAACGTTTCATTCCCTAGACGAACTATTCGACTGGTCACACTTTACTGAACGTGTAAACAAAAACTACTTAATAAAAAATTATAAATATTTCTGTGTTTATATTCAAGATTACACGACGGAATGTCAAAAATGTGATTCGAGCTCTGGCTTACGTCAGGCCACACACTTTCTGAACAGCCCTTGTATAGTAATGCGTTCTCTTTTACAAGTGTATAAGATACGACTGCCGAAAAGACCGGTATCTTAAATATATTTATATGTGTAGACAGAATGTAAAGTACCTATGGAGGAACGTTTCTGCTGACGCTAACTTCTATTTTATTAAAAAAAACACTAATAAACAGTTTTCATTGAAATGTAGGCTACTTTTAGGGTATTTAATTTGTTTTTCATACGTTTAACTGTGTTAGCTTTAAATGATTCGTCGGCCAAATCTCTCAAAAATATAATATCAATGACTGTGTAGGTACAATTACTGGGCGGAGTAACTCAGGGAGACGATGTGCAGTTCTTTGAGTACTAATGATTAATTTAAAAGCCAGAAAGAGCGCTAACGTATCTTTTTCAATTAACGACAAGTGTATCCATGCATTGATAGAGAATTCATAAACTCCAGTAGCATAATATTCTGAAAGAAAGCACAAGAACAGTTCAGGTAGCAGTAACATAAAAACAAGACCACAATATTAACAACACAGTATAATAATCACGAATTTAATGCCATTTAGTACAAAGTACAGGTGATTATTTGCTAAACGTAGGTTAAACATACGGTAATAAATCTAGGCCAATTTTAAGGTGCACCTTCTAACAGAAACTCGGCTTGCGAGAAAACTAGCTTATAGCACAGATAAAAAGGTACAAATATAAATTACAACAGTTTAAAAAGGTGTAACGGAGATTAATGTCGGCTCCGTGGCTAGAAAAACATTGAGTGCATGCAGGTACGAAGCTCGTAAAGCGAACTGTACATAACGGAGTCCCAAATACAGCCTCCGAACTTCTGACGGAATTATGCAGGTAAGGTAGCAATCGAATGAAGCACTCAGCACCGGATCACGGTCCACATTATTAAATGGTTTTACATAAAGGGAAATTAAAACATTTCCTTTGTTGAGCCCCTTCTGTCCGCTAGGAAGGTCGCGTAGCACATATAAAGTGGGAGGTAAAATCCCAAACAGCCCATACGATGGTCGGGAACGGCAGGTGCTTTCAGAGCCGATAACGGGTCAAGGTCGACGCCCTCAATCTGGTAAATTGCCCAACAACTTACGCGAAACAATGCAGGGGGGAGGGGTAAAGGAAATCTCAGAACCTGCGACTACAAGGAAAATGCCCAAAATAGAATCAAGAATGCCTTAAACGCAGCAGGAAAAGCTTCAAGCGACTTACCTCAGATGGTCGAGCCGCGTGCCAAAAAGGATTAGCAGAGCGCTTCTACGAATCCACCGAAAACTGGCGTGAGGTAACTTCCAAAACGATCATCCGCTGCACAGCGAAGCGAATTTTATCAAACCACATGCCGCAGAAACTTGGATGGATACTTTCAGAAGACGCAAACTGCTAGCCATCAAGCACCAAAAAGGAAAAGCGGTGCCGACAGAACCAAAAGGGAGTTCAAGTCGCTTCACGTGCCGATAAGAGCAATATCCAAGCAGGAGGGAAACGCGCGAAGTTCAAATCATGCGTTACAGAATGGAAAGACCTAAACTGCCATGATATAGTTATATCATGTAAACTGCGTGCACAGACCTGCGAAGGTAATAGGGGCGCAATCAAATTGCAACACCTAATTAATTTTTTAACATTATTTTTTCTTTCGGTAATGTAGTAGATCTAGTAATTCTATTTCAGCAACATACATTTTACATATTTTGCTGGTCAAGTTAAAACAAATACAATGATTAGAATATCATAATTTATTAGCAATTACCTATGTTGTTTATATAATTGTCATCGTTATTATTTTTGCAACACTGTATTATTCTATACAAATAATTTTTTGATAACTTAGATATTAGATATATTTATTCTAGACTGTAATTGAATTGCAGCTTTAAACTGAATCGAAAACAAAAGTCAAGAAACACATGCTTACTGACATTTAAGAGAATAATATCAGTTCTAAAACACCAAATTTATCTAAAATTTGGAACAATATTAGTTTTTGGGTAGATGCTAATACATTTCGTTTTCAATAGCCTTAATGATAATACATACCATTTACAGTAAATGAAAATATATAAAATATAAAATATAGAGCTGCCAAATACAAAAATAATAATAACTAGCAGTCCAGTGAGACAAATGTCTCATTTAAAAAAACAAAAACGGCCGTTTTTCGAATAGAACGCGTATTAAATAAAAACTGTACCCAGACCTGGAAGGTGTCAAAGTGGTTGCCTAACCGATCGAGGTTTGAAGGCGCAGAGGGTATCGGAACATTCTGGAAGCTGTCAAAGTGGTTGCCTAACCGATCGACGTTTTAAGGCGCAAAGGGTCGCAGCTCCGTTTGGCTGCTGAAACAGTTTTTATTTAATACGCGTTCTATTTGAAAAACCGCCTTTTTTGTGATTTCTCGAAAACCGGAAGTGTCACGTGACTGAAATTCGGTTCCTGACCTGACATGACCATTCCAAACATATAACTTTCATAACTTTTTTCTCTATCTCTTACGGTTTGGCTGCTGAAACAGCGTCCCAGACAGACAAAACTGCGTCCCAGACAGACACGTCTATTAGATAAAGGATGCTTATAATATTATATGGGACACGAAGAAAGAACAATGCATTGTAGAAGTCACATTTCCAACAATGATTTTACGCTATGACTAAATCTAGAAAAAGAAATTCCAATAATATCTAAATTCCTTAAATGTTTAACAATCTTTAGAATACTTTGTAACGGACTGTTGCTACCATAATTTGTCCGGTGATAATCTTGCAGCATTAAAGAATTGAAACGTGTATTAAAAAAAGGAATACGCAAATTAAATGAAGATAGTATTTCTGAACATGATATACAGCTATTTAATATTTTAAACGCAAAACACAATTTAAAAATAATTACGTCTAATGTACTTATTGTGGAATTCAAAATATGCTAGTAATTGTTTATAACTTAAGTTTTCGTGTCTTATATTAGACTTAAAGCATAGTGTTTTAACAATTGTATGCTGTACTCGTTCAATTCTATTACCGTGTACATTGTATGTAGGAGCCCAAATAATGCAATTATAATTAAATATAGATCTTACCAGGGAAACATACAGTATAGTCAGACATCTTATACAGGGTGTTCGGTAAAGAATTGCCCAAACTTAAGATATAGTTAATTTCGACAAAAATAAGCTGATTTAACCCAACTTACCTTAGTCCAAAAGTTAGTAACGTTGATAAATTTGAATTTTTCATGCCAAAAAAACCCCGGATACGAAGTTTCGTGAAATTAGCTGGAAGTGATCGAAAGATATTAAAAAAATTTGATTTATTTTTTTCAACTTTGACACCCTGTAGCTCCGTACTAACTTTTGGACTAAGGTAAGTTGGGTTAAATCAGCTTATTTTTGACGAAATTAACTATATCTGAAGTTTGGCCCATTCTTTACCGAACACCCTGTATATCGCTAAAATTTGATGTCACTCTTAATAAATCCAGACATTCGGATAGCTTTGCTAACAACAAAATCAATGTGATTATCAAATGATAGTGAAGTATCTAATAGAACACCAAGATCACGAATGTGGGTCCCGAGTGGTGTAGCTTGAACAAGCGTCCACGTTCGATCAGCAGAGTTAAGCAACGCTGTCTCTGGTCAGAACTTGGATGGGAGTTCCACGGCTGCATCTCTCGGCGCCTCGTGGTACAGCTATTACGAAAAAAAGTTGGTCCCGGCGGTCATACAAAATCATGACAGTCGTTAGTGGGGTTGGAAGTCCTCATAACTGCACAGCGACGCCTATAACATAAATAACATAAAGGATGATTTATAATAATCAAAATATACAGTGGGTTATCGTAAAATATAATGAAACAAATAATAAAATAAAACACAAAAGTTTCTAGGTTAATGCAATTCGCGTCACAACTTATTGTTCTCTGTTCACGACCCCAAGCGAACTTTTTGCTTGGCTTTGGTTTCCGGCTACGCATGCTCTGCCCAGTTCTTGCTGCGCACGAAAACCATCCCCTGTAAGGTGGCGTCCTCTTACAGTATCACTACTATGTATTCCATAGTTTACACTCACCATGTATTTGATAGGTAATTGGTTGGTTATCCTCTAACATTTCCGTTATTCAAATTATATTCACATTTTTGAAAATCTGGTGTAGCGGAACATACTCGTAGATGTTTGAACTCTAATAGCAACCGTATTAACTCGTCAAAACGTCAGGATATTTTAAAATAACTTACTTCTAATTGCAATCATGCAAGTTTTATCACAAAAAATAACCATCTATGTAAAGAATAATACAAAAGCAACTTAGTTAATTCAAACCGCTGCTTAAAACAGATATATTTTCACAGTAGCGATAAACCTTGCCAATCATCAATTCACTAGCTAGTGAATACTACAGACGATACTAAAGCCTTTTATGGCCACCAGGTGTATTCACTAATGATTGGCATTAGAGATCCTATATGTACTAAGAGATGAGCCAGTGGATCCACACACCAAGGACCATTTGATTTAACAATTTATATTTCATTTGTTTCATTTGAAAGAAGTATGCATCAAGTTTAAAATTGGCAAAAATCAGGTACGCCATGGTTTGTGGATCCAAAAAAATAACCTACATGCCCCAACTTTTGCATATACAGGGACTCTACTTGGCATCTCCTGTCTATTGTTGATCAAGTTGTTAACTTACTAAATTATTTTAAGTTGGGGTAACAATACTCCAGTCTCGCCTGATTAAGAATTAATTATTGCGGATAATAGTTTTCCAATGCCTTTTGTAGTTTATTCCAAACTGCTCGATCGATTTTAAATCTGGTAATGGCAGACGTGGAACATCATAGTTAGATAGCGCTTCTTTTGCCACAGTTGATCGATCTATAGGTCATCAATAAATAAGAAATCCTCCCCAACGGTATGACAAAGTATCGCTATATTGTTGATGAATTGTTCCACATAGACGGTGGATGTGAGCATACGAAGAAAAATCACCTGCTAATTTCTCCTACCAAAACAGCTGCCACACCTCACTGAGTATATTTCTTGAACACATCGATGATTTCTAGCAACTACACGACGAGTACACACACATACTGGATGCTTGTCAGAAAACCAAATAATCTACGTGTGAACAGTATACAGGGTGTTATGGAAATGAGTGCAAATATTTTAACCAGTGATAGAGCTCACCAAAATGAAAAACTTTTCTATTTATCGTTTTTCATTTAATTGCCAATAAAACTTTAATTAGTTTTCACTCGGACCAAGATTAGAACCAGTGAGTGGATACGATAAAAACTACATTGCTACAATAGCACCGATAGGTCTGTTCGCTAGTAGAAATACATAATATAAAACTGACCAAGTTAAGTCAACCTGGAGCCAAACATTTGTAGCCAATATATCTTGGGTTTAAATCTGGCCTGGAGCGACAATGGATTTGAACTCATTAGTTAAGTTAGATGTAAGGTAGGTTTAGGATTGTTGAGTGTGTGGTATGTTTGGATGCGAAGGAGCGTAATCTAAGTGGCGTGTGACCCATTGCCTCCGTTGCACTTCCCGCAAGGTATGAATGGCCCTCGACACCGAAAGGTAAAAGAGGTTATAGATAATGAATGAATAAATATCTTAAAATTTTGAATGTTGGTTATTTTAAATTAGCGATTTATTAATTTTGATGTTTGATAAAACCTCAAATGGAGATTTATTTATTGTTTGGTTTATTTATAACTATTTATAATTCTATAAGTAAATTTTTGACAGCTTTTGGGGTATAAATTCAGAAGCAGTAATATATCAAATACAACGATTTCAATCGATCTGACAATGCAAGTATAGTTATAAAAAAATTAAAATAAAAAAAATGCGCTCGTTCCCATTTGGAATCCTTACAAATTGCAGTAAATATAAAATATTGTTAATCTAATGGTTATTAGGTGTTTGATACTTAAAATACCCAGTGACGGCATCCAATGCCAGTCGAGGTACATCTAAACAGGATTTCATTGACAAAACAAATGTTCGTAAATATTACTATTTTATGCATAATTCATGTACCTATGTGGAATACATGACAGCGTTTTATGTTACCTCTGCTAATTTAATTGCAATAAAAGTGTGGCAGATGCTTTACTAACATGGAGAATATTTTACAGGCAATTAATAGAAATCCAAGTTTATGCAGCCAGAGTTAGTGCGGGTTTATTAGAGGAAACATTAAAAAGCTATTAACACTATACAGAGCTATTAAGCCAAGCCCGTAGATGTCGTGAATTAAAACTTCAATTTGAACAGTTTATGAATGATGTCCATTACTGAAACCATAAGAA
The DNA here is from genome assembly GCA_940337035.1 of Agriotes lineatus. Classification (NCBI taxonomy): domain Eukaryota; kingdom Metazoa; phylum Arthropoda; class Insecta; order Coleoptera; family Elateridae; genus Agriotes; species Agriotes lineatus. The sequence continues at coordinate 94,174,195 of OW679195.1, read as the reverse complement.
ATGTATTTTAGTTTTTCTTTTACTTCTGCCCCCCCCTCCCCCCACCGGAAATCATACATGACGGTTCTAATAGTACTCGTGCACTGTGCACAATGCTAAGCATTATACGTTTTATTTTTGTTTGTGTTGTGTAAAACTGATTATATAAACAAGTTCGTGCTTTTTCTTTGGGTATTTCCATACACTAAAAAATAAAAATATTAAATATGAACGCCTCTCGGAAAAATCTATCAACAAAAAAAGTAATATATTAAAAATTAAAACACAACTTAGTTTTTGCTGGAGCTGAAATATAACCAACTCCCAATAAATTTCTTGACAACTGACACCTGACTACTTAATTTGATCTCTAAGATTCGTTATATAATTTTATCTGCATCAATATTGTTATAGACTATTTACCAAATTAATTTGAGTATCGTTAAGAGTTTTATTACCGCACGCATTTTTACAAAACAAAGAATACAAAGAATTACTCCAGCCCAAATCTATATCTCCTCCTTGGTACCTATATCCAATCTCCACAAACCTTTCCCTACACACATACCCTAAAAAATATAAAGACAGTTAATGGAATATGTTAAAATTACGCAAACAAAAACAGAAATCACAAGAATTAAAGTAGACTTTCGCCAAGTTGGTGAGGATATTACAAAACAGTTATATCTTAAATTTCTTGAAACGAATAGTCTATAGGTGTATACTGTGATAACATACGCTCTCGCAAAAGCAAGCGCTAAGAAAGCTAAGGGTGGCACAGGGCGCTATGGGCAGAAGTATGTTAGGAGTGAGTAGAAGAGAATTAAGGATATTGTTGAAAGAATGGGAACTCCAAGCGGAATTGGGTGGGGTACATAGCCCGAAAAAATCTGGTGTGATACACTCACACAACTTCCTTTTACAGTGATCTTATAATTAGTCAAAAATTTCATTTTTAATTTTTAACCATTTGTTAAAAATTTTCAAAAATTACAAATTCTACAAAAACGGTACAAAATCGAGTGTTAGTTGAAGAGACACATTTTCTCTAGAATTTTAAGGTGAATTCAAAAATGTAATAATATACCGGGTGTTTTATTTAAAATAGGAGTTAATAAAAAAAATAGAAAAAAAAACAAAAGAAACCCACTTTAGAAGTATTCAACTGGAAAATCACCTATCTCACATCAATACACATTCAAAATGTAAGAAAAATGTAAAGTTTAAAAAAAATCGTTAGAGCCGTTTTTGAAAAAATCGAAAAAAACTGAAAAATCACAAGAGTAAACACCTACTTCCGGTTATGCGATTTTCTTCAAAAGCTTGCTGTCTCATCTACATAGTACACAAAACTTATATATGAAGTTTCAATGCCATACCTCTTTTCGTTTTTGAGATATTCTGTTCACAGACACACAGACAGACAGACAGACAGACAGACAGACACACAGACCAATGAAAAAAAATATGTTTTTTGGGATCAGGGGACTCGAAAACGTGAAGATCTGTTGAAAACTCAATTTCGAATTTTTGGGGTGAATCCAATACTTCCTTTATAGTAGTAAAAGGAAGTAAAAAGACAGACGAATGGACCAATAGATCAACATACTAGCGATGAAAAGCATCAAGACAGGCCACAGAAACAACGAACAGATGCTGTTAGAATATACGTAGGTAGCAAATGATATCTGACAACTCCGCCTGCACCTCGTTATGTAGTTTTAAGTAGCATAGTGAAGACGTTGCTGGTTCCAAGCCCGGCTAAAGGAGAAGGGTTGGACTATACGCTAAACGCTAAACCTGTTAAAAAACCTAAACAGTTGCCCAGGCGCACAAACGGCTTTGTAGTAAGTATTTAAATATTGCCTAATGGTGACAGCTATCCAAGAAACAAAATTGTTCGGAAAGCACACATGGAACACAAAGACTTACACCATTCTACACAGTCGAAAGATAGAAAGAAGGAAGGAATAAAATACGGTGTAGCCTTCATTTTTGACAAGAAATATAAAGCAAAATCATAGATTTTCAAGTAGATAGTGAAGAAATATGTATGTTAAGGTTTAGAACACGATTCTTCAACCTAACAATGATAACTCTGTCCAACAGAAGATCCAGATTATGAAACAAGAAACGTTTTTAACAACAATTGGAAAGAGGATGTGATAAAACACCTAAAAACGACATAAAAATGCTTCTAGGGGATATGAACGTCGAGTTAGGTAAAGAGCAACAATTTATTGACACAATAGGCACACATTCATCACATAGAGAGACAAATGGAAATGGAAAATAGTTCTTAATAAACTTTTGCACTGGACGGAAGCACCACCAATCAAATAGACCATGTATTGATAGACAGAAGAAGCCGCATCTAGTATCGTAGACGGTCACGGCGAAGGGTCTGCTGTGGCTCCGACCACCTGCGGGTCCAGATAAAATTTAGATGTATAATCAGCTGAAACAAACAGGAAAAGGAACTAAAACAAATTTTGAAGTTTGACCTTCATAAAATCAAGGACCTACAAAAACAACGAGACTTTGCGCAAGAAATTGAGGAACTGAAGGAACATGAAGAAGTGACTGGAGTCTAAATGGGGGGATATTAAAATGACTGAAACAGAGGCAGCAATTTTAACGCTTGGAACAAGAAAGAAGCACAAAGGAGCGCCATCGTTCGGTGAGGAGTGCAAGCGGACTATAGAAACAAGAATTGAAGTCCACAAAAAATGCACGTCAAGGACAAGAGAGGTGAGAAGAGTTTGAAGCAGCATAAGGAAGGCCGAAAAATATGGAGGAGCAAGAGAAGAAAATATGAAAACGACCTAATTCAGAACATCGAAGGAGACTTTGGGGAAATGACATAAAGGTAGCGTATTACTTTCTTCAAAAACTAAAAAAAGGTATAATTTTCGCTCTGCTCCCTGTAAAAACGATGTTATTCGTTATACACTTTCTCTTTTAGATAAGACAAAGAAACGAGTCAGGTGCAGTCAGTTCGAGTGAACGTGGCGACCTGAATGTGAAGCTTTCCAAAATTATTCTTAAAAAATTTTTGATGAATAAAATATAATAATTTTAGTTAATTGTTCCGTTGCGAACTTCTTCATTATAACTTGACCAACTGTCACTTACTTATTTCTGACAACAAAAAAGAAACAATAAAATAAAAATAAATAAGTTATTGAATTTTTAAATGGTAACGTGACTTATGCTCCACCCAGTACAAAAGGCCATTTACTCATAAAAGTAACAAGGCACCTGGAAGCCATAAAATTTCTTTAGAAATGTCTAAACCAAGAGGTAACAATTTAATGGAAAATGACGTGTTCTAATAATACAAATATGGCAAGAGGAAAAATTGCCTAGTCTGGAAGGAAAGTATTTTCTTTTGTCCTATCCACAAAAAGGGGGATAAAATGATATGTAAAAACTATCGTTTTTATGTACAGCATACAATATTCAGTAGTTATATCCCTAGTGCATTCTGTATATCCGATATTAAAAATGTATTTTTAAAAAGCTTTCAGTTTTCTTTCTGAAATTTCTTATGTAACTAGCCGGTTTGCTTTTCTTCCAGCAAATACTCGATATTGCACTTGTGCAAATACCCGGGTATTGCACTAGTGCAAAATATTCACTGTATTCGACTCTGATTGGTTCAAATTTTGAAAATTGATTGATGGGATTGGTTTATACTATCTGAGGGGAATAGTCGTATATATATTTTGAACAAACGACTACAACCTTTCACAGAGGAAATTATCGGTGAGTACCAGACTGGATTCAAACGGGACAGGCCAACAATCGATTAGATCTTCACTGTTAAATAATCTCAAGAAAGGCATGGGAGTAGAATATCGAAGTCCACAACATATTTGTTGATTCCATACAGGTGTACCATTCGATTGATAGAAGTAAACTGTATAAAATACTGCTGGATTTGGCATACCGACCACACTAATAAAACTCGCTAAAGCAACAATGGAAGAAACTGAATGAAGTAGGTGTACGTGTAGAAAGGGGTCTAATGAACACATTCAAATTATCGAGAGGTCTGAAACAGGGAGACGAGCTGCCCCCACGTTGTTCAATTTCGCATTGGAGTATGTAATAACACAGGTACGTGTTGGAGAGCAAACCTATTAATCAATAAAATGATTCAACTAGCTGCGTATGCAGACGATATTAATATTGGGAGTCGAACAGAAGCAGGAGCAAAAGAAACATATTCACAACTGCAAAGAAATGACCAATCTATGGGGTTTGAGGTCAACGTGGACCAAACCGCACATATCAGACCAAATAGACTTGCTGGAAGCATCATCACCGAAGATGCATTGTAAATAGTGACCAAGTTTACTTATCTGAGAACACAGTTAAACACATATGGAATAGAAGACGGTGAAGTACAGCATATTTGGCACTCTCCCACATACTACGATTCCGAAATATACATCGTAACACAAAACTAAGAATCTATAAAACCATGATACGACCCATACTGGTATACTGAAATGAAACATGGGCGATGACAGACAAGCTCAATAACTTAGATCAGATTGCCAAACAATAGCATTAACAATCGAACACAAGGAAGAACACCAGTAGGAAAGCCACGTAAGAGATGGGAAGACGCCGTAGCTGAAGATGCAGGCAATATTCTGAGAGTTCGGTGCTGGAGCAGAGCTTCAGCAGGTAGGCAGAGGTGGAGGCAAAGATTGAAGGATGCCAGGGCACAGGATAAGAAGAAGTGGAAAAACTTAAGAGCTGCCAACGTACAGCAGTGTTCAGAAAATGGCTGAAGAAGAAGATATGTGAATAGCGCTTCTGAGTCTAATTTTGTTTCAAGTAGAGCTGCAAGTATTTTTCTTGATGATTTGGGAAAATAAAGTGACGTGCTTTTGTTTACTGTGGTTGTACTGTATAATGTTTCGATGCGATATAATAATTGAGTCGTAGTTGTACGATATTGCACTCCAGAACCAGAACCATCATGCGATCTACCTATGTCTATATTTAATTCGAAAGGATTTGCACACGAAAGTAATGGTAAAGCATCATTTGTTCCCCCATGCTTGAAGTAATTAATTTGAATGAGTGCAAACAGAAAAGGAGCACAATACTAATTTACGATACAAGTGCGTAAAGCTACTCTTTAGGCACGAGTGGGGTAGAGTTAAAACGCGAGTGAGCGAGCGTTTTAAGCCCCACGAGTGACTAAAGATGTTTTACGCATGTGTATCGTACAATATTTTATCTAAGATAGAATCTAAAAAATACGGTAAATATAAAAAATATTTTTTCTACTCCTGTAACTAAAATGCCATTTAACATACTAACATGCACGTCGCTAAGTGATCTTTTAATCATGCCTTCATAACCTATGACTAAAGAGCCTCTTAGTCATGAGCTGAAGTTGGCAACGATGTTTTAGTCATGGGGTGAAGTTAGGTTCAAATAGTATTTGCTTTATTAGCCACAGCCAAAACTAAAATCAAGTTAGTTTTCAACCGTCACTTTGACGTTTGCCAAGCGTAATTTAACCTAATATAATAAATGTCAAAATTTTAATGAAATAATATGGTGTTATAATCTCTAAATTTGTGGTCGTAGAAAAAGTATAGTATGCAACTCGTTTTATAAACTTATTAGTCACTCTTTTATTAAACACTCGCTCCGCTGCGCTTCGCTCGTGATTAATAAAACTCGTGACTAAAATGACGTTTATAAAACTTGATACATAATATACTATTACATGTAAATTAGAATTACTAGCAACCGGTCCTAATTTGAGTGTTTTAAAAATTTTAAAACACGTTGCTACTAACTACGTATCTAATTAAATTTTTTAAGCACGTTGCTATTAAGGACGTAATAGTAATTTACAATACAAGTAATGTTATCAAGCTTTTTACATTACGAGAGAATAGTTTGAATGAACGAGCGACGTTAGGAGCGAGTTCTTTAAAATTCTCGAGTAATGTAGAAAGCAGATAACGTTACGTATATCGTAACACGGTTTATTTTATTCTAAAATACTAATCTTTTAAAAAAAATGGAAAAATGGTTATTAATGACACTTACAACAGCGAGTGGTGGTATCACTAGTAAGATAAAAACAATACTGTATTGTTGGTAGCACTGTCAGGTTATGTTAAATTTGAGATTTTCAGGTTAAGTTTTGTGTCAGTTTGTGTCAAACAACAAACAAAACCTAACCTACTAACATCGAATATGACATAGACTGACAATACACTTCAGTGCTGTCAACATGTGATTAAATGCTAATAAAGTATCGTTGTTATTTTTCTTAACAACACTAGTGCTGTTAAATGCATCTTAACGCAACTTGTTGCTAAGGAGTTATTGTCATAATAACATAATAGGATAAAATAAACTAATGAAAACATGTTATTACAGTCGTTTTACAAACTTAAAACTGCCAACTAAAAGGCAATCTTACACACTGTCGTAGATAAAGAAAATTTAGGAAATTATTTGCCATATACCGGGTGTCCATTCTCATAGTCGAACATAGGAAATTAATATTATTGCGTTCACTGGTTCTTCATTAAAATAATTTATTTTTCTGTAGATAATTTTAACAGACGTTGACAGAAATACCTGATTTACGCCAACTAATTACCAATTTTTCTGACAAATGGTATCGAACCTGAAAAGCAAGGCATGGCCTATTTAAAAATTCCCAAGTTTTAAATTAGTATTTTAAAATAAAAATGGCATCTTGAATATTATTATTTGTATGATTTGATGCGTAATAATTTTATCTTTCCATTGATACCATTACCTTCCCTGTAAGTTAAATTGGCGAGCAGGAATAGTCAAAAACGTTCAATACAATGTTAATCGCGTATGTTCGACTTTGAGAACGGACACCCGGTATATATTTTGCGAATTCTTTTTACTTCAATGAAGGAAGTATTGGATTCATCCCAAATATTCGAAATTGAGTTTTCAACAGATCTTCACGTTTTCGAGTCTCCTGAACCCAAAAAACATGTTTTTGTTCATTGGTCAGTCTGTGTGTCTGTCTGCGTGTGAACAGAATATCTCGAAAACGAAAAGAGGTATGATGATGAAACACCTTCTATAAGTTTTGTGTACTATCTAGATGCGATAGCAAACTTTTGAAGAAAATCGCATAACCGGAAGTAGGGTGTTTATTTTGTGATTTTTTAGTTTTTCCGATTTTTTCAAAAACGGCTGTAACGATTTTTGTTTAATTTTACATTTTTAATGTGTATTCATGTGAGATAGGTGATTTTCCAGTTGAATGCCTCTAAAATGGGTTTCATTTGTTTTGTTTTCTTTTTTTTTATTAACTCTTATTTTAAATAGAACACCCGGTATATTATTACATTTTTGAAGTCAGCTTAAAATTTTAGAGAAAATTTGTCGCTTCAGCTAATGCTCTATTTTGTACGGTTTCTGTAGAATTTCTAATTTTTGACATTTTTTACAAATGACTAAAAATTAAAAATTAAATTTTTGGCTAATTATTAGATCACTGTAAAAGGAAGTTGTGTGAGTGAATGACACCAGATTTTTTAGTTTAATACGATGATTTAATAATGTTAAACTGGAATTATAAATGTATACTATTTATTGAGAGTCATCATTATCCAATTTCTTAGATTACATGTAGTAATTTATGGCTAATAAAGTTAGAAACTCAACTCATTCGTCGTTTCTTGTAATTTTCATCTACTATTAATGATTACTGGGAAAAATGTTAATAACAATGCCATAATGTATTCTACACTTATAACCTCGTATACTAAGCATAACAATCATTCTGCTGTTTAATTTATATACATCAAACATGTTATTTTTCTAAAGCCGTAATGCATTTATGGCAATCTCTAATAATTTGTTAATAAATACGCTGCAATTGGAAACTGATTTGCCGTATTCCATCACATGCATTGTGGATTCTTCACTAGTGAATGTCACTGGTATTTTTGTAAAATTAAAATGATACAGTAATATAAACAATCTTTGTGTTTAATTGCATATCATAAATTCACTAACACGTTAATATATTTAATTGACATTTAAATTAAATTCAAAGTGTAACAGCTAATGAAATGTATGTCAGTTCTACTTGTCTATTTTAATAACTTATTCTTCAGGAACTGAGTTAAAATATTAAAAACTTCTGTGGGCTGTAGTAATTACATTGGAAGAATGACTTCTATTTTTTTGTTGAGCTATATTCATAATGTTGACGATGCTTTTAACCTACTTGTTTGTTGGATATTTGGCATAGAATCACGATATGATTTAATAATGTCTAATATTAAATTAGCGTTTATTAGAGAACTTTATTAATATCTGTTAAATTTGCAAGTATTTTTAAAAGGAATAAGTAGTATCAACTGCGATTTTGCTTTTATTATAATCTAATATGCGATTTTAAGTAATTGATAAGGTTGTTTGCATTGTTCGAAATTTGTGGATAGAATTTTAATTTTATCTGCATAATGATATACATACATACGAAATGGAACGAAATGTGAAACGTGTGTTCATGAGTAAATCAAGGTTACCATTAAAATTAATGAGTTTTTTATCTGAAAACTACCTGTGTCATATGCTATTGTAGAGGCAACGCATTGTGCCTAGAACGCGTACAGTAAAAATCATTAAAGAATGGACATGGGCTTTCCTGCAACACAGATTTAGGACTAAATTTAGTGTGTATCATTATAGCGTTTTCATATTTATTAATACGACTTTGAAATCTACAGATTCACAAATTACTTGATTGGAAACTAATAATAGCACGTGTAAATTCTAATTTCACAGTAACTCTATATTGTATTTATCCTTGTATTACTTAACTCAATCGTTTACCTGCTCAAAAGTAGAACTGGTTTGATTGTGTTAAGCAAGTCTTACTTCTACATAATAGGCATTATATTGGCAGCTGTGCTGCTCGCCAGTGTTGTCATACAAGAACTTAACGAAGTTACCTCAACTGAAAACTGAAGGGACAGTCTCGTTGAATTTAAATGTTGTAGTGTAAATTTTGTATTTAGTGTTCGAGTGCAAGCTCTATCTACCTTCTCTATTATTATAAATTGTGCGCAGATCAAAATTATTTATAGAAGCAAAACTGGTTTTATTCTATTTATCTTCAAGCCTAATATTGTATGTTGTAATTTTTTACTCTTTAAACAAATTAATACGAAAAAATTAAATGGATAGCCTTTCTTTACATCCAGTTATACTTATTAAAGGCCAAAAGTTAATCTTTTCTGGTGGAGATCAAATACGCATAGACCTTGAAATTTTGTGAAATATCCCCGGAAATATAAATTCCCAATAAAGCAGGTAATAAAATTTCCAGGTAAAATACGTCATTGCCAAACAGATTTATATAATAGGTGAATGAATGATTCATCTATTGATATTCTGTGTACCATATTAAATTAGCATTCCGGAATTGTTTGAACTTGCTTAAAGTTGTGGAAGTAAATTATATCTGCAGCATAAGCGCATACTGTATATGTAATGTATTGTTTCATCATTAAAATGATATTACTTTCAATTGTAACTGTACCAACTGGAATAGTTGCATATAAATAATTATATCCGTTTATATATACAAATTTCATGCTTACTAAATACTAAATATTATACAAGGAATTTCTATTTTTACACTAGTACCTAACGGTTGCGATAGCTTGTAATTTTATTTATTTATATATTTTTTAAATACAACAATTATTAAAAGGGAAAACGAACATAAAATTCCGAAATGTGTATTTAAAACAAATAATTAATAGTGACAAATTGGAAACATACCGAGAGATCAAATAAATTTATAATTATAGTCGCCTATGGTACTAAATGTATTGTCAATCTATGCTAAATTTGAGGTTAGTAGATTACGTTTTGTTTGTTATTTTACACAGATTGACGCAAAACTTAACCTGAAAATCTTGAATTTTATATAGCTTGACAGTCCTACCAACGATACAGTAGTAAGTGATATGGTTTTTATCTTACTAGTTGGTTAGGGTTTTTATGTATAACATGAATGAGAGGCGACTCTAATTATAAATGTATTTGACCTCTCGGTACTTTCCAATTTGTCCAATATGACTTTTCACGGTTGTCAATACAACATTTATGTTTTTTAGATATTTATTGAGTTGTTGGATAAGATTTTGTATGGCAAGCGTATGTTCTTACAAATAATTCAGTCTAGAAAAAGCCCCTCTCGGCCCGGCTTCCTCGAGGGCTCAACTTCGTGGATTATTTGTAATATAACATACTTATACGAATCTAGGACAAAAAACCCCTGGACAAAAAACCCCGGCCATAAGACCCCCGGACATAAGACCCCCTGACAAAAAACTCCCGGACTAAAAACCCCCCGGATAAAAAACCTCCGGACTAAAAAACCCCCCGGATAAAAAACCCCCGGACTAAAAACCCCCATCATAAAGAAAACACCCTCAAATCATGTGGGGTCCGTGGGAGATTATTATTTTTATTAATAATAATGAGTTATCAATTACAATTATAATTTCCACTGATGCAAGATTGCAGATGATCAAAATGACACATGTAAAAAGTAGGGCATTTATTTAATACAAAATACATTAGCTGGTATCTTTGTATTATAGCTTTTGTTATCAGTGGCAATCATAGTTGTCCAATAAGAAGGCAAGTGATTACTATTTTCTAAAAATTGCAAATGGATTCCTGCATGACTACGGAGTGATAATTAATAATTGGAAATTGGCGACAGACTAAACTAAATTGGCTTTCTCTGAAGAATAAAAGACCGGCATTTTGCAAACAAGATTATACAGGGTGTATTCAAACGTGCGGAGGATATTTACAGCACGCAATTTTATGTCAAAAATTGAACCAAAAATTATAATTATCATTTGATCTGGGACGAATAGTTTTTGAAATATTAGCGTTGAAAAGTTGTTAAATTAGGCAACGTTGTGCATTTTGACAGCAACGGATTATGCATTCACAACGTGATTTAGAAAACTTTTTAATTGCCGTAAATAATAACATTAGGTTGTGAATTTTCTGTATGTGTATTATATTAAATAAATGCCCCACTTTACATGTCTCATTTTTTATGCATTCTTGTATCAGTAATGAATGATAATTATAATTAACTAGCTGGCCCGGCAAACGTTGTTCTGCCCAAAAATAATTTGTCTCTGAAACCCCGTTTCACCAGTATAGAGTTTTAATTTTATGTAAATTACATCATCTTTGACTTAAAAATAAATGCCATTTTCGCAATCAACGTCCCAAAAAACCGCAATAACGACGCCCATATTGATTTTTAGGCAATAATAATAATAATAATCGCCCACGGACCCCACAAATGTGCGAGTGTTTTCTTTATGGTGGGGGTTTTTAGTCCGGGGGTTTTTTATCCGAGGGGTTTTTAGTTCGGGGGTTTTTTATCCGGGGGTTTTTTGTCCGGGGGTCTTATGTCCGGGGTTTTTGGTCCAGGGGTTTTTTGTCCGGTAACGACTTATACAATGGCGGACAATAAATTTAGGCCGGCCTGTCATTCGCTTGGCACTGTTTATGTTGGTGGCACTGTAAATCTATGTCAAATTCGAGGTTAGCAGGTTAGTTTTTGCGTCGAATTTGACATACACTTACAGTGCCACCAACATAAACAGTGCCAACAAGCGAATTACAGGCCGGCCTAAATTTATTGTCCGCCATTGTACCATAAATAACTATTCCCATTTGATGCCAACTTTTTGGGGACCACTATACAAATGTTTTATTTACCTGCATATACATATTAAAATAAATGTCACTGTAATTGCATGGAATTTATCTTGCCATTATTGTGATAGATTATACTGCAGGGGTCACCAAATGGCGGACCGCGGTCCGGATGCGGACCTCCGACATATTTTGTGCGGATCTTAACGAATCAGTAAAAATCATAAACTCTTCATTTATGCCGGAAAATCGAAGCAAAAGAAATCAAAATGTATGCGTCCTCATCATTTTATTTTTCCCGCGCTCTGTGCCATCGGATCAAGCGACAGTCGGGCGGTTTGCCCCTTCCCCCGCCGTTCAGTAGAAGTCGAGTAGTGTTGTTGACATTTCTAAGTGACGCGACGCGTGCGTCCCTACGGCTAGCTACCTACTGCCATGAGTCGTTCAATGACCGAACAGACAGGAGAAATGCGATGAGGCTTTTTTGCGCATTTTTTGAACTCTTGCTAAGAATATGAAACCATTCACGAAAGCAGCCATACCTAAAGAATTCATGCTCGAGGCAGCAAATGTTTTGTTTGAGAACAAAAAGGTGTTATTGAGACTATTCGGCGTATCCCGGTGTCTGAAGTTACTAACAAAAGAAATACACACGTTTGGGCGGAAGAGAATCAATGTGATTTAAAACGCACTTAATGACTGCAGACTGTCATGCCTTGGCTATGGATGAATCAGGCGACGTCTTCGACGCTTGGTGCTCCACTGCACTGCTCGACAGTTAGAACTCGAATCCTCCACAGCGGGCTCGAGCAACCGGAGCCGCAGAGACCGCTTGCACAGAACGACTCTGCTTGGCTATGTAAGGTCAACTACCACGAGAAAAGAAGTCGTGTTACCGAAATTAAGGGGTGGCAGACGCACGGGCAGGACGCTGATGCGGTCCCTAAAATGTACAGCTGCACGAACATATGGTCAACTGTCTGGCTAACGGCAGCGGTATGAGGCAACTACGTTTGAGCTCTCTCTCCCACTCAAAGAACCGATTCATTCTAACGCCACTTTCGAGAAGCACCTTTGAGCAAAGCTACGAATCACCGTAGGATCAAAACTAAACTATATTGGCGCACGGGGAAGCGGTTGCAAGCAGGCACAGGATTTGAAATGCGCTCTACATGAACGAGCGGTGTGAATTCGCAATGGAAACGCGGGATTTTTACATGGCTTTAACAAACCATAGACGGTGCGTCACCAATGATTGGAAGCAGGAAACGGCTAGTTCACCAGTTGAGTACCGATTCAAAATGAACATAATTTCCTACCACTGCATCATACATCAAACTGTGCTTTGCTGCAAACTCAACCCCGATCTCCAGAGTACTATGTAAGTAGTGATCAAAATTGTAAATTTTTGTCTTGCTAAATCGTCAATGAAACATCGTGAATTGCAATTTCTTGGCGAAATTAATGCTCAAGACGACGATTTACTGCTGCCCAACAAAGTAAGGTGGTTAAGAAAAGGCTGCATTTTACAAAGAAGATTTGAAGATATTTCTTTCTAAGCGAAGAAGGAGGTTGCCATCATTTTTTATCGGACATTTTCAAGCATACCAATGACCTTTAAAGAAAAGCAAAGCTTGTGTGAAAACTTCTCTCAGAAGTGGGAAGTTATTCACGGAAAACAACTTCTTGTATAACAATATTGATAATGAAAGCTTACACTTTTATAATTTGAAAATAGTGAGCAGTTGCAACGAGATTGACGTCAGCCAATACAAAACTTTCATAGAAAGATCTTAAATTGACTTTCTGCAGCCTAATGGTGAATGGAGCAGTGAAGCTGCAAACGTTTTCAGAAATAATAAAGCTGCTCTACAGATGAAAAAGATATATTTCCAAGAAAATAAAAATACCGAAGTTCCTTGCCAAGAATTCTGGATAAAATTTGTCTTAATAAATACTCAGAACTCAGAAATTTAGCTTTAAAACTTACAATGTTTGGATCAACATATGTATGTGAAGCAGTGTTTTCCAAGACAAACTTCATTAAAAATAAATTTCGATCTCGACTCACCGAAGACCATCTCCAAGACTTAATGGCAATACCTTGCACCACCTTAACTCCAGACTTCAGGCAGCTAGCTCTAACCAAAAAATGTAATTTTTCGCATTAAATTTCAAATAATATCGCATTTTTTATCAGTTACTCAATAAATATTTAATTTAACTTGTTTTAGTTATAGTTTGACATTTTAATTTAAAACTTGGCTGTCAGTCATCGTATACCTACCCGGACCGCCACAGTTTTATAAATTTTTTAAACGGACCCCTAATAAAACTAATTGGTGACCCCTGGATTATAGCTTTCCAGGATTCTGCGTAAAATAGAGGTACATTTTTGAGAGCCCTCCTGTGAAATGCAATCTTCCTTGCAAGTTTTGATACTCAATAATATCGGTGAATTTTCCAATATAAATTTTGAGAATTGTTGCTGGTTTAAATTGGTGCCGCCTGTATTTAATTATATTCACTTTAGTATTACCCCACTTAGTTACCAGGCCCCGTTGAATGCAATGGCACGGGGCCATTTTTGGGTAACAATTTGCTGCTGGATTGCTTTGAAGAGTGTTATGATGGCCATTTGTTAACTTTGGTACTATTAGATTCGCCAAATATTGTAATGGTTACATACGGCTAATAATTTATTTAAAACTAGCGGACTCGACAGATGTCCTGCCCGGTGCCTGCTATTAGCGGACCCGACAGACGTTGTCCTGCCCGCTGCCTGCTATTAGCGGACGCGACAGACGTCCTGCCCGGTGCCTGCTATTAGCGGACCCGACAGACGTTGTCCTGCCCGCTGCCTGCTATTAGCGGGTTCAGAAAACTTTTTTTCGATTTTCGAATTTTCGATTTTTTTCATTTTAAAACATAATGGGGGTGGTGGGGGGGGTGAAATTTTGGGGTTATATGTTCTGATATGCGAGAAATCTTTTAAAAATTAAAACAAAGAAATTCGTTAAAAATTAAAAAAAAATCCCAGAACCCGATTGCAGCGCCACCTACCAAGTCCAATTGTGAATCTAAACCATCCAGGGACCCACTCAAACACACACAAAAAATTTCATCAAAATCGGTCCAACCGTTTAGGAGGAGTTCAGTGACATACACACGTACAGAAGAATTATATATATAAAGATAAATATTTCATTAGCAAAAATACAAAGAGGAATTTAAGTATTGAGAGGGAATATCATAATAATTTACATGTGTATTTTCTAAATAATGGATTAGAATTAAAACTCAGTAGAACATTTAAAATAAGAAACAGAAAAGTTCGAAAATATGATATAAATTTTGTATGTCAGGCATTGGACAAATGTAGTAGAATAATATCTAGTTGTATTACACTTAAAAATTTATATGAAATATATCGATATGGAGAAATTTATTATTATGCACAAAAAAATTGGAATCGAGAACATATAAAAACCTATTTTTGTAATTTTATAATATAATTGTATTATTATAGTTGGTGTATAAAAGGGTATAATTAATGCTAAATCAGCGAGGTCAAGAAAAGGTGGAATTTTAATATAAAGTGTATAATGAATTTATGGAGAAGAAAGTGCATGATATGATTACATTTAAAAGTTCAACTCTTACAATCCACAAAGAAAGTGTTCTCTGGAATTGGGTGATATACTGGATTGATTGGTAGTTGATTACATACTATGGTTTGAGTGACATTGCATTGGTTGGTTGCGGATTTCATCGAGTTTCGTCTTGGAGTAGACATCGTGTGAATTGGATAGAAGGCGTTTCATTTGCTGGCTTCTAGTTGGAGTAGACATCTTGTGAATTGGATAAAGGAGTTTCATTTAATTGGTGTCGTACCTTGCCAAGCTTCTTGTCAAAGTAGACATCTGGTGAATTGGATAAAGGGCGTTTCATTTGCTGATACCATACATCATTGAGCTTCTAGTTGGAGTGAACGTCTTATGAATTGGATAAAAGGTATTGCAGATACTAGTAGGGGACACTGTCTGGCTTCTTGGTGGAAGTAAGCGGGTGTACTATCGTTTGGATGACGTTTGTGGTTGCTATTAGGTTGATATGCAGAGTAGTGATGGGCATAACAGGACAAATTTCATAACCGCATTATTGCATTCGAATGATATTAATAACCGAATGAGTATTTGAATAATCATTCGAATACATTTTGGCTCGAGTCAGATGAGTTGTGTTGGTTTGCATAGCTCCTACAGATTCAATTACACTTCGTTCATTTGGATCGTTCACTTGAATCGTTCGTTCATTCTAGATTCTCGGAAGCACCGATTGCTCCCTTGCAGGCAGGTAGCCGAGAAACTTGTTACAGAGAATTATGCGTTGGAGTACATGTGTATTCCAGATGTGCAAAATTTGCACTTACACCATTGCAGACAATACAATGCTGACGAATAAATACTTCGAATGACTTTTTTGACTCGGCTATCGCCTCGTCAAAAGAAGTAACATTCTCACGCTCCAAAATCATTAATTTCGTGCACTTAATACAAAAATAACTAATAATATAATTTTTAAAGAATATACAATTTGCAAAAAAAATTTAACTGGTGGTAATACTGGTATGTATATTAAACGTTTAACCAGTTTGCATAGTTGTTTTATTGTTTTATGTATAGAATATAGATCCTAAACTACCAAATAAATAAACAGTTATTTTTGTAACTAGAATACAAACTGCTACGTTTGCGTTCGAAAGTGATATTTTTTGACGAGCCAAAACTTAATTTGAGAACAAGCATTTTTTATTCAAGATAAAAGAATCGAAACTAATACACTTTTATTAAGAAAAATTGAAATAAAAATTACAGAACTATCACCATGAATTTATTTGACAGTTGAATAATGCGAATAATTATGTCATTGTGACATCATTGGAGCATTTACATATGACAGTTTTCAAAAAATTATTTAACAAAATCAAAAGTCGATTCAACTCAAAAAGCCGGAATCGAGTTAATCCCATCCCGCCGCCCAAGAGAGCCGAGAGCTGAAATTCGATCTACGGTGTTTTCAGTACAACCTGCTTTGTTTATGAGTTATGACGTATGTATATTTACAGAATTTTGAGCACTGCGTAGGTCGTTGAGATATGGCACGTAGTACCTTTGAATAGAGGTTTTATATTCAAAGCGTAGTACGTATCATGATCAGGTTATTTTTCATTCGAATACTTGGAACGAACACCGAGTTACAGAGGTTATTTCAATAACCTGATAACCGGTTATTTTTCATTCGAATAAGCCCATCACTAGTGCAGAGGAAAGCTTCGTTGAGCAGAGACAGCGCATTTGGAGCGGTAAAGAGGCAGACTGAAGTACTTATAGTAGTAACAACTGCAGGTATTTGTAGAAAGGGCTAAAAGTATAAACATTATAATAAAGTGAATTGAATAATAAAAGAAACTACTTACATTTTACATGTTTATCAGATAATTGGAATTGTAACAAATAATATTTGACTGATTTTCCACTCTTATAATTTTTTACACTGACAACTATAGAAATGTCAGATAATTTTCAAAGTAAGCTTTCATTAAACAAAATGACTTTTCAGATGTAACAATAATCTGAAATATGCATGAACCGGACCTGTATTTTTAAGTAATTGTGTTCTGCTGGATCTAGTACTATTTAATAACACTAATAAATAATTAATAAATTATATTAAAGGGCATTTGAATTACCTAAATTCATCTTAAAAGAGAATTTGTTAAAAACTAAATAGAATAAAAAACGTCAAACATAACAGTTAAAGCATAACAAATATTGTCATAACGTAAAATCATTACATACATAAATAGTATTACAATGCAATCAATCAGAACAACATGCATCTAGAACTCCTCACCAGAGCGATGGAAAGCGTTTTATCATAGTAAAATAAAGAAGGTATCAATATCGACGGAAATTTTCTAAATTATTTTCGTTTTTCCAACAATATCGTTCCCATTAGCAACGACCTCAGAGAGCTAGGCAGTATGCCAAAATAACTGCATTAAAAGAAATCATCTTTTGGATATTCGATATTTTATCTAAATACGTCGCAAGTGGGTAATTACTATTATATAGGTGCCACTGGTTTGATTCTCCCAACAGAGATAATCGGAATTTCCTAATTCAGAAGGGAACGATCTCGGCAAAAAGGAGGTTGTTAAAGTTGGTAAAGCTACGGACTTACCTTGGAGCTCCACCTGTTAATGTTTAACTAACTCGTGATATCACCTGCATTCAGTGATACAGAGCACAAGTAAGCACAATGTACAAACAATAACGCATATTAAACACGTATGAGACTATAGGGCAAAATATCTTGCCGCAGTCGGCACTGTGCGCTATGCTATTAGGTACTATTTGAGGAAAATGACCCTCAGGTGACGTCACGGTTACAAGCTATACTTCATCAAACTTATTAGGCTGGTCATAATACAACCTTACTATTGACAATACCCGAGGAGAAGGGAAGCTGCAGCTGGTGTTCATGAAGCAAAAACTTGAAAGCAGATATACTAATCGTGTCCGATTTACTTCCTGTTATATATGTAGGTACACTCTAGCTACTAGAAGGAAAGGTATAAACATGCAGGAACTACAAGTTTTATAGAAGCTATCTAGAAAAGTAATATTTGTCTCAAAGTGTTAACAATACAGGCACAGCAAGTCTACAGCTTAAAGTAGTGAAGTTCAGAGAGCTTCATCTTTGGACCCTGGAAAATGTTCGTCGAGATGGCAGAAACTCGGCAATTCTGAACTGTGGTACGAGCGAGGTCAAGAATGTATTGTTTTGCGTATCCGAAAAATATGACATCTACAGTCGTTCGTCGGCTTCTAGCGGAATCGACAACGTATCTTAGCATATCGAAGTTTATACTATAATTTCGGTTAGGACCGATTAAATGACGATGCAGTATAAAATGCCTCCAAGAGCGCCTTTGGTAGCTGGCCGTCGCTTCTTTCTAATGTTCCAAAATGTCGAAAGCAGCGAAACAATGTACCCAATTCGCGTTCGCGGCGAGAGCCGGGCGTGCTGCTAGGCGCCTGTTTCCTCAGGATGTTAACCGCAACTGTGTCGCGCATTTGCAAGCTGCCACGACAAGCGGAACTAAGATATCGCCCCTTCCTACATATTGATAGTTTTTCACTCACTGAATGTCCATAAGTGTCATTTATTAAATTTTTTGGGCAATGAATATTGGTTTCTAGTTATTTTAAGTCAGTCTTATTGTTCTAAACTAAGACGTCCTCATTATTAAAAAAAACACATTTTGAACTATTTCTGCTCTTCAAATCTTCATGGGATAGATACTTGACGAACATAACGCCGGTAATTATAATTAGTTATCTAGGTCGTTAGATTTATTGTTACATTCGCTCTGCAGATGCACCAGTACTTTCCTCTTTGTGGAGGTTTAGGAATTAACACCCCACGGGTGCCAAAGTCGGATTGGGAAACTGTAGTAGAATGGGCCTTAGATTTGTGTGACCGTTGACGTCCGTGTTAAGTCAATCCACCTATTCTGGTCTAGAATTAAAGGACCACCACCGCTATTCAAGTAAAAATAATTAAATTTATTGCAAAAATAAGGCGCTAGTAATTAATCCAGTCAATATGAAAAACTTGTTAATTCTAATTATTTTACGTACTATTATATAATTTAATAAAATGTATAAAGCAGAACAACAAAAATGTTTTATATTCCTTTACCAGAGTTATCTATCTATGTGGGTATACAAGAGACGAATGTGCATTTGGACAACAATTCTTTATGTTTATAGGAAAAAAGTGTGTAATGTATGTATGTATGTATAATGAAGTTAAATGGACACCACACACTTTTAATGTATTAACGTTTGTTGTAACCACAGATGAAAATACATTGTTATATTTATTATTTTATTATAAATAGTAGATGCATATGGCGATATTTTTCTTGAAGGGGTTTTCAACAGTAGGTTTTCATAAAGTCAGTTCCAATAATTAATAACATTAATAACATATATCATAGATACTTAGTTGGTCAAAAGGGCGACGGACAGGTCAAAATACGTCCTAATATTATAATGTTATAGAAGTAAAAGAAAAGTTAATATTGTTTGCGTCGATACGCTTTCCCTTACAATTGACGTTTACAAACATCTATTGTTATTACGAAAACTTTTATATATCAGTAATGAATCGCCGCTGGTATATCAGAAAACTGGCCGGTAGTTAAGGTGAAGGTTTAGTTCGAAACAATGGATATAAAAAGCTGTTTGCTTGTTCTGGAAATGTTTCTTAGTGAAACTGGATATGTTCAAGAAACTACCACGTAAACTATCTAAATTAAATTGGTTAAAAAATACATGACAGGTACAACAATTAATGTTTCCTTCTGGCGCCAATTCGTAGAATGACCCTGAAAATATTATTGCCGCATTAAGTTGCTATAAAGAGAAGACGATCAGTAATAGAAGTATACTATATTTGGTCCAATAACTATGTTTTTATTTGAAATGAGCTAATCTTAAACTTATATGAGCTATTGTAGTATTATTATAAGTAACTGTGTAACTGAATTCGCACAGTTTTTATCCATATTTTATTGTGTTGCACGAGAACACACAACTTCAAACATTTTTATTCCATACTGGTTTAATTTGTAATATTTTAGTTCACTATTAGAATCATATAGTGCAGATGTAAGGCAAATAAATTGAAAAAAGTTATTCCAACGCAATCAACATTTTTAACAAAAAAACTTCATGATATACCTAAAAAGTTTATCTGCATTATCTAATAGCTATTTCTAGCTTCATCCCTGCCAGGACCCGATCTTTCAACCATCGTTGAGATGCATAAGCGCCTTGGGCATTTCTCGTCCTCACGGGTTATCATCATCCATCACCCACTACTTATTCCATTTTATTCCCTCGAGCTCCTTTTTCCACTAGATCGTTTAAGGGAGGGACAGTTATTGTGTTTTTTTAACATGCGCAATTTTCAATAGTTTCAGTAAATTGTTAATTTAATGACTACTAACAAACTAACTTATCGTACAACTTACGTTATGCAATACACAGGCCTCTAATAAGATAGGTACTGTGAATTATGGAAAACCCTTTATCGCATTAGCATAATTTCCCTTTCGTAACAGCCAGATAATACAAATGTTATTACCCTTATTGGAACGTCGATGCTGTGGTTCTAACAAGATGCCGCCCTCGCCATATACGATAAATTCTACCTAGAGCAGATTGAAGCATTACGTCCAGTGGACCGCAACCTCAAACCAAAGCAGAGCATCGGGGGTATACAATTAAATAGTGGTTTCTCGGTGGATTGATCTACAACTTGTAAATAAATGAACCTCTTATACATACAGCACAAGCAAAAACAGTAATTACTATGTATGTAGTTCTTATTATATTATCGATACATATTCATTATCTCATTCGTAAATTGGAATTTTTTTATTGTGGTTATATGTCAACGGAGTTAATACTCTTCTAAGCTGCTCAGTAGTTTGGTGATCATTTTTTAAATCCTGCCGATACTTTGTCAATGCCAGGCGTATAGCTTTGACCAGCATCTGTAGTTAATCAGAAGAAAAGTTTTGTCGAACACATACATTTGGTTTATAATCAAAAGCTGCTGCATCAGGCAGATTCTTAGCACGATTTACATGACGTTCAAGGGAAGAGTAAGACATTGACGAATGATGATCCAGTTAAAACTTCTTCAACAGCTGCTTTATTAATTTCGTCAGTAGTCTTTCTTGGACGGTATGTGTTACACTTCAATACCCTTGCAATTTTTATAAAATACTGTAAATCAACAACATTTTCATATTAAAAACAAAAATTAAGCATGCAGGATTGGGCCACACTTATTCCGGAGGAATGAGTCGGCCCAATCATCCTGCATATAAATTATTTTTGAAATTACCGCCAAATCATAAATTTCAAAAATAACAATTTTATACCCACTATAGTGAATAACCTCCAGTCTTAAGCTACAGCATACATTTGAAGTTTGTTAACGTTTTTTGCTACAATCTTTAAGGATGATTTTAAAACCAATTACTTTTGATATTCTAAATATTATTTTTACGCCAACTACGTGTACAGATACCATGTTATTTTAGAACTTATAGATGGTATCCACCATCTACTGCCGTTGCCACAATTTAGTTATGACAGTCAAATATTGAAATATCTGCTTTAATCTATTCCTCCTCTGACCCATTCCTACCCACTCTCCCCTATGAATGATAAATCTACTAGATGTACTGGGTGGATTATATATTTTTATACAAACTGTAGCATGAATCCTGCCAATAGTTAGAATTTACATGCACCATAATGAACAAGCATTTCAGTATTTCAGAGAAGGCACGAAAGTACATATGTATGTATATATTTTTAAACTAAATAAAATGTATTCAATATTAGATAGGGAGAGGAAATCTTATATTATAAGAGCTGATGCCGCCGGCAGTCCGACCGTAAGCACTGGCGCGCGCACATGCCGACCGCGCACAAGTGGCGACGCAGCAAGCATTTGTATTGTTAACTCTGGCAGGGCCGGACGTCGGCTGGCTACCAGCTTAAGCAAGCATTTTTATTGTTAACCGTTTCTTTACGCTGGCAGGACCAGACGTAGGCTGGCCAACGCGTTCTAGTTCTAATATATAACTATATTTGTAGCGACAGCTTAACCGAAAGATAGGTCTATACCGCAGTTTTAGGAATTTTCATGTAACGAATATTGTAAAATAATAGTACAAATACAGAGTGGGTCTACGTGTCTAGTATTTCACTAGAACAAGAACTAATATAAAAAGTTCCACTGTAATGATTTAAATGTTCAATACGTTTTTGATATAACTTCTGCAACTTCTTGGTGGCATTCTTCTATTCATGCCCTTTTCTTGGGCATTTCAATACACTAATAACATTTATTAGTTTTATTATAATTATTAAGAGGAAGAGAAAGACCACCTATGCGCTGGTACGATGATCTCAAGAAAACGAGTGGAGTAAAGTGGATTCAAATAGCACAGGACCGTGAACGCTGGAAGGAATTAAGGAAGGCCTATGTCCAAAAACGCTTACGGCAAGTAGACCGAACTCAATAGACCGAAAACAGTTGACCGAACTCAATTGACCGAATAGCAATAGACCGAAACCTCACTAGACCGAAGCAGCAATAGACCGAAAATCACTTGGTCGAAAATATATTACGGTTACATTTATTAACATTAATAGCATCAACTTCCCTTCACACTTTATTCAGGCTTAGGACAGGCAACATAAACTGGTGGCGTGTTTAGAAGTTTTTTTTTGTTTTTTTTGTTTTTGATTCTATTTTAACTTTATTCTAGTAAATCATACAATACTTAACAGATGTATCCTACCCAATTACATATCTACTAATATTAAAAATTAAAATTATGCGCAATCCCAAATCCCACGTAAATAATCGACTATGTTTCCTTGAATATCGAAGTTACTGACAAGGCGCTTTGACGTTTTTTTTTTGTTTTTGTTTGTTTTTGATTCTATTTTAACTTTATTCTAGTAAATCATACAATACTTAACAGATATATCCTACCCAATTACATATCTACTAATATTAAAAATTTAAATTATGCGCATTCCCACGTAAATAATCGACTATGTTTCCTGTAATAGTGTGTAAATATTTCTATTGATCCTATTGTTAATAAATGTAATTTTTCGAGATATTTAATGTGCACATTTACCGAATGTGTACTTTAACCGTAACATATTTTCGACCAAGTGATTTTCGGTCTATTGCTGCTTCGGTCTAGTGACGTTTCGGTCTATTGCTTTTTGGTCAATTGAGTTCGGTCAACTGCCTTTCGGTCTATTGAGTTCGGTCTATTTACCTAGAACCGTCCAAAAATGGATTTAAACAGGCTATGAAGAAGAAAAAGAAGAATAAAATTTTACTAAAATATATCCCCGTTTTCAACGTTAGAAAAATTTATATATTAAAAATTAACCATTACAACTTAGCTTTTACTGAAGCTCGACGTACAACTACTTGATTTCATCTTTAAGAAACTATATTCTATAACCAACATTTATTTAAATGAACACAAAATTCATCCTCCCAATGTATACGCGGTTGAATTAATTTTACGTCCAGTTGAAATCTACTATTGATTACCCCTTCAAATTCTACTAGTTTGCAAAACGAATAGGTTGTAAGTCTTGAATTGTTAATTATGGCCAGTGTATGGAATCCAAATAGGAACGCCGTATTTAATGGGTCTTAGATTGTTATATGCGAACTAAGACCTAAATTGTATATTTAATTCATAATCTAAACGAATAGGATGTACGGGATACCTAGATTGTAGTAATTGCTGTAAGGTTTAGTTTTAGAATTTTGTTTTTTCCATAACATACATTTTTAATATCCTCGTCTAAAAGGCAGAGGAAGTATTGTAATTGCGAAAAAATTACTTTTCGAGATTTCTTCAGATCTTCACGTTTCACGGTATCTAGATTAAAAAGAGGATCTCTCAATTCCGTTTGTCTGTCTGTCTGTTGCCGATATAACTCAAAAACTGTTGGTTGGAGGAAAACTATATTTTGCATGCGTATTATATGTCCTCCTGGCATCAAACCTAGAAAATGATGATAAAGTATATACAGAGTGAGTACCTTAAAAAATCGAATTCTGCCTAGTTTTGCTGTAACTCGAGAACTATTACTTAAATGAAATTAATATTTTACACATAGCTCAGGTATTTACCCTTGACGAAAAAGGGCATATTTTGGATCCAATATATATGGTGAACACCTCAAAAAAATAAAATATTGTTTATTTTTGCTTCAACTGAGAAGTACGAGGATCGTTCAAATATAAATTGTATTTTAATATTTATTCAAAAACAAATACAAGGACTCTAACGTATTCATGTCATTTTTCTACTCAGTCTCCTTCTCTTTTAATAAACTGGTGTCATCTTTCCGGAAGTTTCTGTATTCCACGAGAAAAAAATAGTTTTGGCTGCTGTCACACCTATTTCGGAACAGTTTCGATGACTTCTTCATTACAACGAGGTATTTTTCTCCTATAAATAACAACTCCAAACAAATAAAAAACTGATGCAGCAAGGTCCGAAATGTATAGTAAATGGGACAGCATGGTCCAATTCAATTTTTGAATCGTAATAAGCGTGTAAATAGCGAAATGGGGTCGAGCATCATCCTGTAAAACGCAAACAAAAAACTCGCCTTATTTCAAGTTACCCCTACTGATATTCAATGGAGAAGGAATATCCTTCCTTGTAATTCGACGATCGTTTCAAAAAAGTGCATTTTACTCTTCTGTTGTCAATGTTTTTGGACGGCGAGAATGCGGTTCTTTCTCGGCACATTTGTAGCCATCTTTAATCGCTTCACTCCTTTTGTAAACGCTTATGTCTGATAGTGATTTTGCATCAAACTGTCTTTTAACTCTTACACAAATTCCTTATGATTTGATACCTTCGTTGAGAAGAAATTTACTAATAATGCGTTGTTTGACGCTTGCATGCACTCCCACTTCACTCATGCTTGCCAATGAACGAAAATGAATTGTGACGACTTAACGACTGAATGAAGTTAGGACTTATTCCAGAGCATTAATTAATGTATACAACTTCCGTGCATGTATTTGTCTTTTGGCGCGTAATTAAAATTATAATTCATATTTGAACGCTCCTCGTATATAAAAGTGATCATTTCCACATAGCTCAGGCGTTATTCTGGACGAAAATGGGAACCAACAGATACAAGATAAATGTTCTCAAAAATAAATGCATTGTATTTAAGGCAGCCGCATCTCATCGATCGGAAGCGTCCTCGGTAAGCGAGGCAGTCAGCGCCTGCTTTATTTACTTCGGGCTCCCGCGCCGATCAGTGAAATCGCGTTCGCAGTCTCCTTTACAAGGGCTGAAGTTCGAATCACATCACCGGTGTTATTTTTTTAATTTGAAAATTGATGTAATTTGCATTACCAAGTGTTTCCTTTTATTGTATCAATAATATTACGAACGTGAAGATATCTTACCCTTATTATTCTTTGATTTTTAAAACTGTTTAGTGTCACAACGTCCACTGGTTAGGGAAGTTCTAAGTAGAGCCCATTGCAGATGTTTACTTTCTTTTACAATAAGGTCATTGGCCTGTCTGTCAGTCTGTGTGTGTGTCTGTCTGTGTGTCTGTGAACAGAATATCTCAAAAACGAAAAGAGGTATGTCATATACTCCATATATAAGTTTTGTGTACTATTCAAATGTGACAACAAGCTTTTAAAGAAAATCGCATAACCCGAAGTATGGTTTACTCGTGTGATTTTTTCGATTTTTTCAAAACTTTCTTTTTTTTATTAACTCCTATTTCATATAGAACACCCGGTATATTATTACATTTTTGAATTCAGTTTAAAATTTTATAGAATATTTGTCTTTTCAACGAACGCTCTATTTTGTACTGTTTCGGTGAAATTTGTAATTTTTGAAAATGTTTGACAAAGGCTTAAAAATTAAAAATAAAATTTTTGGCTAATTATGAAATCACTGCAAAGGGAACTTGCGTGCGTGTATTACACCCGATTTTTTATAGTACTTTGTAAAAAATCATCTGAAAACAACAAAAACAAACGTGGATTTTATGTCGAAGACAATACTGCATAAAAGCTTAATTAATTAATGGCCAACCAAGAAATCAATAAAGCAGACGGCTATTGCCGATAGTGAGAACATAAATACCTTGATACTGCATTTGAATAATATTCAACAAGCTGTTGTAGGTGAGTGAACCAATAATGCCGATAATAACATGCCCCATTAATCGTTATTCGATACAAAATTGTAGTCGAGTACGCTTTTCTTTACATTTCTGTAGTTAGATCAATCCAAGCATCACTGTACACTATAGTACTTTACTAGTATAGCAAAAAATGTAGCGGAAGTAATCAGCGAAGCAGTTGACTAGCAGTTGCAGTTATTTTAAAAATATATATTGCTTTGAATTTTGTATTTAAAAAGGATATTATTTAGAAATTAGCTATAAAACAGACGCATACCAATTGAATGCATTTCCACAAGCATGACGAAGATAATATTCCGGACTGTGGCTTACATGTCCATCAGTGCATAAAAATTAGAACACAAAATGCTTTCATATTTCTTAATATTTCGGTAGAAATTATGTTTGCATTTATTTTAAATCAGTGTATCTATATCACAAAGATGCATTAATAGTCGGCTTATACGCTTAAAATATTAGGTATTGCGACATTCTTGACTATAAACAGAAATATATAGCTACCTATATTTGGGGATTTATATGCAATGATCTAAAATCGCAGTTTCTAATTTTTGCATTTATTCCGTATTCAAATATTCAATAAGTCGGCTTTGTATCAAGCCTTGTCGAGTGGGCCTCTGTAATCAAAAATTAGTAACAGGGAGCAATACGTAAAGGGAGGCTTGTATTATAACATGTACATAAAATAACCAAGTAAATTTTATTTTAAATATAAAACCAAAACAAAAAAAGAAATACCTATGCAATACCAAAATAAAACATAGTGATAATTCTTTATACTTAATTATTAATAAATTAAAATGAAATTTCTACATTAGCTATGTAGTATTATTCTTTGCAAAACAATAAACAAATAAACTCATATGTATATTGTATATGTAATATATGTATACGAACTAAGAAATAATAATAACAAAGCGTATAGCTATTGTAATATTACTCTTCTAACTTTTCTCTTCCGCAACGATATATGTATATAATTTTCTGTATATTTGGCGAATATTTCATATTTTCAAACTCTTCTCCGCTACTGTTTTGTCGGAAAAACGAAGAAACTGTCGATAATTTCTTAATAGCTCAGATATTTTTTCACTCATATTTTAACAGTAAATATACCTAGTGAATTAAGGGAGATAGAGTACACCAGCTATACCTACAGCTGTTTATTTACAAATACGTGCTTATATGAACGTTGTAAGATGGGTGGGATTCCCCGAGATAGTAGCGGTGCTTCCCTTTAATCGAAGACGTGGTTCAAGCATATATATAATACACATATATTGCTAGTAGGGCCTGGAAACGTCAGAAAACATTACGGCGCCGACATAGTCTCACTTAGAGTATAACGTGTCACGTGCGCATGCGTGAGAATTCGAACTCCGCCTTTAGAAGCGAATTTTAAACTTGACCACTTCCCCATTGGGCGGACGACGCCGCCACGCTTGCGCACAGCTCACCGTATACATTAAGGAGTTGGTTGTGTGTCTCACTTCATCGGCCAATTTCCCACTCATAGCCGCTAGCAATATAGTAAGTATTAGATATATGGGTTCAAGCAAGCAATATTGTGTCAACACTGCAATATATGAGTTGCGAATTTCGTCGGATTTCTACGGAAGGCCGTTGGGATACATACTGATGAAGTATGTTTTATGATCAGGACTAGGAAATAGGTGAATACATACAAAGTGACTAAAAAGAGCTACATCTAGTTGCCATTCAATGTTTTTACATGTAAATGTTTATGTGCTATGTGTCTTTATTGTTCTAGAACTAGCTATAGCTTAAGTATACTTAAGTAATGATTGATCTGGCTAGTAGAACAATAAAGAATTGGAGTATACAGGCACATAAAAATGTACATGCTAAAAAAATTCAAATGCAATTAGATATTGTTACTCTCTTCCTATTCGTTCTATTATTAATATATTTAAACAGAATTTGCAAACAGGAGAAAACTATAAAACGTAGGTAAAACGTACATATTATGATTTATGAGTTATGACCCAAAATCGTGGGAAAAATAGCTACTGCGTTACAAAATAGTACTTCATAGAAAAAGGAAATTGGAGAAGTGTTTTGAAAAGGTTATTAACTGCTATAATTTTTTTAATCAAAAACAAGGATTGGTATTTCGGGATAACTTAGAGAAAATGGGCAAAGAAAAATATGGAAATTATATGGCAACGCTTGAGGTAATTGCAACATTTGAGCCATTTTAACAGATCTTTAAAAAAAAGGCAAATAAGGGAAAAAGACACCCCGTATTTATCTAAACTAGAACTACTAGGTAGCTAAATGAACTAAAGAACAAATAATCGAGAAGTTAGAAAGTAATGGTAGGTTCTTCCGGGTGGTCGTCGATTTCAATTTGAAGTTTCGTTGCTCATGCTGTCCGTTGCTTCATGTTTCTGGTTAGATACCGAGGAGTTGTTACGGTTGGCTACTCATGTAGATCTCGTATGCTATTGTGCATGGTTCGATTGGGTTTGCAGAACTACCTTGTTTAATTTTTTAATAATTTATAGGGATTCCCAAATAACACGAGGGCAGTATTTTTTATTCCTGGCTAGTATATTCACATCCGTAATTTATTCTGTGGTCTCCTGGCCCAAAGTCGTATGTGTTTCTGGTTTTCTTTTATTCTACATTGGATGCTTCTTCCCGTTTGTCCGATGTAAGATTTGCCACAGGTATACTGGAGCTAGTAAACGCCTTCTGTCTGTAGCCTGGGCAAGGAATCTTTGTTGGAAGGGATCAAGTGTTCTACTTTTCTCATTGTACTATAGCGGACTCCGATGTTTTTCTTATCCAAGACCTTCCCTTCTGTTACTTCGGCGATGAAGGAAAGGCGGGCGTAATTCATAGGTTTAGTCATGGATTATTTCTGTTTTATGATGTTTTGTCATGCATTCTTGATTACTCGTCGACTGTAGCTTCTTCCACATGTCGTAGTTCTTGTGGTTTACTGCCCTCGTCACAAATAGCGTTGGCCCGCGATGAATACGAGTCTTGATCAATGATCTCTTTTGTGGGAGATGATGTTGAGACGTGGCATGTAGCTAGCGGTCTGCGTGAGTCTTCTTACGATATACCGTATAGCTTAATCTATTGTCATCGGTTCCTTTCACTAACGCGTCCACGAAAGGTAGGCGTCCATCTTCTTCAGTTTCTATAGTGAATTTTATTTTGGCATGGAGGTTGTTTAGGTGTACCAAGAAAATGTCGAGAGCCGATTTTGCATGGTGCCATATAACAAAGGTATAGTCAACATAGCGGCACCAGCACTTAGGTTTGAGATCGCTGAATTGAATAGTTTCTTTTTCAAAGGCTTCCATAAATATGTTGGCAATGACTGGAGATAACGCGGATGAATATTTGGGTCTTCAAGCGTGTATACAAAATTACAGTCACAAAGCAATGTGTACGTTCTGTATGCTGCCCACTTGTGTTCGTGTGAGGCAAGTTATTTAAACGCAACTTTTTTTTTTGTTGCGCATCCATTTAATTTTTTTCCGGATTAAGGATAGAAAATGTTGGCGAAAACTTCACTACTGCTGAGATCCACGATTTTAAGCAAGCATTATAGTTCTAGTACAATAATAATTTTTTAGTTATACTCAAATTTTTTAAAAGATAAAAAGAATACTGAACGTCAGCATCGCTTGGGTGCAGAAAAACGGACGAGACAACATGAGAAAGACGAATAATAAAACTCAAAAATAACCTTCAACATTTAAAATATTTTATATTTAGACAAATATTACAAATAGTAAATACCGCGCATGTTAGATTCAAGTCTAAATTAACAAAAATGTAATTTAGTTTTTAAACTAGGTTAGATATGAATCTTCACAAAATAAATTTGATGTTGCAATTCCGTCATCATGGTTGTAAAGTTTTTATTATGCATTACGGAGATTTACGTATTTTTATTGACATTATTCTGTATATAAAAATAATCCCAAAAATCATTTTAACTTTCTGAACTGTACCTATAATATAAATACATTGCCCTTGAAATGTCTACAAATTAGGTCAAATAACGAAGAAAACTGGAAAAGTAATTTGTAGTAGGCGGTGCACAACTGCTACTTAGATTTAACAGCTAGCAGCATTCCATGTAACCCGTCGGCAGGCTAAATAATGAAAGCTAATGGTAGTAACTCACGGAAAGGTACTAAACCAAGCGGAAATATTATTAAACGGGGTTATTACTATTATTACTGTGTAAAAGCAGGGTTAATTTCATAAAAGTTATACTGGAAATTTATGGACTGCTTTTTTAACTTATATTTATCTTATGAATTAAAAAACTCGTCAGGTTAGTAAATATTATATTGGTAATTTCGATAATTTATTCACCACCATATTTTCAAAGTACTTGCAAAAATATTTTGTTTTATGATTCTGGGAAATTTATGCCAAACTTTTGCTCCAATAAACTGCTGTTTTGACGACCTCATGAAAATGGTACCCCGAGGAAGGTTTGAAATAGAACTGGAGTTAAGAACTTTGTAAAAGGTCCTTTAATCTGCATAGAAAATGTTCAAAGATTTTAATATTTTTGTTATAACAGTGGCTTAAATATGCATTGTTAGTATAGTAGTTGTGTTCTCAAATTTTATTTTTTAGCAAAAATAATATTTCATAATACCTACCTACATATTAGTGTACTATATCAGTACTGCCTGCTTGATCGAAGTATCACCGATAACAGCAACGGTCGTTATGCAGTTTTTACGCTACCAACCAATTTGCACTTGTTTTCGGGTTGCTTATCTGTGACGATAAGGTCAATTTTTCGTATCCTTGTTGGTTGGTACGACAACAAAATAACAAGCTCGTTATGAATACAACGGTCCTAGGACTGTTATAGAACATTGTTTTGTATTTAGTTGCTATAGAAATAACAGTCACACACTTTATTTAGGCATACAATATTTATCATTTCAATGGTATTTTTACTTTTATTATTTGATAGCGCAAAAATGTTATACGAAACTCGATAGTAAAGTGCTTTACTAGAACAGCCCTAAAAAACATCAAAACTCGGCCCTTCGGGCCTCGTCCTGACTTTTTTCGTTTTTTGTTCTAAGGCACTTGCCAATATTGTAACGTAATATACTATAACAACCGTTGCTGCACCACCAAATTACGTGCGGGACTCAGGTTACTAGTTACTAGTAAATGTTATTTATATTAAAATCG
Organism: Agriotes lineatus; assembly: GCA_940337035.1. Classification (NCBI taxonomy): domain Eukaryota; kingdom Metazoa; phylum Arthropoda; class Insecta; order Coleoptera; family Elateridae; genus Agriotes; species Agriotes lineatus. Next base: position 94,142,363 of record OW679195.1, on the reverse strand, counting down.
CATATCTTAAAATTAGCCACTTTTAGCAGATATTACAAAAACTGTTAAACATAATAAGGCCGATATTACATATAATTGACTATGAGTTTTTTTTTCATTATCACTATAGGGATCTCGGAAACCGTGAAAGATAGAAGGTTGGTTAAATGGAGAAAAAATTGCAGTTTTATGAGCTTATTCGAGATGTGCTTTTGTTTCTTTGAAAAAATCCAAGGCCTACGAGATACAAGCAAAATATTAAAATTACTTAATTTCTTAAAGTCGGTCTGGCGCCGTTATTATTGAAAATAGAAGAAAAATAATAAGAATAAAAGTTTTAGCTATTTTTACAGTGTTTATATTCCACTTATTAGTTTTCTTCTAGCTTTCATAGTTTTTGAGTTATAACATTAAGTTACATTTTTTTAAATAGCAATCATAGTTGGCTTAGACATTTCTAAAAAGAGCTCACTTTTCCGCTTAAAATGACATAAGGTTTGTTATACCTATTTTGGCAAATAATTCTTTTATAATAATTTTCGTAATAAGAAAATGACGAAAACAAAAACTATGAAAGCTAGAAGGAAATTAGTAAGTGTAATGTAAACACCCTAAAAATAGCTAAAACTTTTATTCTTATTATTTTGTCTATTTTCAATAATAACGGCGCTAGACAGGCTTTAAAAGATTATGTAATTTTAATATTTTGCTTATATCTAGTAGGCCTTGGATTTTTTAAAAGAAACAAAAGCACACTTTGAATACGCTCATAAAACTGCAATTCTTTCTCCATTTAACAAACGAGATATGCTCTTTTTAGAAATGTATAAACCAACTATGATTTCTATTTAAAAAAATGTAACTTAATGTTATAACTCAAAAACTATGAAAGCTAAAAGAAAACTAATAAGTGTAAGATAAACACCGTAAAAATAGCTAAAACTTTTATTCTTATTATTTTTTTTCTATTTTCAATAATAACGGCGCTAGACCGACTTTAAGAAATTAAGTAATTTTAATATTTTGCTTGTATCTAGTAGGCCTTGGATTTTTTCAAAGAAACAAAAGCACATCTCGAATAAGCTCATAAAACTGCAATTCTTTCTCCATTTAACCAACCTTCTATCTTTCACGGTTTCCGAGATCCCTATAGTGATAACGAAAAAAAACTCACCCTGTATAGTATGATCAAAAATTATTTTCATCTAGTATGGCTATGGAATTGTTCCGAATTTGTGAATGCAACTATAAGGAACTTGCAAATTAAATGTCAAATTTAAGTATAAATATTAGTGCATTCATAAATTAGAAACTATTCCATAGCTATACTAGATGAAAATATTTTTTTATCATACTTTATTAATGAACCGAGTGCTGCGGCAATCAAACGAGTTTCGTTATGTGCCATAAGCAAACGTGTATTGTTCAATATTTTATCATCATCAAAAAATTCTGGTTCAATGTCTTCCTTGTTTTGTAAAAAAAGAGTACGGTAATAAATCTCTTAACAATACTCAAATTAATTATTTAGCATAGAAATCAATAAAAACATAATATTTCGAATATGAACCTGCACGTCTATGCAATTTTACGTTATAATGATGGTATCCTTAGAAAGTCATATAATAGACGCTCACTATTCAAAGTTCACAGCGTTGAATGCCAGTGTCACAGTCAGCAGCGTATTCACGAGTAATGCCGAAAGTTATATTAAATCTATCCAAATGTTTTCGGCAACATGTTATGGAATTTACAAGATTTGGCCAGCTATGTAGGAATGTAGTAGATCGTACATGCAGTGCCTCTGTGATAAGGTATAGGCTGATAGAATGAAAAATAAATAGCTTAGTCGTCTGCTCAACCATAACCCATTACTGCTTTTTTAATTTAGCATATTATGTCGCATCTAAAATTGTAATGACGAAAATGGCAAAATTCTATGTTGAAAATGAAGAATTACTAGTTATCTACATTAATTAACAATTGCGGTGGGGAAACGGTTATTCTATAGTTTAGACTTTGTTAACTTCATAATATAATGTAATTCCTAACATCTCATCATATCTTAACACAAGCAATATTCAATAGTTTTCAATAGTCATCTTCACGAATGAAACATTTTAAATGCTTTGTTTTCATTTTTAAAATGTCGTATCTAAATAAACTGATATTTCATAATAATATTCTAGCGTTTTGTAATAAATTCATATCGCTTCACAAGAATTTGAACCATTCCATGATAATTTCATAGCATTTCCTGAGTTCAATAATTTCACCACAATACATTGTATTTTAATTTTTAAACAATTTTATGGATAATATTATTTCGGTTACACATAGTTCGCTAACATGGATAAAGCAGTTCGAGGCGACAATAGATGTTGTAAAATTTGAAAATGGCCTTAAAAGAAATTAAGGTGTGAAATAAATTAACATTAGTATAATGTCAGCATAATTTTGCGATATTTCATCTTAGTTTCGTAGTATTTCATAACATATTCACAGCATTGCATAATAATTTAATATAATTTTATATTATTTCGTAATAATTTCATAGTAAGTATTCCATAATAATTTCGTATGAATTCATAGGGTTATGCCAATGATTTAATTACTGGTTACTCCCACGACCCAGTTGATCAATAAATTCCATTACAGAAGTTAAGTCAGGAATGCTATTAAACTGCAATTAAAAATAAAAACTTTTCCGATTCTGTTGGCGTAACAATAAAATATAAAATTTACATTATTTGATTTTTCTTTTGTTCACTTTACGCGGTAAATTATTTATTTAAGTACTGATTTACATGGAATTACTGAGAAACGGCATTCTACGAAAAGGTAAATTTCTGTGATGTATAAGAATTAATCCTTGTTTTCAGATAAGAAGATAAAAATAAGGTTCTCTCATTTTAAGAGTAAATAGTGTAATTGAGCTAAAACCAGTTTTTTTCTCTTTTAAATATAGGTCGAAAGACTCATTTAATGTAAGGTAAATAACTAATATAGATGTCGACGTAGTTGACATTTGCATTCAGGTTTAAATTAGTATTGTATTCTCAATCCTTAGACTGTCTATCACTTCAAATCTTCCTTATTATCTGTAAACTATAAAAGTTTTGATTGTGGGTAGTTATTGCGATCCATGCCTAATTATTTGTTGTTTTTCGAGGATGTATAACTAACTGTTTTTCAGATTGGTGAGCTGTGTGTTTGAAACCATTAAAATGTTAACCCCATTTCATAATACGGGGGTTATAGTTATGAACTTTTAATTGTAATATTCCTGCATAACGAGCAGTACTCAAGACATTTTTATAGATATAATAAAATACAGATGGGTACTATCCATGTTTAAAAAAACTGTGTAATAGGGTTGCTCTGATAGTTATTAGTTGAAAAAAAAACTGAAAGGTTTTTAGGCAATATAGCTTTAATGTTTTTCAAAATATTTATTAGAATAAATAATACTGTGTTTTCTTAAACCACTTTTCCAGACATACAGACAACTTATTTCGAAATGTCTTTAAAAATCTCTTTAAATGCTGCAATTGCGTTTGCGATTTAATATTGTTTTACTTTTGGACAATACAGGAAGATTTGTAAAAGATAATTTGGGAAATATATACATCTGAAAAATAAACATTTACGTCTGCTGAATCTTGCAAAATATGGGCGAACCACGGTGTAGGTGTGCAGTGGTCACTGCACAAGGGCGGCTAATCAAAGGGGCGGCATTTTGATTGATTACCATATGTTCAGTAAAACTTCTCTTACAGATTACTTGTTCTTAACGACTACTCCAATAAACGACCATAGAACAGAAAATTGTAAAGCATTCGTAATACAATGTTCTCGAAAATTTCGGTTAAAACGACAACTTGCAGGTTTTTTTATCTCTCATTTTCTTAATCTGACCATTTTTATGTATTTCTTAAAGATCAGTGCCCTGTGTTAGTTATTTATGATGTGTTTCATTAGAAGTGCGGCTTCTAGATAAGCATATACTATGAAACTACTTACCTATATAGAATTTTCTGTTAATTACTTTTTGCAATAGCTTGGAGGACTATGGCTAAACGTGTTATAAACAATACATTTGAGTTTAGAAGCTCGTATAAATGTGTTTAATGTTAGTGAAAGAGGCAAAACCCAGCTAAATTCAGCAATTACAAATGCTGCTGAAAAGTCATTCAAAGAATTTTTAAAATGGGGAGAATTAAAGAAAATTTTTGTTTCAAAATACAAATAAAGATTTTAATAGATGGTCATTTCAATTGTATGTCATACAAATTGTGTATTAATAATTTCGCCTTAAAATTCTAAAAAAATGAGTTTAATTATATTTTAATTTCATTCTATCTCAAAGCACTAGTTTTACCAACATAAATGTCCTGTATATCACCATAATTTTGAGAATTTGATAGCATATTCTAATTATTTCATTTTTTTAAATGAAATTATACTTTTTCAACATAATTTCCTAACATTTGAATCATTTTTCAGCATTTCAATAATTTCGTGGTATTTCATTTTCATTTCTTTATAATAAATGTTGTATAAATTTCCTGGCATTTTAGAATGATTCCACATAATTTTATCATATTTTAGTAATTTCGTAGTATATTTATACCGGGTGGCCATAAATATCTGAGATCCCGGTAGCCATGAAATTAGCTACTTATAAATGTTGGTTAGCATTATATTTCAATTATAAAATAGGTATTGGTATGTAATGTAATAAAATGCAAGGTTATTGACACCATATCTTAAATACAACTCGATTATAAAAATCCCCTGTTCCAACTCCATTACTTATTGCTATCTGTAATAATTTTTGACAGATAGGAATTTTAGTTGTGATGACATTAATGACATTTAGTTTAGTTGGATTCATCACTTTAATAAAGCGGTGTTGATTCCAAAGGTAATGTGATATCAGATATTTATGGCCACCCGGTATATTGCAATGCATCTCATAATCATTTTACAGCTTTTCATGATTCTACAGCATTTGATAATTTTAATAATTATCTTGGATTTCATGATCATATCAATAATTTGAAAGTATGTTAGTAATTTCCCCAAAATTTTAAGAATATCTTAATACACCAGGATCCATTCAATGAGTGTTTCGTAATAAATTTGTAATGTTTTAAAAATTTTGTCCTCTTTTACAATGATATCTTAATGTTTCATCATAATTTTACAATGTCGTAGTATTTTATGATAATTTCAGTAATTTCTCAGCATTTCATTATCGCAATAATTCTCTTGCGTTTCATGATTATTCATTTATATCCTGTTTTTGGAATTTCAATAATTTAGTAGTATATCATAATAATTTCCATAAGCATTTCTTAACTTCTGTAGTGTTTGATACATTTTGTGGCATCTTATAATTTCCTGGCATTTCATCATCTCAATAATTCTGTGCATTTCATGGTCATTTCAGAAATTTCAAAATATTTCATACGCCTGCTATCATTTCATAATTTTATGGCATTTCATAATTTTAAAAAATCTCCTGCATCATTTGGATAATTTCAAAGAATTTAATAATTATTCTTTAACATAATTTTATGGAATTTCGTAATAATTTATTGACATTTCATTATTTTAATAATTCTCTTGCATTTCATGACTATTTCAAGGTATTTCGAAATCGTTCAATAACATTTCATAATATGTTGCATTTTATCATTTTAATAATTCCCTATCATTTCAGTCATTTTAAAGTGTTATTATTATTTCTTAGGATTCCAGCAATTTCGTAGTATTTCATGATAATTTCGTTAAGTATTTCATAATAATTGTTTAGTTCTTTGTGTGATTTCTTAATAATTTATTTGCATTTCGTAATCAATGTATAACATTATTAGTATTTCATAATAGTGTTATGGTATTTTATAATAATTTCAATCTTCCTAATATGTCATTAGGTGTTTTAATAATTTTCTAGAATTTCGTAATAATCATATCGTATTTAACAATGATTTCAATAATTTCGTAACGTCTTCATCACTTCAATATTTGTATATTTTATAATAATTCCTATAATTTACTAGTATTCCATCAATATTTCAATAATTTTGTAGCATATCATAGTTTTGATAAATTCGAAGTATCTTCTTCTTATATATAAAAATCAATCGCCGTATGTTAGTGCGTTAGTGTGTTAGTAACGCAAAAACTCGAGAACGACTTGACCGATTTGGATGATTTTTCTTTTGTTGTGTTCGTCTTACTCCCGAAGTGGTTTAGCAAAAAAGAAAATTCGGAAAAATCCAAAGAGAAAGCCGGAAAATTGGAAAATATCGAAAGTGAAACTGGGTTTTAGAGACCAATTATTTTTGGACAGAACAACGTGTGCCGGGCCAGCTAGTGTATTATAAATTTCATAATTTATAATAATTTAAATGGTTCCTAACATTTCAAAACATTTTGTGATACTTCTTCAGCATTTCATAATTTATATTATAATAATAAAATATTCCACGATGATTCCTCAACATTTCTTAATTCCTAATAATTCAAATTGACGTAAAATTTCGTAACATGTTATGATAAGGCTTAGGATTCCATCATTTATAATAATTTTAGTATTCTCGTCAGATTTTATGATAATTCGTTAGCATTTAATTGTATTTACTACGGAAAAATTACATTACAATTTCAAGATTATTTAATAGCATTTCATTTTACTTCCATGACTTCTCGACTCTAAATAATTCAATTTAAACAGCTCCTATAGCCATTGAAAAATGAAAGTTTATATGATTTCCGGTTTTGCCGGAAGTACCAGAACTAGTGCTGATTCTCGATCTCGAACTTGAAAATCTCGATTCTCGAATATTATACAGCGTGTTCCTTAACATAGGACGTATGATAACCAAAAAGTTTTGAAATTGTATTTTCACAATAAAATTGTGAGATCATTCCTGCTTGCCCTGAAACTTATTTTGTCCATAATTTCAATTAATTTGAAACAAGTGCTTCTTGATAATTGAGCAAAAACTTTTTCGGTTTTATGTAAAGTAGTATAATTATTATTAAAGTTATGGCAAAAGTTTGTTAAGGGAAGTTGCTGGAAATCAAAATTTGTGTAATCATACGTATTTTAACTCAATCGAGAAACACGCTGCGTATCGAATTGAGGCAGTTGATACTGCATAACGCCGAAAATAATCACATGCTCCATGTATTAACACTCTGAGTTTCTCCTGGCAAAGCAATGGAGCTGACTAAGAGGTAAAACAGCAGCTCCTAGACCGGAATATGCGGTCTAATTCCCACAGACTTCCACGGCCACAAAAGATCCAGCAGTTCCCCAATCAGGCTTTGGCAACCATGCGGTCTTAATGCGTAACAAACTCCTCTAAGAGGAGAGGTCGATTCTGCTTCGTTCTTATGTGGGTTTTAAGAATAATATTCAAAAACTATCGAGATCAAAAGCTTGCATAATCTCGTCTCGAGAATTCGAAAATTTGGTTAATCTCGTCTCGAATATTCGAGATCGAAAAATGTCGCTTTTAATCTCGAATTTTCAGACTATAAGAGACGAAACTGAGAATTATCACGTTTGCTTTAGTATATGTTCCTTGTAATTCAACGTTTACTTATTTTTTTTTGTATTTAGAGTAATTATTCGAGATCGAAAAATGTCGCTTTTAATCTCGAATTTTCAGACTATAAGAGACGAAACTGAGAATTATCACGTTTGCTTTAGTATATGTTCCTTGTAATTCAACGTTTACTTATTTTTTTTGTATTTAGAGTAATTATTCGAGATCGAAAAATGTCGCTTTTAATCTCGAATTTTCAGACTATAAGAGACGAAACTGAGAATTATCACGTTTGCTTTAGTATATGTTCCTTGTAATTCAACGTTTACTTATTTTTTTTTGTATTTAGAGTAATTGTTGCGTTATACACTTGGAAGACTTTAAATTACTTTCATTGACGTTCAAGGACAGTGGTGGGGGAGTTAAGTTTGCACAAAAGCGGCGCTGGGCTGAACTAAATTAGATTAATTCATTGATTATCTTGAGCCTCTAACATATTAAAATGAATGGGATTTCAAAATAAATTAAAAAATAACAGTACCTCTCATTGCTATCCCATATCAGTTATGCGGTTGTAAGTAATGTCTAATTAATTACCTCTCCTTTATGGTTTTATGTATGTAATATTGGTGTTATTATTATATAAGATAGCAGTTGAAATTAAAATAAATTTCTCAATTAATTCACAATTCCTACTAATTCCAGAAATTATTGCTGTAATATTTTCATCATTTTACACTCGCCAGCATCAGGGCGATAGCATTGTTTGCTTAAAATTTAGGATGATTCTTTACTTTTTATAAAATAACCTAAATGTAGGTACATCAGTAGTGCATTTATTTTGGTGGAATAAATGTATTGTAGTAAAAGTTTTTTTTTTTCAAATAGAACGTAGGGAAAAACTAACAACTGGGTTGCCAAGTGCGTTAGTTGTTACCTATGGTTCGATTTGAAAAAAAACTCTGCATTGTGTGTGGGTTTGATATGTACGTGTATATACCTGTATATGCAATGAGTCCATAAAGTTTTGCACATATTCATTTAAAATTCAGATATTTCATTATCGGAAAAACGCTCGAACATGTCAATTAGTATTTTTAGTTGCGCATTTTTTAAAGTAAAAAGTTAGTATACAGGGTGTCCCAGGTAAGAGATATGACGTCATGTAGGTTTGGAGCACCCTCGATATTATACCATTTTGAATTCTACGTTAAAAACTAGTATACACTTTTTAATTTAAAAAATGCCCAACTAAAAATACTAATTGACATGTTCGACTGTTTTTTCCGATAATGAAATATCTGAATTTTAAATGAATTTGTGCAAGACTTTATGGACTCGTTGTATATTGTTATTTGCACCGCTTTCTATAAGTGGAGTACTTTTGACAGGTTATAAAATGTCTTATTTTAACATTAGTAACTTTTTTATGTACATACTCTGTACGCTGCTAAAAACAGAATAGCGTGCAAAACAAGTGGCGAATTTTACCACGTGATGCGTCCATCCAATAGAAAACATGACTGCATATGTGATTATAAAACCACTGTACACTATTCCACTCGATTTGACGACATGAAATGTCATCTATAGTCGACAGTTAAAAGTATCAGATCAGTATTCATATTGTAAAAAGCGTATCAATGCACTTAATACTCGCACATACATAGCGTGTTCACTTTATAACAGTTTCATTTTTTTCAGGGCCACAACTACAGGGTGGTCCGTGAAACAATGAGAGAAACAATTCTGTCCAGTGAGATAACCCGCTACCAGCATGAAGAAGTCGAAGTCGCATGGCAAGAATGTAAGTTACTGAATTTTCAGGTGGAGAGCTATAGAACTGAATTAGAGCTACCCAGTGTGCTTGTAACTTTCTACTTCCTACAGGACGTTTCTGAGAAAGTTGACTACACATATTAGACCTGAATAATCCAATTTTATTTACATTACCTACGATATAAGTAAAGATCAACACCCATTCACGCTAAGCTCCCTAAACGATATTGGAAGATAATATGTTTAATATTATAAATAAAAATATATGACTTTATATGTACATTAATATTACGCCGGCTTCATAGCGGGTGCTCGTATTTTATTATAATTAGACCACAATTTAGGAAATAATGGTGGTAACACTTGATTTTTTGTAAAATTAATTGTGGCGTTACAAATTTATTCGAATAGAAACCTCTCCCATGGGTACGCTTGCAAATGTACTTCCATTTAATGACTTGTTGATTGCACAGCGATAACAGTGTGTATGTTTCACTGTATTTCACAATGGGCAATTTGTGTGCTTAATTATACTGCGTTGATCAGCACAGATTGGAGTCCTATGGGACGTGTTTGAAGGGTGGCGAATTGCGTGTGTAAAGAATAATTATTTAAAGTGAAATTGAAATTAGACTCCGTTTACGTAATAAGCGAATGGGTATTGATTTCAGAAAAAACACGAACAGCGGATACCTTAATTGGAAGAACATCATCTTTATCATTTCCATCTTACTTCACAGACACAGCAAACTAAAAAATGGGTTATTGTTAGAGTAAATAGTAATTGTGCATAGCATTCTTAAATAAGTGAAATAAATAGAATCGAGTCGTAGGAAAAGTCGGATATACTACATTCTACACAATCTAATAAGAAATTTAATAAGTTACCTTTAAAAAGCCGCAACTTGTTGAATGTCAGCCAAAGTTGAACAGAGTAGCAACGGAATGATTGGACGCACAACAACGCTATAATTGAATATATTTTTAAGAAAGGACATTAAATTTTTTGTCAGCAGCTATACCAAATTCAGAAATTGCACAAGTGTTATTATAGTTTCTTCAGTATATGACACATTGTGCATATTGTATTATACAAAACGACATACATAACCACAAACCATTTAAAATGTAATGATGGATATAACAAACAATGAATTGTATATAATATTTTTTAAATTCTGAAATATAAACAATGTTACGTAATTCTAAACAACCGATACTACTGATTTTTAATGACGATAAATCTCCAGACCAATAAATAATAAATTGTAAAGATCAAGGATTTCTTCCAACTTTTTGTCAACGGAAATGTTTGTTTAAATTAGCTATTTCCAATTTTACACACTGTACGACCACAAGCAAATAATAGAAATATGGTATACTAATTGTTACTGTTACGCTGGTTATACCTCATGTAGCTCTATAATTAACACTTCAGCAATTGGTATTTCTTCCCATAAATGTTTTATATAAACTTCAAACCTGCACTATAGAAATTATAGTAAAAATGGCCATCTGAACCTGAACCTGAACCGGAACATAATAGGTATTGATTGCACTCTGCCCATTTTATTATGGTTTCCCTAAATTCCGTCAACAGTGAATTCAGATAACAGGCCGACTGTCCTGTAGTTACCACTGCAGTCCTTCCTCACCATTTTAATGATTTACAAATACTTCATTCATAAGAGTATTGAGCAGAACTTCTGCAAATTGCATTATGGTTCGCTTTTACCGCTCATTAATTTGCTTTTTTTACTTACC
>OW679195.1:93959563-94131176 GCA_940337035.1 Agriotes lineatus | reverse complement strand
AAATAAATTGAAGAGGCATCAACCGAAAAGCAGCAGATTTGTGGGAAAACCGCAGAAATGATGAGCCATCACCTGGTCAACCCCCATACGGTACGAGCCAACTGGCTTAACTGCTTATGTTGATAATAATAATAGTAATACATACAGGGTATCGTAGTATCTTGCAGGCCAAATCTTGAAATAAGTATTTAGTAAAATACGAACTCACTCTGGTGCATAAAAAGAGCAAATTTCTTTTTACTGGAATTTTTGCATATTTGTGTCGACCTCTTCTTCTTTAGGTGCCGTCTCCAATTCGAAGTTTGGCAATCATCACAGCTATTCTGATCTTTGAGGCTGCTGCTCTGAAAAGTTTCCCAGATGTGCATTGAAACCATTTCCTCAAATTACGCAGCCAGGAAATTCTTCTTCTTCCTACATTTCTCTTTCCTTGGGTTTTTCCTTGTATTATCAACTGTAGCATCCCGTACCTTTCTCCTCTTGTATCGTGCCCAAGATAATGTAGTGTTGAGCTCTTTATCGTATCTATAATTTCTTTTTGTTTACCAATTCTTCTTAGAACCTTCTCGTTAGTTATTCGGTCCATCCACGATATTCTGAGGATTGTTTTATAAGCCCACATTTCGAACGCTTCTATTTTCTTGAGCGTTGCCACATTGAGCGTCCATGCTTCAACCCCGTAGAGAAGAGTGGGGAAGATATAGCATTTAACCAAACGAACCCTCAGGTCTAGATTCAGGTATCTACTGCAAAGTACTTTTTTCATTTTGATGAAATTTGTTCGTGCTATTTCGATCCTGGTTTTAATTTCGTTGGTGTAGTCGTTATTGGCACTCACACTTGTACCAAGATATTTTTCAACTTGCTCGATAATATTTTCCTTGACAGTAAGATCTTCGTTATTACGATATGTCTTCGATATCCTCATGAATTTTGTCTTCATAATATTTAGTGTTAGACCATACTCCTCACTACACTCAACAACTTTGTTCATCGGTCTTTGGAGGTCTTCGATACATTTTGCCAGAATCACCGTATCATCCCCGTACCTTATGTTATTGACGGGTGTTCCGTTGTCTTTAATACCAGCTGTTTCTCCTTCAAGGGCTTTTTTGGGGACTTCTTCGAAGTATGCATTGAAAAGCATCGGTGACAGGACGCACCTTTGTCTCACTCCTCTTTTTATTTCTATCTCTTCTGATGTTAGTTTGTCGATGCATACTGTCGCCTTTTGGTTGTAGTATAAATTGGAGATGATTTGTGTCGACTACGGTATTGCAATTAAGATTAAGAATTTTTTTGGTTATTTGAAAATCAGATACAGTTTCATTTATCACCACGAGCAAAGGAATACTAACTTTCAGTTTACGTAAGTTACTGCGCAGATATTATTTTTCTATTAGAAGAACTCAGATAGTAAGTAATTCACAATGAACCCCGAAGTGAGCAGTAAATAGCACATTAAACGTCACCGTTTCGAAATTTATTTTACAGTGGTGCAATATTGTTGGGTATGCATGAGACGTTAAATCCAGGATTCGAGTGGCAGTATTTCAAACTTCCACAACGTGTACGTACAATGCCGTCTGTCCTTTGGGAACTGTTTTACCCACATAAAATTATATGTCCGCTTTGTACAGAAATATGGAGGAAATGCATGCCTTAGCTGTAGAGTTATGCCAATAAACAGAAAGAGAAGGGTTTACTCGGAGCCTGGGGCTTTTCAGAACGTTTGTCTACTTCTGCTAGTGGCACTTTAACTTCCACACATTAGTAAAGTTGTGTTCTACATTGTTCAGCAAAAAGAGGGTTAAATGTGAGGTGTCGCTATTTATTTTTCAATATAAAATTTTCCAAGTTGTTTATGTTGGCACCAAAGATTTATATCTATTGGCAGAATGTGGGTGGCTTATATAGCACACTCCTGTGCAGTCGAAACGTCATGATATAGATTAAACAAAATTCGCTTGAGTAGCTATTTGCTATAGATACAAATCGGAAAACTCGAAGCTCTCTAACGTCTCTTTTCCGTAGCACGTTCCAGCAGCTATCATTACTTATTCATTTGTTTGCGTGCGAGCACACTAAACGTCTCTCTGCCATCGTTTTTTATGATCTCATAAAAGATGTGGGTGTTCTACTAACCTCTAAATTGGTTTACTAAGGAAATTTAGAAGACAGGAGGAAAAGTAGCTGAAATGTTGTTGTTAACGATAAAGGAAGCTGTATTGATTAACTTATTAATACATTTACGAATTATTATACACTTTAGTATGCATTTCTTACAGTTGTGTTACAAGAGAAATATTTTTAACAACATCCGACCCTTGCCCACTTTCCAGGGAGCTTTTTTTCTGGAAACGGCCACTCAGTTTTCTTATTCTTGCTTTCCACGTGGCTCTCTTAATCTTTCCCTGAATAAAATCTTCAGTATAATATGCTCTTATTGTACACATGTGTATTATTACTTTTTTAATTTATTAATGTTAATTCAGGCAGTATGTTCAGTTATTACTTTTTTTTTTGTATTAAACAAGAGGGAATTAGCCATCGATTTTAGAACTTCTCGAATGAATTATTTCTTTATACACACCTACTACTCAGTGTTGTTTCATATTTCATCCTTCGTTCTACATTAAATCAGCTGACGTACAAAATACCAGTGATGGATTTGCCATTACCTACAGCCGCTGGATTAACTTTTTTCGTAATTCAAGTAAAACAAAATGGTGGTGCTTAACAACAGCGTGTAGATTGCATGCTGATACGTAGTTTGCTGTAAGTGTTCTAACTAATCCATTCTTGAACTTATGCCATTAATCTTGCAGTTTTCAAGTTTTACTTCTATTCTACGACATTGGTTGCTATGTGTTCTATTTTTTCTAATCTCATATGCTAGCTATTTTCAGTACCTTATGATCAGGATCGCGGACACTATCTGTCATGTTCAGTTTAATCCAAAATTAATTCTGTGTTATCATGAAATTGTAATAACGGTTCCGCCATAAAATTAATAATATCTGGCGTTGTACAAAAAGGCTTACACTTATAAAAAATTACTTTAGCAGAGTATTTCGAATATAAAGCTTACATTTTAAGACATTTGTTTAAAATTAACAATTTCTATTTCTATTCAAATCTTAGAAAAACCTAACAAGAAAACTGCGTTTCTAATTATTTTCAAATTGAATGTGAAAATGCTCTAATACAAAGTGTCTTAGAAATGGTTATAAAACGCCACGTAACCTTGGGTTATAGACGGGCTTTTACGACAACACCAGACCGCACTTACTAGAAGTTGGTATGCGTTGTGAGAAAACGGTAGTAAATCACCCGATGGTCCACAGCTAGCTCGCGGCAAGATGTGGTTCACGTTACTTATGGAGTTCGGTTCTGTCTAAGGACAGTAAAAATTATGACGCAATGCCAAGGCGCCACCGTGAAATTCAACCATTAGCCTTAACTGTCTAGCAAATAAAGGCGTAATTGATGCAGCTACTGACGTTGAACTTTCCTTTAGAATCTCTTAACAATTATTCACTCAATAATTAAACACAACTTTCAAATTCAACGCGGCTGAAGGGCCCTATTGCTTAAATAACTGGTATTTTTTTATATACGTAAAAAACATCTTAGTGTTTTTTCTGGTAGTAATAATACATTCAGTACGCAGCTCATGTTATACTTAAATTATCATTGCACTTAGCAAAAGCGAACATGCCTATCTACTTTCTCATTTTAATAAATCACTTTAATGAATAACCTTAATCAAACAGGCAATCTTTACATTAAGGTCTCACTTGCCCTCATGCTTGTAACTCATTAGTCAGCAGGACACCAGAAGTTGGCCGACTAATGAGGCGGTCTCCTACCTGCAAAATAGTTATTACAAAACCACTAAATTTAACAATTTTTTTCTTAGCTGTGCTAACTTCTGTACGTTTCTGTTGGTACTGTGATTTATGTGTTTATGTGAGATCTATTTTAAAACTTTAATAAGAGTTGTTACACTAGTGTAAAATTTATTGATTAATAATTAATTTTATTGTACAGATTAGGGCATTTTATCAGCGTGTAAGTGACACCTAGCTTTAGTACATTATGTTATAGGAATTAAACAATATACTAACTTGCTATATTTTATCTAGTTCTCCATCTACCTGTAGAAAAAAATTAGGGAGTATAACTTAAGTATGCTTCGTTGGTTTCCACTCCTAAGCCTGGATAAAGTGTGAAGGAAAGTTAACATTTAAATCTAGGGACCACTATTAATATTTTTACTTTCCTGCTGCATACTACACAATATATTACTATATTTTAGATATATAATACAAGGAGAGATCATGTAGATCATGTAAATACTCGAACACGAGATTGTGACTTTTCTTCACGTTTCCCGACACCAAAAATCCACTTTCGATTAATATATGGGTGTTATGTACGTTATGTATGTTTTCGTTTGGCTCTGAATTTCACCAAAAATCGTTTGGATCCTAACCTGATAAGAGTTTGTAAGTAATTAAAAACTGTAAGGGCAATAACAGTAGCCTAAAAATCTAAGATTTTATATTAAAAAGTGAACCTCAAATTCTTGAGTCGCTGTATTGTGTTTTGCGAATCATAGCGCCTTTAAAGTTTTTGTCAGTTTTGCTAGATTCAATAAGACAGTATCGAGTGTTTAATAATAATAATAATAATGTCTTTATTCTACGGAATAGACAATACCTTATTTTTATACTAAGTTAAGGACAGGCGAAGTTCAGCCTGATAACAAAATTATCAGGTGATCTAGTTCTTTACCCGCAAATAATTTTGTTGATATATAAGATATTGTAGGTATATGAAATACACTTTCGACATAACAGCCGTATCCGCCTGAATAAAATAGAGAGACATTATATGGCATTCACGATCTTTTCTCAACAGAACAAGCCATAATATGTTTTTAATAGGTTGCTTTCAGGTCTTTTGATCAAAGTCAAACTTGACAAGACGTAAACTTCAAATATTTCACGTCAAATATTTTGCCGTTGTTGCAATTACGTTGTTTTGCAATATCATTCAAAATGCCAAAAATCATAAACGCAACCATAAAAGCAGCTATAAAGAAGACTTATAACAGCTACGAGAAGGACACGAACTTGGAGAAAAAGCAAATTATAAACAGAATCACTGATATTTTTGAGGTAAATATTTAATATGTTTTTTTCATCTTTTGTTAATCGCGACTTATTTAGGTTTCGGATTGGATGGTAAGAGCAATTTTAAAAGGAGCGCCTGACAATTTGAAGGCTTCTATTTCTGGAAAACGATCAAAAAGTGGCAAATTCGCAAATTATATTTTTAGAAAAGATTTGCAGCGACTGATTTGGCATTATAAATACATTTTACTTTAGGTACATTATTAGCGGAAGCGAAAGCAAATTTGGAATTTACAGGGGGAAGAACTACTTTATTCAAAATTATCAAATCAATCGGTTACAAACATTAAAAAGTCGATGGACGCAAAATTTTATCTGAATCGAAACATGTCGTTGCAGCCAAAATTAAATTTCTACGAAGATATTTGCAGTTTCAAAATTCTAGTGAAAACATGGTCTGCGTGTACCTTGACGAAACATGGATCTACCAGAATGGGTCTTCCATTCGTCAATGGTTACATGAAACAGATTTGAAAAGTAACCCAGATAAATAAAAAGTGAGGGGAAACGTTTTACGGTTTTGCACGCAGGAACAAAATTTGTTTTTTTTTTTGGAGGGATGTGACTTGCTACTCGACTCTGCGAACAATGATAGAGACTATCATAAAACAATAAAGGGATAAATATTTCAAAATGGGTGGTTAATCAGCTCCTTCCTGAATTGGCCAAGCTGCAAGGTAAATGTGTGGTGGTGATGGACAATGCACCGTATCATTCGGTGCAATTGGACAAACCACCCACATTTGCTAGTAAGAAAAAGCAAATGCAGGAATGGCTGGTTAAACAAGGGGTGCAATTTGGATCGAAATGAACAAAAAAGGGGTTGTGGGAATTAATGAAACCTTAGCAGACAGACAAAAACGTTACCTGACCGACGAAACCTTGATAGAGCACGGATATGACGTTCTTAGGTTGCCCCCGTACCATTGTCAGTTTAACCCGATTGAAATGACTTGGGGGCAATGTAAAGGCTTCTATAATAAGCACATAAATTTCCAGCCTTTATCTAAAGATAGGGTTTCGAATTTATGGCGTAAAGTTCTCAAAATGTACTCCCGATGTGGCAAAATTATTGTAATCATTGTGCAAAACTAATTTCGGAAGACTGGGCAAAACATATGGGAGCGTATTCGATTGAAAATGTTCCTTTTTCCATTATTTCACTATGAGAATCAGATTCGGAATCAGATAGTAATGATGAGCCTGGAAGAATTAACACTTGAAACTGTGTTTTAAAGAAACAATAATTAGAAATATTAGCTTAATAAATTAGATTTTACTGAAAATTAATTACAGAAACGTATAATTATAATAATTTTTCATTTTAAACGTCAGAACAAATTTGTACTGTAAAGCATATTCAAATTTTATATAAACACATCGTTGTTACATGTCTTTACTAATAAATGTATTTTAAAACTTTAAAATGGATTATAAAATACTAAATGAACAGCACAGTGTTTGTAAACTTCAGTAAACTTTTATAAAAAAATAATTTTAGTATATTTCTAGAACTATTTTCAGAATTGGAACAACAAGAAGTGATCCTAGTAAATTCTGCAAACGTAATAAAGAATTTGAAAAGAAACATCAACGATTTTCCGGGATTTGATTATATAGAAGAGCAATTAAATGGCAACAGTGAAGCTCTTTCAAAGTCATAACCTGAAATTGAATATGACATAACCTATTTCTGTGATAGCTATTTATTACTAAACGGTACCAACAAAAATTGCACCCTATCATAGCCTGCTCTGCTGAGAAAAGATCGTGAACGTCATATAGTTGACAATAACTATAAATAGAAGTTACAAATGATTTCGGAGGCTTTCACGGCCATTGTTATTAAGTAACAAATGGCACAACCTTTGCATTTTGCTAACATAACAATTTATCCGCCCTGTTCGCTACTAAGCAACTCCCTCATCTTTTTCTAAAAGTAGGTTTGTTTGTTTGTTTGTTAATAGACAAGGTCTAGGCATGCAGAGTACCAGGTACCTTAGTCCTACTTAGAATTTTGCCAACACTAATGACTTCCAACCCCAGCAAGGGATCTTACATGCTACACATCGTAGTAACATAGAACCCACGCCTTTACATCACTTTGCTTTCATCTGCATTTTTTTAATTTTTAAAAACCTGGCAGGGACCGGGGATCGAACTCGCGACCTTAGCTAAAAGTAGGTGCAGAACTATATAAAATTTAAAAGGTTAGTTAGTTTAGTTAGTATATTGTTTAATTCCGATAACATTATGTTCAAAAACTAGGTGTCACTGGCACGCTGATAAAATGCATTAATATGTATAATAATATGAATTATTCATCAATAAATTTGACACCAGTGTAACAACTCTTATTAAAGTTTTAAAATAAATCTCAAATAAACACAACAATTAAAGTACCAACAAAAACGCATAAAAGTTAAGTCAGCTAAGCGAAAAATTGTTAAATTCACTGTTTTTGTAATAACTATTTTGCAGGTATGAGATCGCCTCACTAGTCAGCTAATTTGGGGTGTCCTGATGCCTAACGAGTTGCAAGCATGGGCGCAAATGAGACCTTAATTACTATTGGTATTTTTCTGGGGCACAAATGGCCCCAAAATGGCAGAGGGCGCAAATGAGCCCATGGAGATAGTTATTTTTTTTATTTTTATTTATTTAAACTGCGACCAACAGTTACACGAGCGAAACCATACTCGTAGTTTATTTATATAAAATTATACAAGCAGCTTTTACCTAAATGTAGTTTTTCTGTCTTACGGATAACATTTACAATACATTTATCAATTTCGTAGAAATTGCACTTTTATTCTGTGTCAACAAACACTCCGTTAACGTATAAAGGAGCAATCTAATAGAAGGCTGCAGTGAAGGACTTTTCCCGTGTAAACGACTTATCTAAAAGCATTCAGAGAACGTTGAGTTCTTAAAGCCACAAATAGTTGTAATGGGGCGCATTATTGGCAAAAGGAAATCTCAAAAAATATCTTCTGCTAATGGTCCATCTACTAAGGGCATTCCATTCAATTGAACGTAAAAGCACTTTTCTGAAATAAAAAAATCGATCACTTCCATTTGCAGTTTTTCCATCCATCTAGAAACTTAGGTGTTGGACTGAATAATTGATTGTCACCGCCACCCACTATCAGTGTTTTCGGCAGGCATCAACTCGACAAGCACCAAGCTCTTAGAAACTTCGAGGAAATTAAATTCCCACTTCAAACCCACCGAAAGTGAAATACCCGTTACCCATTTGTTTCCAATAAAGTGTAAGCACTACTAAACCTGCTAGAAGCTTCCATCTCTTCGAATAAGAAGTTAGTTAGGTGAAGTACATGTGGCATTAGGATTTAGCTCTGAAGAATTGTAAGTAGTTTGCAGTAATCTTGTCAGCAAATACGACTAACACAAAATGTTGAACTACCGACTCAGAAGGGTGTAAGCTTTCGCTACGTAGGATATATCTGATTGATTCGTTATACGTTATAGAGATATATAGTCGAGAGCTTTTGCACATTCTTCAATAATGAAACTAATACAATTCTAATATTTATATTTGTATTATTTAAGGAATGTCTTTACACTTTATTTATTTATTAACGGGAAACCCAATTGAATTAATACATAAAAAACAAAACGAGTAATAGTATACAGCACCCTAATAACAGAATAAACTAAAAACTAAAATTTTTATTGCATTATCTTTAGCTTCATTAATACAGTAAACTATTGAGATAACTATTTTAATTTTTCATTAAAAGTATTAAGACCTATACTAAATCAATTGAAAGGAATGTACAGTAGCAACGTAGTCATTGGGGAAAAAAAGAGCCGAATTTTTAAGCCAGTTCGTTCTTTATGAATACTTAAAGTTATCAATTTATCAAATCAATTGATAATATCTAACTGCTGCTGCTGCCAGACATGTCATTAGTCATTGCTGTACAATTAATATTGTCATATGACTGAGCTTGACCTACTTTTATTATTGAAACTTGAGACTACACGTCGCATGTCATATATTATTCCAAATTGCACTGGTTGTATGCATTAGAACAGAATGCTTAGTGCATATTTATCTGATTATATTGAATTAGTTAGTTTTATTAATAATACAACGGAATATACCTGCAGTATAATTTCAATCCAAACGATTGATTAAAAAGGACTGTTTATTTTGTGGCACCATATTTAACAAGGCTTTCAGTAATCGTTTGAAATACTAATGCATTCATAGTCTGGTAGTTTTTGAAATCAACGATAGTTTTGATGAGACGTGATAAACTAAGAGAAGTTACAACAGTAACAAATAATTTGAACTGCATGAATAAATAGGGCAAATCATACAGCATACATTGACCTACTACTATGTATATGCAAATTTCAATTGATTTTATGTTGAAAATGGTTATAAATATTAGGAAATTTAAATATATGTATTTAGTTCTAATAACGACAGTGGTATTGGTTTTCCTTACATACTAATATAAATTTGTGGCCGTTTACAATTCAGTGTAGTTTTAAGTTGCATTTAGAATCAATCCACACAAGGTCATACAAAAAGTCATAGAATTTGCTACGTCAGAGCTATAGTTTGAAATGCTCATCCAAGCTGCTTTAAAAAGAGGTATATTATACAAGGTGTTTCAGAATTGCACGTCACTATTCGAGGAATGTGGCCAAAAAATAAATAAGAAATTTCCTATGAACATTACTCCGAAATTACTTCTTAAGGCGGCTACAGTCCTGAGAAGTGTAATAGAAAGGCACGAATTTTATTTAATTAAAAGAATTGAGATACTGGAAATTTGGTGTAATTCGACATATCTACGCGACTTTTGATGTTGAATTCTATGACCTTGAAAAAAGTTGGACCAATGTTAATAGAATGTTTTTTTTTTATTTTGACCTATAGACACTTGCCTAGAATAATGCCATGCGATTTTGAAATGCCCTGTATAAACTAATCGTATTGCAGGTATTTAATACGGATTAACTAAATATCTGCAACACGATTTGCCTGCTAATGATGCCTACCCTAATCTGACAATTCCTTGTAATTAGTTTGAAACTTGGATATGGGAGTTTCTGTTAAATTTCAGTAGCAATATCAGAATATCACTAGTGGATTACAATGTTGTGAACTTTTTATAGCAATTTGTGCATGCTAATTGACAGTAGATTTTAGAACAAAGAAATTATTTTAAATCTTTGAACAGTTTCTAAATTCAAATTTGAAATCTACGAAAGTATTTTACAACGTTCGCTTGACTACATCTTTGTTAAACATTCTTATTTAGAAAAAACGCAACTTGAACATTTTTAGAAAATCTTTAAGTTCCATATTACACTGTACGCATTTCGTAACCTTATAACCTAAATATAGATATGTGTTGTGTAGAGCAAACCAAATTAAAAATCTCTAATTTAATAAATCAATTTATTGTCAGTGGGCTGCCGTTTTCGTCTAATTTAAGAGAAATCAAAACCACATCTTTAAATGTAACTATCCGCATACGTGGTAAGGTTCAAAAGTTTCCAGCCTCGCAGATGGAAGTGCAATTGCGCCATATTTTGAAATGTTTAAACTCGAGTATCGCGCGGTCATTAAATTTTTAACGAAAGAAGGCGAAAGCCCTGAAAAAGTAAACGAAATTAAATTGGTTAAATACTGGTTTAATCAAGTATGTACTTGATATTTAGAAACTATTCACACAACTAAAATATTGCAAAAACAAGCATGCACCTCGTATCTGCATACTTTTTCTTTGCAATTGTTCACGATTGTACTTTGGGAACGGCCAGTGCAAACTGCAAGCACAAAGACTTGATTGTACCGGTGGGCAAGCACTAGTTGATCTTTCTATTTTATTAGCATTATGTTATTCCCATGTTGCTACTTTTGTGTATGAAAAACATAGAATGTCCACGGATGAGACTTCACTATACGTATGAATTACAAACATTTTGTTTTTGTTGTTTGATTATATTACCTTTTTAATACTCTCGGGCCGGAAACTTTTGAACCTTACCACGTATTCACTACAAGTTTTTTGGTTATTGAGGAAGTTCAAAGATTTTATCAAAACTTATATCTTTATTTTACCAGCAGGGCCGTAACTAGGTATAGGCAGAGTAGGCCCCCGCCTACAGGCGCAAGCGACCAGGGGCGCCAAAATGGCAGTGTGAAAAAGTATTTCTTTCATTCTAACGAAACAGAAACAAATCAAGGAGTGGTCAATTTTACGGGCAAATTAATTTGTAATATTAAGGATTTTACCCTAAATAATGCTAATTATAATCATGGGAATTGCTCCCAAGCTGGTCGACACATTACATTCCATGCTGACGATCATTTTCTAAATTATAACAAATTACGAAGTTTCTAAAGTCAATTATATGTCAAGACAGACTGTCTCACACAGGATTAATAGCAATAGAGAGACCTCTTAGAAATTATCTCATTTGAACAATATACTTAAAAATTTGCAACAAAAAAAGGAAGAAAAACTTGTAGTTAAAATAAATACCAATAAATTAAACTTTTAAGGTTAGGTGACAGGTACGAAAAGTACCTTCAAGTATTATTATTATTTATGTTTTGTGTTCATATGATACTAGGCATAATCGTGTGAACTTATTAGTTAGAATTGCGTTTTATGTTTTTTATTCGAATTCTCATTATTTTGTTTGTGTTTCTAATAAAACTAAAATAGTAAAAGAAAACACTTATATATATATATGCACAACAGGCTTTATAAGCCCAGGGCTTTGAATGTAATCTTCCTCCATTCCACTCTATCGTTTATAATCCTCTGCCATTCTATCACTCCCAACTTCCTTAAATCCTCTTGTACACAGCTCTGCCAAGACCTCCTCGGACGGCCCTTGCGGTTCGTACCCCAAGGTTCTTCCATCATAATCTTCTTTGGCATTCTTGCGTCTGACATTCTTCCAACATGTCCCAGCCATCGTAGTCGTCCCTGCTTTACTACATTCACAATGTTGGGTTCCCCATAGATGTCTTCCAATTCCTGATTTGTACGTCTTCTCCATCCTTCGTCTATTTTAATGCCTCCAAAGATTCTTCTTAGTATCTTCCTCTCCCAGATTCTTAGCTTTTGGATGTCCTGTTGCCTCAGTGTCCACGTTTCGCTACCAAATGTCACAACCGGTCTTATAATCGTTTTATAAATACGCACTTTGACTTTACGCGAGACACTTTTTGCTGTTATGAGTTTGTGAACACTCGCTGCCGACCTCGATCCTGCTATTATTCTTCGATCAATTTCACTACCGATGTCGTTACCACTATTCACTTCTGCTCCTAAATAGGTTACCGTGCTTGTTTGTGCAAATCTATATATTTTGTTACCTAGTGTGTTTGTCACTTTTAGTTCCTCCTTTTCGTGATTATTCGTTCTTCCTAAAATTATATAGTACGACTTTTTTTCATTGATTTGGAGCCCACATTTACTAGCTGCTTCCTCTAACTTCTTTATACATGTCTTCAGTCCTTCTCTCGTTCTTGCCATTATTGTGACATCATCTGCGAAAAGAAAACACTTAGTAAGGCGAATTACATTAATTCACAAAGAAAGGAAAAATTTCATTTCGGTGGGATTCGAACCCGTGTTCCTAGAGGGAATCTGATTTGTAATGCGAACAAACTGCGCCCGACCGGCAACAATAAAAACGTGACAGACGCAGGCAGGCAGACGCGCAGGGCGAACACGCATCATACCTTTATAATAAAGCACAACACTACATGCCATGTTAAACCGGTAAAAGTACCAAGGCTTTATTCAACGGTTTACTATTTTCCGGTTTTGTAAACAAACTTTTAATTACTTTTAATAGGGATATTAATGCAAAAACAGTTATTTATTGTGCCGATTGGTTGTGTTTTTGAAAACTACAAACAGAAGTATATTTCATCTAATAATAAAGAAGGTTTATTACTGGCTTGCTGAATGCCCCCAAACGCTACGTTTAACTACACTCTTACAAATCGATTTTCCGTCTTCGCCGCCCGATGCTGGTTCGGGTGGCATTCGTGACAGGAAGATCTGCGCGCACCTCACACTAACGCGCGAAACTTTAAATTCGGCATGCGCCGCAGACTACAGGTAGTTTATATATAAGGAAATAATAAATATATGTTTTGTTGTATTCATAATATAATATGTACTCCCGTTATTAGAATTATTGTTTTATATTTTTGTCTTTCTATTTAATTATATTTATATCTTATTTTGTGTTAGACGCGTTTTTGTGTTATATTGAAATGATGAAACAATAATTGTACTGACCGGGGGTGGCCGTCCCCCTAGCACCTTCAACTTCAACTATTGTTGCAACCCGTATAGAATTAGTAAGTATCCGATGTCTACTGATCTTTCACATTACAGCACTTACTTTAAATCGATAAATCCGCTCGGCTGCTACCCGCTACAGAACTAATAGGCGTTAAAAAATTTCCAGAAATGGTAAGCATAGTAACCAAAACTTAAAAATAATGTACCTTTACAAACTACGAAATATTTTAACCTTAGCATATATTATTTTAACAGTTTTTTTAACTTTTAAATTAAAATTGTTGGATTTAGTTTTGAATATCTACCGATTTGTTTTCAATATACATTACACATACTGAAATAAATGTAGAAGTCACTAAAATAAGTATTTTATGTCACCTCTATCCTTAGTGTACTGAGGGGCGCAAAAATGTTAGCTTGCCTACAGTAACATTTTGCGTAGTTACGGCCCTGTTTACCAGTGCCAAGTACACATACCGGGTGTCGTAAAAGTCTGGAAACGGCTGAATATCTCGAACAATACGCTTTGGATCGAGAAACGAAAAAACACGCATTTGATATTTTTTAAAAAGCTATCAAATGATACCAAAATTGACCCCCCCCCCCCACACCTTGTGGCTAGAGCGGGGGACAACTTTAAAATCTTAAATAGAAACCCCCTCTTTTGATTGCAGATTCGCATTCTACGCTAAAAACTACGTAAATTTAGTCTGAAAGAAATTTAAAAATTACATTTTTTACTATTTTTGAGAAACGTAACATCGGATCGAAAACCTAACAAGTGGTTCAACTTTTCTATGATACCTGAAGCGATTCCGAAGGTACCCGATCGTATCCGAAGTGGTTCCGAAGATACCCGATGATACTCGAAGTGATTCCGAAGGTGTCCACCATACCATGAGTGGTTTCGAACGTGGCCGATGATTCTCCGAGTGGTTTTGAAGATAACCGACGATTCCCCGAGTGGTTTTGAGGGTACCCGACGATTCCCCGAGTGATCTCGTAGGTAGTCCTATGATATCCAAGATGGTTTTTAAGGAATCCGACTAAAAAATGAAAATAAAGTATTGTGTATGTTTCTTTGATGAAATTTAAATTTCATTTACAATTCAATACATTTGGGAAGTTAGTAAAAATTTAATAATTAATTAATTAAATCAAATAAATTATTTATTATTTCGAACCCAAACCACTTGTTAGTTTTTCGATCCTATGTACGTTTCTCGAAAATAGCTAAAAATGTCAGTTTTTGAGCCATCTATCAAGAGTAAAAAATTTTTTCAGAGAAAACGTACGTAGTTTTTATCGTAGAATGCGAATCTGCAATCAAAAGTGGGGGTTCGTATTTAATTTTATAAAGTTGCTCCCCGCTTCACCCAGGGGTGGGGGTGGTGGGGTCAATTTTGGTATCATTTGATAGCTTATTTTTCTAGATATTCGGCCGTTTCCAGACTTTTAGGACACCCGGTATATGAGAAATGCCTAAATAAATTGTTGCATCACTTATACTGAAATATCACACCACCTGCAGTATTACATTAAATGTGTTTTTTTAATTTCATAGTTGTCTGGAACAGTTATCTCTGTCGTGAAAAACTGTTTAGGAAATATTTCAAGCAATAAAATCAGAGATTACATTTTGATTTATTTATACGGATATTTACATAACGCTTTATATCTATGAGGAACAGATAATAGTATGTAGCAATACAAATGTTTCGGTGTTTTTTTTTAAATTAAATGTTCAAATGAATACTGCAATAAAAAATAATATTCTATTTCAAAAAGAAAATTGATATTTCTCTTGCAATGTCCAAACCTTTGTATTAAATAATTTTTGTATTTATTTGTAAGTACCACACGTACTATCTAGTGTAAAATTGAAGTGTTTCACCTGATACACAGGGTGTTCCAAAATTCATATTAGAAAAAAATATCCAGCATGGTATAAGGTAATAATATAACACGTGGTTTTTATTTTTTTAATGCATGTACTACAATATTTATCTGGAAACCCCAAACACCAGTCTTGTAGCGACGCCTATCACTATCTCACCTGCCTAATTAAATTACTGATAAAATTACTTTTTTACCGGCAAAACTATTCTTCTTATAAGCTGGCCATAGACACACGTTTAAAACCGCCACGAATGTAGTACATCCATGCCGGTTTTGAACGTGTGCATATGCGCAGCCATAAGGTGGGCATAGACACGCGTTCAAAACTTCCACGAAAAACTACATTCGTGGCGGTTTTAAACGTGTGTCTATGGCCAGCTATTGAATGGCTTATCTACACACATTAATGTTCAGTCTTACAAAAACATTCTAAATGATCCCCCCGTTCAACACAACCCCGGGATCGTATCTGTATTGAAGATCATCATTTGTGAAAAATAATGGTTGCAGTCGAATTCGTTGTCTTTTCTTGTAAACCTTGAATTAGGTTACAGGGTTACACAAGTTAAAGTACCCCTCTCGATGTTCGTAAAAGGGGCGATTTTTAATTTTATTCAACATGTACTCGGTAAAGACACCACGGGACTGATAAGAGTGATGGATCAATCCATTTTTAACAAATCACAAAACACCTGCGGCATTTCCTTTTTTGCTATAAGAAACTCAGAATTGAACATGCGCATCCTTGAAAGTATCTCACTTTATTTTATAGGTACCAGTGGCGGGTGTAAATGTTTCCGAAAAGCTTTAATAAATTACTACTCGAAAAAGTACCTGCCGATTTTAAAAAATACTTTGGAATATCATTATTTAGTATAACCTATTCGCGTTCATTTTTTACCATTAATTTAGGAACACCCTGTATTATATTTATATCCCAATTGTATTGCTATCCGTTTCTCAACTTTGCATATATTTGTTTTGCTATTTGTAACTTGCATACACGGATGGAAGACCTTGATCGTCTGTTCATACTTGTGAATAGTTCGTAATGTTTAGCTCGTTTATTTTAGTTTATTATCGATAATATATTTTGTGTCTTTGCTTATTACAATGCTAGTTATCCCAATTTTGACTTATGTGAGGTGCTACCCAATTTTTGGGGAGTTTGAGCATAAAAAGTTATTACTCTATTACTACCCTCGTCTAAAAGACGAAGGAAGTACTTATTGTAATCTCGAAAAAAATACTTTCCGAGATTTCTTCAGATTTTCACGTTTCAGGGTACCTAGATAACGAAAAACAGGTTTTCTCAAATCTGTCTATCTGTCGGTCTATTTGTTGGAGGAAGACGATATTTTACAGATTATATGTCTACCTGCCATGAAACCGAGAAAGTTTGTGAGAAATATATAGGTACATGGTGAGCACCTTAAAAAATAAAATGTTGTTTATTTTTGCTGTAACTGAGAAATAGATAAAAGTAATAATTTGCACATAGTTTAAGCTTATCATTGGCGAAAATGAGACCTAACAGCTACAGGATAAACATTACAAATTGAGCAGAACAGTATGGTGTCTTTATAACACAGCAGAAGCTCATGTAATTTGAACACGGCCGTGGTTTAGTTGTCAAGCACCTGCAAGCAGTGGAGCCGAGCGGCAGACTAGAAACTGAACTCGAAATATTCGCCTCGGAGCGCGGACTTAATTTTTCTTGCAAATTGATGTAATTCGAGCGAGGGAAGTTCCGTGTAAACCCTTTTACAGATTTCTTTAGATGATTCCAAGCATTGGTGGAAATTCTCACATGCTACTGGATCTTCTCCATCGTGGCATAGCGATGTCCGTTCAGGCGGAATATCATCTTAGAGGACAAAAAGACTTCGTAGGACACTGAGCTAGTTTACTCATAGAGAAAATAGTGTCGTATTTTTGGCAGACATGAACCGCAAATCACATGTGAGCAGCTATCCTTTCCATGTTCAAAACGTTCCACAAAATTGTGTTGAACAATCCTAGAAACTCACAAACATGGTGAATAATTCAGCTATGGTTCGCAATAATAATCTTGTGAGTGTTTTGCAGTTACCGGTACCTATTGTACTTCTCAACGGCCACCCAGAATATTCATTGTTGTTGATTGACATTACTTCATCCTTCAAGCGTTTGTGCCACTATAAGTTTTAACTTAACTCAAAACATTGCCATCAAGCGCGTCCGTAAGTACTATGCGGGTTTCAGCATGAGTTCTTTGAAGTTGGGATAAAATTTAATGCAGAATATCTGTTTCTTAAAATTCTGCTAATTCAGTTGGAGAAGAAATTGCCAAATCTAAAACAGAAACGCGTGTAACCCTAGAACGTGGGGCTTCTATTTGCTGCTTGTTGCCAGAACCATTTCCAGAGGGTGCTTCTAGTAGCGAAACACCGTATCACATTTGGTTTGCTTCCTTTTTCTTCTTCTTCCTATGGTTGAACTTAGTGTTATTGGTTTAATTTCCTCCTTTATGGGTTATTGTTCTGTTATGATGACTTCCAGCTGTTATACCATCTTCGTACTTTTCCTGGTAGACGTTTACCTTCTACTTTTATGTTCTCCCGCTTCTCCCGGCGCCTCGTGGTACGGCTCTCACGGAAATAGTTGGTCCTGGATGTCATAATAACATCATGACAGTCATTAGTGGGGTTGGAAGTCCCCATAAATTAATGTACATTGGCATAACGGGTGTTGGCTGAATACGAAATAAATAAATAAAATGTTTCTCGTGAGCCTTTCATCGTCCATTATTTCAATATGGTCTCCCCATTTTCGTCGTCTTGCTCGTGGAGGTTTCTCTGTCGCCCTGATGATTTAGCTTTGTTTTAATTATTTCAGCTCTTACCCGAGCTGCGTAGGTTAATATTGGTTTCTCGCCTTCAATTGCTCGTGTTTTTACTGCGTTTATTACTTTTATGTCAGTCGCATGACCTATGTGACTGGTGTTTTCATTTGCTTTCTGCTTGTAGCGTATACATCCTTTGGCAATAACCATGAAGTTTTTTTTTGGTTGGAGATTTGCACGTTGAATTATATTTAATCTAGACTAGATAGTAAATATGTTGGTGTAACCTAGTATTTGTATCCCGCTGGTTCCCATTATATATTATACGTTAGTGTTCTTAATACTGCGTACATAATTATGATAATATAAGGACGGGGTTTCGACTAACCCTTTGTCTTATACCTATCACTTCCCGCAGATATTTCTACCATTAGTACGTTGTAAGTCTTAATTCTTGTTCTGTTATTCCTCCTCAGTTACTTAATTATCTGTATCACTTTTACGTCTATACTATTGGCTTGCAGTGATCGTTTGCAATCAGCAAGCTGCACTCTGTCGAATGCATGAGTGAAGTTGACGACATGGAAGTAAAATGGATTGTTGTATTTCATGAATTTAAATTAAACGGAAAATAGGCATATGCGACATGTTTCGGAACTGACACACAAGTTCCATCTCCAGGTCAAAGTTTAGTTGCATGACAAACTGCTACTTTGAGAGCACATGTGAAAATTGTGATTACAAAATTGATAAGGTTAAGTCAAAAGTCAATCCCTTTGACATATTAACAATTTAACTTTAACTTTGAATCATTAACTTTAAAGTGTCAAACTTTATTTATCCAGTTTTGACCTTATCAATTTTATAACCTCAAGTTTAACATGTGCTCTCATCGTAGCAGCTTCTCATGTAACCACATTTTGGCCTAAGGGTTAAACTTGTTTGGCAGTTCCAAAACATGTCGCCTAAGCCTTTGTGGAGAAGACCAAGAAGTGTTTTCATTTGGTTTAACTTCCCAACTTCATTATTAGAAGCATGGAATACTTTTCGATCCGGTTCGCTTCCGTTAATCTAATTTTCCGAACTTTTGGGTATACTCACAATACAGAAACTGCAAACAACATTTTGTTTTCAAAGTATATTGATAGAAGGTCCCACGACCATTAAGCACTTCTCAACATTTGGACAGTTTTCTTCCCGTTAAGTAAACTGTTGCAAACTGTGAAAACTAGTATTAAAAGTGTATTTGAATCAAGTTAAAAGAAATTGACTTGAAAAAATAAAGAAAACTAAAACGGACAATCTTAAGATTAAGCGATACACAGTAACAACATAATAGAAATTTATTTAAAATAAGCTTTTAGCTCGATACCTCATTTATGAATAATTCATTTTCAATAAAGTGGCAAGTTAGTTAAATAGTACGTGGTTTAATTACAGTGCCAGTGTATTCGGTCTAAGTGCTATAAGCTCCTTATTGGAGGCTATTCAGCTTAGAACTTTTTTAAGACGTAACAATCAAAAACAATGATAAAGTTTTCAAAAAAATATTTAATAAAGACATATAACTCGCATCCGTAGCGAAAAGAGCGAATAAATCTCCATAATATTCGATGCCTTCCTGCTGTCACCAAAAAATCTATCCTCCCGGAATCGAGTTTACGGCAACATCTGCAGGAGGCGTTCGAGCTCAAGGTAAACTCGTTCGTGCTGAATTATTTAAAGCCCCCGATTTAACCCTTCCTGCACGCAAAAGTTGTGCATATTCATATACACGTATTTAGAATGCCGACGAGAGGTGGAAATCTACGGCGGATCTTATTAAGAAACGAATAAATTGCTACCTAATGCAAAGGTGAGAGGGCGACGTCTAGCAATTAAGCGACGTTTTCACAGCTCGTAGAACTTAAAGCGATTTTCGCTTGCGCAAAGAAATTAACCTGCTACATATTCAGGGAGAGAAGTCATATTATAGTGTGTCGCCCCATCATGTCGTGCATTAAATTACGGCTTCGGAAGCAACAAGTTTCCCTGTGCATGGCACGAACAAAGAAATCGATGGAATACGGAATAGTGCCGGATAACTTATGGAAATTAAATGCTGTTCTTGTGGGCATACTTTATTTTGCTAAAAGTTTAAATTAACAAATGATGTTGAATAGTGAATATTGATCAGATCAACAATGTGGTAAATAATTCGATTTCGTTCCTCAGCAATTCAATAGAAAACTATTTTATCCAAGTCAATATTTCGAAATGCTTTATTTTTTTCTCAATGCAAACTGCAATAAAGTTTGGAGTTGCAGAGAATTACAGCAAAAACAATGTGCTTTACTTACGAAAGTGAGGTTAGTGTTTCGTAATCGGCAACAAAGATGATACACAGGCATACCTTGTTTGGTACATCAGGTTAAAGGTTAAAAAACAATACTTAAGGTTATATCACAGTCAATTGATTCATCTAATATAAACAGCTTAAACAATTTATATAGTGTAATATAACCCCCTTTTGGAGCCCCACTTGAGGTTCCAATTGTAATATAATTCCTTCTCGCAGTGTTTATATTTGTATTAATGTCAAATTCCACGTTGTGAGTTAAATTGAAGAAATACAGTCCTTTACGTAAATGCACCCATATATAATACCTACCTTATTGCTTAATAACATCGGTAGTAATTGACGTAATTTATAAATCAATCTGACATTTGAAATTATGTCAAGTGTTTAATACCATTTTGCCACGACTAGTCAGTTTAAAAGCAGTGCTACCCCTAATTTCCAGCTGAATGGGCTAACCTTCAACTAACAACTTCTTCTGTATCTAAAGACTGAATTCCTTTTAAAATATAATAATTATTTGACTTTATGACAAGTTTCAGGTACTTCATAAACTTAAATTCTTACGTTCAGTTTGTTAGTAGCACATAGAAGTTTGATCTGACATTACAGAATAAAATACAGATTGTCAAAAAGTCCTAAATGGACAAATTCTAGTCAGCAAACCCCCCTTGGTTGTTCCCGACCAAATCAAAACCTCGTTGTAGCTCTATTACTTGAATAGACAGTTCTACAGCATACCGCAACACTCACTTTCACTGGTTTTACTGGCTTCGTAGTATTCTAATATTTACAATAAAATACTACGTTAAATGAATTCAAATAACCTTGAATTATGTACTTGAATAATATTTGTGACTTGAAGTCAAATTTGATCGTAGAGAATGCTTTATTACTACTACGTATCAAACCAACAATTATTATTTTCTCACAGTTAATGGGAATTTAACCCTTAACGTGACTATTTCTCGTAGATTCTGAATTCAAGTTATTTCGTTACTAAAAACAACCTTGTGGTTGCCCTTACTACCCCATCAGTCAAACATACAACTGTTATATCACATGATATCCAAATTAAATGTATCATACATCCTGTATGCTGCATTACAATAGGGAGATGGGGGAACATATTTAAACATATTTTTGACATTTACCTCCTCTCTCTATTTTTGTGGGGGAAGGGGGGGGGCTAACTTTGGA
Source organism: Agriotes lineatus (assembly GCA_940337035.1). NCBI lineage: Eukaryota > Metazoa > Arthropoda > Insecta > Coleoptera > Elateridae > Agriotes > Agriotes lineatus. The sequence continues at coordinate 94,109,393 of OW679195.1, read as the reverse complement.
ATTTTAAATAGGATGATGTACTTTTGTTTATAAAATTAGAATCTACGTAAAAAACTACGTATGTGTACATAATTTTTTTTGAGTTGCTCCTCGACGAAAGTGTTAATACAAATTACTAAATTATCTTCTCTCCTTACTAATGTTCATCAGGATTTTCTGACCCATTCTTCTTTAGCCAGCTTAGAAAATTCTTTATGTTCTGATCTCGTAGTAACTGTATCTTCTTGTCAACTGGTTGGTATTATAATACCCGTAATACGACATTTAGTCACCGCGCTAGGATACTTACTGTAGATACATAAAACTAAATGGTGATGGTCGAAGTATGGAGCGAAATTCTTGAATTCTCCTCGAATCGTTTGCAGACATACTCAGCAATGCTATGAAGTTAGTAATTTTGGTAAAGAAATAGACCTTCTCGTTTATGTAAGAGGCTGACAGAAAATGCAGTTGCATAAACAATAAACCCGGTAATAAAAGATAACAAAATTATAGTTTCGTTCGAAAAGATAATCGACCAAAAAAATTGTGCGATAAAGGTTGGTTTTGAAATACGATATTTAGCACGTATAGATTTATTAATCAGTACTGATTATTTGCCTAGTTAGAAGTATGTACGCGTGTAGAATCACACACTGTTTGTGGCTTGATAATAAGCATTATATTTTTAAAAAATCTACATAATGTTGCGGTAGCATCTCAAGACTGTTAGTTTGTTTGTGAAAGTTAAGCATACCTAGGTATTAATTATGGAATGATAAAGTATCTAATTATTAAAACGTACAAATGTGAATTTAAGTAGTAAAACAACAGTATAACTATTCGAAATTTATTTAATAAATTGCAGACTAAATTCAAATCCGATAATGCAATTAATATTTTAACAGAAATGTTCCATCATATGGATTAAATAATGTTTGAATTAGTGAACATAGTTGTTTGGTAATTTCAGAGTTCAAGTCATAATTGATATTAGATAACAATTAGAATAAACTATAAGTAGTTTGAATAAAGGTAAAAGGCAACAGTTTAATAGCTATTTGAAAAATTCACTTAAAATGTCAAATTAATATAAATAAACTGCCTTGAAATGTAGTCCAGCAGTGTTAATTAAAAAAATGTATGAACAGATATTACTATGGTAAATTGTAATTTTAAAAATCACAACAAAAATTTTGATTCTGAAAAATGTACATGTAATTCCGATGAAAACCAAAATTTGAAAATATAACTCCTGTAGTTAAATGATTTTTATTATTTAATTGGTATAAAAGGGTATTAGTGACTAAATTAACGAGATGAAGAAAAAGTAAATATTTAAATAAACTGTAGAATAAATGAAGATACGAATGCAATAACGGAGAAGGAATTGAGTGATGGTAGTACAAGAAGAAGTTGAACAGCTGCGATCTAGTCTTTTTTGGAATTATTAATGTGAATTCTGCGTTTTATTTGGACATCTACACCTGCATTGAATTTGTGGACACTGCAGTGAGCTTATTGTTGGTTGGTTACATCTACACGTGAGTTGGATTTTAGGTGGACTACATCGAACTTCTTGTTTGAGGTGGACCGCATCGTACTTCTTGTTGGAGGTCAGAAATATCGTGTTTGATTTGGATAAAGGGCATTGTAGTCACTGGTGGATAGTCACATCTACACCTGAGTTGGACTTGGAGGTAGTTGATGTATGGAAGCGCATCCGTATTGTGGCAGTTTGGATTGCTGACAGGTTTTAGTGACAGTTACAAGTAAGGCGATTGCTGCAGACCAGTAGCGTGCATTGTTAGTGTCTACATTGGAGCTACATAAGCAGCAATTAATAACAACGGCTGTTGCAACTAGTTAAGGAGCTGTATTTACATGAGCTTTCCAGAGTATCAGTGAGCAGGCGGCGTGTGCTTGGTTCGACGGACAGGCTGATCGGAGTACTTAAATGAAGTAATTACAAGTATATGTCAAAAGTTCTAAAAAGTAATAAGTTTCAATAGCGAGTTAATAAGATATTTGAAGGAACTACTTACCATTGTCGATGTTTGAAATGATAATTATTGTAACAGATATGATTTGGACTAACTTTTCACTCTTCATAATTTTGACATTGACAGTTGTAGAGCTGTCATTTTTGAAATAATTCTCATAATACTAATGAACCATCAATCAAGTGTTACAATTTTGGTGAGCAACACAATAGCAATGGTTAATTACAGGAGGATAATTTGTTATATTTTATAAAGCAAGAACCTAACCTGATTTAAGAGTGATTGTTCTACCGAAGCTAGAAAAAGAAATAAAAACTCATAGTAAACAAATTTGAATAAGGGCATATTTACGTAAGTTCATTTTGATTTAAATATATTTCAGTCTAAAATAATACTATACAGACTTATATAGCATATTAATATGTTATCGTAGAGCTAGTAGTAGATTAAAAGGAAAATTAGTGAAATATCGATTAAATTTTAAATTTGTTGTTACGTCAAAAACTGTACAGTAAAAATTGATGGTATGGATTATTAGTAATTTGGAACCCTATAACTTTGCGACGCAGATAATTTGAAAAATGAATTAACGAACTGTTTTAGCCCCAGAAATTAAATAACATCACCGTCCGTCCCACATTCCTTTTCAGTTTTGTATTCTTAGGCAAAAAAAAATAATAAGGCCGAAACTGAAAATGTCAAAATGTGACTTACTATTGCAACTATTTTGTGACCTCTAAAGTTACGTAAGGTGTATGGTTGTCGCCACCACTTTAAATTTAATTACATAGATTTGCGCATGTATACTTGCGTTAAAATTATATGTATTTGCCTGTAAACCTCGCTAATTTATATCTGCAATTAATGACATACAGAATTTTGTTAACGTATTTTAGTATATCTCCATAGTTTTCCGTCTGAATACTATTTACTATACATATTTATCAGTCTCTGAGGAAGAACATGGGTAATTACATAAAAGAATATTAATATATTTTTGCGTTTTTCCTAAGCTCAATTTTAACCAAACAGAAACGATAATTTGGTTAAAATTGAGGTTAGTAAAAACGCAAATTAATTAATTACAGAACCATTTTACAGAGGCTGACACACACTCTTTTTTCCATTTTTGTCGGAATTATCTTGAATTAAATTACATTACATTAATGAATGCTGCAAGTATCAAAGAAGCGTAAGAAATGTGAATTGTGCTGTTTGTGTGATTCTTGCAAACAAGTTTAACCAAGATAATTACAACGCATTGCTATTTACATACACTTAAAATAGGATAGAATTATACTAGAAGCTTTCTATTTTAAAATCAGAATTAAACTGGTTGATTAAACAAATGCAGTTTCAAATTGTCTCCCGAATTTCACTGAATAATAGCGATAACAATAATTTCACGACACCAGAGAATTCTCATTTTTCAGGAGTTTATTCGAACCATCGAGCAGGAAATATATGTTACTGTGACACTATTTTTGTTTCGAACTCATTTTCAGGCATATATTTTGTACTGAAACGAATAAAAAGTGATAACCTCAAAAACCTGACAAATATTCCGAATTTATCAAGCTTAGTGTTCGAAGCTGTTACCAACAATTTCATTTCGTCACCATTTCTCAAATTGAAAAGCCGTCAGTCCGTTATAAATTGCATTTTACTTGTAGCTTCCTTTTACATTTCGTCGCAAATCGAAAGAACTCGGTCCTTTATAAGCTCACAAAGGTCCACTTATATGTATATTTATTTAGTAGTTGGGGACGATATTGTGGCGTTTGTGGTAGCGCTGTAGCTGAGAGTTCATAAAGGGACTATTGTTTGAACATTATAATAATAATAATACCTAGAATTTACTTACCAAGCGGATACTTTTAAAAGGTTTAATTCTGAACTCTTAACTAAATTTTAAAAAAATCGCTAACCTCCTTCACCTTTTGATGTCGAGGATAATAGGTCAAATGTTAACTTAACTACTCTGGTATATGTTGAGCTGCGTTACATATTCAGCTTCATTGTGTGACACAGGTGTATAACTGTATATTGTGTGTATGTGTGTGTGTGTATGGTCTTGTTGTTAAACTTCATTGACGAATCTTCCGAAAAGAGTGCCGTTAATTGTATCTCAACGTGGAATGGTCATCCATCGTAGAAAATATTGAACTGAGTAAAAAGTTCCAACCGAAAACTACGTTATTGCATTCCACAACTGTGTTGCCGGGGCTTCAGAAATTTTAATTAAAATCGTAGCAATAACTATCTATATATCTAATAGAACCATATAGTTTTATTATTATTAAGAGCGTAGATACGTTACGCCAGTTTCTTATGATTGAGCCATAACAATGTGATTTTCGGTACTAAACTATGATCATGATGGCGACATAACGATTTGCTACAGGTATGTGGTTCATGTAGAGAAGAAATTTAGTTGCTTCTAATGTCTAGGGTCTAGGGCATGTGAATTTAGATTGTCTGAGCAATTTGTAGATTGCACGTTATTAAAACTCGAAATGTAGCACATGTCGAACTGAACTTTAACGAAACTAATATCTAAACTCCGCCAAGCGCCAGTGCCATCAGCAGTTGCCCGTCTTGCAGTTCAGTAGTTATTAATAACAAACTGCACAGCACTAATGAAATTGCTTACTTTAAACGCCCGTATTGCAGCTCGATAAGTGGAAACTGCATTGATATTTCAAAAGAGGTTTCAATATTTTCAGTCGCAGTAACCTCTTGAGGTTCATCTAATTTTCGCGTACCAATAAACTATAAACACCATCCGGCTATTCACGCTAACTAACGACATTTTTATGCTTTATACTACACGACATGCGAATGATAAAAAAAATTATTAAAAAATCATAGGAACCAACGGACTTCAAAGTTTGAATTATTTTTAAAACATTTAGAATTGTTTAGCAGTGATAGTTTCTTTTTAAATTATATATAAAGGGTTAGTGGATTAAGTTAACCGTTTAATTATCTGAATCTGTTTATGCTGTATGCTCAAAATATGCATTGTTGTTGAACAATTTGCTGTACGCGAATTGAATGTATATGTTCTAAGTAGCAATTTCAGAGAAGTTTTATAATAAAATACGTATGTACCTTAATTAAAAAATATTAAACAAATTTGTGCTTTCGTATATGTTACTTTGAATGATGTTAAACAGTCGAATAACATTAAAAGCCCGTGTAATGACATTATTGGCCGGACAATATCGTCAATAACCTCGTGTAATGGCCAGTGGTAATATAAACAACATATCGAGTCCAGACCTTGTCGATATTCCTTGGGTAGGTATAGTCGTCAGTGTCAGGTGTGTCTTTGCAGGTGTTGTCATTTTTTATGATAGTGTAGCGAATTGTGTTCTGTGGAGTTATTGGCAAATGTAGAAATAAAAATACGTTTGTAGATCAGCTACAAAATTATATAATTTAAAATATCACGGAAGCTTATTGTGTGCTTATTGTATGAATAATCGAACCAATGTGTTTATTTTTATAATTGAATATTATTCAGTAATAAATGGTCAATAGCGACAATCTCGGACGTTGTCGTCAGTAATGGATTTAGCCAGTGGCGGCTGCTCCGTAGGGGTTCTAGAGTTCGAGCCTCACAGCCCTCAACAGCCTATGTTTCATTAGAAAAAAGTCACTATTATATCATTTAAAATATATTTTATCATGTATTCTACCGTTATAATATAACAACATGTAAAACAATATACAGTATGTCCCCGGATTGAGTTTACAATAGGTATGATTGACTAAAAATTTTCGAATTGGAATTTCATATTTTGGGATTCTGCCCTGCTTGGTGTGAAACTTATTTTTATTTTTAGTTTACTTTTGATTTTTTAAAGTCAAGTAGGCCTTGACAGGGAAGCGAAAACAATTTTATTTTCAGGTAAACTACCCGCTTTGTTCATGATACGGCAAAATTTAATTAAGAAAAGTTGTTGATAATGATAAATTATGGCCCTATACCATATTTCAGAAAGGTCTGTCGACTTATAAAAAACTGTTATTTTTTAGAAAATTTTATTTTATTGTCCGGTAAACTACCCATTTTGTTCATGATACGGCAAAATTGTATTAAGAAAAGTTGTTTACAATGGGAAATTATGATCCTATACAAAATTTGAGAAAGATCTTGCGACTTAGATTAAACCGTTATTTTTTAGATTCAACAATAATTGCATTTATTAAAAATGACGATTTTATCTAAGTCGACAGAGCTTTCTGAAATTTGTTATAGGGCCATAATTTATCATTATAAACAATTTTTCTTAATACAATTTTTCCGTATCATAAACAAAAAGGGTAGTTTACCTGACAATAAAATACAATTTTCTAAAAAATAACAGTTTTTTGTAAGTTGACAGATCTTTCTGAAATTTGGTATAGGGCCATAGTTTCTTATTCTGAACAACTTTTCTTAATTAAATTTTGCCGTATCATGAACAAAAAGGGTAGTTTACCTGAAAATAAAATAATTTTTGCTTCCCTGTCAAGGCCTACTTGTTTTTCAAAAACTGAAAATGTTCTTAAAATTCGTTTCACACCAAGCAGGGCGGAATCCCAAAATATGAAATTCAATCATACCTATTGTAAACTCAATCCGGGGACATACTGTAGATATAATAATTTTGAGCTGCTCGCCTGCCGTTCACTCGCCGCAGATGGATTGGAGGTTTTTTATTTTTGTGCTGCGGAAACTGCTGCAAACACTTGTACAGGCACTGGGGCACTTTGGCAATAAAGTGCAACACTTTTTAGCTTGTAAAATGCTCGTTTAATGGTCAAAAATTGTATTTGAACGTAGAGTACGAAACTGACAAACATGTAATAATTTTTATTCAATTGTTCTCTCTTATTTAACAAAATAGCATCAAGTTGCTAGGATACGGTGTTATGCTTATGTTAATGGAAATTAAGTTTGACAATTAATGGACATAAAAGGAAATAGATTTGTGTACATAAATTAGGATTAAAACATTTTTCTTAAAAACTAGATTATTGTCTTTTTCTTATAACTAAAATTGTTCTATTGCGTCACACACAAACGTTTTTTATTATTTGGTCACTGCTCTGCTTTGCACTATTCTTATTAATTATTAATGCACTGGCATATTAGCGTTCCACCATTTTCCTTCGGTTACTTCCTTTCCTGTTGCCTGCTTCTCGAATTGCTCTTTGCAATGTTCTGTTATCCTTCATCTTGCTTAATTCACCTTTCAGCTTTCTCACAAATTTTACTATGCTTGGCTTTCTTGAAAACTACGCTCCTTTTAAAATGCAAATAACAAACCTTTTGTGTATATTAATTTCCTTCGGTCTGGCTTTATTACATTATGCACAAACCTATTCTTTTATTATTTTAATTTATTTAAAAGTCAATTTTGAACTTTGTGAAAATAAGCTTTGCCTTTGCGTTCCTTTCTCGACTGTTTCTCGCATCTCATTGTCAATGCATTTAATATTTTACTTTAGTTTAACATTGCAATTGCATAAAACATCCCAATTCTGTGCTTATTGAATCGGTCAATTATCCTGCACTGCAAACAGAGCCAAGTTGTGGGCCTAATACCATCTCAATACATAAGTATAAGTATACATAAGTATCGCAGTCGCGTAGCGCAGGTGGGTAAGCGCTACGCTTGCATTAAGCAAGTCCTCGGTTCGAATCCCGCGGGGGACGGAATTTTTCATAATTGGGCACTAAATTAACTGTGCTTTACTCAGATTCACAGACCTAAGAGATAGAGCAACAAGGTCAACATATCACCATGACTACACCTCACACAATGGTTGCTGCGCAAGCACAAATGGCGCGCTCCATCTTTGTATCCTGAATCCGGGGCAAGTTGAGCATTGTACCGCCAGGTGCAAGCGCATAAAGCACCAGCTTCTACACCGCAAAGTAAAATGAGGTTATCGATAATACATACATACATGTCTGCACAAGTAAAAATAGAAAATACAATTAAGAATATTGAAAATATGAGTATTATACCTACATAATAATACACAACACTACATGCCGTGGTAAACGAGCAAAAGTACCATGGTTGCATTCGACCGCTACTATTTTCGGGTTTTTGTAAACAAAATTCCCATTAGTTTTAATAGCGATATTATCACAGAAAACAATTACTTATTGCTTATTACTTATGGATATTGGGTGTGTTGTTTAAAAGTACGAACACAAGTACATTTCATTTAATGATAAGGAGGGTGTATTATTTCCTTGCTGAATAATTCCAAACGATCCGTTTAAACCCACTTTTACAAATCGATTTTCCGAGGTTGCCGCCCGATGCAATTTCGAGTGGCATTCGTAACAGGAAGGTCTGCGCGTATCTCATACTAACTCCCGAAACTATAAATGCAGCATGCGCCGCGACTACTGCTAGTATTTTAGTATGTATATCGTCGACCGTCGGAAGATTTTTTATGTAATCTGCAAATAAAATGCTACCATAATATTTTTGTTACATTTCATTTTTGAGCATGCCTCATAACTATTTGACATTTGTCTAAGAGATTGGTAACTTGACAGCCAAAACGTATGCAGCTTGCTTGATGCCTTGGTCCCCTGCACGCCTTAGTTTTCATGAGCTTCTAAGCACGTGCCTGATTAGCCTATATGGTAATTCGCCACGTATTTATATGACGTATTTAAATGCTACCTTAACGACGTATTCAAAAATTTTATAACAGCCGACGTGATCTGGTCTGATTCTCCAAATACTTATCCACGTATAATTTTAATTTGAAAAATAGAACTTTTGTAGACTAAATTGCGTAATCATGACCTTTTTTCGAATAATTCATGGATCTATGTAATTGGATATCTATTACGTGCGAATTCAATAGCGCTCACTTTTTTTCTTATACTGCAGATATAGTTATCCATATTTTCAGGATAGTTACCCCTCAATATTTCACAGTTCTGACATTCGCGTTATATGTATACTGCACATTACGGGGTGAAACGTTGGCGCTACACCAAATATGGCAGTACATCATTTAAAAAAAATATGTTCGAAACATCTGCAAAATTGTAGACCGGGCTACTATAAATATAATTTCTGATAATAATTAAATAGTTACACTTTTGTAACGCAGCAATTAGATGAAGCAGTTAGACCCTAGCTAGTTTAGGTTTTTAAGTTTCTGGAAGCTTACTGATGCATGCCGATTGATACATTGTGTAATGGAAAAACTAAAAGGGAAATATAAAACGGATCGCTACGATGAGAATTTATTTCGAAAGACAGTCTCGGTGGACGAACATTGAACATAGAAATAAATCAACATAATTAAAGCGAATATTTTAGAGCTGGAAGTGTTGTGTTATTTACTTTCCAACGTTGACTGTTTACTTTAGATTAACTTTCGGTGACATTTTTAAATTATTTTATGGATGGTCCAAAACCTGAAATTAAAATTACAGACTCGTCCTGCCATCGGCTTTGCGTTTATAAGCAGTTGTCTACCCTACCTTTAAAGATTAGCTTAGTGCCTTACCTGACCCACTCACATAACAATAAGAAGTTTAAATATTGTATCTTGCGGCTCTGTCGATAAGAATTCGAAATATAACTTTTGTTATATATGCAAATGTTACTTGCAAATGTAATCCTAGTAAATATTTACTTGACTTTAGTGTTACAGCTTGTTGAAAATAATGTCCTTTACAAAACTTCTGTAGGCTAAGGTAGATTTTTGATACTTAGTATTATTTCAATTTCTCTACCGGCAAACATACATAAGACGATTTTCCCAACTTTTGCCGCCCTTATTACCACTGCTTCTTGTATTACTTTGAACGCTTCGACTTAACTGAAATGATTGAAAGGATGGTTATATAAATAAGACCTTTATCATTTAGTTCAGTGAATATCACAAGCAGTGCTTGCTCACGGGGTACGAGTAATAATTAGAATGTGTACTTTTAGACACCCTTTCTTAACTGTCTAAAACAGATTATTCGTGACGATACACAAGTTGAGTAACACAACGTCTAAACTTCTAGAAGTTTCATAATATGACAGAACTTAGTAGTTGGTTTAAGTGTAGCTGCGATGGGAAACTTCACATCGTATGCCTTATTTTTATAGTATTCTGTCTTCAGAAACTTCCATTTTTACCAAAATAAAAGAGCATCGGACACATTTTACAGCTAATAACGCGAAAAAGATCGTGAAACAGGGCATCGGTATACAAACAGCTCCAGGAAGCGGGCTTTCACAGCTGATGAGGCGATAAAGGGTGTAGAACAGTAAGAAATGGATATCTTTGGCTAGACGATGGCGGAAATGAGAAATCAATATCGCAAGCGCATTGCCCTTTTATCGAAAACTGTAAATATCTTGATTAGAATTCCATAATTGCAAACGGTGATTTTATTATATTTATATACTGTAGATATATTTCGTGCAAAATCATTGCTAGATCATTAAGTACGCAATAACTTAGTCTTATCAGGACTTTATAACAATTTTGGCATATGTTGTAGTTTCACTTTAACCCAGGAAAACACCTATCAAATTCACAAATGTGCAGGGTTAATCTCTGTATTATTATTTAACTCCCCTTGGTAATCTATTACATAATAATGGTTCATTTAATTAGTCTATAAGGACCATTAAATTTTATGTGCCAACTTTATACTGCCAGTCTAAAACATCTGTGATTGATACCCGTACATGCTCGATTGAGTTTTATTTTAACAATAAAGGCAAATGTATTTCGCTTCGCTTCTGAAGTCCGTTGGCACCGGTTTTAATGGCGGCACTGAATTTTTATTACAAACTTCAAGTGAAATTTAAGGGTTGCTATAATAACTTCAGCACGTAAATCCATACACATTTTCTCTAAACCTGGAGGAAATGTGGGTTATTGGAATTGTAAAACAATTTCCATTTTCCTTCGCATTCGTTTTTCCTATCACAGAAGTATGATCAAGGTTGATTGATGACATTGCAGCGGTGGGAGCGATAAGTAAGTGCAATATTGATTTATGTATAGTACTTTACGCATAAAAAATTATAGCTGCAACTTCTAGCAGTTTTAAGTAAGTATATTGTCACCGCTAAACGCTCTAATCCCCAATAGCAATAGAATGAATTAACGATTATCTTACAATACTCCAATATAAGCCAGATAGCAAGCTGCGAATACCCAAAGCAGTCCCATAACCAATAGCGTTCAACGGGCCAGCTAAGCTACTCCGGAGAAGGGAGTAAGTTAACACTAAACTGGCCAAAACCAAATACGAGCGCCACTAACTTGATTGTGGAACAACTCGCGAACCTAAATTGAAAGATTCCTCGATGATATGCTAATCGGAGCTTACATTGAAGAGGTTATATCAAAAATGCATTTATTAGACGCAGACTCTTTGATAAGCTATGATCTATTATAGCAAGAACAAGACATAAATGTGGTAGATAAATAAGATTAGACCGCAGTTCTGAACGAAGAAGATGCGTTTTCTGTATTTAAATTTGACACACAAGGGACGTCGCGCATCGGGGAAGCTAAAAGCAATTCAACTTTGTAAAAGTACGGAATGTTGTCTCTGAAGCTGTGATATTTAAATGGAACTAAATGAGGCGAATTCGATATTAAATCCGCGTCGTGATAACGTAACGTTTACAGTGTAGAATCAATTTCACATACTTACTTAAAACACATATACACAGAGCCCAATGTACGCAGAAAATACACATAAATTAATAACACACCAATGCATCAGTACGTCCGGCATTAACAAGGAAATGTTATCGTCGTAAGCTACACTCATTTGTGGCTTATCTGTAGAATTCATGGTCCTACGATTGTGAAGTCCAAATAGCCAACGTCTTAAGTAGAAACTCCCAACATCCCGATATATAAATCCATATACAAAAATGCGAAAAATTAGAAAATACTACAACCCTTCAAGTGTAAATACAAAAATATTTCATACGAAAAACACGAAAACATTTATGCGAAAACACTAAATTTCCATCATTATGGATACCTTAAAAGCCCTGTAACAATAAAACGCAATTAGCTGCCAGGCGCAGAGTACACTCAGAACACTTGCAGTTGCTCGGTACACTTGGCAACCAAAACAACAACTAGTCGCTGACGATCGTTATTACGTGACCGGGTTACCGAATAAATTCGCAAAACAAAGCAGACGATACACCAAATCCCAACAGAGAACGCCCGATAAGCTCACACAATACAAGATATCACACGCAGTTTCAATTCGATAGTTCTATAGTGCATTGCTGGGAATGAACTGTCGCTACCTGTCAATCTTCACCATGTCAAAAGGAACACCTAATTTGTCAGGTAAATATCGAGCTCCCCGAGCTAATTAACTCACGTAACTGTTTAAGAAAGGGCTTAACAAAACCGAAATATCTCTTAACGCGAGATAATATGTAGTGAGAATCCAGGGAAATCACTTGACCTGAAAAAACCTCAATGTTAACCTGTGGTAGCTAAAATCACATATATCCTTCTAAATTCGCATAGCCATTACGTAGATTAAGCTTCGGCGGAGCAGATCATCAAAGCTAACGTTATCCATAAATTGAAGATTGACTTTCTGGCTTTTATATATTATGTCAAGCACCTGCGCCTCGGGTGTATGCGAGTTGTCATGGCCATCTGAAAGAAGAAGATGCATTTTATGTATTTAAACCTGACACACAAGCGACGTCGCGTGTCGGGGAAGCTAAAAGCAATTCAACTTTGTTAAAGTATGTATAATGTATAATCTGTAACCTCATTTACCTTGCGGTGTAGACGCTAGTGCTTTATGAGCTGGCATCTCGCGGTACAATGCTCAACTTGCCCCGGATTTGGGATACAAAGTTGAAGCACGCCTTTGGTGCTTGCTCAGCAACCATTGTGTGAGTTGTGTGTCTTGGTGATGTGTTGACCTTGTTACTCTATCTCCTAGGTGTGTGGTTCTGAGTAGAGCACAGTTAATTTGGTGCCCAACTGTGAATGGTCTCACTGAGCCCGATTCTAATCGCCAAGGATACGGAAAAATTCCGACCCCAGCGGGATTCGAACCGAGGACTTGCTTAATGCAAGCCTGGCGCTTACCCATCTGCGCCACGTAGCTTCTTTTACTTTGTAAAAGTACAGAATGTTATCTCTGAAAAATTGGAAGCTCCATAAAGACATTGCTGATGTTCTCATTCCATCTTTATATCTATGTTTAAAATAGTGTTGCCACAAGGCGAAGGGAGGCAAGATTTTATCAATATAGATCTAGATCTCGAAAATTCCGAAAAGTAGTTTCTCCAACTCGAAAATTCTCGAACGTCGATTCGCGATCAGCAACTCTAGGATCTCGATTTTCTAATATAATATACGCGCGTACCGAATTGAGGCAGTTGCGACTGATAATTTCGATTTGAAACTTGTTCGGAATATATCGTGCACTAAGTATTTATATTTCCATAAATCAACGTAACATTGACAATTAAAGGCAAATCCATACATATTGTACTACTTTCGAATTATAGAAATAAATTTAAAATTTTAAAATAGCATCTCTCTGTAACCCAAATTCATTTGAATAATTTCGAAAACATTAGAAGGTAAGTAATACAAATTAATTAAAAAAAGTAAATTGTATTTGCTTTTGATGAGCTAATACATATTATTAAAATTTGTTAGGTGCACATAGAATTTATCTGTACTTTGTCTTCTAAGTAAATTTCTTTCTGCTTCTTTATTTTAGTAAAGGCTGAGAGTTTGTTGCTAAGATACACTGAGTGTGGTTTTATAAGCCTTCTTCATCCACGGTCGAGACAGGTGGGTAGCCTAACCCCTTGAATTAACGAATTAACAGGGGTGACGACCACCAAAGGTGTTCGTATGATGGCCGGAGAGCACAAGATGTAACCACTGTCCGGGTGTGAGGTTCGAACTCACTACCAGCCGACTGCTAACGCAAACGCTTTGTGAGTCGGCCACACGCTCTCTCCAATTTTATTTATCTGTGAGAAATATGTGAAGCTCAGTCCGTTAATACACTTTAGATTGGCGCTATATTTTCTATTTCCTATTTTAAATACGACAGTGACTCTAATAATTATTATTAAATATTACTTTGTTTTTATAAAAAATAATTGTCATTTCATACAGTTTTTCACTTCCGAAACACTGCATGTAAATTGATTTGATAATAGATAAACAAAACTCTATCTAAGAAAATCAAATAGAATTCGTATTACTGATGTTTTAAATTCGACATAGGTCATAAGTATCCCTTGCAAGTATTCTGCATGGCTAGCATAAAACCATAAAAATATGCGCATCTCATTTTCAAAAATTAATCAGCTTTTCAGAAAACCCGACGCGGTTGTATGTTGCAGCTAGTTGGAATAGGGCAAATTAAAAGTCTATGTATTTCTAAAGAGGAGCATTATTCCCAAACAGATCGAATAATTCTTTATTAATTTATGCACTTTCTATAATTATTTTTACATCGGTGTGTGACATTGAAATGTTATCAGCTGACGTAATAGGATGTTACTCGCAAAACCATTTTATCAGTTCAGAAATTACAGGTGAACTTTGCTATTCAATTTAGCAAACAATATCTGTGAAATGATGCTGTGTTACAGTAGAACGCTTCATGCAATTTCTATGCTTTGTGTCAGTAATTTAATACCTCAATTATAGCTATTGTTGCTTCTTGTATCAGCAGCTTTTGTATAATCCCAACGACGCGATATTTATTTCACATATTCTTCGATTAGAAATTCTCCGTTCTTTTTTCAGAACAGAACTTAATAAATTCACAGCACCAGCATTTATAATTAATAGTTACTTTGGTGCTGAATTTTGACTTTGTTTTTGACTATTTCCATCCCGGTGGAGAAGTTTATAATTCTGGTAACTGTTAATTATTTTGCATCGTTCTTAAATACTGTATTTGTAGTTGAGAAAGAAAATATATAAACAGTTCAGAGTGAAACATGAGAGTTGAATAGGCGTGGCAAGAGCTGCAGTTGATTTTAACATACAGTAAAGTAAAGTATTTCGGCGGCATTTTTTGCTAATGTTTCAATAAATACTTTTGTCAGTATTTAAAGTGCAATTAATTGCAATAACAACAACAAACAATTACGTTACAACATGAAACCTGAACAGTTACAGCATATAATTTCAACTTAATAAATTAACGTGTTCGATTTTGAGGTTAGATTTTTAATTAAAATATCTGTACATATCTATTGTCACAAATAAAATAGCTTTGAAAGAAGTGCGCTTAATAAACCAGAGTAACGCAGAATACTAAAAATCACCACAGAATATGTCGTCACAAACGATGTATTAACAGTGATTCTACTTGACGTAACTTCGATAACTTTCACCTCTAAATGTACCCAACGAGTATTCTTGAGCGTATTTGGTTGAATATCTTACTGTTAAAAATGTTTCAAATAAAATTCTTGAGGTTTTCATATTTTACGGCTTTCACGTTTGCTTCAGTGTCTGTATTTATCAAATATCCAACACGTACTAGAATTTTGTTCAAACTGAACCTTTAGCAAATGATCTTCTACATACTAAGCCTCGTGGTGATAATATGGGACCCGCTGTTTGACATATATTCTGAAAGATAACATTTTCTACAGAAACTGTACAGTTTTTCATCATCATTTTTGTATTTTCAAAATCCTCGCCAGAATTTGTAATCGAACTCGCCATTCTTGGATCAGTGGTTTGCGGAAGCTAATTTTTATAACGTGGTGGTCAACACTACAATTATGTATTCAACAAAATAGAGATGCTGATCATAAAGAAGGTAGACCATCACTGGGGCAGGAGATGTTATTGAAACTGTTTAGCAACTGATGTATGATGAATCGACCAACGCTAGTTGGCATATACTAGTATTGGTACTAACATCAACGACGTTTAAAAAAACTACCATTAAATATTAAACCATGCTGTTAGCTTTCGCATTTCAATTTAAGAAATCTTTAAATGTCGATTTATTATTTATATCTGTAGTGTATAGATCAATATACTGTAATGATATACACCCCTATATGTGTGTTACAATCAAATTTAGAAAAGAGTAAGGGATTAAAATGGTTGAAAATAATTTAGATCTATTCAGGTATAAGGTGGAATGTGAATGGATATTATGTAATTACAAAGTGAAAGAAAATTTATAGTTAAATGGAAAATAGCTGTTTGAAAAACAGATGGATTCGAAAATAATATAATAATTTAAAAATTGCAGTTGTGAAGCGAATGACAAATACTTAATTGAAATAAAATAGAAATTTAGTAGGTTTAAACTTTAAAAATGTAGTAAAAGATTTTGGTGTAATTAAAAATATTGAAAATAACCCTGTTTTTATTATAAAATGTTTTGAATAATAAAAAGGGGAGTAATTAAAATCTACGAGGTGAAATAAAATGTAAATTTAAAATAAACAAGAATAGATAAAAACATAAGCTAATGAAGATTGCAATTATGTGGTAAAAAATAATGGATAGCAGAAGTACTATACAAAAGTGAATCATTGGAGAATAATAATGGGTCAATTTTATTGGAAAAGTCCATTTGACAAAATACATTAATCAAATTGGATTACGTCAAACTGTTTGGTGCTAAAGGACACTTCCAGAGGAGAATCGCCAGGGTAAAAGAGGCAGATTCCAGGAGGTTGATGAAGGCAGTGGTGCAGGTGGCTGTATGCAAGTTTGGTCTTTTGGCTGCGTGCCGTAGAAAAGGGTTGAGTTGCTGATGTCGGACGATTAGGACGTCTTGTCTGTCCGTGGACCATTCATTGCAGGAAGATGCTGGAGAGAGTCGATTAGTCAGCAGAGAGGAGCGGTTGGTTGGCATCTTGACATTTGTGCGGACCAAGTGAAAGGTGGGTCATTTCTATTTAAAGTCATAAATAAAAGGAAATAAGGACAATAAAGAGGTGAACTATTTATATATGAATTACTTACTAATTTAATATTGTTGTGTACGATCGTAACGATTGAGTATTTGTTATTTGAATTTCAAATCTGTTTTGACATTTGGTTGACATAAGTTATTGCGACTTATGCGAATGATATTGGGAATATAAGAACATCAATTTTTCAGAAATCAGATAACTAGATACAGGAATCTACCCCTGATTTTCAGGAGCTATATTTAGTAAGAATTATTGACATTCTAATATAATATAGGGCAACTATTTAATTTCAAAATAGATTAAAATAACTTGAATTGAATGTTCATAGTATATTAAAGGCACTGCAACGAGTATCTTAACAAATTTATGACGACCCAATGTGTTAAAAATTAATTATCAAAATTAAAAGCCTATTAAAAAGTAAATAAAGACAACACGTTGTAAGGGTCAGTTCATAATTATGGCGCCGCAACTAGGAGCCCGTACAATACTGAAGTTTGCATAAACCTGGATAAACCTTTGTATAATTTCTTTTCAGAAGGTTATATTTTATACTCAGAAAATTGGAGTACACAAATACGTCCACCCCACAATCTCATTAGCTAAAATTTGTAGCTTTTACGGAGTAACTAGAACTTGAGCTTTATACGATTGAACGACAGCAGTGTTAAAAAAGTTTAATAGTTAATAAAGTCAAGTTTTAGAGTTACGATCCTGATTTACGGATCTCGTTTGTTCTCGTTTATTTGGTATTTTCGTTGTAGTAAATTGAAATGGCGATGCAAGGGAATTGATTACTTGGAGTCAGAGCTGTTCCGAGTACAGACAAAAAGTACTCGAGTACCAAGTACAAATACTTTACTTAAAATGTAATCGAGTACCGAGTACAAGTACACAATAAAAGTATTCGAATACCTATACAAGTACAGAGTACCGAGTACAGAGAAATGCAATGGCGAAACAATGGTAAAAACAAAACACGAAATTGTTTAGCCCTATTTTATTGGCTTTAAAAATAACAACTTTTTCAAAATTGTCATCTGTCAGGGCATAGCGACGTGGTGTGTTTACCAGTGTTACAAATGAAAATAATCGTTCTACTGTACATGTATTATAGCTCAAGAAAAGTTTTATCATATTCAGGTAATCATCCAGCATTGACAGATTGGTCCGTTTATCTTCAAGGTAATGTAGTCCGGCGCCCGCAAATCCACCCAACACCGTTGCTTTTCTATACCAGAATCCCTTGATCTCGGCAACGCTACTTATTCCCAGATTGTTTGGGTCTTGCAGGCGCCGTTCCATTAGATAGGAAATTGCCTATCGTGTTCCTTCTACGAACTCATTAAACAAAACAGTTCAAACGAAACATAACATAACTCATAGGCGGATACATTAGTCCAAATATCTTCGGCGCCGACACGGCCATTCTGACACGTGCACGTCCACGGACACTAAAGTCCTTCAGCTGTACGAAAATAAATCAGTTACTTAACTACTCGTTCATTCTGATCAACAAATAAACAACAAATCAATTATCGATTTTCACAATTTTAAAGAAAACAAATCAAGCTCTTAAGGTAGTGCATACCAAAATGCTCTTTTGAATAAAGTACACTATTTGACTGTGACTATCAAGCTCAACTTCCGATATTAAACTGTTAATCGGGATCAACTACTACACACAGGTCTTCCGATTAAACTGTTAATCGGTATCAACTACCGGTCTTCTGATTATACTCTTAATCGGGCTCGACTAACTACCAAACAGGTTTTCTTATTACACCCTTAATTGCGCTCAAGAAACTACCAAACAGGTCTTCCGATTATACTCTTAATCGGGCTCAACCACCAAACCGGTCTTCTGATTAAACTCCTAATCGGGCTCAGCACCTTCCGATTAAACTCTAAATCGGGATCAACACCTTCCAATTAAACTCTGAATCAGGATCAATACCTTCCGATTAAACTCTGAATCGGAATCAACACCTTCCGATTAAACTCTGAATTAGGCAAAGCATCATTCCATCACTAATCGGTAATCACTGTAGTCAGTCACTTATTGAACAATCAACTAACAAACTAACCAGAAACCTGAATACTGCAAGGGTTACAAAACTGCAATTAATTTTTAGGGCAACCACATGTCTGAAAGTGGATAAAAAGGTAGGTAGACTTGTATTAATTAGAGAAGAACATGTCACGTGACTGGAATAGTCTACTAAACGCGTTTAAACGGTTAGCTTGCTTACTTAAGGGGAGCTCGGATCGCTCTATGATTATTTCATCATCAGACGTGGCACTGTATTTGTTGTTTGTCCCCAAAGAAACCTATGCTAACCCTATCCGAACGTGTTTTAGTAGACTGTCCCGATCACGTGACATGCTCTTCTCTAAATAATGCAAATTTACTTATTGCGCAGTGCAATGTGCTCGAATACCCGAAAATGTATTCGAGTACACAGATATGTACTCGAGTACACGTAAATGTATTCGAATACCCGAAAATGTATTCAAGTACAGGGATATGTACTCGAATACAAGTAAATGCATCAAATACAAGTACAAGTACATTTTAAAAAATGTACTCGTGGACTGAGTACCGATTACACTAAAAGTACTCAGAGTACAGTTACTGAGTACTTGTACTCGAGTACAGCACAGCTCTGCTTGGAGTAAAACATCGGTAAGACATTTTTTGTTTTACTTGAGTACTTAATGTGCAATTTTATTAAATTTAGTTAAATGAGATAGCCCTTACTAGCATACCTTTGCAATGTAAAATACCTTACTACGTGACAGTTACTTGTGCAATCACTTTTTCGTCAAAAATAGATAGTCCAAATACTATAATATAACTTAATAATAATGTAGATACAACACTATGACTGGTTTGATAAGGTTTATTTTGATATGAATATAATCGTTCAGTCTTAGTGAGTTAATCTAGCCGCAAAACTATCTGTTGCAAAATTATCCATCTGATTAGCGCAAGGTTTACATGACCTTGACTTGATTGATATTGAAGCGTAACTACAACACACGAGTATTTGTGCATCGGTTTCTATGGGTTGCAAACAAAGAATTCTTTTATAAATCACTAGTATCAAGAAAAAACTTTTAAATGCAGATCTATATTGCCAGAGAAAAAAAGAGCTATCGAGATATACTTTTTGCTGTATGATAGACTCCTTAAAAGCATTACTTTTACATGGTGGGTTTATAGGGTACGTCGATTCGTTACGGTAATCCACCCTTTTCTACAACTGACGTATCGCTTGTGGCTGTTATTAGAAAAGTCTTGTAAAATCTCTAGCATTGCAATACCTATTTGGGAAATAGGTTACATAAATAATTTATTTTGGCCCTCTGAATACTTATAATAGTTACTACAAACCGGAAAACAATTTCGACTGTTTGAAGATTGTTCGTTGGGCAATATTTTTTAGACAAAGAAAAGCTGTAATATTATAAGTAGCTTTGAAAATAAATATGATTTGCCTTATGTGGTTGAAAAGAGAACATTTTCAAAATACCCTACTTGTTGTTTTAAAACATTAAGACAATATGATGCATGTGATTTATTAAAACTATTAAAGTAACAAAAATAACAGGACATTCATATTCTCCATAAAAATTGCTTATATCTTGTCGCCTAAATAATTTAACTTCTGCAATTAACAAAAGTGTTTCTTCTCTTTTAAGTAATTGACATATTTAGATTTTTTCCAAATGCTAATTGTATATCAAAAACAAAACCAGTATTAAGGTGCAGTCGTTATTAGAAAATTATTTTCATATCTCTGCTAACTTCCAACAACCCAATTATGGGATTCTCCTATCATACATACTAATAAATTTGAATCTTTGGAGTTCTATCCGATGCAATTCTTGAATTATCTCTTCACAACTGTATATTGCAAACATTTCCTCAAAAGTTGTACTGTTACTGTCTGTTAATAGCACAGCAACTCTGATAGAATCTCTACCACAGGCTAAGAGTCTGTTAACTTGGAAAGTTGGTCTCGTTTAATCTCAGGGCTTGACATTATTATAATTCCAAATGGTTAGCAGAATAAGTAAGTAGTTTTAAGTATACAATCACTCAGCCATCCCAGAAATTCGTTTCGTTAGCTAGTAGATAAAATGCTTTCGGGGAGCATTTGTTGCTTTATAATATTTGAATGAAAGTGGTTCTTTTATTATCTCTTCATTCTAACCCAATAATCTGTTCCTTAAATGATTTTGAGTCCTCCCAATATTATTTTTTAAATGAAAATAATTCTGAATGCAAATTTTAATGTGCTACGTATTTCAAACGTTGTTCGGATTCCAGTAGAATTATCTTTAATCCGCCCATTAAGTTTGCATTAAATTTGTAGTACTCGTATTAAGTTAGGAGGGAAGTGAATTGGTAATGTTACCCCAAGAGCGGAAAATAAGTTTACACGAACCGAACGGTAGATTTATTTCAATGTCTTATAGAAGGCGCAATATTGATTTAATTTTGACATCTACGAGTAATATCCGCTTTGCGATCACAATTCGTGCTTTTATTGGGTTATTTTTCTACGTGAACGTCAGAAATTGTCAGATATACCAATGCAACATTGAACATACAAAACTATTGTTGTAAAAATGTTATTTTTTCCTGAAATTCAATATAAAACTTATTTACAACCGCATGAAATTAAGGATTGGTTCCCATCTATGCAAAGAACATTAGTTTCAAGAAGGAACTGTAGTTTCTTGGGAATATAAACTATTAAAATCAGTAGCTTCTATACACTTAACTTAAAACATTTATAATAGAATTTATTTAAAATACTGTCGGATAATGTTGTGCCTGACAGCTATCAATTATTGATAGAAATACATTATTTCATAATACCTAAATTTTGTCATGTCTGAGCGTCGAAGTTTTGAACCGACCTTGCGTAGTTGTACAGTGTGACCTACAAACTCGCAACTTTAATGTAACTTTATAATATACACTAGTGGTGGACCTGATAGACGTTGTCTATCAGCGGGTTCAGCAAACGTTTTTTCGATATTCGAATTTTCGATTTTTTGTATTTTAAAAAATATTTGGGGGTGCTGGGGGGGGGGGGGGTGAAATTTTGGGGTTATATGTTCTGATATGCAAGAAATCTTTAAAAATTTAAAAAAAAAATCGTCAAAAATTTTGCAGCGCCACCTACCGAGTCCAATTGTGAATCTAAAGCATCCAGGGACCCACTCAAACACACACAAAATTTCATCAAAATCGGTTTAGCCGTTTAGGAGGAGTTCAGTCACGTACACACGTACAGAAGAATTATATATGTAAAGATAGAATGATTTTTAAAACTGAATTGCAGCAGGCCCTGGACAGCCTGAATCAGTTGGCAGTACTGAAGCGTATTGTCTGTCTATGTCAAATGCGAGATTTTCAGGTTAAATTTTGCGTCAGTGTGTGTCAAATGACAAACAAAACCTAACCTACTAACCTCGAAATTTATATAGACTGACAATGCACTGCAGTACTGCCAACTGATTCGGGCTATCAAGGACCTGCTGCAATTGAGTTTTTAAAAAAACACGGTACTACATTAGAGTAACTAGTACAGTTTCTTATTGATGCGCTACTGAATATTCAAACAAGATACTTTCAAATATTTACGTAAGTAATCATTTATTGGTCTATAGTAATGTAAAATCTTTGTTATTCAGATATTTTAGTAAAATTTTATAATTATTAATATTTAATTTGTGTACCTAGTGCAGGTATTTACTTGCATTGATGATACAGTCGCGGCCAAAAAAACCGGGACAGTTTCTTTGACCTAATTTTCAAAATGCGAAAAGAAGTGCTGACACTGACAATTCTAATTAATAAATGTCTTCAAAAGTCATTGTTTATTGTAAATAATAACTTTTGATGACATTTATTAATTAGAATTGTCAGAATCAGCACTTCTTTTCGCATTTTGAAAATTAGGTAAAAAAAACTGTCCCGGTTCTTATGGCCGCGACTGTATAATAAAACTTCAACAAGTTTTTATATATTTAATTATATTTTAAGTCAAATTTCATTATTCGCGTAATTTTTCATCAAATAATTGTAAATGTTCACTTTATAATTTTAATCATTTTTTATAATCATTTGCCTTGTAATGTTTTTTCTTCCTTTCATTGCTAAGGCTTTCAAGAGTATGAATCATATTTAACTAAATAGTGTTTCGCTAGGGTTCACAGCTACATACAATATACCATTATGTACAATGAGCTATATCATAATTACATTAATAGCAATTTAGTCAAATATTTGTTCTGTGTTTATATTTGTATTCTTAATTTAGTCCCTTTTAATAGTAAGTAATTTAGCACTGTAACGGCCATATTACACACTGTATTGGTTTGGGTATTCTGTTCATATCTTATTTATAAGCCTTCGGATAATTTACATCCTGATATGAACTTATTTAGAAAATATTTCATTGTTTACTTTATTGCCTCTTCCCATTAAAAACGTTGTTTTAGTTAATTACGGTGTTATTCAATGGCATCCACTGTTACGCTTAATATATGCCGCAAATATTATCTTGAAAACCAACATTTTCAAGTAACTTACAATCTTCCATACCAACTTGCTGCAGGCTAAGTGCGTTGTTTGAACAATATCAAACTCAATTATATCATCAGTAGGCGACGACAAGGAAAACTGTATTAAAGCAACTGCGAATAGAATGTGAACAAGCTCATTTAGCAGATCCGTCGGTAGAGATCCCTAATCGAATAATAAAAGGATCTAAAAAAGGACACCTCCAGTTCAGTTGGGGGATCGCTTATAGCGGATAATGTAACTAAATTTTTCTCGTTTTGAAAAGACGCTTTTAGATAACCAACACTGTGATACCATTAGTAAAATTCGAAACACATTTTGCAAAATTAAACCAGTCGAGTATTTTTAAATTGTTTTAATTGATTTGAATATTTACAATCTACCTTTAACGTTTGAGTAAATAATGTAAAATTACATATGGTTTAGAATGACTGCCAACCTTATTCTCTTAATATCATTTGACTTGAGTTGCAGTTTCTTACTTTCTATTCACTTATGTCTAGAACCGCAGCTTATAACAGCAACCTTGTTCTTAGTCCTGTTTTCTAGTTAATATCGACTTTAGACTCAACACTTTCTGCTCTACACGTCCTAATAATCTGGCTCGTATGTCCTTATATACTGAATGGCTTGTAGCTTCTCTGCGTCTGATTTACTCAGGACTCAAGTATTGCATCCATATGTACAACCGTTAATCTTAAAATAGTTTCATAACTTTGGAAATTTTGCTTTAGGTTACATAAGGTATGATCAAAAAAATGTTCATCTAGTACAGCTTTGGAATACTCCCTAATTTATAAATACAGCTACATTTATACTTGGATGTCAATCTAATTAATATCTGATTTTTAAGTCAGTTGTAGTTGCATTCATAAATTAGGAACTATTCCATAGCGACACTAGATGATACCAATTTTTGATCACTGTAATGATCTAATTCTGAAAAACATACAATAGTAGATTATGCAATGAGGGATCTCTCCCTTGCACTGAACCAAAATAGCATTCTCTCCGAGTTGCATATACTATTTTTTCCACGTTGCAGGAAGATTTAAAACGAAAAACCTGTATTTTTAAACGTCATTTATTGACATTTTAGTTACAATCATTTTAATATTAATAGCCTATGGTAAATTTTAAAGTTGGTGGCACTGTAAGTCATTATGGCAAGAGCTCACAATTATGTCAAATTCGAGGTTAGCAGGTTAGGTTTTGCGTCAGTTTGTGTCAAAACTGACTCAAAACCTAACCTGATAACTTCGAATTTGACATAATTGTGAGATGTCAACCAATCCCCAATGCGCCTACTCAGGAAATCCATCATGGCCATGGTGTAACCATGGCCGCGATCGTATATTGTTGCTGGCACTCTCAGTCGATGTCAAATTCGAGGTTAGCAGGTTAGGTTTTTCGTCAGTCTGACACCAACTAACGCAAAACCTAACCTCGAATTTGATATAGACAGCGTCTTCAATAATACACTTCAGTACTACCGTTCATGCCCTTTGTGGGCCCATTTCTTATTGGTTGAATTTGAGGTCCGCCCACAATGCATCCATTCTGCGGAACATTACACCTTGTATTCTATGCACCATGCCATAAGCGACGTAATCAATTGTTGCCATTTGCCTCAATAATTAGGAATTGTTGTCTAAATTAGTAATTAAATCTTAACTATGGAAATAAAGTATATCTAGTGAATATACGATTCCAGGTTACCAGCGCTGCTAGTTAAGCGAAGCGATGTCAAACTATTGACATCCTGGTTTGCTCGTAGTAAAATGAGCACGTATATGTTTAAGAGTGTTCGCAATGCTATTTTTGTTTGACTGATTTCTTCGACGCAGGTAGATAATTTCGGGGTTGTTTTACCAGGTCATATTAAATTCGCCACGGTTCTTTGTTTTATTTACCCTACCGAACGCTTGAACAGTTTCTATTTATATTTAATGCAAGCTGCAATATTTTTCACATTTCAAAAATTCTAATATACTCCTTTTAAATTAAAGAAAAAGAAAGGACACAGTCAAGAATAGTACATATTTATTATTTAATAGCATTATAGTACCGCCAAACTATATAACTAAAAGTAAAATTACAACACATTTTCTTTATTTACCAATTATCTAAATTAAATTGTCACTTCAAATTATATTAATGTGGTTAGCTAAACGTTATTGTAATAATTAAAGAATAGGTTTTATTTCAGTACCTAGTAGTTTATATACATAATAAATACACACATCTTGAATTACTTATCCTTATTTACGAACGGTATAATAAGTTACCCATATCAAGTACCATTAGACTATCTTTTAGAATCAGATTCACTATCACTGCCTATATTTATAATTATTGGTCTAACTTTATCAATAACTTGTTCTCGATCCCAGTATTGGTTAATACGAGGATGGTTTGACGGGACGTGCGACTCGACTACTAGTACCCCCTAGCGGTTAAAATGAACAACATTTTCGAGTTTCGCCATGTTTTTTATACTGACAAGTACAGTTTAGTTGATCTGTGGCGTTCACTTAAGAAATTGCAACGGTTTAAAGACGACGCTTAAATGGAAAATCCTAAAATGGATAAAAACGCTATTCGTGGTGCTATTCAATATTTGTTTTTTAAGAAGCTAAACACGACTGAAATTTTGGCTGAGATTCAGCAAACATTGGGTGACAATGCCTCTTCTAAAGCAACGATTTGTCGCTGGGTTGCACGATTTAAACGTGGTGATTTGAGCAATGAAGATGATGAACGACCAGGACCATCAAAAACGGTAACAACCCCGGAAACAGTCGATCAAGTGCATGATATTGTTTTGAAGGACCGAAGAATAAACATTGACGAGATAGCTAGGATCGTAGGCATATCAACTGAGCGCATACATCATATTTTGCACGTAGAATTGGGCATGTCTAAGCTGTCAACAAGATGGGTGCCGCGCTTGCTGAATGCTGATCAAAAACGAGAAAGAGTGCGATCATCAAGCGATAATTTGAAGCTGTTTAACAAAAATCAGGTTGATTTTCTGCGTCGCTTTGTTAAGGTCGATGAAACTTGGATTCATCACTACATTCCCGAATCAAAATGCCAATCTCAACAGTGGAAACATCATGGCAGTCCTCCACCAAAGAAGGCGAAGTCGTTTTCATATGCCGGGAAAGTAATGGCTACGATTTTTTGGGATTCGAAGGGGATACTTCTCATCGACTATCTCACAAAGGGCAAAACCATCAACGGAACATATTATGCTGCACTTTTGGACCAACTAAAAGCAGCAATTGCTGAAAAAAGACCCGGAATGGTTCGAAAAAAGGTGCTCTGTTGTCATGATAATGCCCCCGCCCATTCCAGTCGCATTGTTCTTGAGAAATTGGATCAACTTCGCTTCCAGGTTATCCCCCACCCACCTTTCTCGCCAGATCTTGCTCCGAGTGACTTTCACCTATTCCCGAAGCTCAAACTTTTCCTTGTCGGAAAGAAGTTTAAGACGGACGAAGAGGTAATTGCTGCAACGGAGCAATATTTTGACAGCCTTGAAGAAGATCACTACAAAACAGGCATAATGGCACTTCAGCGTCGCTGGTCCAAGTGTGTTGATGTACGAGGAGAATATGTTGAAAAATAAAAAAAAATAATGCTCTAACTCATGTTTTTCATTTCGAGTCTCACGTCCCGTCAAATCATCCTCGTAATGTTGTCCGTATGCTTCACACTTTTAGTCCAAATCTCTTCCGTTACCGTATTTAAGGAATCTTGCCACACCTTTAGCACTTGATCGCGATCGTAACCATTTTCACCAATATGTCGGTTCTAATAATTTTCACAGACGGGATTAAATTGACAGTTTTACGAGGGTAGACGCAGCACTTGGTGGCCATTTTCTTGGATAATGTTGTCGACAACAATAGTTTTCGGTTCTTCGTGTAATTTGGCAAGTCAGTAATTCACTTTTCAAAGAATTTTCTGGAAAACGGATTTGTTTTTTTTTCGCAGCCAATTAATTAGGTCCTCTTTTTTCAATTACTCGTGGGTTAATCGTCAATCGTCAGTGAATGATAAGGGGGGGTCGTTATCCATGACAATAACATATGGCTTAAATTAGGCAGTAACTGATTTTTCAATCATTGTATAAATAAATCTCCGTCCATATTGTTATGATAATATGAACTCTTCGAAGTTGAAGAAAAAAATTAGCTCGCACCTTCCACAAATTCATTATTTGTCCCTGCATGTAATATTGTGTAACGTGTTCCTATGTCACAATCGTCTTTAACGAACTTAATAGAATCGTCTTGCCAAGATCTTTTTAATCCACCTTTAAAAAAAATACAGGTTTCATCCAAGAGCACGAATTGATAACTTTCGTTGCTGAACTGTATACAATTTCTTAAGAAAGCCGTTCTTTTTGTAACCACATTACTTCTTTCGCATATAGCTAAAATTCCGCGACTAATATCTAAAATTTGTCTTTCTTTTAGTTCATGTAAAAGGGCATTCTAAATAAAGTTCTCTTTTACTTCATACATGTGATATAATACGTGTCTCACTTTTGCTTTCTGACCTTCTGGAACATGTTTTCAGACATTTGCGTTTTTATATTTCACTAATTATTGTTGGTATCATTCCTTATCTTCTGACTATTTTCCACTTAGCACACTTTTTAATTTAGATTCACTAATTTGTAGAGCATCTTTGACACGTTTATGCACTTGCAATACTAATAGTATAACAGCAGCGGCCCGAAATTATTTTTTTTGATAATGAAAATAATCGTAGATACTTGAAATCAACTCGTAAACTACGGTGAGGCATTTTTGTTACCACTCAATGGGCTTGAGTCCGAATATTTGGCGAAACGAATTATTTTCAATACTCAAAATTTGCAGTAATTATCAACTCGTATTACTGGTCTATGTATAACTTTCACCAAAGAAATATTGTAATGAGGTAAGGGCAAATAGCCAAAACCATTGCCTTAATTGTAAATTCTAAGAATTTAAAATCAACAACGTTTCTGTAACGTTAACGATGAAGTGCCCCAACAGATTTCGTGCTTTACCTATCATCATTATACAGTAACAATGCAGTAATAGTTTTATGTTCTATGAATGCAGTGGTGGAAACAAAAGGCAATACAGTGCATAATTTAGTCTAATAACTAAGTCACTTCGAAGCTATATCCATGGCAATGGAATTTTAAGCACTATAGTTGTTAATTCGCTAAACGTACTATCCACAATTTTTTTGAAAATTTCTGCGAAGATAGTAAAAACCATAATAAACACACCTTGAATTTTTCAAATTCACAGATACATTAATAAATAAGTTTAGGAACTAAGCTAAGACACTGATTTTGTTTTTCACAGCCGCTCTTGTTCAAAGGTTTTTACGATCGCACTGTATTAGTATGTAACGTAGTGGATTATTGATAATAAGTTTTGCTAATTGAACTGTATATTGTAACAATTGATATTACATTCAATATGCCTAATCTTCTATCATTTCTATACCATTTGACAATGAGACCAGAGCCATGGCTTTATCTCCTGTACTTACCAACCGATTTGGATTAAACTTATTACAAGGATATTTAATAATTTTGGTTTGACAGACAGATATAATCAAACTGGCCGACTTCCGGTTTCACCGGAAATGTCATTAATTTTGATTTTTTTAATATGAATTGCCTTGTATACTTTAAGTTTCTCGAAATCTACATTTAATTTTTTTCTCAAGAAACACGTTTTGCAAATTTTATTCGTTAATGAACGATTTGCTATCGATCTATTTGATGAAATAGTAATTATTATGAGTTACTAAAGTCAATTAGAATAGATTTTCTATTTATTTAATCTATGATAAAAAATTAAATTTGAAAAAAAAATCTTGTTTTAAAATGAAAGTTTGGCCAGACTCGTATGTAATTTGAGCCGTATATTCCAAAAAACATAAAATATACATGATGATCTATTTAAAAAATCAAAGTTATTGTCACTTCCGGTGAAGCTGGAAGGCAACTATTTTATCTATATTCATCCTTCAATCGGAAACTATATCTAGTATTCCCTTTTCGAATTTAATCCAAATAGATTCATAAATAAAGGAGATATTGCAATG
This sequence comes from Agriotes lineatus, assembly GCA_940337035.1. Taxonomy (NCBI): domain Eukaryota; kingdom Metazoa; phylum Arthropoda; class Insecta; order Coleoptera; family Elateridae; genus Agriotes; species Agriotes lineatus. The sequence goes on along the minus strand of OW679195.1, from coordinate 94,079,718 downwards.
GTTTAATGCCCTCAGCAATTCTGGTTGCATAACTAAGACGAAAATGAAATCAAGCTTCAAATAGGCACAGAATTGAAATATTGTTTATTGCAAAATTAAACTAATTGTTATACACTAATAAATGTACAAGATATGACTAGCAGTAGCTATAATTTTATTGACATAGGTTAGCATTAGATTAAAGCTGTAACGAAAGGGTTACGTTTAACTTAAATATTCATAAACTGTGCTCGTTATGGCAAATGCTCTTAATTTATGTGAACCGACAGAGTTAACATTGAAAAGTCAAAATAATAGTATGAATTTAATATATTACAGAGGTGTTTTGAGACGTTCGAAAATGATATGAAGCGGTAAGAGTTAAATTTTATAAGACCAGCAAAACGCTAACACAGCTGAAAGGTGAGAAGCGATGTAAAGGAAGCATATAATGCAAAGAGCATGATAAGGCCACGTAAGTTAGAACAATAGTGCAGGGCTAATCAAAACTCGTGAAAACAGTGCAATTAAAACGAAAGTGATTAAAGGCAGAGATTTAAGTTACAAAGTGATTGACAGTTATCGACAACAGTTTAGTTTCTAAGTAAAATAATTGTATCAAATCTTACTTCCACAACCATTATTGATGTATACTTCCATAGCAATTGATGTATCAGTTGCTAAACAATTGATGTATTAGTTGCTAAGTTACCTGATGTTCATTTTTTATTGTTGTCAACCCAAGCCATGAAAAATTGAGCTGTATGCAAGTTTGGCTCACAGAATATTCTAAATTTTTGAATATAAAAGTTTTCTGTTCAAGCCGACAAGTTGTTTTTAATTATCTTCAGTGTGCAGTGTATCTGTGTGTGCTAAAATATCACAGTGAAGAGGGATCTCTGCTGCAAGATTTGACCAAGTGTGTTCAACATCGGGGCTGTTTTCTACGAGTTCCGGAGCAGAGGTCGGCTGAATTTGTATTCAGCGTGGAGGGGAGAGCGTCCAGAGAGCAGAAGCCAGGAATAATCCAGATTTATGTAATCACCGTGGCGTCAATGAACATTGTATCCAGCGTAGGAAGCACATCTTATAAGGTAAATTCCAACAGGAAAGCATATCCGGAGGCCCATTAGCCTTGGGCTGCTTCAAGAATAGACAACTTACAAGGTCCAGAGAGAGTTTTCCAGTCTCAGGGTCGTTCCGGAAGATTTTTATTACGATAGCGTCGTTTGATTTTGCGGGTGGCGACATATTTTTACACCAGAACCGGAAATTGAAACAGTTGCCGAATCGGCGTCCTTTTGACGTCAGAAAAATTCAAATTGCACTAATTTGTGCGATCATTCATTTCTGTTTACACTGTCAGATGCAAAAAAGTCGGGTATTTGCCATACTTGAATAAAATTTATACTCAACAGTAAATGCTATACTGGGTGTTAAAACCTAACCCTCGCAAATTAAGCGTTTTCTCATGCAATAGCCGGAGCATTATTTAAATAAGTTGCCAATGAACAATATAGTAAAGGCAATAAACCATTTTTTTGCTAATAAATAATTGCACAGCATCAATTTTTAAATAAGCCCTGAGATTTTACAACTTTTAAAACCTATATTAAAATAATAATTCATTGTATTTGTGTTGACTCGCCGTAATTATTTATTTATTTTGACCCAAACTGAGTGGTCATTTCAATATATAAGCATGGCCCTAGTCTCATTGTCACCCTTGTGTACTGCAAAAACCTATTTTCCGACCCATCTACCTCAACAGATCATAAAATTATAATGACTCTAACGGAAGTTTAATATGCACTTCTCAGCGGCATTTAGTCGTCCAATAATTTACGCAAACACTATCCATTCAGTATCTGACCTACAAGTAACGCCTTTGTCTCGTAATTATTTCCTATTACTGTTATCCTCTTTGGTGCTATCTTCCAGAATAATTTTACTGACTGAGGATAGACCTAAAGCCCCAGGACACGAGCCTTCCACACTTATTTCATCATCAATGCGGTTATCTCCTTGGTCTTTATACCTCTATAATGCAAATGCATAAGTGCGGTTGTGATTTTTGCCAACTTGTAACATTTTTATTTACATCTGTATAACTGCTAATTTTCTCTTATTGTTTCAGGTAATAATGCGAGGTCGTAGTGCACTCATCTGTTTACTAAGCATGGTGAGTTCAACATATTAGAAATTTCGAACTTAAAAAATGCAGGTCTTGTATCTGTAGAGCGTATTGTTTAGAAGATAGTATTGCCTGCAGAAGAAATATTGTGAAATGTTCATTTTGCTTCTTTGGAATTGTTTTAAAATGTAAATTATGATAAGAGTCATATGAAAATAATTGTTTTTACAAGGTATAAGATTGATTCATTAAATGCAATAATCTGAAATGTAAATAACAATTTTTAGTTTAGGTATAACATGCAGGGTCTTCTTTTTTTCCCGATAAGAAAATATATTGACTTTTTCCACTCCTTAATAAGTTACAGCAATTTTAAAAATTTTTGGTGCTTTCTAAGTTTATTGAAAATTAGAACTGATATTAGGTTGCGATTTAGTACACTTGAAAGAAGATCGAAAAATAAAAATTCAACTTCTCGGAGACTTAGCCTCTTAAGAGTGTACAATGGCTTTATCGGTCTATTTTGATCAGAAGAGTATCTCCTAAGCGTGTCCCGTTCTGTTAGAAACTGAAATACAAACAGCATCTTAATTATAAAGTAAAATTTTACCTCGAAAGAATGTAGGATCTCTACGGAGCGACTTGCGGTCCCATGAGCGTTGTTAAGGAACAGCTTGCATGCAGGCAGGATACAAGCTTATCTTTAAGCTACAAATCAGTTCTGAATACGTAACTCTCGTCAGTTTCATAATGTCTAGTGGAAAAAAAACTAATAAAAATCAAAAATTTCCCAAGCCGCTCAATATTCAACTAGAAGTTGTCAAAAGGATGACCTTTCAATTTACGCAAATTGATTCGGCTCCATATGTTAAGAGAAAACCCTATTCTTGATGCCTTCACTACTTGTGTTTTCGCTTATTGCTTTAAGTTTTTGTCACTGGTTATTTCTGCCCCCAAGTAATTGAATTTCATCACTTGGTCGATGACCTTTCCGTCCACTTCCAGTTTACAACGTATCGGTCGGTTCCCTTGATATCGTCATGCATTTGGTTTTTTCATTATTAAAGATCATATTGTAATGTAACAGTTTTATTGAAGTCGTTTTCGTTTTCGGCCAGGAGTACTACCTAATCAGCACACCACACCATATGGAAGTAGGTATTGTCCGCTTTGTATCCCAAGCTATTTGGCAGTTTTCTTCTACTTCTTCTTCATTCTTCTTAATAGGCTATAAACCTGTTCTAAACTAGTTTTTAGTGTCATTATTATATCATACAAAAATTAATTGAATAAGTAAGAGCTCAGTAAGTCGCCTTTATTATTTAATATTATTTCCTTCATTATTTGAGATGTATTTTGAAGCCTTGCCATGCCAAACGCTTAGTTACCGACAGTTTAACAGAGTTAGATTGTTCGAATTAGTGTTGGACTAAGTCTTGTTGCAATTAGATATATCTCCTTATTGTGCGTCCAAATAAAAAACTGCAGTACGTTCGTAGTTAAATTTTCCGTAATTTTTCGATTAAATTATTCCCCCCGGTGAAATTTGTCGGGAGTAGCAAATCAGATGAAGCATACGATAAATATAACGGGAAACGGCGACCCGCATTCATGTAAAATGGTAGCAGGGTTGGTGTTGGTGCCAGTATCAGCGATGACCTGCAATGCGTCAGCACCCTCGCATCCCTCGAGGCTCTATCTAAATAATGGAATTCGCAACCACGAAGTGAGCTTTTATTGCAGTAAAACGAAATCGGTTACCTTTTATTGCCCTTAAAAACACTCAAAAGGCCTCGTTATCTATCTCAAATGCTGCGTTCTGGAGTTGGACGTCCCTCAAACATGATGAATGGCAGCATTCAGGCATGGGCCCCTTAGAGCATTTAGCATTTATTTCAGAAATTGAATCTTTCAGTTTTGGACTTCTAGTGGATGTGGAACCTTTTAAACGTTTGAATAGACCCTATTTTACATGTTACTAAAAGAAGCGAGTAAAAATATCTTGGTGGGTCTTCAGTAAGAATCCGAAGCAGAAGTTGCAATGTGAGCAACTCCGTTTAATAATTTATTTCTTATGATTAAAATATCATCAATTCCAAACACGTTATAGAACATCGTTGACATTAAGAAATAGAAACCATTAAATAAATAGGAATTTACTTTTCGTTTTCTTTAAGACAAACAATTTACTACTAAACAGATATTTCATGTATTCTGGGTTTCTACATCAATCATCTCATATTGTGCTGGTAATGACAATACGTCCTGCAATTCGGGAATTACTTTCACACCCTTTCTCTGGAATATATTAATCACCTCTGGCGTGTAGTTTAACGATTTTTTGAATTAATGAGTTTGTTATGATTCAGCAGAATTATGTTGGATATCTTGATATACGCTTTACTTCCTGGCTCCTAACGCAATTTACCAATATGGAGTCAAAAAGTCCTACTAGAATATTTTTCTCTGCTTAATTTATTTCTATATAACATAATATGTAATAACAATTGCAGACATTCACTTTCAAGTTTATCTATTTTATAAAATGTTAATACATATATCATGAATCTGACACTCTAACTAATATATCACATTATTTTCAGTTTATTATTAAAGATCTCTTTATTTAATTGGACGTTAATTACTCCTCGATGGTTTTCTGACAATATTTTTCATCCAATTACCTTTGAGTAACTTGTCCTTTTTCCATTGATGTATCAGTTTCTTTGGCATATAACGAAACCACCACCATTTATCTTCTCCTGTAGTTTCTGTATGTGTGTGTAGTTAGATGCACAATTTTTCCCACAGTTTACTTGTGCGCTCATTTCGTTATTCACTAGGATGTTATCCCATGTAATAATAAAAATGTTTAGAGGGCTGTAAAGATTACAACCTTTGCTTGAATATGAACTTAACAGGATTATTAGATTTTCATTTCTTCTGTCAACGTTTAGTAAATGTTATCACACTTATTTAGTTGTTTTTCAAGGATGTAATTTTATCTTAAAGTAATAATAACAATAATTTTGCAAACTCGTCATCTCGTCAGGAAGTTTCTCTCGGTATAGAACTACGCTAATGGCTGGATGGCGTAAATTTCCCGTCAGCTATTAGAGTTTACCACCAATCCAAGGCTGAGAATTTAAATTTAAACTAGATAAATAATAATAATAAAGGTCTGTATCGTCAGCACAGAAAAAATAATAAAACTAAAGCTGACCAAAGGCGAAGTTCAGAAAACATCAGAGAAGTGATGAATCTGTTTTTCCACTAGTCTTAATTGCCTCATATTTGTGAAATAATTTTTTCTATTAAAAAGAATATGGCTATATATTTTTTTTTCAGTTCTTTCTCTATTTTCCTAGTATTTGCCTGGTCGTTATTTATATTTTACCTCGAACACTGGTTGCATTTGGATCTGCATCGATCTCTTCGGCAACAGAAAAAATTCTTCTGGAAATTCGACTTATTTCAAAAACCAAAATTCTAATATTATTGGGAATTTTTTGCAAATTAATTATAGTACTTGTAATTTTAATATACTTTCCTTGTAAGAGTAAACATTTTAAACAAAATTATAAAAATGCAATATATGGAACCTTATCTACATGGAAATCCTCTATGAAAAAAGCGTACTATCGAGGAGAGGAAACGTCGCAGGAATACTAATTTTTTGTTTTTAGCATGCTGAAATTGTCTTCAAGATTTTAGCTGGTTCTATTAGGTGTAAACCATAAAATAACTGCCTAGAGCAGAGGTGCGCAAACTAGGGGGCTCGCCTCCATACGGTGGCCCGCCTCTATACGGGGGCCCGATAAATGATGCCGTCACTGAATGTACACGAATTGCCAGTAAGAGACCAGCCCACAGATCGCATTGAATTAATTATATGTTTAGTTGCTGCTGGTCCACGCGTGTAGATGGTAATATCCAGAGTATTTAGAAATTATAATAGTTAATGCAAAACAACAACTATTTATTTATTTTAACAATATTTAATAATTTCCACAAGCAAAGGTACATAAACTTAGAATGGCATGCACAAATAAGCATATATAGTGTGCAATAATACAACAAGTGCATTAACAATTAAACGCTCTCTGGTATTTCGACAGACCTTTGTGAACAAATGCAGTTATTAGTGACGAGGGTTAGAAACGCGCTAGACGAGTTCTGAACACGGAATCACGCAGTCGAATGCAATAAGCCGAATGTTGTAAACCGAATGAATGTCACCGAAGGAATCTTACTGAATATGGAATTGTCGCAAAAGGGTTTAACGCTCTCTGCAGTTTATCCTTGGAACTCCCGCTGTTCGCAGATGTCGTAAGGTCGCCGAGAATTTAGTTTGTGGATGCAGTTCTTCACTCGCGACACTAATTTATGACACTAGTTATTAACTTGCAAGTAGCGGTACATCCAAAATTAGTCACCAACTGATTTAGGCTAAACAGCTTGCCGATCTGTAGTTTTCACTTTCATGATTTCTTGCGCTGCTTTTGTGGGCTTTTGCGTGGTAATTTATGGACGCTACACGTAGTCGGGTGTCCGCTACATACATGTGAATACAAAAATCAACTCTTTTGTCCTTTTTTGCGGCATACTATTACTCATAATTATCATCGGTACGGAACCAAAGTTTGTACTTCAAAAAAATGGGACGCATCCCTGGGCTAAAGAGCAAAACCCCAAGGGAAGAGGCTAATAAGAGCATCCTCAAGAAAATTAATGTAAATCAACCTTCGAAAATTAATATCGATAAACATGTAAGAAGAACAGGTAGATGAATCTAAAAGAAGAAGAATACTAAATAATTGACGTATCACGTATCATGTATTGTTTGAATTCTAAGCAGTTATTTTCTGTGATAACAAGAAACCGCTGAATCTGTTATGTATATTTACATTAAATTTTCTACAGCAAATGGTAGAATTGCCTTTGCAATAAATATGCGTTTTACAAATATGTATGCTGAACTATCAATGTATGCAGTGCCAGGGGCTGAATAAGCAAATATTGAGTCAACGAATATTATGTTTGTATTATTAATCGGCAAACACACATTTCAAAGGGCCAAGAATTTAACTACATAATATACACTTTATTGGAAAATAGTAAATGTGTAAACAAAAATAACTAAATTCCATCACATCGTCATTCCTTGCTGAGAATGAAGCGAAAGTGTAAAACTAAGAGAAACTAATTTCTCAGGCGAATTACTTGTTCGACGTTTAACTACTCGACAGCCACATAAAACATGTTGTTATCTGCACCCTACAGGTTCGGTAAAAGCAAATTAAAATCAACAGAACAATGTCATTTACTGGTGCCTAATCTAAATTAACACTCTTCCCATTCGTTTACCGCTTTGACATAAAATAATTCGCCAACCCTCTTTTCCACTTTATTCCTACATCAGCTTTTATGCAGGTCTAAGATGAAAATTGGTAACTGAAAACGTTTTTATATGCACAAATGCAATTTCACTGCAGTCTAAATTTCGACAGAAAAAAATTACGTAGTGGGAAAAATAAAGCATTAGATACTGTAACAGATTGTCGTGGTTTTTTAGTGTGCGTGAACATGAGAATGTGTTCCATTACGATTGAAAATTATTATTTTAATCGCGTGTGTTTAAAATAATTTAGTATGAGTACACCCTCCAAATAATGTAGTACTGGGAAAAACACGTTTTTGCGATTCTTTAATGAAGTGTAAAGTTTCTAATCTGTCTGTGCGTAGAATAACATTGTAAAATTAGCGTATATACAGTTTTTATTACTATAGAGAGACTGTCTCTGAATATAATATACTCTAATAAATTTGTAAAGTTACCTGTATGTACAAGTACATGACGATAAAAGCAAGAAATTTAAACTACCTTACGGTTAGAGTTACCGAAGGGAATATTTAATTAAGCCATCTTGAAATTATTTTGCGTCTTTATAGCAAATAAATACGTATATATTTTAAAAGAACAAGAGTTATACCATACATTTCTGGAGAAATATCCTGTTTGTAATTTATCCACATATTCCACATTTACGAGGGTGCATTTCAAATCCTTCACGTTAGGAGAATGTCGAGAATAACTACATCCAGGGTGCAAGGTCTGTAGTAAGTAAAATCTATAATAAATTTGTAAACAAGCCAAATCAAAAATTGGACTAAAAGTGGACTAGATGTTCTAGACGCATATTCTGGACAACTACCACTAGATCATAGCGTTAGTGATACTGATTTACATAATGTTTTCTATTATTTTAATGTGACGATTGTCAAGAGTTTTCTACTGATAATTTTAATGAAGGGTTTCAGTTTTTTTAACGACTAGAATCAGAGTTTGTTTAAATGGATCAGAAAATCGCCACAATTTTCGTTTCAGAAGTAATCGCCAACGAAGTAAAAAACCAATTTATTGTAATTTTTATAACAAAGTTATGAAAACACCCTACTGAAAATCGAAATATTTTAACTCTGAAAGTTCTGTGGTCTTACCTTTTCTTGACTTAAAACACACAATCCAAAGCTTTGTTTTCCTGGCGGTATCCGAAGAAATATAAGACTATTATGTACATGTAAGCCAGAAGCTATATCTGACCTTTTCTAAAATTGTGGAATGCTTATATTGAATTTATTTTAAATATAAATTTCAGTGTATTTCGTTTTTGATCTTTGGGGGAAATTGGAAAATCTCTAACAAACATCAAAGTTAGAAATACATTTTTAATCTTGTTTTGCTTTTCCGTTTTTAGATTCCAGAACCTAACTGAAAACTTACAAAAGGTTTTTTTTTTTTAATAAAGGGAAACCAAACTAGTTAACCTTTCAATGTTACTGCTTTTTTATACCGATGGGGCCAAAATTATATAAAACAGCAATGAGATAATATGAACAAGAAAATAGAATTGCTTGGCTAAGAAAGAGATAAACATAGAAGCAATTATTCGAATAGGATCAACGCTCATTTTAATTATACATATGTCAGCTAAAGATGCCTACTATTTTTTTTGTATGGTCATCTCTTTCTTACTCAAGTATTCTATTTTGTTGTTCATGTTATATCATTGCTGTTATACAGATTATGGCAGGCAACTAGGACCATAGCAAAAGCAAGGGGACTTTACATGTGGCCATAATTGTATTTAAAAAATTTAAAAATCCAATATATACCTTGTAGCTTGTATTTATAATGATCCTAACGACCTACCGCTATCGTATTTTGATTGTTCGTTTGTTAAAACCACGATGGCCACATTCTCCCTGCTTTTGCAATGGTTCTAGTAGCCTGCCGCATTCTGTATACAGATTGGTGGTGGGTAGTGTGAACATAGGCAGTGAAATGAGCTAGAATAGAGTTTATGGGCTTTGTTTGCGTTAGACAGAAATAGATATTGTAATTGATTGCATATAATAAGGTTAACTTATTTTACTAATACAAGGCAAGGGTTTGATATAATATTAAAAAATTTATTAAAATATTTCATTACTATTAAATTTACAAAGATGAATTTGGGTATAATAAAAGGATATCAGAATTGTTAACATGTATTTTGTAAAATACTGGAATAAAATTTGAATTCAGTTGAACAATGAAAAATAAGAAACAGAAAGGTTCTAACATGATTTAAATGATATAGAAAATGATATAGAGTGTTGAACTGTAAAAAATATGCAAAAACTATATCACTAGGGAGATATTAATTTTATGTACACAAATAAATTGTGATAGAAAAACATGTAATTTTTGTAAAAGGCTGAAATTTTGAAATAAACCCTTTCCTAATGTGATTTAGTTGATCTGTTTAGTGTATGCCAAATTGTCGAGAACGAAAATAAAGCGAATATATAAACAAGCATTTTGTATAATGAAGATATGGAGAAGATATGTGTATGGTAGCAGGACCATAATTTGGAATACTACAGGCATTGAAGTAATTTCTGGAATTGGATGTTGAACTTAGTCTATTGTTAATTAATTACATCATGTGAATTGGATAGCATGAGCTACCTTCACTGGAAGTAAAACGCATCAGGTTTCTGGAATGGACATATTGAGAATTGGAATGGATTTTTCATCTAATAGTATTATACTTTGCTGAGATTCTTATTTGAGTGACGTTTTGTGAATTGCACCAGATCAAGGTTCACATTATTTGGTTTGTCGGCGTATTATTTGGAGGAGACACGTTTTATTTACTGCTGGAGGATCGTGACGGGGTTCGTGTTTGTTGAGTTGTATACTGATTGAAGATTTGGGAAAGAGACATTCTAGAGGGTGTTTGCGGTTCCTGACAGTTGGCTCAGTCTGTACTGGGGTTAGTATGCAGCTTGAAGAATTTCTGTTAGCTGTTGGTATGCAGTTGGATCATTGAAAAGTGAAGTGAGGTAATTAAAAAGGGACTACTTACTATTGCATGTTTATTGAATGACAGGTAATGTAAGAGGGAGGTATTTGCGGTAGATATTCCACATACATAATTAGAAGTGACACTGATGTTCATAGAAATTGTCAAAAGTATTTGACGTAAATTTTAATTAAACAAATGATTTTTCAGGAATACTAACAGTCTTGATATTTCGTGAACCGACCTGTTTGTTTGAGAGTAATCGTGTTCTACTGCGCTAGAAATATTTAATAACTTAATATTAACGATTCATATTAAAGGGCATATAAAATACTTGAATTCATCTTAAATGAGAATTTGTCTTAACCTAAATAGAAGTCGTACAGTCAAACGTAACATATAAAGAATATCAAATAATGGTCGTAATGTACAATAATTACGTATACAACTCATATTGCAGTGTGGAACGTGAGGCAAGTAAAAATTAGAATTAGTAGATCATTACAAAGCGAATTGTAATTTAACATTAAATAAGTAAACCAAATTGGATATTAACAATCAATACAAATTATATGGTTTTCTGAAAACAAAACGCCTTGATTCTGTGGATACTAGATGCTAAGCACATATTAGTCTATTTCTGTCTAACGCATACAAAGTCCATAAACTGTATTCTAGCTCATTTGATTGCCTATGTTCACATTTTTTACTACCAATCTGTATAATTATGGCCGCATCGGTACAAACATTCCATTCTACAAGTAACATTAGGAAAACGGTTTTTGGTCGACAAACTCTACCACTGGAGTGCATCTGACATTTCCTTCTCTTTGTGTAGTTTTATGTTCGAAATGGCCATTAAATTTATATATGCGTTGACAAGTAATTAAATTTCTACTGAAATTAACATCACGGATTCGCCGTCGTGTAAATTTATTAAACTTCAAACTCATAAAAAAGTATTGCTTCCATTACTTGTACAAATAACTATTTAAATATTGCGATGACAAGAAAACACCACGTTGGGCCACCATTAATATGGAATGGTAATACCACTCTACATTTAAATCCTATATTTATTTACTTTAATATTATGTAATGCAATTTAAGACTAATAGGGTGGGGGTCGTTAATCTAGTTATCTGTTCTTTGATATTCTAATTTTATATGAATTTTCAACTATTGACTGCTACTAAATGTTAGTTTGACTTTCAGCAACTATCAAACAATAATCAAATCAAAATGACAAATATTCTTTCTACTCACAAATCAAAGACTTAATTCACTAAAGTAAGTACTGCGTTATATTTATTTCAAGTATTTAATGGTCATTTGTTCAATATGCTTCTATAGGACTAATTAAAAACCTACCTGATTTCCTCTTATTTCACTGTTATTCACATTTAACACCATTGCTCCTGACGTTCACAGCTAAGCTCATTAACAGCGGAACCTCGATACTCCTCCAACCAACTCGAACACGTCCAAACCCCAGGCTCCTGCACGTTATCGTCAATCGAACAGTCTTCTGGTAAGTTTCCACTAACAGATGGTATCCAAACTAACTTCCCATTGTTCGCAGCTCATACCTTGTAGTAACCAACCCAAATCAATCAGCTACACTGGCAACTCCTTTCAAATGATTGACCCATCCTCCGTATAATCACCAAATCCAGTAATTAGTATAACTTATTCCTTGTATATAGTAAATCAGCCAATTATAATTAAATATTATTTTATTCTTCTTGCATCTAATTAAACTATATTCCATTGTCTCTTCACTTGTATCATTTCATAATTATACTTTCACTTAATTTCACCTCGCAGATTTGTTAAATACCTTTTTATTTGTATTCGACCAAATTATTAGTAGCTTCAGCGTACTTATGCGAACGTTTTGTCCGTCCGTCCGTCCGTCCGTCCGTCCGTCCGTCTGTCTGTCTGTCTGTCTGTCTGGATCGCCTGTAACTTTCGAACGGCTACAGATATCGAAATTTTGAAAGGGGGCAAAGTTGTTGCTAAGGTCCCAAGCACCTTCATGCGCTATTTGGTTTTGGCGAAAGGTGGCGATTTTCCACTTTGCAAAATTTCCAAGCATTGTAGCACAGTGGCGGCTTGTCCACTTGGCGCCATCTACAGAAGTTCGGTGGTCACGTTTTGAACTACACATTCTGGGTGCACTATAATACTTAATGTTTTCGCAGTGCTGAAGCTACTCTTTAGACCTGTACTTGAGCAGTTTATTTATACAAATAAAGGCAAAATTTCCAGTTTTTATTAAATCAAAATTAGTTTTTCCAAAAATATGTCTACATTTTATGAGTTTGTTATTATCACTATCTTAACCAAATTTTAAAATTATGCTAGTTACAATTATTAATGCACTCTTTTTTAAAATTAAATGTTCTGAGTTTTACCTACTACATGCTATATTCTAGTGGTAAGCATATTTGTCACATGATAACATTATATTATCTTTCATATTAACTTTCACCACCCTGATTGAATACTCAATTGCTATAACTTAACAAAATTAATTATAAATTGTCTCAAATTTAATTTCTATTACTCAATTTAACTTAACCAACAATCTTTTTCAAAATTTTCTAAATTTGATTGTATTAAGTGACCTATGTGTATCATAATAATATATTGCAATTTTAAATTTAAAAACCTTCGCATATCATATAAATGTGATTAAGCATTTTATAAATTTATCGTGCATAAATATACCGAAGGGAGTTTTTTCAGTTGGTTTAAAATCAACTATGAACTATCGTCAACAGTCGCTCTGGCAATATCTAACATAAGTCAGCGTTAAATCTACAACTCACTACATAATAATTTTAGTAGGACTTTATAGTTTTTCCAGTCCACGTCGTACTTCAATATCGTGAAACTAGGAAATTTAACGGATGTAGAAAGCGCGTCAAGTTTCGAATAATCAAGCTTTAATTTAGACCTATGTTTAGTTAGGCCACATACAGTTCTCCATCAGGAGCTAATCTCGTTGATCTCCAGGGATTAATGTCTGGCAGAGCAGACTTACAGCAAGGGACTAAAAGGATAACTTTTCCTAGTACCGAAGCCGCAGTATCTTGGATACGTAATGTTCGAAATTTATATCCTGGAATTTTGCTCAGGAATTTTTTTAAAAAGAACTGCACGCGCTTAAACGCATTTTTCTGTCTTAGGAATTTTTATTGGCAACTCAAAGAAATTCTTTCCGTTCCACTAGAGAACTAAAATCCACACTCACTACATTTTATTAGCGGAGTCGGTGTATAATTTGGAAGATCAGATCGGAAGCCCGTAAAAGTGGCTATAAAAACAGGACAAGAACTTTCGCTTCAAGAAATTATTTAATTTGACATAAAAGCCAACCCTTTTAGAGCTTCCTTGTTTCCAAATACGGAACTTTAACAGTTTAAGGAAGAGAATGTCTTAACATAAATTGCTTTTAACGTTTAAAGAGTTTAAGAATAGTGGTAAAATCAATACATTATTCACGGTTGATACATTTATTGGGCATTTCATGCTTCCATACGTTTGGAAAAATTTGCTATGTTTATATAAGTACGTTAGTTTGAAATTGTACTTTAAAACTTTAAATGTTATAATAATGTGAATTAAGCCTTGTAAAAACTGACGTTTTTTTATTCAAATTTTTAGACCAAAAAATTACCTTTTTGTACCACTTATAAATGTTCGTTACAGACCTACTTGCATGTCATGTAAGTTCCACTTACAAGCCTAGGTAAAAACAGTACTGTACATTTACAAAAACAACTTTCTTAACAACCACGTAGTAAATGTTCACATCCGCTCAATATCTGGCAGTGCCAAAAATCTATTTTAAAATTTAAAAATAATATCTTTTTTTAAATTATGCTGATAGTGAAAGAGCTATTTATGCAGCAAGTGCTAAAATTTGACGTTTATGCACGAGACATGAACATGTCGCGTTGCATAAATAGCTCTTTCACTATCAGCATAATTTAAAAAAAGATGTTATTTTTAAATTTTCATCCATAAATATCGATTTAACAAAGGTTTGCACCTACGACACTTCTAATTTATGTCATAATAAACAGTAGGCTTTGGCGCGCGGGCGCACTTTACCTCTAACGCAAGAAGTAACTAGAATAACTTTAGAACTTCACTTCCAGTTCTAAATTGTAGTTTTATAACCTCACTTCACTTTTAGCACATGGGCTAAAAGTAAACAGCTGAATTCTTTAAACACGCTAAATTATAAAACGTCACTTTTAGTGAAAAAAGCCTACTTTTAGTGGTGGTCGTAGATAAATAATTTTTCGGTCTCGACTAAAACTTATATACACTTTATTTTCCTGGCTACATAAATAACTATTTTAGTAGACAGTATTCGTTTTTATTGTGGCTCCTAGGTGACTTTTTTCATACTATAAGTACTTTTCGGATGGTAAAAAATTATGAACAAGGATTTAATATTTAGCGGAAATAAATCAAATTTAGGTTCTGTTAGTGCTTTCGTGCACTTCAGGTAGTGTACAAACAATAGGATTTTTACTTCCACTTAACATTTTAATTAAAAATGTGGTCGTAATCGACCTGACGTCACTTTGACATAATCCATGAAGAAAATTGTAATAGTTCTTTTAGGTTTAGAGTATTCGTTGGCTGGCTCGGTAACTAAACGGTAACTAAAACAAAATATAGAATACTTATCACAGTAAATTGATAATTATTCTGGTTCTAATTTTACAATCGCATAAGAAAATAAAAGAAGAAAAAGAAAAGTGGTTAGAAAAGCAATGTAGTGAAATGGAAGAACTATTGAAGAAATATGATTACGATAATGTAGTACAAAATAAAGAAACTTCACATTATTTGACGAAAATAATAATCCTGCAACCGAAGACACTTAAAATAGCTCGAAGATGGAAAGTGTATGTCGAAGAGTTATTCAACGATGATAGAGGGCAACTAGAAATCAGTTATTAGGATACTAACAGTCCGAGGTATATACTAAAATTAGCAATTGAATATGTAATAAAAGCAGCTAATATTAAAAAAAAGCGGTTGGCGCGGATGGAATTTCAGCGCAGTTAATTAAATTGATGTGTAACACCGCAAGTGTTAACTACGTTGTTTTTAAAAATATATGACATAGGAAAATTTACACCCGGTTGTTTACAACCCATTTTAGTGCGAATTCCAAAGAAAAACAATCCCAAATCATATGGAGAGGACAGACATCAGTCTATTGAGTCGTACTTTGAAGGTCTTTTTAAGAATTCTTCAACATCGTATATGCAGAGAATGTGAATAGTGCTTAGGAAAATTTCAGTTTGGTTTTCGTAAGCCACTGGGCACTAGAGAAGCTTTTTACAGTATACAAGTGCTTATTTAGAAATGCTTATAGCATAAATGGTCTAGATTTACTTATATTCTTTATTGTTTTATTGATGCGAAGAAAGCTTTTGATAAAGTAAAACATTCAACTTATACGAATTATAGAAGATAGAAAAATAGATACGAAGCTCCCGGTAAAGTTAAAGGAGCTTTATAGGAACCGGACTGTCACTGTAAAAGCAGATAAACTTGAAACTGAAAAACATCGTGTCAACAGAGGAGTTCGACAAGAGTATATGCTTTTCCTAACTCTGTTTAACACTTATTCAGAGATAGCAATTATCAAAGCACTAGCTGGAGAAGAAAGGGGGATAAAAATTAACGGAGAGTTATCAAGTGCAGTCGATACGCTGATGACGAATCTAGCACAACAAACCCCGGTCAAAAAATTCCGGACATAAAACCTCCGGACAAAAACCCCGGACTAAAACCCCCCTGATAAAAAAACCGGACTAAAGACCCCCACCATAAAGGCAACACCCGCAAATTATGTGTGGGCCATTATTATTATTATTATTACTAATAAGTTATTAATTATAATTATAACTGATGCAAGAATGCAGAAAAAATGAGATATGTAAAAAGTAGGGCATTTCTATAATATAAAATGTATTTTCCGACGACCACTACGAAAAATGCCAAAAATGGCATGGCTTGGTGTTACTGAAAGTGACACATTGCACAGGTCACCTGAAAAGGTCACGTGGAGCGTGCGTTTTTCGGCTTGTAACACTAGTGCGACATGGTCTCCCGTAGCAACTAAAATGGGCGAGAGCGTCACGGCCAATTCAGCATAAAACAGTGCGCAAGTCGCGAAACAAGCCGGTTCAAAAATCTAGTAAGCTAATGTCACAGAAATAGTATGTCAATTTAAGTTGATGTTTAAACAATATTGTTTCATTTTGCGGTTAAAAGTGGTAAATTTGGTTTATATTATAAGAATCAATGGTATATTGGTGGTCGTCGGAAAAGTATAGTGTATAACACGTGCTGATTGGATATTTCACACTTCTGCGAATGAGCCACTTGCCTTCGGCTCGTGGCTCAACTATCGCATTCGTGTGAAATATCCAACTTTCAGCACTAGTTAGACAATATACTATTACAGGCAATTCGCTAAAATTGCAACCTAATGTTGTTGCTTATGGCACATAGAAAGTTTTTTATATCAAGTTCGCCTTCATTATAATTTTGGCATAACTGTTTCAAGCGGGTTTGCAAAATTTTATATGTCGGTTTTTTATTCTTCGGAGGAAGCCTTCCCATGCACTGCTGCTCCAGTTTAGTTTGTTCCGTTGCCTATTTCTGTCTAATTTTTGTTGGGCAATACCCATATGGTTAATGGTTTTGACCTACTAAATTACTGAACCGGTGTTCCACCCTTTGGTTTGATAATTTGCGGGTCTTTTCTTTATGGTAGGGCTTTTTAGACTGTAAAAGAACATTTACAGGATTTTTGTAACAGTAATTCATTAACAAGGCTAGATTAGAGTTTCTGGAAGCCATTTAAATAAATGTTAATTAGAATTGAAAAGAACTTCTCCTAAAAAGCATCTTGCATAAAAAACGTAAAAATTATGCAAACGTACTACTTTTCGGTAAATAATAAAAAATCTAAAGAAGTAATTAACATTTTATATAATTTTTTCGAATTATAAATCTTTAAAGTGTTCACATAAAAAAACTGCAACTTTAATATTAAGTCTTGGGATGTGAAATTTTGAAAAATATTTAAAAATTTATTTTTAGCTAATGTTAAAAAAATTAGGGGTTTTCTGGCCTTGAGATTGTTCAGTTGGCTAAAAATAACAAACTCTAAAAATATATCATTGGAATCTTACTAAGTTTCCCAAAAAATAGCACTTTTTGGATTTAGACAATTTCGAAAAACTCCATTTTTTAAATAAGTAAAAATCACTCGGTATATATGATATGGGCGAAATATGTTTTTAGACAAGCACAAATTATTGACGCAAAAAGTTTTTTTTTAATCAAAAATTAAAAAATTTCCCTAATTCTGCCGAATATTCCAGCATATCATGGTGGGACGAATAGAGGGAAAAAGAACAATTGGACGAGAAATCATATCGTGGTTCAGAAATTTAGGAAACTGGGCCGGCTTAGAAGTTCAGAAGATATTTAATATAGCTAGAGATAAATATATGACAATTTTGGTCACTTCTTCGTGTTTAGAAATTTTCCAGCATTTTCGCACTTTTTGTGCTTCTCATTCGTACAGTTAGGAAAAATTAGATCACTGAATGATCATCACATTATATTATATAAGACATGCTTAATTTCCAGAATATGTATCTCTGATATCGTCAACAATGAATTGTAGACATTGTGGCCTAAGCTTCGTTTCCGTTGTGGAGTTTTGTTTAACATTTGATAAACATGTTTTCAAAAACCACTATATTTTTTAAATGCTATACAATGCTACAGTATACGAAATAACACTAATCTGAAATGCATGTTTAACAAGTAACAAGCACTTACATCAATGACTTGAGGGACCCGGCACGCGCGGTCTAGATTTTCACTTAATTAAGGTTCAGGTTTAAGTGACGCCCGCGCCCCCTGGAGTAATGCGTGAACGGTTCCGGGGGACAACGGTAGTCGTTAGGGAGAAAAAAAAAGATCATTGACATGAATCGGGGGACCTTAATTACAGTATGCCGCAAGTCCAGAATTTTTCATTTAGATACACACTGAGGTTTTAATGTTCTGGAGAGGCTTATACAGAATGTATCTAAGCGGTGGTACAGAAAGTGCACTACGATATTCTACGCCTAAAACTAAAACCTAAGAACAATGTTTTTATATCCTTTGTTTTTCTTGGTAAAAGCCATTCAAAGCTGAACATTAACACTTGTTATAATTACGTTCTTAACAACAGTGTTTTTTGTACGATTAACTTGATAAGAGGCTTCCACGAATGGGGCCCCCAGGTAATCCGCTGCGAATTCCGGTTCAATGTGATTGCCGGGAACTGCCACTTAATAACCCTTGACTTGGGTTCAGTTAGTTGTTGGAGTGAAACAAGACTTAACAAACACGAGTATATTGAGTAACAACGATTACAAAACGTCACTGATGGACCGATGGTTTTTTACAAAAGCTTCAACTGTTGTGACACGCTTGGATTGGCCACGCGAAAATAGCGAATTGCGCGTAACCGTAACACAAAACAACCTGGAAACGCCTTTACCAGGGAGTTAGAACGACCGCAACCCAGCACAAAGCATAGCTGAACTGGCTTACTCGAAATTCTGAATCTAACTAGCGCTGAATTTACAACGAGCCGAACTCGCAAATTCATCAAGGAGGGGAAAGCTCAAACACTATTGGCTGAGGCGATCCTGCGTAGCCAATCGGAGCGTCGCACGTAGGAATAAATACTTATTCTAAGAATCTTAATGCTAAGCTCTCTCAATGAGGCAATTGAACGAAATCCATAAACCCATGATTCCCAAATATGCTAAGTCGGCTTAAGTTCTATTAGAAAATGTATCCATCCGCTTAAAAGCCATTAAGGGAAGCTTACAAATTCCTTTCCAATATCAACAGAGGCAAACAAATACGGCAAGATGCAAATTTGACTTTACCACGACCTTTGAATAAGATAGAACAGTTATGACTTGAATTACATGATTAATTATAATCAAAAAGGTTTTGATGCACGCATCTGTGTGAATCAAACAAACAGCATAGCAAAAGTTTACAAAAAGCAGTGTTAATCAAACTCAAGTGCGAATCATATTATGTAATTTAACCAATTGATTCTTTTTGCTGTATTTCTTTTTTCGTTTTTCAACAGAAAAACATGTGGCAACAACGCCGCATACTGTAAAGGACAATATTATTTTATCTAGCATGCCAGTTTTTGTTTTATTTTTAGGCACAGAATATCGTAGATACACCCTGTATATTTCCAAACCACTTCTAAGATAATTTGTGGCCGTAAAATTGCAACTCTATGGCATGTTGTTGCTAAAATAATTGAAACTATTATTTCTTTTAATAAAAAAATTATTATTTGAACTGATGTACCTATTCTTCGAACAGTAACTTTAAATGAAATTTAAATGGCTAAAGATATTAGTTGTTCAAAGCAAATGCATCGAATTTGAGTAAAATTGCAACAAATTGTAAAAGTATGTAGAAAATTAACAGAAGACTCTGTCAATTTCGCTCCAGCAAGATATCAGAAATTAAGAAAAAGCTTTTCCTGTCTAGATTGATCGATGAGGATGCTTCACCCGAACGTCCCATTATTGAGAAACTTCTAAACTGCTATTTACTTTGCTTACGGCTCGGTCAAAATCGCAAAATTCATTAATGAAGTTGCATTGTGCAGAGCGCTCTTTATATCTGATGGTGCTCGAAATCTATTTTAATTTTCAATAAGGAAACTCGAAGAATTTGCTTTGATAAACCAGCTTGCCTTTTAAAATTTAAAATTAAATTTTATAGATATGCTAATGTTACGTCGCACGTGTTTCAAGGAAACTCCTCTTTTTTGTATTGCGTCGCTCCTTTAATAAGGATTTCTATGTAAATGGTTCAGTAGAGAAACGAATGATTTACATTGAGCCTCGGGTCCTTAATTTGCTTCGATAGATGCTGACTTTTACAGCAGTTGACAAGAGACGGCCACCTATTTTCTGCGTTTCAAAACGACTGGATTTAAAGGGATTGTAGGTTGAAGGATTACAGCTGACTTCAGCTTACGAAGAATTCTCTTATAACTTCATACTTCGCATAATTTTACATTAATGCGGCATTACATCAAATTCTATCCTTGGTAAATGCCAGGGTTGCTACTGCAGTATAACATTTATTATTTAAGTATGTAAACGGGTATATTTACAGAACATTTGCGTTATAATACCACTGTTAACAAAATGTTCACCGATTTCAGCACCTTATTTGTTCTAAACGCAAATCCGTGATACGGGGTAAGAGTAATGACAAATTAATAGTTTATTTCCAAGGTAATATTGAATATATTTCTCTTATTATCTATATAGAACATTTGGCATCCTAGGTGGGGTAGGTATATGTGAAATGTGTATTCAAATTAAGAGTAGCGTTTTTTTTTAAATTTCGGTGCAGCCCTATTAGTTAGAGATCAACAATGGTAAGTTATTGCTGTATTTTTGCCATGCAAGAAATTATTAATATTATCATTGATATCACTATGAACAAGAACATTGCCGAAATTTGCATCTGAGTCGCCCTGCAGAAGGCGATCGTTTAAAGTAATTAATTTGAAACTTGATAAGTTTCCATGGTATACCACTCCTAAAACCTTCCGGTTTCCACCCGCTCGCAAAAACTCACAGACCCCAACTCAATTCTGCAAACTCCCGTCAAGCAGCAAAAAACCTTCTTTTCCACTGCATGTCAACCCAAGTATAGTTGTTATCAATTACCAGTAACAGTAACTGCAATGCCATTTTCTCAAAACTGACAAGATGTTTGCAACCTTCTCCAAGATGCCCGATGACGGCCACCACCAGTGACAGAAAACGCTTTCTATCCAATTCACAAGATGTATCCTTCTATAAGAAGCTTGTCGATGTCCACTACTAATGACTGAAATGCTTTTATCCAATTCACATACTGTTTCCTTCACTAAGTATCGCGACGAGGTGCACTCCCAGTCAATGAAATACCTTTTATCTACTCCAGTGGGATAAGTAACGCATTACGTCACTCATTTGACACTATTTCAGTTAGGCAGTGAAGCTCATTACACCACTCAGTTATGTAATGGTTTCATTACGCAACTGAGTTGTGTAATGACTTCATTACGTAACTGAAATAGTGTCAAATGAATGACATAATGACATTTGCCTACTAAAATATTTTTGAAAATGACAGATCTGACATTTCTCTTAATGCACTTTTCTCAATTTTAGGCAGTCGTAGATAAAATTTTGTACAATATTGTGTGCTTACATAACTCGTGCTACGCACTCGTTTGTAACTTACACACACGTATATTAATGATGCTGTTATCTCACTTGTATAGTAAATAACTATTATCCAATTCAAATGATGTATAGTTAACGATAATAAACTTGATACTGCACCCACTTCCAGACAAGACTATTATTAAATAGTTAAGTATATTCCATTCATTTTTAAAATTCACTACTATTTCATTTCGTCAATTTATAGCCATAATAAGTGTTTTTATGCACCAATGTGTCCCTATTCTTTTAGTATAAGCCAAACACTAACCTTAAGCCGCGGCCGGGATAGGTAGCTAGCGTAACCCCCTGAATTAAGGAAGAAGGCTCGTTCACAGGGGTCAGAATCACCAAAGGTGTTCGTATCATGGCCGGAGAGCGTAAGATGTAACCACTGGCTGGGTTCGAACTCACTACTTGCCTACTGCTAGCGCAAGCACTTTACCAACTGGCCGCACGGTCTATTATTCATTATAGAAAAATCAATGTTTATTTAAGATCATTGAAAACTTATTTTATTTGCATCGTTATTATTTTTGTGTGTATCATAAAACTCATGAGAAATTGGTTTCCTTACAGATATTAATATCAAGCTGCTCTTCCACAATAGGAGGCGTTTAAAAAAGTAAAGGCTTAGTAATTGTGTGTATGTTACACCGTATCTGTGAAATTTCTCAATTCACGAAATAGAAAAAAATTTGCAGAATTCATGAATTTGGCTGCAGACATTTTTGATTATTACGGGAAATAATCAATAGATCGAGTTACAAAAGTATTCAGAATCAAAGATAATATGTACTAATAACTAATAGCAAATAACATAAATATGGCCTGTTTTACGAAACGAGCAATAATCATGTTCGATTACACGAATTCGGCAGATGCAGTGCTGATTTCACGAAATAGGCAAAATTTTGCCCATTTCATAAATTGAGCAATTTCACAGATTGAGTGTGACATATTCTATATGTTACAGCAATTCTGCTTGCATTGGTAACGTACGAAGACTAAGGAAAGATAATAATAGGCCCAGAATTGGTATTGTATTTATTGCAACGATATAAGTCATTAGTAAACGTTGATAATTATATAAGACATGATTAGCAATGGCTCTAATTTAATCAACAAAGGTTAGTAATTGAATAAAACAGGGTTGCGTTCAGCTTGTATTCAATATTTGTGCTCGGTATGGCTAATGTAGCTAATTTGTCATGACTGACAGATTAATTATGTAACTTCGAGACACGATAATGAATTCGCTTAAGTACAAAGGTGTTTCGAAGAGTTACAGAAGTTTTATGCAGCGGTTTGTAATCATATCATAATGCCAACAATTCATAACGCAGCTAAAGAATTATTAAGCAGTCTAAGAAGACACAATGCTGCAAAGAGCATTTGAAAGGCAACCTGAGAACTAAAGAAGACTACAAGAAAGTGCGAATAGCTTGTAAATCAGTGTTTATTTAACCAAAAGTGAAAGTGAAAAAAAAATGCGGTTAGTGTTCCTGAATGACATTTAAGAAAACATTTAGAAGTTAAGGATCAATGATTGTAAAAAATTACTAAAACAATTATATAACATGCTGCTATGGTGACCTAGAGTGTTAAGTGTTGCTGTTTATTGGGTAAGCCAAGCCGAAAGCTTGTGTAGTTTTGGTTTCCCGTTTTTAATTAATTTCGTTGATAAAAGTATATTATTTGTGCCAGTTGTTGAGTTTGATTTATTCACCATTGTGCCGTGGCCAGTTGTGGTTAATTTGGTGGTGTTCCGTAGTGCAGTCCCAGAGAAAATTGAACCTGGAGCTTCGCCTATTTGTGATTGTCTTCGAAGCTAAGTTTTGGCAAGTTTTGTAGTTGCGGGAAGCAGAAAGCAGAGTTTACAAGAAGGCAGCAGCAGCTAAAATATTGCCAGGAAGTAGGTATAAGCTTGACGTCCCTTTCAACCGGGGGCCGGTGCGAGGTAAACTTTCGAGCCCGATTCAACAAGGCTGGGAGCTACGAGAAGTGAACAGCGAGGTGCAGCACCTGGGGAAGCCTTTGTTCTTGGTCCAGAAACAGGCGGAGCTGCCGAAACCGTTCCAGAAAGAAATTACGAGCTTGGATTTACCTTTTTCCGGAAATCGGAAGTGGATTTGGCGAGCAAGCAAGAAACAAAAGCAGGTTGGCGTCTCTTTTCACTTAAAAAAACAAATTCCAGGTTAGCCAAACAACTCCATTAGTTGAATTGCATTGTTATTAGTTACTTGAGATAACTGATTAATTGTTGGTTTATGTGTGTTCAAAATACGCTGGATTTCTGTGATTCGAACAGTTTTGTTTACAGTCAAATATTTGAGTTTATCTGTCATTCAATTCGAGCATTTGCTATACCATGGTAAGATTTATACTATGTAACAATGTAACCCTGTGGATATTCGAGTCTGAATAGCTAGCCGGCGCAAAAATTTAAATAAGTTCTCTTTTTCTTGTCAGCTTTCCTTCATCTACGGTTGGATATAGGCCTACCCTAGATTTTGCCAAATTGTCCTATTTTGTGCTGTTTGGTGCCATGTTCCCAGCGATTTTTTTATGTTTTCAAGCCACCTCTTCTGCTGTCGCCCGACGCTTCTTTTGGTTGTTCTTTGGCGCCATCTCGTAATGCGACTCACCCATTCACTTGATGTTTTGCGAGCAACATGTCCAACCCAGTTCCACTTCAACCTCGCAATCCTTTTTACGACATCGGTAACATTTGTGCATCGTATAATGTCTGTATTTCTGATTTGGTCTCTTAGGCTTATACCGAGCATAGCTCTTTCCATGGCACGTTGTGTTGTTTCCAATTTTGTAGCGCTCTTTGGCGTAAGTGCCATCGTCTCGGTGCCATAGGTCATCACGAGCAAAATGCAACTGTTCCATACATTCGATCTTAAACTAATCGGCACCTTCTTGTCCCTTAGAACCCAACTCAGATTTCCAATGGCCGTCCAACCTAGTTTTACCTTTCTTGTAATTTCTGCAGCTTGATTTTGTTTACCTAGTTTAGTTAAGTGGCCAAGGTATACATACTCGTCGACATTTACTATATAATAATAATTGTTTACACGAAATTGTTTTTGGGAATGGGACATCACTTTTGTTTTATTGAAATTAATTTGGAGTTCTCTGGTCTGCCAATCTTTTTTAAATGTTGCATAGTAGGTAGTATTTGAGAACATTCCCAGCAACTTTCCTTAATACACATTTGCCGTATATTTAATATATAATAGGTACTTTACATGAAACCGAAAAAGCTGCGTTATCAAGCAGCACTTGACTTCAATTGAATTCAAATTATGGGCAAAATAAGTTTCAGGGGAAGCAGGAACGATCTCCCAATTATGAAAATACAATTCCAAAATGTTTGGGTCAACATACGTATATTAAACTTGAGGAAACGCTGTATACACACATCAAAGAAAATGTAAAATGGTCTCAGTTTCAATATACTTTCACTATAAATTTAAAATTTCATTTGTGCTATGACGTACTCCAAGTTTAGCTATAAAGCTTTCTTTAAATTAATTTTCGAGTGTTTCGTGTATCGTATTGTCTATAGAAACAGTAATACGAATCCGTAACTAACAAGCGTGTTTGCTGCAGACATAACGAGGCATTTCTTGTAATTCTAGCATGCTGACATTTTTGCTTGTTTTGCTGAAGTTGTAGCGTGTTTTAGGAAACTACAATCTTCTGATTAGTAGCTAAGTTCAAGGTTCGGTTACAAGTTTTTTAAGACAATTTGAGGTACTCATCAGCTGAGTTTTTAAGAAAAACTGTTAATATTTAGTACTCGATATATTTAACAAATACAAACACATTCACAAAAATAACTTATGTATACTTATGTATAGTTTACAATAATGAGTCTTACAGATGTAAGCGAATTAAATATCTTGTTTTTACAGCTTTAAGCTATACAACACATTATTATACTGACCTGTCGTCCGACCTGATCCTGAAAAGGCGGGGAATTTAATCAGCTTACATGTGTAAGAATCATATAACGCCTTTTTCCGTAACATATATACCTTCGGAAAGCGAACAAACGAAACCATTCCACCAAATCTATGTACTTCTACAATTCGCTTTGCCCTAAATGAAAAACCTATAGAAGGGTAGCTGAAGAAATATCGGCAGTATATATGTAATATTGGTATCAAACAAATGAGCATCATTTATTCTGTAAAGTGATATCAAGCAGCATCTTACTTTGGTATTCTTCTGATTGATCGTCAACGGGATAGCCGCTGTTCAAATGCCTGCACATAAATCATTGCGAGTTTTAAGAGAAAGCACATTTTGCAACATTAAAAAATGGGGAGATTTGCAAACCAGAGACCATTTCATTCAATTTAAAGTTACCGGGGCGAAAATAGGACTTTATGAGGCGCATCAGTATGAAAAGGAAACAAAGCGTGCTAAGCTTAGCAGGCGAAGGTTTGATTGGGTGTACAAAGAAAAATCTCTAGGGGTTGAAACTATAAGCTCGTCCAGGATCTGACAACAGCAAGGACAATGCATCCCTTCGTGCTTCAAGGCATGTTTTCTCGCTATGCCACCTGTTATTTGTTGCGCTTGATACGAAATTTCCTCTTTGTAGTCTGCTTTTATTATGGCTCCGTTCGTCTTTTCTAGAGAGCTTTACTTAAAATTATGAGGTCTGTACATTCTGCGAAAAATCCAATTTAGTGCCTACCGTTCAGTACTTACCTCAAGATCGCGGTACAGAATAAATTACAACATGCAAAAGCTTCTTGGGTGTAGCAGAGTAAGCCAGTAAAGATTTATTTAAGTTTACCAATTTCTAACTTTGATTCGCAAATTGTAATTAGATAGTTACAAATACATTTAACAAAAGTATTAATTGAATTGGGCTCGTCTATTATCTTCTACGTAACATCAAATTCCATTGCATTAGAGGGCATGCTATAATTAAATATAAAAATATTGTAGTTACAACCATTTTCAATGTACACGTATCAAAAATGTCTAAAGAACGCAGGGTTTATATAGTTATATCTAAATTACGTATTAAAAAAAGAATTCAGTATTAGTCAAGGACAAGAAAAAATTGTAAAAGTTTAATAAAACGTTTCGCTGTACTACATAGCTTCATCAGACAATACAAATACATTGAAATAATACAAATTAGTATTGGTGATTTAAATGTAATGAGTAAGAAATTTAAAAATGTAAATAATTGAAAGAATTCTTCCTCAAAGAAAGATAGAATATTTGTTTGTTAAAATAACATCAAAGTTTATTATTTTTTAAATAGTTATGTAAATATTGAGAGTAATTATATGAAAAAAAAATCAATAATTATTTTATTAATAGTGAGATGATAAAAACCATATTATTTTTAAATAAAAACGGACAATTGTCGAGTGAAAAATAATATGCAGGAAATGGTCGAGGAACAAGTCATCGTAAGGTGAGTTATGATATTGTTAAACAAAAACTAGTTATGATACCAAGTTGGGACATCACCAAAAAATTTTTTTGAGGAAGATTTCGTTCACTTATTTAATTTTTTTAATTTCTTACTCATTACATTTAAATCACAAATACTAATTTTTATTATTTCAATTTATTTGTAGTGTCTGATGAATCTGTGTAATACAGGGAAACGTTGTCCCTTATTAAACTTTTACAAATTTTTCTTGTCCATGACTAATACTTAATTCTTTTTTGAATAACTACGTGTTGTTTGAAAAAGAATGAACATAGTAACTATTTTTAATTACAAACTTTAGCAGACATTTCTCCTAACGCGATTTTTATTACCTCGAACAGCTGTTTTCAAAATTTTAAATAGTCATATATGTTTGTAGTTCTGCTTTCAGTTACGTATATAGGCTATAGTGCTGCTTCGAAAAGTGATTTTGTCTGCAGTTTAATTTGTTTTTTCAACAATTTCTGTCAGTTCTGTGTAATAGTGATGCAGGGTGACCAAAAATGGCGTAATAAAAGTATAGGTCTTCTTCTAAAGTACTTTACAGTGAGAGGGGACAACGATCTGTCCGTACTCTGATAAAGGACAAATACGTCAAATTGACATTAAGGCTGATGGTGCAGGAGATTTGGCAATGCCAAGAGGGTTATTTCATTTATTATGACGGCATTATCAATCATTTGGACATTCACTGGAACAGGATCCAAGAAAACAGCAAATTGCAATGCCGATTCAGGTTAGATTTTTAAGGCTACTGATCTGAAAAACACACATGATGTAACATTCAAACTGTTAGGAACAGATGAAATGAAGCTACTCTTCATTCTCGTCGCTCTTTAAGATATCCAGGAATTACTCGTGGTAATCGAGAAGCTCGAAATATGTGGTGTGCAGAGCTGAAAATTAGAATCAACAATACGGGGTTACAGTTTTCATTACTGACGGGTCACGGTTTGGGTTCTATACCAACACAAGAAGAACTCGGGTTTGGAGACGATCTGGGAAAGAACAATGGCTACGAAATGTTCACCAGATAAAAAAATCCAAGGTGAGACGATTATGGTATGAAGAGAAATATTAATTGGCAGAACAGAGCTCGTCTTAATTGACGGATGAGAATGTCAAATGTTGCATTTTGTTGGTTTTGTCTTTAAGCACTTTTTATTATAATAAAAATTTCGGTAGCTAGTTAAAAGTAATTTAATATAGTTTTTTAAGTTACGTGTTGCTATTTGCAATTGAATTTTAGGTAAGCGCTAATATTTTTAAATGAAAAACCATGTGCTGCTTAGACATTTTGATGTGCGTATTTATTGTGTTACCATCGGGCGCATAGAAAAGTGAACGACTTCTGTATATATTTTGTGGGGATATTTTAATATTGTGATAGGAACTTTACAATCATTTCGGTAAAATCTACTACCAGTCCACTGCATTTAGTTAAACATAGACCGAAACTACGGAATAATGGGCTGAAATTGGGCTCAAAAATCATTTTTCGCAAATATCTCGGTATCTATCGACTCTGCGATATAAATACATCATAGCGAAAATAAAGGTAAGGAAATCGTCTAAAAAAAGGATAAAGGTTTATTTTTTCGTATAGGCTATCGTTTTTTTTTTAAAATCGAGTGAAAAGTCATACTCGAAGAAAAAAATATTTCATTTATGGTGCTATTTGCCAAGCATATGTTAATTATGTACAAAAGCACTTTGGCTCAAACTCCATTATTGTTTTCGATGGTTATGAAAATACAAGGAATAGTGTGAAGGCTATGGAGCAACTACGCCGGCCTTCAAAATATTCATCTGTTGATATCTACTTTGAAGAGCAGATGGTTGCAACTGTAAGCCAAGAGAAACTTCTTTCAAACAATCGAAATAAAATCAGATTGATTTCGATGCCGAGAAAAGTTTGAAACTAATAGTTTCATTGTTGAACATGCTGAAGATGATACTGACATTTTGATAATTGAAACAGCACTCAAGGAGTAAAAGGTATAAAAATACCACAGTTGTTGTTGGGAAAGATGTGGATCTTCTCGTAGTTTTAACCTAGCGATAAAGACATTTTTCTTAAACCAGGCAGAGGAAAGGTTGCACGAAAAATTTATTCTTCACGAAGCTTCGATCAGCACAATGAGATTCGAGATCACGTATTATTTTTGCACGCATTCTCTGAACCTATTGAAGACTCGTCAGAAAAATAACCATCAGTGATGCAGAAAATCAAAGTTTTGAGATTGACCCAACGGATTCCCTCGAACAATACATATAATGAATTTATAGAACGAATAAACGATGAAAAGCAAAATGAATAATTTTACAACATTTATATAAGTGTTACAGTAGCGGAGTAGGCCCACAGGGGATACCACATGAAAAAGACGCGTCTAGTACTCAACCTCAAGAGTGGGGTGGAATAGAGTACTTTAATTACTTAAAATATCACGTAAGTTCAAATTCAATCCAGGATTTTGACAAAAACGATCGCCTATACGACAAAATTACCCTCTATCTTTTATTTAGACAATTTCCTTACCTTTATTTTCGCTCTGATGTAGATCGTAGATTCGATAGATACCCATATATTGGCGAAAAATGATTTTTGAGCCCAATTTTAGCCTATTACAGCGTTGCCAAATTTTATGCGGACAACCCCTTCCTCGGAACTGTTGCTACTTCTATTCAAGACACCGAAACACACCTGAAACGACTTTATTTGCTCCTATATGAATTATTCCGTAGTTTCGGCATAAATGAAGTGGACTATACGCGGTAGGCTTACTAATAAATAGTTTTGAGCGAAACATCTAACATTTCAAGTTAAAAACGGAATACAAAATTTATTTATGAAAATGATAACAGTTGTTCGATTTTCTATGCCCCCACTCCGCTAAGCAGCCTCAAAAAACTAATTTCAGAAGAAAACAGTGAATGACAAGCGGCGACGACAAGGCAATGGACAAGGACACGAACAACACGAAAACGAAAAATAATGCGAAGTACTGGAAATTGTGGACATGGAACGTCAGGGGCCTAAAGGATAAAGAAGATCTAACACAAGAATTTGAAAAAAACGCACTTGGCCGCTATAACAGAAAGATAGGAAAAGATTTACAGTGGTCCACACCCGAACATTTGGGCGTAAGCAGGAGTACTGCATTATAAGAAAAGAAAACGTTAAGTGTACAAAGAATTGGTACTGTATTACGGAAAGAATATTGAGGTTATAGATAATACTAAATAGAAAGGATACCTACACTATATGATCCCAACGAGGGGGCCAATAAACAAGATGATGAATTTTGAAGTATCTTACAAGGAGAAATCAATCAAATAAGTTTTATAATACTAGTAGGAGACATCAATGGAAGGGTGGGGAACAACCCTGGATTATCAGATGGATGAGTCGGCAAATTTCCAGAAGGAGTCACTAATTGTAATGGACAGAGAATAATGACTACTGCATCCTAAACAATCTGATAGTGGTAAACTTCTGGTTCAATCATAAAAATGTTATGAACGACATGGGACTGAAAAGAACAAACGACATAGACAGCTACCACTATTTAGTTGAAGCAAAAATAGCTTTCAAAGATGCAGAGCATATAGAGAGGGAACCGTCGAAACTAATAAAATACAGAAATATAAGGTTCCACAGATTACATCAGGAAGAGGATGTAAGAAGAAAGGACGAAAAATAATATCAGACATAATTACAAATAATGGAGCAGAAATACAAGACGCGAATTTGAAAAATGTATGGAGAAAATTCAAGAAAATTATTAACACCGCGGCAAGTGAAGTGTGTGGAACAGCAATAGAAACAAATAAGGAAAAACAAACAAACTGGTGGAACCTAGACATGAAAGAGGAAACAAAGAGAAAAAACGCTTGTGGAAACTATATAAGCTGAAAGGAAATGCACATAGTACAAGAACCAAAGAGAAACTATCTAAAAATAATGGTCAAGAAGCAAAAAACAAATCATGGAAGCACTTCGGCACTAAAATAGAAACAGTGCCAAAAAGAATAATAAGATATTATACCGCACCCAAGAGGGCTAAAAAATAAGAAAACACCCCTAAAGAATAGAAAAACGATGCCAGGGGAAGCTCTTACAAAAGAGAGTCAGATATTTCACAGATGGCGTATGTAATTTATGGAGTTGCTAGGATCAGGGCATGACGACGCAGAACAAGGGGTTGACGGATCGCGAAATCACTTACCAAACGAGTTAAGAGGTTACGTAGTACAGAATTAAGAAGAAGAAGAAGCAAAATCAGCTATCAAAATACTCCAAAGCACAAAAGCTCCAGGTATAGATGAGATTAGACCGGAGATGTTCAACTACATGGGAGAAGATGGGCTAATTCTACTAAACAAAATTATAATTCTGACTATTCCCAGTAACTAGAAATTCGCAGTACTGACTCCGATTCACAAAAGAGGAAACTTGTAAATACTGCAATAATTATAGAGCTACCTCCCTGCTGTGTGTCGCTTAAAATCTTCCAGGGTATTATAAAAGCAAGACTAAGGCAAAAGTACAAAATTATAAGACTCCCAAGCAGGCTTCAGAACGGGAAAAGCTACAAACGGCTGGATCTTTACAACTATGGAAATCTCTGATAAATTTCTGCCGACCCGACAAACAAAAAGTTATACTTATGTAGAATCGACGTTGAGAAAGTTTCCGACGGTATCTCAAGATCAAGGATATGTGAGGCGTTACAGATGAGGAGAATAAGGCGGGATGTGTTGGGACCTGTGAAATTCATTTACAAGGAAACCGAAAACGTAGTGCGCATAAGCGGAATTTGCTCCGACAGATTCAAAACTTACAAAAGCACGAAAGCATCTTGCGCCATTAATGTTCATTGTGGTGATGAACGAAATTACTGAACAAGCAAACAACAATATTAAGCTCACAGTGATAGGCTACCAAAAGGGCTACAGAAGCCTGAAACCAGTAGGCATAAATGAACTTTTTTATGCAGACGACCTAATTCTAATGGCGAACAACGAAAGGGAGCTGCAAAGGAAAATGATGAACTGGCAAGATCCATTAAAGGAATATGCTTTGAAAATTAAGTTGTTAAATGGTAAGTGACCGTATTAGTTCGTAAGTCAACTAACGCTGAAGTCGATATTGGTAATTTGATTGACAAGTTAGCGGTGAACTCTACAATATTTCCTGAAGTAAGGAAGGAGTCAGTAGTTATATCACTGGATAAAAGTGTTAGTAAGACGGATGTCACTAACGATCGGCTGATTTCTCTGATTTGATCTCCTGCTAAAGTATTAGAACAAATTATTTCTAAATGATTTAATCATGTTAAACCGGTAATATCAGATGCTCAACATGGTTCGGTCCCTCAAAAATCAGTAGCAACCAATTTTTCGGTATTTACTAATCACATTTGAGAAATACTAGAGAAAAAAGCTTTCGATAAAGTGAATCACGAAATACTTAAAAAAAAGTTAGCCAGATGTGGGTTGTATCGCGATATGCTAAAATTCTTTGCATCGTACTTAAGTTTCCGAACGTTTATGGTTAAATTCAATGAAAATACATCTAGAAAGTTTACAGCAAATTCTGGATTCCCACAAGGTTCCAATTTAGGGCCTATGTAATTTTTAATATTTATTAATGTCGTATCTGATGTATTAACTACCACTAAATCTCTTTTGTTCGCAGATGACCAAAAATGTTTCAAAAAATTAACTCACGTCAAGATTGTTTAAACTTACAAAAAGATATACATAAATAACGTATAGGATTGGACTGTCAAAATTAAACTTCCACTTAATGTAAATAAATGTCAAGTGTTGTCATTTGTCCGGAATAAAACTTCAATATTATTTGATTATATAGAAGCCGCGTGGCGCTGTTGGGTAAGCGCCAGACTTGCATTAAGCAAGTCCTCGGTTCGAATCCCGCGCTGGTCGGATTTTTTCCGTCTTGGTGATTGGAATCGGGCTCGGTGAGACCATTCACAGTTGGGCACCAAATTAACTGTGCTCTACTCAGAACCACAGACCTAAGAGAGAAACAAGGTCAACACATCACCAATACACACACTTCACACAATGGTTGCTGCGCAAGCACCAAAGGCACGATCCAACTCTGTATCCCGAATCCGGGGCAAGTTGATCATTGTACCGCCAGATGCCAGCGCATAAAGCACCAGCCTCGACACCGCAAGGTAAATGAGGTTACAGATAATATATACATTATTTGATTATAAAATCACTAATAACGTATTACAGCGAACTGACTATGTTATGGATCTTGGTGTAAGTATGGCAGCTCTGCAAGTTTCAAAAATTTGTACAGTGCATCATTGCCGACTCATATCGAAATTGGATTTATCATATGAATTTAGAAATATAAAAATTGTCAAAATACTATATTATACAATGGTAAGACCCAAACTGGAGTACTCTTCAACTATCTGGTATTCAAATAGTATAGGAGAAATTAAACACATTGAAAAAAATACAAAATAAATTTCATAGACATTTATATTACAAATAGTATCGAAGATATCCAGATTATTATTTTATTAGATCAAGAAATCTGCGCAAAGAGTTTAAATTCAGTGCCTCACTACCCGTAGAAATGTCTCACTTTTACAGCTTGGTTTTAAAATCTGGACTATCTTACTCTAAGATAGTTATTTATTATCAAATTATCATTGTTTAAAATACGCCTACCAGCATAAAATACCAGAGCCATGTCCTTGTTTCATATTCCAACTGTTGAGTAGACATTTAGGATTCTAATTGTAGCAATGTTTCTACTTATAAATGAAATATGTTTATTAAATGACATTGACATAACCATGTAATATAAAGATTCCTTCAAACTACTTAGTCATAAACTATTATAATTTCTAATTATGCTTATCATTATCAATTATTACTATAATTTCCTAAAAGTATTGATTGCACCAGGCTCCTCTACAAAAATCCACAATATGCAGAAGATCAAACAATCAAGGGTAATGATTTCGGAGGATTTCATTGGCCATTGTAATTACATATCAAACGACTTCCGGGATTGGAACGTGTCATTATTGAGGTCGAAGAACTGAACGTTTCGCCCACCTTCGTAAGGGGCTTCATCAGAAGAATAAACAAAAGAGCACGGTAACTTAAAGTGTAAACCACGTCAGAGGCGAAACTCTTCTAATGATCGGAAGGAGAAAGGCGATAATTTATAGGCAAGTGCACCGTGCTCTTCCAGCCATTCCCTTGCAAAAGAGTTTCGCCTCTGGTGTGGTTAACACGTTGAGTTACCGTCCTTTTTGCTTTTCCTCCCGATGATACCCTTTAAGAAAGTGGGCGAAACGTTGAGATCTTTGGCCTCAATAATGACACGGTTCCATCCCGAAAGTCGTTTGTTACGTAATGAAGGGTAATGGCAAAAAAAGTGAAAACTTTTTGATATTGTTTCGTTTAGAGGCAAATTATTGTGTTTAAATTTCTCGAAACCAAAACTGCTTTACAAATTTGAGCAGTTTTTGTTGAGAACAATTTGCTACAATTCTTGTGTAAACGAAAAAAAATCTCTTCAAAAATGTTATCTTGAGTGGTATTTGAAAATATTCAACAATATAAATATATGACTTTATATGATTTTACTGTGTTCGAAATGCCAGTCATAGGCTACACACTAAATTGAACTCGTTAAAACTAGGGTGCCTTGATGTCAATTTGACGTATTTCTTCCATCAGGGTACGCACAGATCATTGTCTCCTCTCACTATAGAGCACTTTAGAGTGAGATGCGACAACGTTCAGGGTACGGACAAATACATCAAATTGCCATTAAGGTACCCTAAGTAAAACCAATCGTGATCGCGTGAAAACACTGCGACATTAGGTGTTTCAAATACAGTCAATTTTTATTGGCCGTTGCTGACAAATTCGCCAATTTCATTGGTTTTTTTATTATAGTAAAGTGCAGCGCACGTAATTCCACACGTAGGAATATGACCTAAGACACGGCGAGTCAGGGTCTCCGAAATATCTCTCCGAAACCCAGTCAATTTGGCACACCGGCGTACTGTAGTTATCATCACGCCTTCGACGACTGCCTTACTTTCCCTACTTCCACAACTCTGGTTTCGGTACCCAATTTTTAAAGTGAGTTGGAGGACTACCCGCCAGTTGCCAAATGTGGGAATTGAACCCCGCACCGTGGCACCGCAACCTGAGCCCCCTAATCGCTCGGCCACGCTGGCGATGGTTTATTTCTTATAGTATTGAATAATATGTATAATGTGTATGTATATTTAATATATTAATTATATTAATTATGGCAATTTATGTTACGATTTAATAATAAATTTGTAGTTTGCTAGCTGCGTTAATACACGAAATGTCTTTAATATTAAGCGATTCATGTAAAAAGGTTTTCGACCTGTTTGAATCTTGATTAATAAATAAATTAATTAATAACCAGAAATTAAAGAGATTACGAATTTTTTGATACCTAGATGCACTTGTCGTTATTCAAAGATTCGTTGGCGCCCGTCTTTGCTTTTTGATTTACTTTATTACTTATGAAGAACCCTCGTCCTTACTTTTATAGATTTTTCTTTGGGAATACCTAAAATCCATTCTTACCAAACTTACTCCTTGTCTTGGCATAGTTGGAGCATAGAATACGGGTTGCTATTAATGACGGTCCCTTGCGGTGGTCTACTTCGAATTTCGTTATTAATAGGCTCGGACAGTGTGAATCAGTAACAACAATATCGTCAATTAAAACATTTGTTCTAATATTAATATTTACTTTTCCTCGTTTCATAAATGTATTTAACATACATTTGATGTTTTGCGTTGTTCGAGTTCAATATTCAAAGCAGACCCAAAATGTAGTAAGCTAAAGCGTGAAACGGGCCAATTCGTGCCACCTGTATTTACCTATTTTATATCTCTTATTATATACCAATTAGTAACAAGGCCCAGCAGTATGTGTTCTTATGTTTATGTACGTAGTATCGTACTATAAGTAAGAAGTGCTGTGTGCGTCACTGCTAACTATGGAGTTTTCGAGTGTCACGCGCTCGGGCTACGTGAGAAAATGTGCTAACAATGCGAGTCAATTCGAAAAACAAGAAGCCGCGGAATTGAAACGACGCTGAGAGCTGCAAGTGAAGGCATTTGCGCTCAAATGAGTGAACCTAGCAGATCACCTGGGGCGTTCCCAAATTAATAAAGAGCGCGGGTCGACATTTTAAAAGGGTCGTTGAGGTTTTGTGCGTGCCAACCGCATAAGAAGGGCATCCTTAGCCGAGTCCAAGGTGCAAGCTGTTCAAGTAAAACAGCCCAGACTGTAGTGTTCTAGTCCGACATCGCTAGAAGCGTCGATTGCGACATAAAGAAGCCATCCAACGTGGTCACCGTTCTTCGCTGGACGTATACCAGGTTAGTTCCTGCTTGTAACCTCGCAACGAAATAAGAACGCAGTCAGCAATTGTAATAAATAATTACGCAACTGCTGGCCAGGTGCGCGTGACCCGATAACGGGGAAGGACCGGCAGATTGGGTTCCCATGCATCGAGGCACTATAAAGAAACGACAACTTCGGGTTCAACTTATTGGTGGACGTGAACTGTTTCATACTTCGCGTTGGTGAACTTTGTATTGCGCTATTAACTGAACTTTAAGCAGTTAATTAATATATTTTTCTCATGCGCAGTGCGCCCTTGTTTTATGTATTTGCTTGCATGTATTTGTGTCTTTATCATTTTCTTACAGATTATATATATTCATGTAAACTCTTGGGTTTTTATTACCATTGTTGTTTGCATTTGGAAGTACAACATTACAGGTGTCAATGGGCTGACTCCCACAATATTAGATTGTCTTAGCTGCACTGACGATGTGAATAGAGACTTATAGCTCACCGACTGGATAAGCTAGCGAACCAGGGCATTGTAACGTAATAATTCAGTAGGTGTAGGGCTGTTTAAAAGGTACCATTACAAGCGTTCATAAAATATGCAGCAATGTTGTAAAAAAAGTCGAGCAAGTTCTGTATTGAAGAAACTTTTGGCCAACACTATAAGTGTTCATACCTGATCTTTAGTAATTTATTTCCTACTAGAAAAACCCTGTGTGTTCTGCATAGTCTAACGTTATTCGTTCGAACGACATTTTTATTTGAAACTCTAAAACAGAAAAATAAATATACGTATTTTTACCATTCTTAATTTAACATTTAACTTAAATTAAAAAATACAAAACTTGTTACCGAAAATCAAATATTCTTCTTCTTTCCCTTATCCCTTAATACCATACGGCGTCGGGTATGAAAATCAAATATTAAAAGTGTGATATTAATGAATATGAAATATGCAATTACGGATTTTCCAATAGAACGAATTCGACGTTTTACATGATAATTTTTGGGATCGGAATACTTTCCACTTCTGCACTTCATTGAAACCTATACAGATTGTCCGAAATCCGTTTTGAACATAGGAAATTAAGGAGTGCGACAAGAAAGACATAAACAAAATAAGTAGCAGGACAAAGATAGAATGTAATCATGGCTAGGTAAATTTTTAAATTAAAATTATGTTAATGAAACAAATAAAAACTTCTGTTAAATATTTTATCTGTCATTAAGGTTATAAAGTGAGGTTCAAATAGTTAAAATAAGTATGTAAATAGTAAACTATAGTAGATTTAAACCTCATTTTATACTCTTAATGACAGATAAATAATTTGACAGAAGTGTTTATTTGTTTCATTGACTTAATTTTAGTTTAAAAATCTACCTAGCCATGATTACATTCTATCTTTGTTCTGCTACTCATTTTGTTTATGTCTTCCTTGTCGCACTCATTAATTTCCTATGTTCAAAACGGATTTCGGACAATCTGTATAAGTTTCCTGCATTATTAGCCTGACATTTACAGTACGTACGTATCTATAAATCATTACGTTACATTCTCGATGCGAATTTTCAAACGTGGTAGTTGCTTGTGAATAATTAATCTTTCACCGTAAAATCGCATCGCAGTTTTGATTTTCCAAAAATCATTATTGTCATTTCTTGATTTTCTACGAGCGGCAATAAAATGCTTATAAATCAACTAACTTTCCAGTAGCCAAAAGTGCCATTGTTAAGAAAAGAGTTTACGGAGTAATCAAACTCGAAAGTTTTTTCCTAACTTTGTTATGAATTCCGTCATCTGAGGAATACCTGCGAAATCCGGCGCAAAATTTCATCCCTCGCAAGTGCTAAGAGCGTTTAAATAAATGAAGCGGATTATTTTATTTATGTTGTATCGGTGGCTGTTTAACTTACGCCCGTGCTAGTAAATGAATGTGGTTGTCGTTAATTTAATTGCAATCAATCTCGAAGCTTACGGTAACTCGAACTCTTGGGTGGTTTTAATAAACGGAGTTGTCGGATTTAAGGATTCTTATCGAACATCAATTACCGTATTCTAGTGGGTTGGGAAACTGCAGGATGTACAGCAGAGAACCTGCACTTTTATTTTTTGCAACTGATATTTTTATTAACAACCCTAAAAATACATGTTATAATAACATTTGGTTCCTGGTGAAATTAAAGTGGCAATTTAGAATGATTATCATCCTGCGAATTAGTATAGATATTGTTCTTTATTGTAAGATATCGTTTTCGATCTGTTTACGGTGATTTAAAAAATTCCTCAACGTTTCCTATAGATGTAATAGCCAATAATACTGAATATGAGTTTTGTAGTTTTCTGTTCGGTTTTATCCCGAAATTGTTCACTGGAACGAAAAACGATTTCCTGGAAATAAAGAACTCGATTTAGTCTTCTGTTTCAAGAAAATCTGTGAAGTAATTGAGATACATCGTGATAAAGAACAATTTTGTATTAATGTAACATGTAATAAAATCCATCAAGTGCGCCTTGATACATGATAAGTTTGTATAATTATTCCAAAACTATTCATCAGTGAATGCATTATATGTATGTATATGGTGGTATTTATATGATCTGAACATCGTAATTGAATGTGCGTTATTTGCTACTAGTGGGTGAACAGTTCGGAAACACCAAATAACCCAAGATGTATAGTCAATAAAGAATGTATACAATAGGATAATAATGTTAACCTCAGTACTGGCTCGAGTTATGTAAACCAGTATTAAAATATTTATTATTTATTATTTAAAATATCGAGTGGCGTCTTGTTTGACGGTCAAAATTTATCATTTGTAATGAAGACATCGAGATGAAATTTTCTAAATTGATCGGTAAGGAACCAAAAATTATGCATGCCATGTTTTACTCCTTAATCCTGGAGAGCAACAACATTAGGAATTTTTAAATTCTGTCATTCAAATACGGGGACGATAAATAACATTTTAGGTTGTACCTAGTAGGCTGATTTTAAACATCGTCAGTACATATGTCTTATCATTTTATTAATTACTTATCAGTATTATAGGTGGTACACAATCGACAGAGGTCTGGAAAACTATAAAAAATATAAAAACGAATTGTTCGCGATACAACAATAAGTTTAACTAATTAACTAATAGATCGTGAACAGCAAATAACAAAAAACACAAAAATAATAATTTTCCTTGACTTACCAATTCGATGATAACATCAGGAGCGGAGATGGACGGAATTATAGCAATAATCGTCTTCAAACAATTATCGACTGTTGCCTCACATAATCAAATGGTTGCCGATCGTGGGGTTGCAAGCAAAATTACCGTGTCCTTGCAAGATGTTAAGCAACAGTGGCTGGTTTTGTGGAAGGAACAAAGTTGAATAGATGGTTACCAATTCAAGGCATCAAATTTGAAGAACAGTGAAATTCATGATTAGTGGTCCCTGTTCCGGTGATAATTAAAAAAAAACGCTTTTGAATATTACTTGCAAATGTGAGACTAATTACATTAAAAAATAATAACTATACTAAATCTATGTTAATATCATACGAATAGTAAAGATAACAACTGCAGTTTAATGAATATGGCTAGATGAAACGATCGCTATTAAGCATTATTGCCAGAGAAAAGACTACGGTTTACAGTAAACGCTACCCCCATTGTTGGCAATGAATCTGTATCCCTTTACAATAAAAAAAATACAAAAAGGCTATAAGAGAAATGAAGGGTGGCAGATCCCCTGGTCCCGGAAATATTGCAGATCAATTAATTCAAGCTGAAGGTAATGCTTAGCATGAAATAATTTAATTTCTAATAAATAATTATATCTCCCAAAAAGCAAAATCGTTTTGAATGGAAAATCTCCCATATTTATTACATCCTATACTAGAAGGGACACAGAAGAGACCCAAACAGCTACAGGAGAATTAGTGCTACCTCTACATTAAGTATACAATTTGGTAAAATCTTACGAGAAGATGCAGGGCATAGCATTGGGGAAAATCAAAGTGGTTTTACACCAGATCAGGGCCGGACTGGCGAAAAAATTCTGGCCGGGAATAGAATGACGAGGCGGGCCAATAAGGTTGGGAAGGTGGTCCGGGAGATCCCCCCCCCCCCCTGGAGGAAAACATTGAAATATTGACTCTTACATCCGCAATCTTAAACTGAATAACATTGATTTGTTTTAATAGAAATCCATACATCGATCTTGAGCATCGGCACAGCAAATTTGTCAATAACTCTTAACTCTTTGATTAAAATGTTCACAGTTTAAAGAAGAAAAAGTTAAAAATGCAACTCGTTTTTTATGCACAAAAATGTATTTAAAACGACAATAGGTGAATGACTCATTATAAAAAAAATATCAATCGCAATCCAGTAGAATATTATGTATGTATTTAAAAAGTAACCTTTTTTTTAGAAGGTCGCTCGTCTCAGTAATAAAATTTATTATTGTTTCAATGTCCAAATTCCTTAAAATATCTCTTTCACACGTCATCAACATGAAAGAGTCTAGATGATCTGGAGGCATACAACTGCGTAAACGATTTTTAACATATTTCAAAATTGGAATCCTTCGTTCACATACAACTTGAATGGCTGACATAGTAAGATGAAATGTATAAGTTAAAAACATGTTGGAATAAGCTTTTGAATAAAAATTGGTACTTTAAAAGCATCTGGTATAGGCAGCAAGAACATCCCTTGCAAAACTTATGAATTGTTTGATGACTACTGCTTTCCTCCGTTTCTTTTTCTTCGTCAGTTTTGGAATTGTCATCGTCGGAAGCATAAGCATCATCTTCATCAGCATCTAGCAATATACTGCTGTATTCGTCTGGTACATTAGATCGTAAACTGTCCCATTTGCTAGAAAAGTCAAATAATTCTTTTCTAATATTATCAGCTGTGATGGTAGGGCAAATAACGTTATTGAGAATTGCAACAACTTTTTCAAATGTTGGTAGATCTTGGATTGATTTGATTTTTGTGAAGTTTTTAAGGTCCAATGAAGCTAGTTCAGAATAGATCACCCTGTGTTTAGAAAGCCTGGTCTCTAAACCCGTTACAACTCTAACTATTACAGTGTTATATACTTCAATTTTAAATTTTTTAGTTGCATCAATGATGGGTTCATCAAATGCCTTTTCGCCAGGCATTCTTTTCTTAGTCTTTGGTCGAATAACAGGTAATTCAGATTCCATACGAAGTTCTTGCACTGTTTCGCTTGCACTGTCTTGAAGCATTTAGTTAACTCTACAAAATTATCTGCTGCGAACTTTACGCTTTTGAAATCTCTTGACATGTTTTTCATGGTGTTAATAGTGGTTTTCACCATTTTCTGTGCCTTTAGAAGATCTAGCTATACCAGTAGTTTGTAAGTATTTTGAAAGTGGGGTTGTGCTGTGAAATACCCTGAGGTATGTTTGGGCTGTCAGAATAGTAGAATATTCCAATAGGAAATTTCTATACATTTTGGCGTGTAAACGTGCCTTTGCATCCATATTTTCCATATTCGCAATACAGTCCAGAGTTTCTGCGAGTGCAATAAAACGTTATTCGTTCCTTACTAGTTTTAGGTCCAGGTGCAATTTTTTCACCTGAACGAGCAAGGGTTTTATCAGGCAATAATTTCCAAAAAAAGAGCCGACTCATCTGTTCAGGTCTTAGATCACATTCTTTCATAATATTTGATGGTTTGGCAGTGAACGGCTTAATCCTGTTTCATCTGCAGAAAGTTTTCCGCCGAAAATAAGAAACGGATACCATGTCTTTTCCTAAATTTATTTATCCACCGCCGCACAGTGGGCTGTAACTGCATTAAGGGGGACTTACGATTTTTTTCTAAGAAATTGCATTTTTGAGTATACCAATCGACAGAACTTATTGATTATAATGAAACTTGTAACTTGTCATTTTCCGATAAAATTAGTTTTTATATGAAGAAAATACATTTTCTTTTTTTTTGTATGGAACGAAACAAAAAATGTCGTATTTCAGCCAATTGCTAGCCGATCTCGGCTTGGGACGTACTAGGCCTTATTCTATGACTGTTTTGCGATAGCTTTCGGTAAAAAACGCGAGCACAGAGGTGCGATTCTGACGGATATACAGTGTGTCCTCGGATATGTGAAACGACTCTTCTGAAAGGTAAAAAAGTCTCGATTTAAATTTTCATTTTTTGGGGTTCAGTGCTGCTTGGTTAAAGGCGAATTTCTAACATTATTTCAGTTTTGAGAAATCAAGTATGCCTTGGAAATTTTCAAAACACCTATTTTTATGTAAGGTAAAGTACCTTTTATGTGGCAAATACGACAAAAAGTTATTAAGAAAAGTTGTTTAGAATCAACATCTCGGCCCCTATACCAAATTTCAAAATCCTTAGCCAACTTTGATCTCTCACAATTTCTTTTTTAAGTCCCAAATCAAAGAAATTTACTTTGAACAAAGATTTTTATTGAAAAAACAAATACTTTTAGCAAAGTTTTTTACTTCATAGTAA
The DNA here is from genome assembly GCA_940337035.1 of Agriotes lineatus. NCBI lineage: Eukaryota > Metazoa > Arthropoda > Insecta > Coleoptera > Elateridae > Agriotes > Agriotes lineatus. The sequence continues at coordinate 94,036,468 of OW679195.1, read as the reverse complement.
AAAAACTTTGTTAAAAATAAAATTCTTTGATTTGGGAAATAACTATAAAAAGAAATGTGAGAGATCAAAGTTGGCCGAGGATTTTGAAATTTGGTATAGGGGCCTAAATGGTGATTATAAACAACTTTTCTTAATAACTTTTTGTCGTATTTGCCACATAAAATGCACTTTACTTTAGAGACAAATAGGATTTTTAAGCATTTCCAAAGCATACTTGAGTTTTCAAATCTGAAATAATGTTAGAATTTCGCCTTTAACCAAGCAGCGCTGAACCCCAAAAAATGAAAATTTAAATCGAGACTTTTTTACCTTTCACAAGAGTCGTTTCACCTATTCGGGGACACACTGTATATCCGTCAGAATCCCACCTCTGTGCTCGCGTTGTTTTCCGAAAGCTATTGGAAAACAGTCATAGAATAAGGCCTAGTACGTCCCAAGCCGAGATCGGCTAGAAATTGGCTGAAATACGACATCTTTTGTTTCGTTCCATACAAAAAAAAAGAAAATGCATTTTTTCATATAAAAACTAATTTTAGCGGAAAATTGCAAGTTACAAGTTTCATTATCATCAATAAGTTCTGTCGATTGGTATACTCAAAAATGCAATTTTTTAGAAAAAAATTGTAAGTCCCCCTTAATGCAGTTACAGCCCACTGTGCGCCGGCTAGCAGTGAATTTATCGCTTAGACACGAGAAGAGACGATGCGGATGCGGATGCCTGGATTCCGTCCTGGCTCAGTAAGGCTGGATTTTCACGCGGAAATTGATGCTTTGGCACAAGCTGCTGATTGGTAAAAATATAAAAATAGCACATAATGGTTTCTTTATGAAAACCAGGCTAATGTAGGCCACAGACGTGGGTGTGGCGCGGCGCGGGCTATATGATTATATTTTGATAAGCAATTATTGTGTTAAAAATGATGCATGAATAAATAACTACGTTTTGTAATTTAAATTCGGGGAAGGCCACCGGGAATTTTTCCGGTGTCCCGGTGGGCCAGTCCGGCCCTGCACCAGATCGTTCTTGTGTCGTCGTGTCGACAATCTATTTACTCTCCAGCAACTAATAAAAAGGAAAAAGCTAAAACTGATGAAGTACGCATTGCATTTATTCATAAAAATATAATATACCTAAATTAAAATTAATTATTAGTAGTTTATTTATCTAGAACGAAAAGTGGCATTTTAAAGACGAGAAAGTTGTTTACGTCCGAGGTATCAGCCGAGGACGGAATTACTTGCGAGGACCTTTAAAAACACTTTTCGTTCGTGGTGAATACAACGGTTTATTTCATACTGCAAGTTTAATGAATTTTAATTGAAAAGTTGTAAATCATTTCAAATGTCATGTCAACAACAGAACTGACGTATAATTTTAAAGTATTTGAACTTTAAAATTTTACTTTAAAGTACTAGAACTTTAATGTTCCATTTTTTGTACAATAAATAAGTTTTAAAGTACTTGAACTTTAAAATTTTACTTTAAAGTACTAGGATTTTAATGTTCCGTTTTTTGTACCATAAATAATCCTAAAAATGTAATTTTTGACATCAGCATGAAATAAAATAATTAATTGCTAAAATACTATATTATGTGACTGTTTTTTAAAATCCGACGAAATTTACTTTATAATGACTTTTCTGTGAAAATAAGCTATATACCGTTCAGTACTGAAAATAAAGGATTGGATCCCTAATACAAAAATGGGTACCAAAACCACCCTTGTAGTAATAGGGTGGTGGAGTAATCATCGAATGCGTGATATTAGCAACATCACCCATAAGTAGTCAGTACACCGTTAAAGGCATGCTAGAAGAGGGGCTTTGGAAGAGATACTTGGTAGTCATGACCCAACCAAATATACTTCGAATATAATATAAAAGAGAGTTTTCATACAACAATGTGGGGCGTAAAAAATGGAATAGTAGCGGCTTTAAGTAGTAAAAGTAGTAAACTTAAGTTATTTGTGAGATATCTTCTTGTATAATAGAGTGACGTCAGCACAGGTAGGTAGAACGTCGCATCGGTTAACTCGCATAGGCGCAGTGCGTTTATAATATAAAAAATAAGGGCTTCTTGTGAGAATGGTGTTGGCTAAGCACTTAGTCGCACCCCATTTTCTTTTTGTAATGGAAAACGAAGTTTCAAAGCAAAAAATCGTAATTCTGAATAAAATTATTATTACAAGGCATACCTGCCGTCTATATTTCTTACATTACAATATAATAATATAATCCCTTATAATCGTGGGGTTAAATATGTATTTAGTGGCAATACATATTTTTTTATTGTTGTTTAACCGTAGAAATACTAAAAAATGTATACTTTGCCTTAATTTTTCCAAAAAATATTCAGTGCTTTAACGAGATACTAGTACAGAATAAATACAACAAATTGCACATAGTAATAACTTTACTCATTTTAATTAAATGTGTTCTTTAATATGTAAACATATCTATCTTAATGAAAACTCTATTGAAATATGATAACCACAGTTAATAACTCGAATTTTTGAAGTTACAATTTGTACAAATAGTCGTGTTTTCCATATGTATTTATATATATTTTGACGGCATTTTGACCAAATTATCTTAGTTTTTTAATAAATAAGATAATTAAAAGGTGCCCACCCTGAAATTATATTTTTCTGAGATGAAAAATCAATAATATTTGAGAACGAAGAGGCCTTGAAGTAAAACTACTAACACACAATTTAAAAAATTCATCCATTCCGCCCCGCTCCCGGAGTATTTCTACGGTTAATAATTATTAATTTGTAAACATTTGGAGCGTACTTTTGATATGCCTGTCTATTTTCTAAACCAGAATCACTTAAAAACTAATTACAGACACTTTATGGTTTTGGGGATGTGACAAGATAATTTTTTATTGATTTATTAATTTTACCACAATTATTTTTAATCAAAGTACTGATTGCATAATCAACTATAACGTTCGCTGTTCTTACCTCGCTTAATACGATGAAATAAATAGCCCTCTCTGTAACAAATTTTAAAACCGGCTGCGACACAAAATTTCGTTTGTTATGATTATGAACATTTAAAAAGTTTTCTAAAAAAAGCCCATGTAATTCATTGAATATAACATAATAAAACAAAATTAATTTCATTGCTGCAATTTGTGAATACAACAAGCCCGGCGGTTTAAATTCTTGAGTAAACCGTAATTGTCTTACACAGTAGCCAAAGAATTGTTATTACCTACAAGAGGTATTGACATCTATAATTGCCTGAACACACTGAAACACTTATTCACACGATGAAAATATGTTTCTGCAAAACGCTTGTACAAATATGGTATATAGTTGCATACTATATATTTTATTCGCCGGAAAACGTTTTACAGCGCTAGTACTCGCCATTAGGATGCAAATGCAATGACCTTTTTGTAACGGTTGTGCGCGTTTTATTTGTGCAAAACTGATGGCAACTTACTCAACTCACACTACCAAAGAAGAAATTAGGCACTAAGTTACTTGTCTATTACAAAATGCTGATAATCGATAATTGCAATCAACGTGCAGCTACAATGTGTACACGAAATTAACCCGACGGCATTTTAAAACCTACTATGGTCGACGTCACGACCTCCTGACGTCATAGAGTTTCGGTCTTGTGTGTAGGATATACACATGTAGTATTTTGAACACTCTTGCCTAACGATTAAACGATAGTGTACATAGACCGAGATCAAATGCATCCACATGCAGATCTTCTTAACAGAATTATTTAGTGAAATTGATTTTGATGACCGCTCGTTAAGTTAGCTACATTGTCCTAGTCTATTTACCAATCATCTAGACGAGGAAGATATTTTATGTGAAAGGGTTATCCAGATCAAATAGTAGATGTTCTTTATATTTGGATTTACTCGCAATTCAGTGTGTTAGTAATAATGGTTTCGTTGGATCGGACATACTTGCTCTTTATTCATGCACTTCTGTAAGAAGTTATTCGCCGTATTAATAATTTTCATATCGATAATTTATCAGTTTTTACTTATCCATATGCAAACGTCAAAACCTGCACCGCAGCTGCACCTTATGAAATTTGCTTCTGATAAATATACGATACAAAATTGATGTGAATGATAGCTGTAATATTCAATTTGGGCCTTACTTTTAGAATATTCCACGTACACTTGAAAGCAGATAAATTTAACGTAAACATAAATTTCGGGGAAAGAAGTAAGAGCCATTTCACTTGTATAATTCAAAGCGCACATCTGCAGGAAAAAGGAATAAAAACAATGGCCGAAATTGCTTGAAATATCTCATTCGAAACTCGAAACTGTATCATTTTGTAGCTACCATTCCCTGCCCCGACTCTAATTGCAATTAATAAACGTACGCAGTATCTCTTTGATCAGAGCAATCAATATTCAAAGAAAACTTAATTCCGCACAGCTACCATAAAATGCAATTAAAACCTTAAAATTTAATGGTTATCATCGAAGTTTTAAATGATTTTCAAGATTAATTGCAGTTAGGTTTTGCCTCATTTAATGCCCTGTATATCATTTTTCCTCGGTTATATTCGAGAGCGTGATTGATCCATAGTCGCTAGCAGACTAGGCTTGCGGTTTTCAAGCACTTGTAAATATTTGTACTTTCATCGAGTTAGTAGAATTTAATTTCTCAATGTTCCTTAATAAAGTCTATTCAGTCGAGTTCGTAAGAGCTGAATATACAGACACTTACAGTAAAATCAACGAGGGAAACATAATTGCGTTACTGTTCATTCGCCTTTTAATGAAATACTCAATTTTAGATTTAGCCGAACTTGGTTGGGGTGTTTAGTTTTCAAGCTGTGAATGTCTAAAGTAAGAGACTATTATATGATTGTTGGCGTTAACCAGAATTGCTTTAGCCCTCAAATGGATTTCGTTTTATTTGTACGGAACAACGAAACGAAATTTCAAGGGTTTAGCATACCGCTACTTTGATGGAGATATTTGCACTACATTTCAAAATGAAACCGCATTTCTCTTTGACCCGGCAATACTAACAATTTACGTTCGGACAATGAATTCTCTCAATAAACGTTTTATTTTTTTGCAATAACGTGATGGGATTGTTGGTTTTGTATTACAGTTTTTTTAATTAAATTATTAAATTTCAAACAAAACCAAAAGCAGTAAATATTTCATTATGCCTAATCAGCATAACCCTCTACAAAAGATTCCTTTTTAGTTTCATCGTTTAAAATTGTAATGTATATTCTTGTGAATAATAATAGTAACATTTTACATACTCCGTTTTTGAATGAATAAAGTATCAAACATTATTTTCATCAAGTATGGCTATGAAATAGTTCCTAATTTATGAATGCAACTATGTGTATACTTAAGTGTCAAACTTGACATTTGCTTTTTATGTGACTTATAGTTGCATTCATAAATTAGGAACTATTCCATAGCCATACTGGATAAAAATAATTTTTGATCATACTATACATTAGTTGTACCGTTCCTCCAAACTCTGCAAATTTTTAAAAATCTGGTTCTCTAATCAGACCTGAGCAGTAATATATAACAAATACATTCGAAAATGTACTCTGATGCAAAATGCACTCGAGTACATGTATAGTCCAGTCATTAAAAGGAAATAAAACGGATTTGCTTACAAAAGGTCATGAAGTTTTGAAACTTGGCAGGAATGTCGACCCATATGCCCTAACGATGGCTCTTAATTTGCGACCTCGGGAGGTCGCCGCTCGCGCAGCCATCTTGGAAAAATGGCGCCCGAAAACAGTTTTTGAGGTATAACTCCGTTCCTGTTAATCCTATGCAAAAAAGTTCTAATTATAAATTAAAGAGGATAATATTTTCTACAAAACAACACTAATAACATTTTCTCGTCAGATTGATAGTTTTCGAGTTAGCGGGATGGGAAGTAGAGCGAAAATTTCGAATTTGCGAAAAAACTGCGTTTTCACACGAATTTTTTCACTTTATCTATTTTTACCTAACAAAATTACTAGTATATCCATTACATACAATGACACGTGGGACCCCAACACCATGCACTGTTCCAAGGAAAGTCCCCCAATAGGGCGGATCTACTCGACATGGACAATGCGGAAAGTTGGTCATTGGACTTGTGTTAAGGTGGAACAACGTTAAAGTGACAGCATATTACGATATTTGTTATATTATGGTAAATGTCGTCATATGCTGTCATGTTTACAACGTTGGGTTACGTTTACACCATATATATAATACACATATATTGCTGGTAGGGCCTGGAAACTTCAGAAAACATTACGGCGCCGACATAGTCTCACTTGGAGTATAACGCGTCTCGTGCGCATGCGTGGGAATTCGAACTCCGCCTTTAGAAGCGAATTTTAAACTTGACCACTTCCCCATTGGGCGGACGGCGCCGCCGCGCTTGCGCACAGCTCACCGTTTACATGAAGGAGTTGGTTGTGTGTCTCACTTCATCGGCAAGTTTCCCACTCATAGCCGCTAGCAATATAGTAAGTATTAGATATATGGTTTACACACATGCACAATGCCAGTTGTTTGTATCCGCCGAAGAATATTAATTTCCACGTTGGAACGCATGTAAACCGCTACCGCATGTACGTTTTCAAATCTGCGCGAGATAAAGAGAGACCATACTGAGTACCAACCAAATCTTCTTTGTTCAAAGCATTCATGCCCATTGATCCACCTGAACAACAGAGCCGAAGCTTTCATTTCTGGATGGTGGATTTTTGTTGCACCGAGTGGTATGGCATCGCAACGATTCGTTCGGAACAATTTGTATACTTTATGTGGAATACGTTAAGCGGCACTAAGGATCAAACGCATGTATAGTTTTTGACGGTTATCCGGATAACTTCGATAGCATGAGCACGAAAAGCGCGGAAAGACATCGATGTTTCAGGTCGCAAACCTGCGCTGATAGCGTTTTCGATGAAGCAATGATTTCCACTGTTTCGCAAGAAAAGTTTCTGCCCACCGATTCGAACAAAAGGCGTTTAATTCCTATGTTAATGAAGAAGTTTGAAGAGCATGGTTATACAGTAAAGCAATTCGTGGAGGATGCGGATTTGCTCATAGTCCAAACAGTGCTCGATATGTTCTCTTCATATCCGTTTGTTTATGTTGTAGGGGAAGACATAGATCTATTGGTTCCGTTAACCGCAAGGGCACGAGATCATGCCAATGTTTTTTTGCGGAAACCAGCCAGAGAAAAGATTGCGGAACAGATATTTTCTGGGCAAAGCCTCAACTACAAGGATACCGTAGCGAAGAATTTTCAGTTTCTCCATGCATTCAGTGGCTGCGATACCACCTGTGCTCTGTTCAACCAGGGGAAAATCAAATTTTTCAACCTCCTTCAAAAAAAACGACAAGTTGGCTAATAGGTACTATTAAAAACTTTCAGCATCCAGAAGCAGACGTTAATGCTCTCGCTACAGCTGCAGTGCATCGCATGAAAACGACTCATTGGATTCCCTCCAATACGAATGTTTTGTGAAGGCTCTTTCCAAAAACAAATTTAACCTTACCTCCCTGCCTCCGACAGAAGATTCTGCACGTCAGCATTGCCTACGGACATATCATCAAGTTCAGATGTGGAATGGCATTACGAAAAACCCGGAGGAATACGGTTGGCAGAAAACAAGAACAGGGCTTAATGTTGTTCGCACAACACAACAGCCAGCCCCCGACATACTTCTCCAGTCAATTTCTTGCAGATGTAAAAAAGGCTGTGGCACGGCATGCGGGTGTCGGAAGATCGGGTTAAAATGTTCGGCACCCTTTTTCTATTGCAATGGTGTAGCTTGTGAAAACATTCCTGACATTGTGGAAGATTCTGACGAAGAGGACGACAATGAGGCTGCAGATATTCTTGACTCCTTACAAATGTACGAGGAGAATGAAAGAGAAGAAGAAGAGGCTGGTGACTCTAAAAAATCATTTGCGCCAAAACTATCGCAACGTGTAAAGTTGCGGAAAAGCAAGTAGGTAATCAATTCGATTGTGGATTAGGCCTACTGGGGAAACCACGTAAAAAAACACGCCGATGCACTCTACCTCATGGGTGGTGTAGAAACGAGTTGCAATATGTATTGGTTTTAATAATGTTTCTGTACAACAAACTATAGATAAGTTAATTTGTGGTTAATGTAAAAAAACTGTTGAAAATACAGATTTTTTGCGAATTCAAAATGTTCGTTTTAGTTCTAAGCCCTTTAACTCGAAAGCTAACGATCTGACAAAAAATATTATTAGTATTGTTTAGCAGCAAATTTTATTCTCTTTAATTTATCATCAGAACTTTTTTGCATAGGATTAACAGGAACGGAGTTAAACGCCAAAAACTGTTTTTGGGCGCCATTTTTCCAAGATGGCGGCGCGAGCGGCGACCTGCCGAGGTCGCAAATTAAGAGCCATAGTTAGGGCATATGGGTCGACATTCCTGCCAAGTTTCAAAACTTCATGACCTTTTGTAACCTAAAATATTATAATGACTGGACTAGTACTCATAAGTAATTTTCTAGAGCGGTACTTGAATATGTGTACTCCTTACATTGGTGTTGTTCTCACAACCTAAATAACAACCAGATACGTATCTGTCGGTGTCGCATTGCTTGCTTTGGCTTATTTATGAAATTTAGGACGAAATTCGCATAGGCCTTTTATAACTTTCGAAGACGGCCATTTCTACACGGCCAAGTGGCCCATGGACAACTGGACGCGAGACAAGTGGGCACGAAGCCTAAGTATACAGCTTTCGGAAACGACGCGGGGGTGGAAGATACTTCTAGAACTATCAGAGTTACGTAAAATGGTTTCGATTATACATGGTGGCTCAAAAATGCGTGGCGAAAATAATCCCATTTTCGATGGAATTAAAAGGAAATCTCCGTTATTATTAGAGCTAAATGAAAATAGTTTACGTACTATAGGGTTAACGTTTCATGGGAAACGCGATAGTAAAAGCAAAATTCATATGTCTCCTTTTGTTTTCGAGCTGCAGTCAAAAAATAAGGTTAAAATGATAGATTAATACTAATTTTAAGCCTGATAAGCACGTTATTATTAGTTATTTATTAAATAAAACTCTTAATTACAATGCAAATAAGGAAAATGATAACACTTGAGCCAATGCGTTTAAATTATAAAATATAGAATGACAATATTAGTATCATGAGAGACTAAAGTGCATCATTAAATCCCGCCCTTTGCACTTTTGGGAACATTATCATCAAACATTTGAAAAATTTGGAATCTGTCAATTTGGAAACTGACAATTACAATTTAATTTTAAATACGAATTGTGTTAATAATTTTGTGTACAGAGTAATTTTTTTAAAACTGAATTCTAGCAGGCCCTGGTTAGCCTGAATCAGTTGGCAGTACTGAAGTGTATTACCAGTCTATGTCAAATTCGAGATTTGCAGGTTAAGTTTTGCGTCAGTGTGTGTGTCAAATGATTAACAAAACCTAACCTACTAACTTCGTGTGTATATATTTAAATTTACCATAGTTACGGTAACATTTTTACTTTAGTCCCTAGGGACTAAAGTACGAGGGTGGGCTGAAATTTAATGCACATATGCTTGTACAACGCGAACGAAATGATCTACAGAGACGCACCTGGTTGCATTCGGAAGTTACATCCCTCCTCTATGCGCATCCGTTTGAAGGAGTTTCGTTCACCAGTTCGTTTTTTAGTAGCGGAAGTATGGAGACGTGCTCTCGTGCTATGTCAATGCGAGTTAAACAGCGCGTGGTTATAGAATTTTTAGCTGCTGAAAACGTGATTCCTACTGAGATTCATCGCCGTTTAAAGGCCGTCTATGGCGACGATACTGTTGATAGGACTACTGTCAATCGATGGGTAATAAAATTTCGTGGTTGCAAGCCCGAAAAAGCCGTAATTGATGACGAAAAGCGCAGCGGATGTCCGATCACTGCCACAGACGATGAACATCTCAAACGTGTCGACAATTTGATCCAAAATGACCGACGAATTACTCAAAATCGCATCGCAAACCGCCGGTCATTTTGGATCAAATTGTCGACGCGTTTGAGATGTTCATCGTCTGTGGCAGTGATCGCATGTCCGCTGCATTTTTCGTCATCAATTACGGGTTTTCCGGCTCGCAACCAGGAAATTTTATTACCCATCGATTGACAGTAGTCCTATCAATAGTATCGTCACCATAAACGGCTTTTAAACGACGATGAATCTCAGTAGGAATCATGTTTTCAACAGTTAAAATTCTTTAACCGCGCGCTGTTTAACTCGCGTTGACATAGCACGAGAACAGGTCTGCATACTACCGCTACTAAAAACCGAACTGTTGAACGAAACTTCTTCAAACTTGGTATGCGCATAGAGGAGGGATGTAGCTTCCTAATGCAATTATTCGCGTCTCTGTAGATCATTTCGTTCGCGTTCTACAAGCATGTGTGCATTACATTTCAGCCTACCGTCGTAATTACTTAAGTCCCTAGAGATTAAATGAGCTACTTTAGTCCCTGACATAAATGACTAAAGTGCCAACTTTAGTCCCGAAAGTGCAAAATATAACAAACATGTTACATGTACAAACTTTCAAAGGTAAAATTAGGAAATATTTGAATTAAAAATAAAAATGCAGGCACTGTTACAACTTCTAACGTATACGTAACATACACAACTAATAAAAACATGATACTATACAAGTTAGATATAATTAGAATAGAATAATACAAAATATTGACATTTTATATGCGGATTGGTCTGTAGGGCGTGATTGCGCCGCAAAAATAGTATAATGCATATAAAAATTTGTTAACAAGTTTGAAAAGACAGTTTAGATACAGGGTGTAGAAATGCTTTACGCACCATAGGGATTTCAATGGTAATTTCTTCATATGAAAATATTTGCTTCCCTAATTATTTTAGAGCAAACTTGTATGGAAGTTTTTTGTAGAGAAAAAAAATTCTGTATCCATTTATGCCAGCATTTGTCATTTTACATTTCGGAAAACCGAAAATTTAAAGAAAATTACCATTTTTAGACAAATCAGTAGTGCCTTGAAATTACTAAATCATCTCAAAGCATCAACACATTAGTTTGCTGTTTATTTGTTTGCATCTGTCAAATGTAACGGCACTTTTGACTATGCCTGTGTCTATAACGATCACTGAGCAGTCATTTTCAAGATTAAACTTAATTAAAAATTATTAGGCTCCACTATCGCACAAGACCGACTTCAAAATTTGCCTCTCATTAATATTAAAGCGGATCTGTTAAAAAATATGAATTTAGAAAAACGAATAAGGCAATTTTCTCAGTCTAAAGCAAGAGAAGTAAAATTTTTTGAATCCTAAGAATTAAAAAACGCATAATATTTATGTCGTGTATTTAATATGTCAGAGTGAAATATAAAATATTTTTATCAGTTTTATATTTTTAGTAGTTTAAATGTTTAAATTAATAAGTACCAAGTACCTATACTCTTATATTAGTTTGCCCACTACTTATGTACCACTTTATGGAAGTTATTTTATTTTGTTATAATTAGATATTATTTTAAACAAAATAAATATATGCTTTTTCAAATTGATTGTTTGTTTTTTTTGTAGAGAGGAAATTATATAATATTTTTATAAGGTAAATGGGCCACTCTTGTGCAGATTTTACAAATTTAATGCGCAAAAGATTTGTGTAATGTTGATATGCTTACTTGAAAGATATTGGTCGTAATTGGAATAAACGCTCGACTCATAAATCCAACAGTGTATTAAAACAAGCCCTCAGAATATATACAAAGAAGGACTGTGAAGAAGGTCAGATTAATGTTGGGTTAAACATCTACGCAAATTCTCAGAGAAATTAACTCGCTTTGAATTATTCATGAAATAAATCAATTTGCTTGCGAGTTTGCATGGAGATCGCTACGTTTTAACGAATTTTTTTCATATAATAATCTCCCTCGTTTGGAGGAATAGTAGTATAGTGGGGAAAAAACGTAATTTAACAAGATAGCCTGCTTTTTGTTTTTCAATTTTAAGCGAGCATTATATTTAATCACGTCTCCCTTTTTATGTAAATATACTCGTACTTTACCTCAAAACGTGATTATTGATTTTTAAGGGTTATTTTATGTCTCGCAATCAAAAAGGTTTTCAGTTTAAATCAAAGCTTATGAAATCCTACCTATATCCGTGTGATGCAGAACGTGACAATAATCATTTTAATAGTAGTTTTTCCACGACCGAGAGTAGAAGTCGGTTTCTATAGCATCAAAATTGTGACAGAAGTAAAACATTTACTCCCTAGAGACTAAATAAGACAAAAATGTCGCTAGGGAGTTTTCATTATGACTGACAGAACAATTATGTCTAATTCGAGGTTATCAGGTTAGGTTTTTTTGTCAGTTTTGACACAAACTGACGCAAAACCTAACCTGCTAACTTCGAATTAGATATAATTGTGAGCTCTTGTCATAATGACTTACAGTGGCACCAACTTTAAAATTTACCACAGTCTACTAATTTTAAAATAACTGTAACTAAAATGTCAATAAAAGACGTTTAAAAAAACGGGTTTTTTGTTTTAAATCTTCCTGCAACGTGAAAAAATAATATGTGCAACTCGGAGAGAAATCTATTTTGCTGATGTGCAATTTTTGACTCGAGGCCGAAGCACACTCTCCCTCATTGCATAACGAACTATTATTTTACAAGACGATAAAGTTAAATTTTATCCACGAGTGAATCCTTTAACGTCGAGACGAAGTTGAGACGTTAATGATTCAAGAGTGGATAGTAATAACTTTATCGTCGTGTATAATACAATTTTTTTTCAATAGCGAGAACAATTTCAAAAGACGATAAGGAAAGTCAATCACATTTTAAAATCTCAGCTAGATTGGGTTGCTAGGATAATACGAAGCTGTAATATTTAGTTTAAATAAAAGTTAGAAAATTCAATTACTTTATCGCATTTCATTTGGAAATGTAGTACTACATTTCTTCATTCAAAATCAATAAGAAATGTGTTACTTTTATATTAGTAACACTTTTATGCCTAGCAACGGCGATTCGTTTTTACGTTTGGCAATACTGAAGTGTGCTGTTGGTGACACTGCAAGTCTATGTCAAATTCGAGGTTAGTAGGTTAGGTTTTGCGTCAGTGTTAACACAGATTGACGCAAAACCTAACCTACTAACCTCGAATTTGAAACCAAGACCATGATAGTAAATAAAAAACAAAAAGGGGATCAAAACAATAAGGACATAAAATGTAAAAACAGGAAACTAGAAAGAGTATCGACGTATGAATTCCTAGGGAGTTTGGTAACAGAAGACGGAAAAACGGAGGCTGAAATAGTAAATAGAGCAAACAAAGCGACAAGAATTTACTATACATTAAATAAAACGATACTAGGACACAAAGATATCGACATAGAGGTGAAAAAGAAAATTCACAACATGATAACAATACCAACAATAACTTATGCCTGCGAAAGCTGGACACTTAGAAAGAAAGACGAACCTAAACTAACTGCAATGGAAATGAAACACCTTAGGAAAATGGCAGTAAAAACTAAGTGGGACAGGATAAAAAATGAAGACATAAGAGAAATAACTAAACAGGAACCCATACTAGAAAAAATAAAAAAGAAACAACTAAACTGGTATGCGCATACAGTAAGAATGGAACCGAGCAGAATGGCGAAAAGAATAATGGAAGCGGGAAAACCTATCAAAAAACAAAGAGGCAGAAAGAGAAATAGGAGCAGAGAGAGGAGTGACAATGGAGGAAATGAAAACAATAGCGAGAGACAGGAAAAGATGGAAAAAATGGATACAGGACTAGAGACCGCCATCCGACGCCGAAAGGCATCAAGGATTAGAGAAGAAGAAGAAGAAGTATACGCAACATAGTAATTCTACAATTATTGTACATAATGTTACATTTTGTTGGGCAATGCAAATAAAACAATTTTGAATAAATTGGCAAATGTTTCTCAATCTCCCAAAAACAACTACTGAATTTCCTTGGAGTATAAAATACTCCATAATTTCTTTTTGGGACGAAATTCAGATATTTATGGACGTGATGAAACATTTAGCAAACTTTAAAAATAAAAATGCGTGTGGTTTAACTACACAAATTGTGACAGGTTTTTAATTGATTACTAATGTTCTGCATAATGTGTAAACAGCGCCTTTTTTATACTGTGATTCATAGGGTTTTACTCAATAATAAAAACAACATTCCGTAGGCAACATAAATTTTCTTGTAATTGCAAATACGTAAATGTATATGTTATATTAATATGATTATTTCCTTCACACATATTACAACCAATATGATTACACATTTCAGCCAATCAAATCTTTAAAAAATGCGTGCAAATTTTATTAAAAAAAGCCGCGCAGTGAGCATCTCGTCTTAGAAGTCACAGACGAATCGTGGGCAATCCATTCATTTGCTAAGTACCTACTTCCTTTTTATACCTATGACTTTTGTATTAGGTTAAAATTTTGTAAATAATCAATTGTATACCCTCGTGTAAAATTTTTAATGATTCAACTTCAACATCCATAAATTACTCGGCCAAAATATGAATTATTAATGAATTAATAATAATTAATATTTTGGTAAATGTTGCACTTGAAATATGATATATGAGAACATAATTCAGTGAAGTTTGAGCCAATCATCATCTCATAAATTTAAGACATTGGCCAATAGGACCTTGTGCCATACTAAAAATATAGCGACTCGCTATTATAGATTTGGTACAAGCTAAATTGGCTTTGTTTCACGTGTCATATAAAGTAAGTTAGAAATGTCAGTTGATTTTTTTGGTTATGTCGTCCGTTTTAAACACAAAAAAAACAAAAACTGCGTTGAGGATTAACATCGATCATTAGCATTGATACCGAAGTACTTATTGGAAATAGTATTAGGCGCTTTCTGGTATATACACTGTGGAAATTAATTAAAGCATAAATTCGATAACTTCGTTCATGTTTATTTTCAGGAAAAAATCTCAAAAGGGTGTAGCGATTAAAATTGCAGTGCATAATTATACTAAAGTCGCTTCCAGATTTCTATATCATTTGTTTTAAATGTTATGACGTCATAATTTTTTTAAATGACGATTTATAGATTTTTTTAATTTATTCTTTAACAGATTTTAATCTGTTTTCAACGGTATAAAAATTTGAATAGGCTGAATTAGAAAAAAAATGACAAAAATTACCTTACAGTTCAAATAGTAAGGATAATTAACAGGGCTTAAAACAAAAACTGATTATTGTACGTTTACTTGTTAAGTTGGAATTATTGTCAAAGTCGGAAGTAATCACTATTGAGTTTTTTGTTTCAAACCCAGGGAACTAGAATTACTTTTTTCTTTTTGTTTTTTTATCACTAAACTCTTCCATCTTTCCCCCCTGGAAACTCTTTCGCATTATTTCAGGAGGTTGCGGGCCGTAAATACTCTGTTAATTTCATCCATCTGTACTATATCAACTTCAAGGTCGCATTTCTATTTTTTTCTACTGTAATCTATTTATACTTTTATACCACTGGAAACATTAAGACTTACTACCGAAATAAATAAAAAATATTGATGACGTTGATAACATTTAAAGCAAATGATATAAACATCTGAAAATTACTTTAAAATACGCCTGGAATGTAAATCTTTACGCATCTTCGATATGTTTCCCCAAAAAAACGAAGATTAACCGAGTAACCGAATTTATGCGCTATTTAATTTTCACACTGTTTATTAAATTTACGAGGTTTAATGAAGATCATTTCGTTAAAATCCCTAAAGAAAGAAAATACAACTTGATGTATTTTCAGTTCTGGGATTATAGCTCAAAATATTCATCGAGAAATCATCGATAAGTGTACTACTTATTATATTGCCTCTGAAAATATATATTATATGTCGAAAGTAAATGGTTATTGTAGAAAAATAACTTTCTCCTGGACACATCAATATTATCTGTATGGGCAGATATCTTTATAAAATTTTAAACTCTATTTTCTAAACAAATAATATTAGGAGGAACCGTTCTTTAAAGTTGTGTGAACTTAACAGTCACAGCCGTATACCGTCTGTTCTATAAAAAGGGCCCCAGACTCTAGCGACTTTATTTTTATTTTAACCCCTACAAACTATATATATTATCAAATGGGACAATGTTTTCTACAATGTGATAGACATGAATATTCTTTTAATGTCACTAGTTTTTTGTGATGACGACATCGATGTTTTTTTTTAAATGACATGGTATACTGTTTTTATATATCCTTGTAGAGAATTTTATTTGTATTTCATCTATGGAAAGATTTAATAAGGTTGCATAATAAACTTTTTGAAAAAAACGCAAAAATTTAAAGGCGACATAGGAGGCCTTGAAATGTAAGAAGCTTATCTAATATATTAAGAAACTAAACAATAGACTATGACTCTCTAAAGAAACAACATAAACAAACGAGAAATGGCAATACTTCAACTACGTACTGCTACGAGGGGCACTAGAAACGAAATCTACCTACCCATGAAACAAAAGACATGATTTTTTTGATATTTTTATTTTTCAACATAATCCCCCCTTACATCAACGCACTTACGCCATTTGTTCTCCAATGAACTTATACCAATGTAAAAAAGGAATTCCTCTTGGTTGTCGAAAAAGTGGTCTACGGCTTCTTTTACGCTCTCATCAGAGTCAAAACGGCGCCCTCGAAGGTTTTTCTTTAGTAGTCTAAAGAGGTAAAACTCACATGGAGCCAGGCCGGACTATAGGGAGGATGATATATCTCTACAAAGCTGCATTCCTGCATAATTGGTAGGACTTTGGCAGCCTTATGCACAGTTGCATTGTCATGCAGCAGAAACACTTCCCGATTGGAAAAATTGGGTCGTTTCTGATCAATAGCTTTATGCAGATTTTTCAAAGTGTTAACGTAGACATCTGCATCTATTGTGGTCCCTTTTGGCATATATTCGATGAGAAGAATGCCCCTTATATCTCAGAAAACTGTTGCCATCGGTTTCCCAGCAGATGGTTGCGTTCTTGCCTTTTTTGTAGGTGGAGACCCTCTATGAACCCATTGCTTCGATTCTGATTTTGTTTCAGGGTCCCAGTGATGCACCCAAGTCTCGTCGCCCGTTACAATTTGTGGTAAAAAGTTACAATTCTGGTCCAAAGTTTTCAAATTACTATGAGAAATTTGCAGCCTACGCAATTTTTGTTCAGGTGTCAATAATCGTGGAACCCACCTGGCTGACACCTTACTCATATTTAAATTGTCATGTAAGATAGTTATTACGCTAGGTTCAGATATTCCAACGTCATACTAATGGTAGAAACCTTCACACGACGATCCTCGAGCACCAGGGCTTCAACTTTTCGCGTAATTTCTTCCACTTTTGGGATCGTCTTCGATAGATTCCTATCCCCACCGAAAATGTTTAGACCAAAATTTGTGCATCAAGTCCATACACGGCGACCATTCTTTCAAGAATGGTTTCTGGCTGGTGGCCCTCTTTTGTAAGAAATTTAATGACGCTGCAATATTCTAATTTCAAGTCACTCATTTTCCCTCACAAAACACCTTATACAAATCAAACTAATTATCACAAGTAACGCAACTTTTCCACGTAAGATTAGATTACACGCCACTATTTGACAAATAAAGGTTGATCGTGTCAATTGTTTTTTTCATGGTCAGGTAGATAACATTGCTAGTGGCCCTCGTACAACTAGGTCCAAACAATACAAAACAAAATTCTAACCTAGCATTACAAAAATTGTTCAAAGTGCGAACCGTGGTGTTCAATACACATTTGGCAGCGTCTAAGAACGCTACCTATGTACTGCGCGGTTTATAAATAATATAGAAACGCCAAACAAGTGACTGTAGGATATGGTTACTTGTTTCATGGCAAATGTCCCGAGTGGTGTAGCTTGAACAAGCGTCCACGTTCGATCAGCAGAGTTAAGCAACGCTGTCTCTGGTCAGAACTTGGATGGGAGTTCCACGGCTGCATCTCTCGGCACCTCGTGGTACGGCTATCACGGGAAAAAGTTGATCCCGGCGGTCATACACCATCATGACAGTCGTTAGTGGGGTTGGAAGTCCTCATAACTGCACAGCGACGCCTATAATTGGCCTAACGGCTGTTGGCTGAGTGCGAATTAAATAAATAAATAAATAAAAGTTAAATTTCATGGCCTTCCTCAACATCTTTAGTTTTTTGCGTTTTTTTCAAAAATTTTATTATGCAACCCTACAAAATGTTCAGACGGCTGAAAAGTACAAAAAATTCTCTACAGGATTATATAATAAAAATTGTACCATGCAGTTTAAAAAAAGTGCCGATGACGTCATCACGAAAAATTGGAGGCACTAAAAAAATTTTTGTTTTGGTCAAATTGTAAAGAAGATTTTCCCATTTCAGAATATACCGGGTGTCCGTTCTCAAAGTCGAACATAGGCGATTAATATTGTATTGAACGTTTTTGCCGATTCCTGCTCGCCAATTCAACTTACAGGGAAGGTAATAGTATCAATGGAAAGATAAAATTATTACGCATCAAATGATACCAATAATAATATTCAAGATGTGATTTTTATTTTAAAATACTAATTTAAAACTTGGGAATTTTTAAATATTTATAGGACTAAAATGACAAATAAACTCGTTATAGTATTGGGCCCTTTTTATAGAACAGACGGTATGTAAATATGTAAATATAAAATTTACTTATTGTTATAGTGTGTATCCTTCCCTGGTAATGTGTCAAACAGAAAATACAGTTCTAATTGCCACCTAGTTATTATGCAGCAAGTACATACTTTTTTCAACGACTTTATTTCTAGTCCTACATTCTTTCAAATATATTTTATCTGGTTTGTATGAACGTTGTTTAGCTATTCATTTCTGCCATATCTTAGGTGAGAGTAAACATCCAAACTTAATTGTCGCCATTACGTGCCTTTTAGATGTGTTTTAATCTTCAGATTTATGTTTCTTGGCAAAAAATTTATGATTGTTCTGGACCAGTAGAAATATGTGAGGCAGCAGAATCTGCAACCTTAAATTTTCTCCACTTATTTATTAAAACAAGTACGAACATTTTCTAGGTTGGTGTAAACAGTAGTATAGTGTTTTAGTAGGATTAAAAGTGGCACTTTCTTTGACAAGCAATTGTGTTTGCAGTTTTGAAGCGAAGCGCAGCATAGCCGAGCGAACGCAAAAATTGCGAGTCAAATAGAGCCACATTTAATCCGAATAAAACATACCATTTTTTCTGCTGCCAAGGAAAATAAAAATATTCAAAATTTTAAAGGATTGAAACATTTTGTTGACATTCACGGTTCTCATTTAAAAAGGATTGGAACAACTGCATCCATAGGCGACCAAGTAAAACCTACTATTTTCAGTTCTTAGGAAGTAAATCTACTTTTAATCCTAGAAACTAAAAGTGTTGTCCAGCAACATATACTTTTTGTATCGGTAAGGGAAACGTCAACTTCAAGATTTCGATATTAAAAGTGATTACTTTGACGACGGTCGCAGAAATCAAATTTAAGAGGTTTAAGGAAGCTGTTTTTGCCGAAAAATCAAAGCAATATAAGTCTCTAACTCTATGGTTAAAATACTCAATGCTAACATGAGCATCTCAGGGTAGGGGCACTAAACCTAGAGATACGTGCACAGCCAACCCCCAACGGTTTTATTAAGGAGTACTCTCTATTTGTCTTGTTCAATAGTATTTGCCTGGTTATTAAACAATTAAAAAAGATATTTGCCTAAACAGATAATATTTACCCAGGAAAAAGTTATCTCACTAAAATAACCATTTATTCTCTACATGGCCGCTTACGTGGTCGAGTTTTGCTTACCAACGTGGCGGACCGGATTTCAAACTTTACTGTAGTCAAGATTTGAACTTATTAGTTAGGGTAGCTGTACGTTGGATTTAAGGTTGTTGAATGTGCTGCATATTTTATCGCGGAGGATGTATTTCATTACCTCCGTTGTACTTCCACACGACATGAATGATCCCTTGACACTGAAATGTAAAAGAGGCTAACGATTATGTATGTGCGTATTATATTTACTAAACAAGATGAATTAACATAATTAGAATTAAATGGCACAATAGTATATTACTCTAACTACAAGTTGAGAAAAGTGATGTTTTTCTGAGCAAGTACGGCGTGTTTGGGTACGAGCGTTAGCGAGTACTTAAAGGGCCATACGAGTTTAGAAAAACCACTTTTCTAACGTGTTGAGTATACTATTTAATCGCATTTAATAAGGAATGTAAAATATTAAATTATTACATACAAGTGACACTAACTGTCAAAACATAACCAAGATGAGCATAACTCATTCCTATGTACTAAAGCACAATAAGTAGCTCCAGTTGATGTTATGCGTTTGGCGGTACTGAAGTGTGTTGTTGGTGACCCTGTAAGTCTATGTCAAATTCAAGGTTAGCAGGTTGGGTTTTGCGTCAATCTATGTCAAAACTGACGTAAAACCCAACCTGATAACCTCGAATTTGGCATAGACTTACAGTGTCACCAACATCACACTTCAGTATTGCCAAATGGAAAAAGGAATCGCCTTTGCTTGGGATAAAAGTGTTGCTAACGCTAAAAGTGAAGTACGTTTTTTTTTCTATAATAACTGTCAACGTGTTACAATGTTGGTAGATATGTGATTAAAACGCTAGGAAATTTTTACACCTCGTGTTGGCAGAACTTTTTCAAAATTATGGTTATGTGTCAATTTTGAATGTCAAAGTTTCTTAATTTGAACTCTTGACAAATTTCTTTTTTTTTAACATGGAATCATCATCATCATCAATAAAATCCGATAAAAAAAGACAACCAAGAAATATTTTAAATGCAAAAATGAAGCAAGCGATATTAAATTATGACATATCTGTCAAAATGACAATCATTTTTTTAGTGGAAGAAAAGTACTAAAAATCTATGTACCTATCCCCTAGAAAGTTGACCTTGAAAATTATTATAGAAAAAAAAATGTACTGTACCACATTTATTATCGATTTTGAATGAAGAAATGTAGTAAATTTCCAAATGAAATGCGATAAAATTAATTAATACTCATGGCACATAACCCTAATGATATTGCAGAATGTAAATCGGCGATCAACCTGAATTTAAATTTGTTCCGAGTAGCAGTAACTAATATATTCACGGAACTCATCTTCAAGAAGAGGTGCGAATTATTTATAAATTTCTTTCTCAGAAGTGTAAATTCTAAAGGCACCTTCGGGAAATTTTGCTTGCGTATTTAATTTCCGATTTGCATACCTTCCTTAGAACTCGTATCTGTGGAGTGTACAAGTTGTTTGTTCGCCGGATTTATGCGTCTGTTGTTTGCTCAGTCGAAAAATTAGCAACGCCTTATTTCTTTCTTTATACACGGGGCCCCGTTCAAACTTGATCATTAGTATTATAAAACATTTCTCATTGTCATCTAATGGTAGAAATCGCAACGTTATATTAACCGAAAGTCAAGTAAAATATTTTATACAATAAGTATGACGTAAGACACTTTTGATGAAGACGTATGAATACAAGTTTTGGTGCTTATAACTGCGCCTAACTTGCTAACATAATTTTGTAGGGCTTATTTGTTCTTTATTTAGCTGCAAACATTTCGCCAACTTAATGTATCTGTAGGTGTCACAGATTGCGTTTGTGCGAATTAGAGATAATTAAATTAGAGTTTTCTGCTTATTTAACTTAACTTTAAACTTGAGACACAAAAGTTACGTACATTAAGTCGCAGAGGTTTGTGGTATGCTAAAACGTTGTTTCTAGATATTTACAAGACTTGTTAGAGTATTTACTCTCACATATCGGTACTGCTATTTAGAATTGTATGTAACCTATCTAGCCAAACTACAATTTAGGGAATACTATTTTTCTCTGCAAATTTTTTCGGGGACACTTAAAATAATTGCGTAGCTAATCGCATTTTTGTTTATATGTCTATGTCTAATGAAAAAATGTTACCTACGCAAGGCAGAGTAAATTGGTATGAAGGAGTATCCACTTTCATCTCTTACGCTGCACAGAAGCTTGATTAAAGTCAGAATTTATCAAATCAGCCCGTTCGAATAAATCGTTTCCTTCGTTTTCCAGTTACTAAATTGTAACCGTTTTAAAAATGAGTATCTCGAGTTCGTCCATTAAGCAATTGCATAACTTTGTTGAAGTCACATTTATATAATTAACTCGACAGATCTTCCGTTTCAAGCTACTCTACAAATGTCTTATTTGATTCTCATTAAAAAGCAAGGTGCTCAACAATTCAAGATGCAAGTTTCAAAATTTCTTTTGACATATTTCCAAAAGGACATTGAGACAAAATGTTCGTACCCAAACATAGGGCTGGCCAAAATAGCAAATATATATTTAAAAAGTTTAAACAGATACTTATCTGTGATTAGGAGCACGGTACCTTTCTTTTGATTAAGTTCAAAGTTCAAAGCAATGTAAACGTTGTTCACGTTAGTCGAATATTTATATTGGTCACCTTACTACTTGTGGACGCTACTAACTAAATTCCAGATACTTTGAACTGCTGAACCGATTTAGATGAAACGTAGAATGTGGAGGTGGACGTTTTAAAATGTTTTTTCTGGATTTTTACTTTCTCCTTACAATAAAGGAAGTATCGGATTCACCTCAAAAATTGAGTTTTCAACAGATCTTCACGATTTAGTCTCCTGAACCCAAAAAAACATGTTTTTGTTTCTTGGTTTGTCTGTCAGTCTATGTGTGAACAGAATATCTCAAAAACTAAAAGAGGTATGGCGTTGAAACTATATATAAGTTTTATGTACTATCTAGATGCGACAGCAACGTTTTGAAGAAAATCGCATAACCGGAAGTATGGTGTTTACTCTTGTGATTTTTCAGTTTTTTTCGATTTTTTTACAAAAACGGCTCTAATGATTTTTACATTTTTATTACATTTTTAATGTGCGTTGATGTGAGATAGGTGATTTTCCAATCGATTACCTCTGAAAACTAATAAAATTGAAAATCTGCAACTTGGACATGGATTTTATGTGTAACAGCGACTACAACTACAATATTTTGACTGCGATATTACTTCCGGGTATACCGAAAGTCGCTATCAACTTTGTTATTTTAAATGGAACACCCGGTATATAATACATTTTTGAATTCGGCTTAATATTTTAGAGAACATTTGTCTTTTAAACTAACTCTCGATTGTGTATAATTTCACTAGAATTTGTAATTTAAAAAAAAAAATTTTTAAAACACATTTTTGACTAATTATAAGATCACTGTAAAAGGAAGTTGTGTGCGTGTACACATCAGATTTTTTTGTCTTAATTTAAATCAGGGAACTGCTTTATGGCAGACTGTATATCAATGTCTTATACTTAAAAAAATTAATAAAAATATCGAAAGAATGCGAATTTATTTTGAAGACTAAATAATGGTATACAATAAATATTGCATGCATTAATATGTTGTTTAAAGCTGAACGTATCCAAATTATATACCAATTGAAAAATATAATTTTGTTAGCAACTTAAATTTTAAATTTCGTAATGGTTAGCTGCCCCCACATTACTAAGTGTTTCGTTTGATTGTTTTAACCTTATTAGAATCATTAATATAATTTTATCGCATTTCATTTGGAAATGTACTACATTTCTTCATTCAAAATCGATAATAAATGTGGTACTTTTATCATTAGCAACACTTCCTTAGCAACGGCGATTCGTTTTACATTTGGCAATACTGAAGTGTGATGTTGGTGTCACTGTAAGTCTATGTCAAATTCGAGGTTAGTAGGTTAGGTTTTGCGTCAGTTTTGACATAGATTGACGCAAAACCTAACCTGCTAACCTCGAATTTGACATAGACTTACAGTGTCACCAACAACACACTTCAGTACTGCCAAACGCATAACATCAACTGGAGCTGCTTATTGTGCTTTAGTACATAGGAATAAGTTATGCCAAGGCGGTCTATATTGTTCATGTATTGTTCCAGGCCATGACACTGGCTGTGTTGCCAGATTGTGTGCTAGGCCATTCCAAGACACACTAAGTTTTGTTTGTTTGAAATAGATTTAACATTAAAAACCAAGGCAGTTCATGAAAGTTCCAAAAATGCCTTTGAAGTTTTACGTACCAGGCTGCAAGTCAACTTACGCTTCATCAGTTACTCCATATGTTAGTGTGTTCAAGTTTCCATCTAATGGAACCGTGACACAAAAATAGAAAGACATTTTGCATTTAGAGAACTGGCAGATTGGAAAGGCTTATGTTGTGTGTGAAAATCACTTTAAAAGTGCAGATATAAAAGGTAATAAGATGATGCGACTTGTTCCGACTGTAATATCATTAGCTTCCAGGCAAGTTAATTTGAAGAAATTACTGTTTTAGATTAAGTCAACTTTAGTAACGATTTACTTGCAATGGAGAATTAGGTACCTACCCATTAGGAATTGCTTTTAAATCGAATATTACGGTGAAGTGACGCACTGTGATATAAATAGCAGTGATTTTATGGTTTCTTTTCAACTGGAATGCATCACAATGACAGGGATAGTGCACTGACAGATTGTTTATTTAGTGACCAAACTAGTAATTGTTTGTTAAAGGTTGGTGAAGCCATGTTGCCAGATTGTGGTAGGCTATTCCAAAGGTCACTTTATAGGCCCAGTGTCATGGCCTGGAACAATATAGACCGCCTTGGTTACGCTCATCTTGGTTATGTTTTGACAGTTAGTGTCACTTGTATCTAAAAATGTAATATTGTTACGATTTATCTTCTGGGCTATTAAAAATTATACGCCGCTTCTTGTTTTAAGCATTTATTTACAGCAATTTAACTTAACGATTTACAAAAACACAAGAACTATTAATACGGAACACAAATTATTTATACATTAACAGGAACTGTTTCTAACAACAAATACACTTTATTTATTTTTACACGACTTAACTACGTATGATTTATCTGGCAAGCTTCGCGCACAAAGCTAGATTCGGACTGACTGCTCTTCCGCTGCGTTTGCTTATATATATCGCCGGGTGATTCCTTCTGGAAGCTTCGAGATATTCTCGACTATTCTAGCAATGCTGACGTGTCGCGCGCATTAATCACCGAGGTCGTGCTAGAATGATCTGGAAGGTTGACTAATCTGTCTGCACGCGATCTGGCTCGAGGTCGTTACAATATTTTACATTCCTTATGGAATGCGATAAAATAGTATACTTAACACGTTAGAAAAGTGGTTTTCTAAACTCGTATGGCCATTTAAGTATTCGCTAACGCTCGTACGGAAACACGCCATACTTGTTCAGAAAAACATCACCTTTCTCAACTTGTAGAGTAATATACTATTTACCTATTTTATAAATATTTATATACACCTATCGGCCGTTATTCGATCTAGCAAAAATTGATTTTTAGTGGTGTGCTCTCTTGATTAAAGACCTTAAAACACTTTCTGTATAAATATCACGTCATGTGCTGTATCACTAAAAATAGCTACACTAAGACTATGTCACATAAAATTATGGTGCATTGCAGTTTTTTCTAAATAATAACTCGGGAAAGTGTTTTTTTTATTTTCAGGTTTTTACTGCCGGAATCATATTTAACTCGTATTTCTGTTAATATAGCACCACTGAAGCAGAAATAATTAACAGAAACTGCTTGTGAAATTTGCAATGATTAAATATAATTTTTATTTAAAGATTCATCTGAAGAATTAAATATAAACAAAAAAATTATAAGTGTAAATACAAGTGATGTTTTACATATCTTAATACAAATGTTGTAAGTGTATTATTATGTGAGTACGAGTCATGGACAATGACTAAAATATAGTGATAGGTATAAGGTGGAGTGATATCAAGTACTTGATAGAAAATAGAGAACTATGAAAATAATTTGTAGAGAAGAAAACGTAAAAGTGATGAATACTACTCAACAAAAGAAAGAAAAATAGAACACAAGTCTAGCTACATTGGCAAAAATGAAGCTGTAGAAACGTCGCTATATGTTCGCAAAGAGACGAAATGACTAATAATCAAAATGCGTTATTTGAATGACAATTTTTAAAGATTGATTGTTTTTCTCCTGCTAACATGTTTTAATAAAACAGTTTATATACAATAGCTCAATTATATTTTTAATGAATCTGTATATAAGAAAACAAATTACTTTTTCCTTTCACATAATATTTTAATGTACAAATCGCATTTATTTGTGCAAATTTTGTTGATATTGTCCGCAAATTACATTGTTTAAGTTCGAATTTCAGGAAAGTGTTCACATCATTTTTTAATATTCTTGTAGTTATGTGTTGACATTGCTAGTTTCTTGACAATTATATGCATTTCACCTAGTAATTAATCGATACTTTAGTTCACTTACATTTAAAATAACAAATTCTCGTTTAAAAATTCTAAAATGCTTCCAGTTGCTAAAATTTCATACTTCGGATAAAACTGGATTTAATACTACCACTAAGACGCGTTTCACACATTTATTAAATTAAGGTCATTAATAATTGTATTTTGTTTTAGGTATGCACATTCCTATAATTCTGTACACATGCGAAGTGTTTTGGTAAGTATTATAATATAATTAAATGATTCATATACTAGTTATTTTCTATTGATATAAATATTAACAATATTGGCATCGCCCAAAATATAGTGCTTCGTATAATATATTTCATATGCGGAATCTCGTAACTTTTTTGTATAAAAGCGGACGATATTTTTATATAGAGAACGATCAAAAATACAATTGATCGCGGAAGCTCTTGAAAAATTCTGCCTGCACTGCACTTTATCGAACTAAATACATTTGAACTGCAATTAAGTGAATTATTCGTTCATGTGACTTGAACATAGTCTAATAGGCTACACGAATATGCAAAAGTGTGTAATGTAAACCAAATTTATACATTAAATTGATCGGTAACATTAAAATAACAATGAGATAGGTTAAACAAGATGTTGAAAATGAATTTTAAACTTAAAAAATATGTTGACCATTCTATGTGAATGAAAAGCATTCTACAGATTTTATTTTGTTATTATTTTTCATCTCCCTGTATTTTAATTGATGGCATTATTGATTTTATGTTTAAATAAAAACATACATATCCATAAACCTAATTTTCGACGTTGGTTGTTTGTTTGTGTTTGACTTTGAAAGTTATCTCACAGCATCTTATGGATCGGCAAAATTGGTTTTGCATAACTCCCACACTGCACGATTTTATACTTATTAATCAAATCTACAAAAGGGTCTTCTCTGAAATTTTGCAGTATTGCAAGCTTTGAAAAATCGTATACTCATTCTTTTTATTATATTTCTACTTCTAAATGTTGCTAACAAAGTAACAGAACATAAATGCTGAATTTGTGAATCAATACTTGATATAAAAACTGTAATTAAATGAGATCAAAGTCTAAATAGGTTAATCTATGCTGACCTCGATTAGGAAATCAGCGATTTATTTCCTGTAGCCAAGAATTTTATGATTCTCAAATACATTTGATTCTGTTTGTGACATGTGGCTAACATCCATTAAACGGAACCAAAATAACTCTGTTAAAAAGTTTGGCAGTCGATTCTTTCCTATTTGAAATAATAGTTTGAATATTTCTTAGGAGCTATGGTCTAATGCGGCGTACTGAATTTGCAATTGATATGTAAAATTATTAAACACAATGACACAAATTTTATCTGCTTTTCAGTTATACCGTCAGCTCTTACGTTAATGTTTAACCAAGTGAAAAGGCAATATTTGGACGCAGCATTAATGGGCTGAAGTTATTACGTTTAGACAACTTAACTTAATTTGCAAATCCATTGCAAAAACACTCATCTGTATAAATTCATTCGCCAAAAAGATAAAACCGAAACGTAAATTACCCAAGCTTCATCTTAAGAGTAAACTTCTATTCATTTGCATGATTTGAGCTTCTTACCGATGGAGCAATTGCTAGGAGTGTCAGGTGGAGCGCAGGTACTTTAAATTATCTCTTAATTAAATTTTCTTATGTTAATTCGTCGTATTTACTTTCTAAATGCCTCGCTAATAAGCAGGAATGCTCGTTGGGAGCTGTGCATAGCTTCGTACTACTAAAAGAATTGTTTGTATGCAAACGGAAATTTGTAGGGTAATAAATATTTTTCGCTAAATCATACTTTACTAGCATTATTAAGTTTTATTACATACATATATCTCGCCAATCTGTCAGCTTGAAATATCAGTTAATTACTTATATCTGTAATCGGAAATATTAGCTCTTCAAACATGTTCAAAAATATGGAGTGTATTCCATTTAAAAAAAACCTATATTGGTGCTATTTTAGTAGTTTGTGATGCTCATCTATTTTCTCGTATTTGAATTGTATTTCTATTTTTATTAATAATCTACATAGGTGGATGAGTATTCAACTACTTGGGAAATGTGGTATTCAATGGAGGGACGGGGATCTAGAGAAAAAACTGTATCATATTGTTACGTTCTTAACGTTCGGGCTATTTAAAATTATACGACAAACATGGGTTCAAACATTTATTTACAACAATGAATTATTACGATTATTGTTTACACGCTCACACGAGAATTATCAAGCAGATTACAAATTAATACAGGCACTAACGAACTATCGATACATTTATTTCTTATTACATATGGATTAACGCATTTATTTATTTATATCATTCTTAAACACTAACGATTATATATGGTTATTTATTTCTATTAGTTATATGTACACACGGGCTTTTATTTATGTGGGAGCTCTACATGGCTCTTACGCGTTTTGCTGCCGAATGCGAACTGCCCGCTATTCATGCGGGCGTGTATTTATATTTCAGGTAATTCCTTTCTAGACTAATCGCGAGTTCGCTCGACTCTTCTAGGAACCGCATGACGCATCCGCGTTTGTTGCCCTTGAGCGCGTCCCTAAAAGTGTGAGTGTCCGTTGCACCTGGCTGTAATGGCGCTTCCCGAGCATTCGACCGCTGTGACTCATATTTCTGCAGCTGCTTCAAGAAGTTCTGGAACGCTCGCGTATTAATCGCCAATGCTGCCGACTCATCCATCTCTCGGCCCTCAGGATCGTAACAATATAATAAAATTAATGGTGTAATACGTAACCATTCTGGTAAACACATATCAACAAGTACGCAACTCTGATTTCACAATGTTACTGCAGTAAAAAGTAAAGTTCAGGACACTTCATTCCACACGTAAGAATATGGCCTGAGGCTCGGCGAGTCAGGGTCGCCGAAATATCTCTCCGAAACCCAGTCATCTGGCACACCGTTAACATGTATTTTTGCTTTAAAGTGAATCATTTACGACGTATTAGCCAACAAATGTTTTTAGTTTTTCAGTTATTTCGAATATTATTGATGTTTTCTACAATATGAAGATATGGCTATAGTTCTATGACTTTATTTTAATTTAATTGAATCTAATTATTACGAATTATTTAATCTCAGGGTTTTATCACGTTATAATCTAATCTTACCTTTTAGTCCACAACTAGAACATGCACTTGTAACAAAATTAACTGTTCGCCTCTTAATCTCGTTGGGTTACTGCAGAATTTAATTAAAACAGACACAGTAAAAACTCATAACACTTTAATATGAGGCAATTGATATTTATTTATTATAAATCTGTATTTTCAATATTAATAAGTTGTATCACAATATGTTTAGTTAAAAATGTAGTATTCAATTCAATTTTACGTAATTAATACTATATGTTAACATGAAACTGATTTTAATGATGCTATAATTAACACATCCATTTGTATGGTTTATTGAACCTTAAACTTTATTAAAATTGCTTGTCTTTAAAGTTATTGATATTTGTTTTTAATTCAATTCAAATTAGCAGTTTTGTTTCTTTAACTTTCTGCTGTTTACTCAGATCTGATATTTGTTTATTTAATCTTTGTTTTTTACTTACGTTCTGGACGTTTCTTTCTTCGAGCTCAATTTATTTTTCTTTGATTTGGCAAAATAGACTTTGCACCTGTTACATCCGACTGCTTGCTCCTACCGTCGTCAGCAACCCCTGTTAGTTATGCTACATGCACACACCATTAACATTTTTTTTATTGTTAAAACACTTCTTCTGGGCAAATAGCAGTATTTATTATTATTTAAATTGAATTTTTATATAATTAGCTCTAATTTTAAGCTGGTGTCATTTTAACGAAAAATTTTACACACACGTTTTGTTATTGTTATTTTTTATAATACCCACTAAACCTTGGATATGAAAACAATTAAAATATCAAAATTACAGATTCCTACATTATGATGTTTTAACGTTTTAACTAACATGTCATATTTTATCTAGTTCTCAAATGTGACCGTTCCCATCTATTCTGCATCATTAATCCTTTTATACAACAAATATCTAAGAAATAAACTTGTTTTGTATTTTCTGATGATTTTTTTACAGATAAAACCTGACTAATAGAATGACTTAGTACTAAATTTTATCATTTTTAAACAAATTGAATTACTCTTGCAACCAACAAATGGACAACTAAATGGTATTGGGTATAACTGCATATGTAAAATAAATTAATCACTATGATTTTTTCAATCTTATATTTGATTTAGCTAATTGACAGTCAAATTTACTGAAGAACTGCCGATACTATTGTAGGAAATAGACATTTTAATGATAAAACCGTGCTATTCTACTCAATATTCGTTTTATTCGCTTTATAATTAAGCTGCATGTTAATTATAATTTATTTAAAATGCTTTGTCACTTTTAGATCATAACAAAATATTTTTGATGCTACATTAAATATGCAACTAGTCCCTAATTTAACCGACATCGTATCTATCGCCCATATTTCTACCCTGTATACAGGGTGTTATGGAAATGAGTGCAAATACTTTAACCCGTAATAGAACTCGCTAAACTGAACAACTTCTCCATTTATCAGTTTTTCGAAAACGCCCTAAAAACTGAGTTAAAATTCAAAACAGTTTTACTCTAAAAATACATACCCGCCTATGGAATAATATTTTAATTAAACGCACAAAACACAGAAAAACATTCCTTTGATATACAAACCAACAAAAACTGCGTAGGTACTGATAAAACTTTTAGTTCACATCTTAGCAACCAACGTACCTTATCAATTGAGGTAGGTAAGTTGCTGGCCGCATGTTTTTTGTGCAGGAACTTTGCAATTTTAATGTACTTATGTCGTTCACCTTTAACTTAAATTTGCTTACCAAGCGGCTCGTCAAACTTAGGGGAGATAAATTATTGAAAAAATATGCGATTAAATGAAAAACGATAAATAGAAAAGTTGTTCATTTTGGTGAGCTCTATGACTGGTTAAAATATTTGCACTCATTTCCATAACACCCTGTATAGTCAATGATAATGAAATGTAATAATAGTATGTGTCACACAATCACAAGATTGGTGGTGAAATAATTAACATACCCGTATTTAAAGTACGATTTTATTTATATATCTTTTATAAACAAGTAAACAGACCTTGCACTTGATTTTGTAACCGATCAGCATTTGATTCAGTAGAACTAATTTAAATATTGGCATTACTTGGAAGCGTTTAAATATCAATTAACATCCGTACTAGGCACAGCTGACAGGTATGCTACTTTATTACTCTTATTATATAACAAATTTGAATTACAGATAAGTACAGATTCCAAAGGTATAAATTACAAGTAAATGCTTTTTTGTGATTTAGTACTTGTAGACAATAAACATTATTAAACATTATTATTATTATTATTGCCGCGGTTTGTAACCTCGGGTCGCTACCCAAATGTGTGGCGCGAGGATCTTTTAAATGGATCGTGATATGTCTCTGCGAAATTTAAAAAAAAAATAAAAACACTTTCTGTTTTCTAAAATGATTTTTATTATTGTGATCGAGAGTCTATTTTTTAAAGCATTTAAGACAACTTTAAAGAAATGGAAATATATCTTCCACAAAATGTTCAAACTGAAACATATACTTGTCTTGAAAATCCATTTGGAATTAATGTTCATAACATTGAAAGTAATTTAGTCTCGTACTAGAAGAATTGCTCGAATTGCAAGGCGATCGAATACTGAAAGATACATGTGTCGGGATAAGCCTAATAAGATTTGGGGCAGAACTATCTGGCAAAAAAGATGCTGAAAAGGCTTTGCTTCTTTTCTTAACGCCTTATTTATGTGAGGTAGGGCGAATTGTTGAAGCGGCGTAGCGTTGTATACCACATCATACGTTGGGATTTTTAATAAATTTAAAATACGTTGTTTTTAACATTGAAAAAGATATTCACTGAATTTGATACAAGTTGCAGTTACAAGTTACATCCGATATCTCGAAGTGTTAGCACGATTCTTCTTTTAAAAATTAAATTAAAAAAATTGGTGTTCCATCCATGAGGATGGATACAAATGGGGTGTGCGTGGTTGACCAATAGAAATGGCCAGGCATTTTTCCCATAGAATTCGAATCCGGTTCCCACGGAATACTGAAAAGATGAGTGGCACACTTTTATTAGATGTTCAGCACTGTTTCTATTTAAATTAGGGTAAAGTTGTTATCGTACTGTAATAGCGTAATTGTGTATAAGAATAATTTTAAGATTTAAAACTAAACAAAAAGCGTGAGAATTAATGATAAAAATTTAATTTAACGTAACATGGACTTCAACACTGGATATGCTCGTCTAGCCGTCCACGTATACGTAATATTTGTTAAAAAATCTGGTGTGATACACTGACACAACTTCCTTTTACAGTGGCCTTATAATTATCCAAAAATTTGATTTTTAATTTTTAAGCATATGCCAAAAATTTTCAAAAATTACAAATTCTACAAAAACGGTACAAAATAGAGCGTTAGCTCAAGAGACATATTTGTCTAAAATTTTAAGCTGAATTCAAAAATGTAATAATATACCGAGTGTTTTATTTAAAATAGGAGTTAATAAAAAAATAATAAAAAACAAAATAAACCCATTTTAGAAGTATTCAACTGGAAAATCATTTACCTTACATCGATACACATTAAAAATGTAATAGAAATGTAAAGTTTGATAAAAAATCGTTAGAGCCGTTTTTGACAAAATCGAAAAAAAACTGAAAAACCACAAGAGTAAACACCATACTTCCGGTTATGCGATTTTCTTCAAAAGCTTGCTGTCGCATCTAGATAGTACACAAAACTTATATATGAATTTTCAACGCCATACCTGATTTCATTTTTGAGACATTCTGTTCACAGACGCACAGACAGACAGACCAATGAAAAAAACATGTTTTTTGGGTTCAGGGGTGACGCACAGACGCACAGACAGACAGACTAATGAAAAAAACATGTTTTTTGGGTTCGGGGGTGAAGATCTGTTGAAAACTCAATTTCGAATTTTTTTGGTGAATCCAATCCTTTATCGTAAAAGGAAGTAAAAATCCAACTGCACGGTAGTTACTTATGCATACAAATATTGTTATTTTTATGGTGGCATCTGTGACAAAAGTTCAAAAATAAAATAAATATGAGTATATGAAAAATACTACAATATTTTTGTTTTTTCACAATCGACCTCAATAAGACCCCATGAGAATAAAAATTCAATAAGTTTTGTGCAATAATTTATATACAGGGTATCCCAAAAAGAATGGGACACCGATTAGTCATAGATTTCTTAAGTCATAATAAATCGATCAAACCCAATATACTTGAGTACAAAGTTCCTTCAGTAAGAAGTTATGGGACCTTGAAGTTCAATTTTTAATTTTTAATTTTTTTGTTAATTTTCACAAATGTAGAGATATCGATTTGAATTTTGGTATACATGCTTACTATTATATACTGCAGTAATACAGAAAATTTCATAAACTTGACTTGACCAAAATTCAAATCGATATCTCTACATTTGTGGAAATTCACAAAAAAATAAAAAAATAAACTTATATTAGGTTTAATCCATTTATTATAACGTAAGGAATGTATGACTAATCGGTGTCTCATTCTTTTTGGGACACCCTGTATAATTTTAGGAATATCTTTAAAAATGTGCCTGCCTTAAAAAACGCGATGTCTATCTTCTTGAAATTCTTTACGTAAAGTAGTGTTTAGTGCAGTATACATTTGTTTTTGTCAATATTGCAATGCAATACTAATCGCTTTGGTTAACACTATTATCAGCATGTTTTTTGGATGTTAGCATAAATTAACTAGGGTCTTGGGCTTAAAAGATTTTTGAATGACAGTGAACAGTAATTTTGTCCTCTTGTTCTTGATGGTTCTATCCATTCCCTAAGCATCTCGAATGGTTTTTCACTGGGAAATTCCACCATGTTAATCTTTTATCGATTTAATGGTATATGCTCTCCAGCAGTACGTTACGCCGTAGCTGGACTCTGATACTGTTTCCTGTTACCTGTTTTGAGTTATTTAGGTGATCAACCAATTCGTCAGCGTTTTCGTTACCATTGTGTAACCCAAATCAGTTTGATTCATTGTGGTCACCCAGGTGCACCAATGGTTTGTGGCTTTCTAAAATTAATTTAATATTAAACTGTCTATGAACCAAATATCACCGCTCAGTTTATTAATGTGTTATTCTCATTATCCCAGTCTTTCTGTTGTAGAACTAAAACTGCAAACGGTTTGTGGAAATAATACGAGGTTTTGATATTGTCTGACTTCGCTTGCTATATGCAAGATAACCATTTTCCAAGTCCTCACTCCTGCCTCCTCTTCCACTCGTATATGCAAGCTAGGGAGATCTTCTAATGCGGTTGTGGAGAACGTAGTTATCCATATGCAGGCCATTCGTTGGATTTTCATTTTGTTCATTATGTTTCTAATATCACCATTTCTGGCTTGATGCACCGTACTAAGGCAGCATAGGTCATAGATGGCGTTTAAAAGTCAATATGGTATCTAATAAGATGCCCAAATACTTTACTTTGTCTTACCATTTATACTCTTTTGTTGTGAGAGTTCCTTGTAGTTTACCTTTCTTCTTCGTGTTATTGCTAAAACAGAGGATTTCCTGATTGACCTGTATTCCCTCTACGTTGCGCGATCTTTTTACGGTGTTGAGTGTCATTTGCATTCTGTTTGAAACAGGTTTCTCAAATTTTCCGTGGGTATATGGTTATGTCATCTGCATAACCATGAGCATATATGTATTTCATTTCCTTCCAATTCTCCAAACAGGGCATCAACTACCCAGCACCACGACAAAGGAGAGAGTACTCCTCATTGAGGGTTGCCAGTTACTGACACTGTGGTGGTTATACCAATGAGAGTTTTTAAGCATGCATGTTATCCAGTTGTTGAGTACATGGTATATACTTCTTGTCTCTCGCTGCTGGATCGATTGAATCAAAGGAGGTGTCAAATGCCCGCTCGATATCCAGCTAGAATGATTTGCCTGACTGATGGGCGAAGTGGTACAGGTGTAATCGTAATTCTTCCAGTACCATATCCCTTATGTATCTATCAGTTTTTTCCTCATGGTCTTTAAAACTCTCTAAGACTCATTGGTCGGTATGTTTTCGCCTGGGCCTACCTTTCCTTTCCCGTCTTTGGTATAAATACTTTTCTCCAATATATTGGTAGGTAGCTTAGGGCTATAGTTGACCGTAGCATTGTGCACTGGAGTGTAGAAAGATTCTCCCATCTTCTATAAATCAGTGCAGTGTAAACCATTTAAGTTTGGTTATATTTACGTAATAATTTTGTAACTTCCAATCGTTTAGAACCCTGATCAATGCTATTTCTTAATTATCTTCCTCTTGAGTGACAATAGACCGGCAATTCTTGTAATCGTTAAATGTGAATTTGCGTTTGTGCTTGGCACAACTTAGAGGTGCCCTACTTCATTACTCCTACTACATGACATTTAAGCCATTCACGATTTTTCCTTCCAGTAGGCTGCAATATATTTTTATTAGGTTGTATGCATGAATTGTGATAGAAGTCAACTGTGACATAAAAAATATGACAGTTTTTACAACTGTTTTATGAACATTTGTGCAATTATAATGACAAAATGGAAAATTTTACGGAAGGACAAAAACATTTAACTGACAACAGTGCAATGCTTCAAAAAGCATAACCACAAATTGAAAACAACATAACCCAATTTTGTCATGTATATTTCGCATGCGTACCAACAAAAATGTCACCCTAAGATAGCCCGCTGGGAGGACAAAATATTATGAATAGATTATATTTGATCTGATTTACTTTGTAGAATTGTAGGCAGTAAAACAACAAAATATCTTTTTTCTACTCATGACATTGAAATCAGTCATTCTGACATTGATTCCGGTGGTTGAAATTGCATTTCAACCACTAGAGATTGAAATGCTCGGACTACCGGGATTTCAAACTGTTTGACATACAATTGGTGACAAAAGAAATGTCACTTTATGTTTATTTTTTTTCTAAAGTGCATTAACTTGTTAAAATAAGTGAAAATTCGTAGAAAAAATAGTATATGTAAATCGTGGCTGATAAAATTTCAACCACTTGTCCCATAATATACTAATTATCCGCAAACGTCACAAAAGTAACAACTTATTTGTCTTTATTGACAAGGTAAAAGTGTCACTTTATCTGCCTAAGCAGATAAAATAGCAACTTTTGCGTACTTTATCTGCCTAAGCACACAAAATCGTTGCTCTCTATCTTTCTTTCTATGTTTGTTCGCCATCTCCTCCAAAGATACTGGACCGATTAAATTGTATGATGGCTTAAAATTTTGCTAATCTTTAGACTTAGATCGTAGGCCGGTTTTTATTTTCAAAAAGAGTACGAAAAAGTTTTAATTTAAATAAACCTTAAAGCAGCGGATCAGAGCATCTGTCGCCGTGGGTTATGGTGTGACAGCTGCTGTGGCCGTGTGCTATTAGCTCGGGTGATTCAGTATGTTCATATATCATTACAGTAGCGCGTTATTTGAACAACAGAGATCGGCGCAGTGGTACAGTGCTCGCCTGTCACGTGGGTGGCCTGGGTTTGATTCCCGGCCGATGTATCCTTTTTTTTTAAATTTATATTAATTAAATTAACCTGAATGCGTTTGCGGATAAAATAGTATATGTTATTCGAAGTAAAAGTGACTTTATGTGGCTTAGCTGAATTATTTGCCTCACTAACGTTCGGCTAAATAAACTTCAGCTTCGCCACATAAAGTATCACTTTTACTCCTAATAACATAATCTACTATTAGTTTTCATCACTTTGGTGGAATTGCATATTTTGCTTAAAAATGTGTGCTGGTTTGGCATAGTACTGCAGCACGCTATAATTTTATGTGTTGTTTTGCAACACCGACAATAATATTAATAAACTGCGATACGTAGTTATCATTAGATTTTGGAGCGATAGTTACTTTTTATTGGATCGGTTACTTACTTTTGAAATATATCGAGATTAAAGTTGTGAAGACTTGAATACCCCTATTTTGTTTGTTAACCAGAACTAAAGCGCGTAGATGATTAAATTATTCGTCCGGACTGTGACCTTGAGTATTTACTGTTAGTCGTGTGGAAATCTCTCGTTAGTAGGGGCTAAACTTTGTTAAGCCTGAAACGTAGAGTACATTCATATTCATAGCTGCCAAACTTTGAGTGTCAATAACCACCGCCGTACTTCATTTGATTTGCATAAGAGTAACGGAATTGAATGTTTCCATTTTACTGGTAGTTTCGGTGTTGTTGTATTGACTTCAAATAAATGGTTGTGCCAAATATGTGTTTTAGATTTATGCGTCGTTTATGTTAAGCAGGGAAAAATTAGAATTTTAGATTAGAGAAATAAGAACTTATGCTATATAAATCTTCTCGCTTGATAATAAAGTAGTCTATGTTTAATTTAGGTGGCATGGAACCCCAAATCAATATTAGAAAAGCAGGTTATATTATAAATGGATTGTGATAGTTGCAGACTAGGACTGCCAATCTATTGTTAAAAAAAATTATCTTAAAATAAATGGTTATTGAAGTTAGCAAAGAGCAATTTATAATTAAAAAGTAAATAATTAGAACAAACCATAAGATGGTCTGAAACCATATGAAAGTCATGAGCTGAATTAATATTTAAATAAGTTACTTGGAATTTGTCAGGTTCATTCAGAAAATGTACTGTCTGTAGTAAAAAGTAATCCAGGATGTTAGTTTAAAACATTATGTTGAAAATTGAGAATTGCTATAGTAAAAATTATTATTAGATAACAACAGATTTCGATTTTTAAAAAGTTAGACATAATTATTTTGTATTGAAAATATATTACTAAATAAACCCTTTTATAATCAAAGTGTATTAATGGAATGATATACAAGAGGGCAAAGGACTAAATTAAGTTAAAAAATGGAATAAATGAGAATTTTAAAAACTGAGACGGGCTTTAATGTGAAGAAGGGGACCATATAGTTAATAAAGGAAGAACTACGAATATTGGAATTGGTGAGATGAGTCCGTACTAATTGGGTTGACTGAAGGAGCTGTGGTGTGAATTTCTGTCCAAATAATTTGAATGGGCATGCTGGCATATACTTATTAATGGATTAAGTATAACCTTGAACGGGAATTGCTGGTTCGAATTCGTGAGGGTCGCAGTAGAGGTGAGGACATCTGTGAATTGGATTTTCATTGGGCTTGCTGTCACAAATTCATTATGCGGGTCGGTGTTTATGGAATGGTATAGGAGAATTGGATACCATGTTGGTTGCTGTAAAGAATATTACATCTTGGATTTGCACTTGTATGTAATAAAGGATCTACCATCTAGGAGAGCTGGCTGACTTTTGGAGTAGTAGCGTGGCACTTTGGAGGTGTTTGGTTCATTGCAACACTGTGGATTCTAATTTGAAGTAGGGTTCCTGGTTGAAGTTTCAAATACATGTGTCAAAAAAGCTTGGTTCTATTTGTGCTGTTTTTCTACAGGAGAATTGGATCTATTTCAAAGTGGAAGCTATCCAGGTATATGTAATTAATAAACATTAATTAGTATTAACAGTGCAATAATCTATTACTTACAAAATACTTACTCTTTTCAACATATTGGAACTGATTTGTGGTAATTAAATATATATTCAGCTAAGTGTCAATATTAGTAAGTTGACAGTGACAGTTGAAAGATTTAAAGTCATTCTGAAATAACGTGTCAATAACCAAACATTTTCATACAATAATTTTGACTATTCAACTCACTTGTCATCTATCAAAAACTGACCAATAAAAATACAAGATTTGACGTCTTTGAGCCAATAAAAATGAACTATATTGACAATTTTCACTAGTGAAAATAATCGACAATTTTCACTAGTGGTATAGTGAATATTTTAAACAAATGTGACTTTTATTAGAAAAAGTCAATATTAGTGTTCTGTTACTATATAAATTGCGTAGTTTGTTGCTAAATTTACTGAAAACTAATTTGAAAAAGTAGTTTGGTTCATTGAATAGTCCTTAGAATGCCATTCTTAGTCAAAGTTAAGTAGAATATTTTTGCGGTGGTATCACTCATGTGCATTGCGCTTGGGATTAGGACTCGTGCTAGCGCACTCGTCCTAATCGAACCTAAGCGCGATGGACATTCGTGATACCACAGCAAAAATATTCGACATAACTTTGACTACTCATGGTATTATAAGTGCTAGAATTTTCTAAAGCAAGTAGCCACCTGAGATGGGATGTTTTGTTATAAACTGAGCTAGCCAAGTCAAAGAAATAAAATAAAATATTAGGGCAAATATTTTACTTAAAGTATTTTAAAGTGAATAGATAAGAGTAATTTAGCAGTCTATTAGAGATTAATATATTATTGGCTTACATATGTATATACCGGATGCTGATATATTAACACAGGAAAATCAAGCATGTTTCAGTGAAAACAATAATAGTAATATATAGGAATTATTTAGTAAAAATTAGTACGTAGATAAAAGAAAAGTAAGTGAAAGTGAACCAGTAAAACAAAATAAAATAAATGTAGTGAAAGACTCAGTAATAGTATACCAATTGACTTCTTACCCACATCACTTTTTTTCTGTATTATTTTCTACAATATGTAGATTGCAAAGTGAAATGTTATTCAGTATATTTTTGGCGTTACGGTGAGGAACTAATAAAATAGATTTTTTCTACTTTGCGTTTATAATGGACTTATTGTGACACTGAAAACAGTTTCACAATGAAGCTATTATTAAACTGTTTTTGGTGAAATGATATATCTTAAAGTTGGCAGTATTTGCTTCATATGTCAAATGCCAATGCAGTGTTTATTTGATTTGAAAAACGAAAACCACTCAAATAATAAAGCTGTCTCAAACGAATGGAATTTGTTAAAAACGGTAAAGAAAACTCAACATTTAACTATTTTTTGCAGCTGCACTATTAGTACTCGTATTGCAGTTATTGCGAATATTGATAGTTACAGTGCAGGTATCTTTAGCATTAATAGTTATGCCAGGCAGGTTTTGAGTCAGTCTACTGTGTTGGTAATTTGTGTTTCCTTGAAGGTTCATATTCAGCTCATCTGGAATAATTGTTTGCTTTTCAACCTCAAAATTAAATAATGGTACACTGGAGTAGGAAGTCCTAGGTTTTGGTGAACGAGTTGGGTTAAACATTTGGGCTACTTCTATTTTTTTCTGTAAAGATGTCATGATATAGCCTTGGGCTACTGCAGAAGACTTCCACCCCCATGCTGCTTAATTGTTATCAAATCACCACCCCTATTAGCCAAATGTGATGCACTTGACCGCCTAGAACAATGTCCAGTATACCGTTCGGGGTTGGAAAGTTTTAGAAAAGAGGCTATAATTCTTGGAACCTGACCAATCTTAATAATACCGATGGGACTTGTTATGCAGCGTCCGTTTCGATAAGTCAAAAAGAAACGTTTCGTAGCTGCGCTTTTAGGACAAAGGTTAGCATATTTTTTATAAGACCAATCCATTGCCGCTCATTAATGGCAAACATTCTTGGTAAGTGCGTTTTTGTTTTAGGAACTGTTACAAGAATAATGTCATCTTTAAAATCGAGGTCATTAATAGACATATTGACTAACTCATCCCATCTACAAGCACGTGCGTAACCCATAATCAGGATAACCTAAAAATTAAAGCTATCGCATGAATGATTCATTTTATATGTAGATTAAACGTACCTTAATTGCCAGGTAAGAGAGGTCATCTGCCTCTTTTATAAAACTATCTATTTCCAAACCCTCTAATATTTTTGACTTTTTAGGCTGGTAGCCATCGGATTGCCTTTTGAGAAATCCCTGCAGTCTCGCAAATTTTGAAATATTCGGGTTTTGGCGTTTAAGCAAGCCCGTAGCATACTGTAAGAAGCCCATACCGTTGAGGATTTCTTCGTTTTGCTGATTTCATCGTAATAAGCAAGCAAAACATTTTCAGTTACAGCTTGAATGCTATTTTTATGACAGCATGAATTAAATCTATTGTACTCTTTATTATAAATTGGCTTAGATTTACTTGAGAGTAATTTGTTTATTGCTTGCATAGCAGCTTCTCTTATTTCTGGAGGTGTACAAGAAATACTCGACTCTTCTTCCATTTTAATTTAATTGTATTTGAATACTTTCAATAAACTAGTTCTTTTACAAACTGTCAATTAAATTTTGTTTATAACAATTGAAAAAGGGTTGTCAGTGCTGTCACACATTACAATCAAAACTCCCTAGATATTAAGGTGTTCATTTTTACAACAAATTTCCATATTATTATTAAATAAATGACGCAAAGTAGAAAAAATAGTATATTATACTCGTTTAATAAGAGGAATTGTAGCACTCGTTCCATTGGAGCACTCGTGCTACAATAGGCCCTCTTATTAAACTAGTATAATAATATACCATTGTACATCTTATATATTCTAAAAAAAATTACCATTTGGTATAGGGTTATATTTCGTATGTTACATCATCTAAAATCTAACAATTCTAATGATTTTAATGATTTTAAGCTACTTAAATACTTTCTTATATTAATATAAAATATAAACATTATAATGACATTCAACTAAAATACAATGGTTCTAGAATAAACTAACTTTTACATACTCGATTATGTTATAGATATTAACGGTAGATACAAGTTTCGTTAAGTGCCATAAGCAAACGTGTATTGTTCAATATTTTATCTTCATCAGTAAATTCTGGTTTAATTTATTCTTTGTTTTGTAAAAAAGAGTGCGGCAATAGATATTACCACACTGAGTGCAGCAAATAAAGCTCTTAACGACACTCGAATTGATTTAGTAAGTAGTGTGGAACATCTCATCTTGTTATCTATAACTTTGTCCCACATGTGTCTTGTGGTCTTTCCCTGGCTTTTTATTTCCAACCTTTGTTTCCTATATTTGCTTTGTAGGTCTATTGTTGCTTATACGTTGTAAATGTATCAGCTTGCTCGGTCTATTGTTGATTATACGTTGTAAATGTCTTCACTAGCTCAGCTCTCGCGTTTCTATAAAGGTGTTAACCGGTTCAACTCATGCTTCTTCTCTCACTACAGCATTTCAAATTGAATCTCTTTCTGCGGCCTATGTCTTCTTTTTCATACTGTTCGAGGTTAGTCACGTCTCGGATCCGTAGGCGAGTATTAGACGGTATATTATTTTATACACATTAACGTTTGTTTCTAGTATAGCTTCTTTTTACTTCCCTCGTCTGAAAAACGAAGGAAGTATTGTAATCACGAAAAAATCACCTCCCGAAATTTCTTCAGATCTTCACGTTTCAAGGTCTCTAGATGACGAAAAAGAGGTTTTTTTAATTCCGTCTGTCTGTCTGTTGGCAGTATAGCTCAACCACTATTTGTCGGAGGAAGACATATTATATATCTACCTCGCATGAAACCGGTACAATTTCATACAAATATATTTGTTTATTTTTTGGGTGAATTTTGAAATAGAAGGAAGTAATAACTTTCACATAGGTCAGGCTTTACATTTGCCGAAAATAAGACTCAACCGATAGAGGATAATGTCACAAAAGAGCAAAAACATTTCAACAATAACAACGTTCTGTTGAAAGAGGCTCGGTAGCGTAGTTTTCTTTATCGGTGCAGATACTGTGTAGATACTATGTAGAGGTGCGGTTAAGATCGCTCTACAGATGCGGCGGATTCAAACCCCAGCGGGATACATTATTTAGAAACGTGAAGATATTTTTACTCCTAACTTAATTTGATTTTTTAAATTATTTAGTGTCACAATGTCGACGAGGGAAGTTCTGGGTAAAGCCTTTTACAGAAAAAAATGTATCTTCAATGGTGTAAAAAGCATTAGTTTACTAGCTTTTTATATTCTCCTACTGAGTTCTACTTCCTGGTGTCCTGTCTCGTACATTGTGACCCCTAAGTACTTGAATTGACTGTCTTGTTCTATCTCTTATCTTGCAATTTGGATATTTATTTTACATATTTTGCTATTATAATTGTCTTAGTTTTACTTCGTTTAATGCTATCCGATATTTTTTCAGTACTTCTTTCTATACGTTTATTTGTAAATCACCTTAATTTTCTACCATTATTATCACATCATCAGCAAACGCACATTCAGTTTTTCCGACAGGATGTATGTACATGTACATGTCTACTACTCAAGTAAAACTTTTTAACC
Source organism: Agriotes lineatus (assembly GCA_940337035.1). Taxonomy (NCBI): domain Eukaryota; kingdom Metazoa; phylum Arthropoda; class Insecta; order Coleoptera; family Elateridae; genus Agriotes; species Agriotes lineatus. Next base: position 93,992,692 of record OW679195.1, on the reverse strand, counting down.
CTTGATCTGCACTCTTTTATAATGTAATCTATGAAGACCGTAAATCATACTAAGCTCATAATTCTACTTTCCCTTAGATATTCTTTTGTTGTAAAACCCTCAGACATCATATTCGTGGGGATTACATAGCTGATGTTCTTGAATAAATTTATTATGGCTTCTACTAATCTCTCGTTAACCTCTCTATTGCTTAAGCATTCCCACACTTTTTCTCAGGTAGTACTCGATGACATGTTCTGTTCTAGATCGATAAACGCAAATAGTACTTTTTTTATTATACATGGTACACATTTATTTATTAGTAAAGAAGTGATCTTGAATGCTGAGCCCTTTTCGAAATTCACTTTGTGATTATGTTAATGTCGTTTATATTTTTGCTCGTAGTTTTCTTCCTAATATCCATTCGTTGATCATGGTAAAATTATTCTCTGAATGTCATTTTTTGGCAGTGGTCTATTATGATATGTTTTCATATGGTAAAATTATACCCAATCTTTTAGGATGGGTTTTCTTTCCATGCTTTATAGTAAATCTTTTGTGATAACCTTTCTCCTTATTTGTTTTATCATTTCTATCTTTATCTTATAATTCCCGGGTGCTTTACTATTTTCATACTATTTATGGCCTGTTTCATTTCGTTTATCGCGAAGTTCTCTTCTACTTCCTCATTGTCTATTTCATTTTCTTTTTCTGATTAATACTTTACTTGCCCAGCGACTACTTCGATTTAAAGTTAGTTGATAATTGGGTTTCGGAATATTTCTCAATGGAACCGAATGATAGTAATGTAAGGGAGAAAGGTAGATGTGAGCCATATGCATCGAGGTAAATTATAGTGTACCTCGATGGTCATATGTAAACATAACTGCCACTATGGACAAAATAAAATAATTTCTAAATTTAACAAAATCGAAAACAACTGAATATCCATCCATGAGCGCGAAAGTATTGTATAACAAAGTAGCTACATTTACTGCATTTAATGCAGAATTAACTGAAATTATTTTTAACTGCCGCAACTATATTATCATTATCTTTTACACAAAGCAGTCATCCTCCTTATTTCCTTTAAATGTATAGCGTTATGATTAAATTCAACGATATGAGAGTAAGGGCCATTGCATATTAATATTTAAGTATCTAATATTTGAAAAACAATTAATGTCGTACTTTCATTTATGTTACCATCAATTACGTTGAATATTTATAACATTGTAGAAGCATTTATTGTCTCTTACATTATGAGGTCCGTGGTTTCACAACTCACAATCTCCACTTATCGTCAAATTTGGGTTTGCGCATGGAGTATTACAGGGTTTTCCGATTGCTTTTCACCATGTATCAATTGTGTTTCACTGTTTGTCAGATGTAATTCCAATTTGTCAATATTGTAAGAGTAAGAGGGAAACACTACTGATACATGGTGAAAAGCAATCGGAAAATTCTGTATCTTAGAACATTTACAGTGGCCAAAAGAATCTAAACTCACTTAACATCGCTTACATTTTGGGTTAGTTGCATAAATAACAATATCCACGCTACACTTTGCTGCAAAACTAACAATCTCTATTTCAGTCAATAGGAACGCAGCTGGCGCTTTAAATCAAGGTGGCTGTCCAGAGACAGCTGTAAAATTTTTATTAGCGTGAATAAATTAGTTATTGAGTGTTAAAATAGTGCATTTCATTTATGTGGATGTCTTTCACTAACAATTGAGGTTTTTGCAACTCCTACTATAGGTGGACAAGCGGCAAGGAAGAAGACAGCTACACCTGAAAATTTGAAAGGATGTAGGGCTAAACAACAAAGGTTAGTTAAATTGGAGAAGCTACAGTATTTAACAATTTTTTATTACATTTAAGAATTTCAATATCTAAGTAACAAATAACTTGCGTTTACTTGGGGTTTCATTTTTTACGATTTGGTTAGTACTGTTTGCAGGTACAGCGTACCGTCCCTTCCAAGCCCACCTGAATGTTCACACAAAGAGGGTAAATTAAAATGTCGTACGTTGAGTATGCATGACATGAAAACGTTTCCTGCTGCATTTTATGTTAGGAGAAACAAAGTATACCAAGATACATTTATTTTAAAACACATGACAACGCAAATCCCTAAAAAAGACGTCCGAAAAACAAAACAGTCGCAAAGGACAACGCAATCACGGTACTTCGTTAGAAACAAAAACAAACGTATGGTTCCAGTTTGGCTTAAGACGTTTTTGGGTATATCAAGATTTAGAATAAATCTTATCAGTAAAAACTATCATCGCTCTGGTCGTTTACCAAGTAAAGGAAGGGGTGGAAACAGAAAAGCAACAATGTTCGAAGCAACTAAAAGTAGTGTACCTGTATAATACTTTTATTTGTTCCTCACTTGTAAACATCAATTTATCAAGTCACTGTATTAATCAAGAAAGTTTATAATAACAAGTTACTAACTTGTAATATCTTTACAAGTTAACTGTCAGTTTTACAAGCGTGCTCATAGATAAATGATAGCGTGCAAAGCCAGAGTTGTCTTCCTTAGTATGTGTCATATTGATGAATTTAGTTGCTTGTCTGTTTGACATTTTGAATAAATGGTAAATTTGTAGTTATTTACAAGTGAGGAACAAATAAAATATTCAACAATACACGCAAGGTAACGGGTTTTACTGGCTCAAGAATCCTTCTATTCGCCAGTAGAAACCCTCTTACTAAGCTAGTAATGTTAAATATTATAGTAAGAGTAGAGCAAACAGCGGAAAAAGTTGGATCATTTTTTCATGGCTACTACGATCTAAAACTGCTCGAAAGTATCTTCCCTCTGAGCTTGCAATGAAGAAAATGTGGGAAACGTACAAAAAAGACGACGAATTCAAGAAGATTCCAGATAAGAAGAGCTACTTCAGAAATGTGTTTAATAATCAGTTGAAGGTGGGCTTCAGCACACCCAGAACGGACGTGAGCTTACCATGTCTGCAATATAGAGAAAAAATCAAAGTGGCTAAACCTTAGTAAAATGCAAGAGAAAGTACGTAAAGTGCGATAACGGGCATTTTACGATTTATTAAAAGAGAACGAAGAGAAGATTGCAGTATTTTCCTTTAACTACCAAAAATCTATGGCTTTCAAAGATACCCGATCAAGCAACGTATTACAACAGGCAAATTTACCTCTATAATTTTGCCATTGTTGTGGGCCATTCGAGCTCCAAATTAGATGCAGATACCGTAACAGCTTATCGTTGGATAGAAAATGAATTTCGGAAGTGCTCTAATGAAATAGCCTCTTGTGTTTTTAACACACTTCACTACATAGATCTTTTGTCTTACAATATCATAAGATTGGGAAGTGATGGTTGTGAGGATAAAATAAACATTTTGATCGCAATGTGCATGAATGGGTTGAATCAAGCTCCTAAGAAAGTGACTACTGTGGAACTCCTTGTCCCAATAACCGGCCGTAACTTTCTTCCAGTAGTCGTGTTTTCAGAATGTCCGATAAAAATTTCAAAAGGATGGAGGTGTTATCAACTCCTGAAGGGTCCATTAACATCATTAAGAATCACAGCACAGTAATAAGATTGGGAGATGAGTCTTCTGCATTTGACTGGAAAACTGTAAAGCACGCCGCACTAAAACCTCCGTCAAGCTGGCATTTCCAATTTCCCAATTAAAGGTAAAAACGGAAACATTTTTGTACGAGAAACTAAGCACAAGTACGGTGTAGGGAAAAGTATTTTCAAAGAAGGAAATTGGTACAGTGTTACGATACTTTTGGAGTGTCCCCCGTAGCATTGAACTTTCGCTAGCTGAATTTTTGAACTTGAATATTTATGGTTGGCTTTTGTCAATTTTTGCATGCTTTAAACTAGGTATAATTAGCTGTATCTTATTTTTAATTATTTTCCTATAATTATCAAGCAGTTTGGTAAGCAACTCTTCGAATAATTACCCATATTCTGCTAATTAAATTTATTTTGGTCATATTCCTACAGATATTTGTATATGGCGCTTAGGCAACCCATGTTACAAATTATTCTGCACTATTCTATTTGTTGCTAGATAAAGGATATCACTTCTTGCAGTCAAATTTTTCAGGCTGCTTTTTTTTGCATCTTCTGGCCCAAAAATTTTGGAAAGTTTTGATAACTGGTAGCTGGTGGATTTTTGAGGTCTTTCCCATTTTAAACTTGGTGCAGGCTGCTAGTGCCTCGGCCGTGTGCTTAAATTTTTGAGCTAATTAGTATAGCTCGGCTCCGTTTTGATTTTTCGGAGGATCTGAAAAAGCACATGTGCCCTTAAGACGTTCGTATTTGATTTGGTTATACTTACGTCCTTCGCAACTGCGGATTCGTTTGAGGCCAGCATTGTTTCTGCCCTTTCTTCTGGCTCAATTCCAGCGTGAGGTAAGATAGGCCAGTTTCTTCTTATTTGGGACTTATTTGGGCGTTGTGCGTTATAGCCATTTACTGTGGGACTGGATTTACTGGATGCATTTCCTGTCGGATACGATTCCCTGTGGGATTCGATTTATTGTGGGATGCCATTTCCTGTCGGCTACGATCTTGGGAGAGTTCGGACGCTTCCTGCGAGAGGTTGAACTCCTCCCTGAAGAGGCTTAGCATTCCTTGTTCGGCTGCACCCTGCGGGCATCCAAACCGTCGATTTGGGATCCTGAAACTATCGAGTCGTCAAGGAGCTCTGCAATTCCCTGGGAGCTACGCTAGAGGGTGTAGCACTGCACTTACCTGCGACACAATCACCGCTTCCTAGGTCCGCTGGGCCTCCCGCTGTGTCTGCCGGAACCCTCATTGCTTCTGCCGTCTTCGGGCCCCGCAAGCCACAGGTTAGGAGCTGACATGTTTTTACTACAGGCAAGAAACTGATATAGCTATTTGTGCCTGGTGTATTTTATAGTTAGTTAATAGTATCTCGTCTCGTTAATAGTTAGGACATGTGCATGCTTTTGTATAGATCTGATGCGTTATTATAATAGGGCTTTTGCAAATTTCGGGCATCCATTTTGTGCATTTGAGTGAGCTTTATCGAATCATTAATCGAGCTTACCTGACTTTGTGAAGGCAGCTCTGCGGTTTGTTCAATATACAGATATTTATATCTACTTTCGCCGGCCGCCGCGCCCCATCGAGCTCCCCTGCAAATCGTATGTTAGATCTTTCGTTTAATTACTTCAGATTTAGGGTTGTATAGTCTGTTTTTTTGCTTTATGATTCAGAGCAGGCCTTGCATTTATATTATTTTAGCAGTGTACAACAGTTTAGTTACAAAATATACCTAACGTCAAAATCAAGGTCCCCGAGATTGTCACGTTGAAACTTCAATAATGTTTAATAAAATGCCACGAAAAAGCAGTATTAATAGTAAAACTAAAGTGGCTATAAAACGCTGTTTTACTAATATAAAAGATATCAATGGTAAATTAAGTAAAACAACCATCATTGGAAGAGTTGATCAAATCTTTTATGTAAGTATTAATAATTAAACCATTATAAAATTTCTTACGATTTGTTATTATGCTAGATTTTGAATGCACTCTGTTTAATATTCTAAACGAAGCAAAATCACAACTCCAGCCACAACCTAATGGCAATATGAAAAAGGAAAAAAAAATAACTTGGGGGACTATAGTTTCAGGGAGGATATTAAGAAACTTTGGATTATTTTACTTTGGATAATTTATTGCGATGTGCAAGAGAGGAACTAAATTATATCAGGATTCGTTCAAAATTATACTGCATATTAAAAGATATGGGATATAAATACAAAATTGTGAATGGAAGAAAATTTGTTTGTGAGAAGAATCATAAAATTTCGGCGAAGATTACTTCTTTAAAGAAATATTTACACATTCAAAATTCTAGTGAAAAATGTATGTTCCGATTTTTGGATGAAACTGGATATTACGCAATGGAACCAGTCTGCATAGGTCGACCCACGACACAGACTTGAAAAGTAATCTATCTAAAGTTAAGGCGCAGGGAAAGAGATATACTATTTTGCATGCAGGATGCACATCAGGATTTTTACCAAGGTGTGACACTGTTTGACACGGACAATGGTACTATCATAAGTGTATGAACGGTGGCATTTTTAGGCAATGTTGAAAAAACAGTTAATCCCTCTTATACGTTTAGCATAAATAATAACTTCTACAACACAGATTTGTAAACAAAAGTCATCAACAAGTTTTTAATAATATATTTTCACATTAGAACATATAGAAATTTTATGGCGTTTCTGTACAGTTAGATAACAACCATGTTTAAATAAAATTTATTAAAATAAAGCAATACCTTATTTAATGTCAGTGGTTCAGTAATTGTAGCTTTCATTATGTATAATAGTGCTTGTAAGATAACACATTGACAGTTGTAATAAGTTTTTGACATTACTAGTGTTTTTTCTTTGTAACCAACTACCTACACTGTTACAAAAATGCAAAAGCAGAGCCTGCTCTGAATCATAAAGCAAAAAAACAGACTATACTCACGGCTCGTTACCTGCGGTTTGTTTAATATACAGATATTTATATTTATTTTCGTCGCCATTTGCGTGTCAACCGCCTGACGTTTGCAGTTTAAGTTCTTGCCTAATAACTAATCTCGGGTTAGTAACGGTTGTGTCGCAAGGCCCGCCGCCGGTAGAATAATTGTCAATTCCGCGTTTTTGTACTTTATTTGCGAGTCCTTACGTAGGTACAAGTTTGCCGAAGGTTTATTCAAGCGATTGCTTTAGCGTTCATTTATGTACCTGATGTATTTCCACTGAGAAATCTACCCTGCTTTTATATGGCCATATATCCTGGTAGATTGGACCTTTAGAAATTTTGAATACTTACTTAGGATCTTTCTGAGCTGATATTCGGGGTTTCGCATCAGCTGAGCGCTTGCATAACCTGGCTCTGCTTTGCCCTGCCTCACGGGGTCTATTTTAGTTTTTTTTTTGTTGTAAGTCAATACTCGATACGCCTCCTTTAAACCTCGCGTTATTTTATTTTATGCTCGAAATGTTTTAGTGCGTTAGCCTATTCATATATATTAATAGCCCCCTTTATTGTCTTTTTTTATGTACTTATATTTAGTTTATATTTTTGAAAATCTAGTATTGTCGTTGATTAGCAATATTTTTTTTTATGATCTATACTTATATGTTTGCGGGTTTGCGATGCACTATAGTATCTACCAATGTTTAAAATAAAGCTGTGAACTATTCAGTGGTTGTTGATTTGCTTATTTTTGACTTGCTGGTTTTTATCTTCGACCTTGTGTAAGGTCCGGCACAAGGAATTGGATCTGAGTCTAGGACCTGGTGCCCACTTCTTTTTTTTGTATTCTCTTTCAGCATAGCTGGAACCCTGCGACCCTCGCGGCGAGCTAGCCCAATTAGGCCGATAGTTACCAGCCGGCAAAATAACCAATATAACTTTCGCCAAAAGGTAAGGCCGACCGTCTATCTTCCCTTACAACAGCTACTAAAACCCACAGAGATAGACAAATACACAACAGTAAATGTGAAAAAAGTAAAAAAATCAAACGTTAGAACATTGTTAGCTAAACATTATCGACACTTATAGATGATTTATGGTTATATAACGAAATTTTAGACACTGACGAACAGGAAGATAATAACCCACAAGAAGAAGACGACGAAGTGTGTGTACATGATGAGAAACTGTCCGAGCCTGAAATAATTTAAGAATTACTACTCGTATGAGTATTTCATTATAATATTATTTTTACTTTGAATTAAACGTTTCCTTGCATCAAAACTCTCAATATTCACAAGTTAGTTTCGTAAGTAACATTCTCCAAATTATAAATAAAGAATTTAGCTATGAAATATCATTTTACTTTGTTGTTGATCTTTATAATGCCATCATTCTTAGAAAAATTATCTACATTACTTTAAGCAAAAATATCTTTTCTTGAACCGCACAGGGAAAAAATCATTTCTGCAGTCAGTTAAGGGCGTTTTAATTTAAAGAGTATGCTATCGTACGTTTACTTAAGCAGCCTAATACTCGTATATAAAATTGCAAAACTTCAAAAGCTATATGTAGTCTATTCAAACGTATAACGTGAACTGTCCTTTACCGGGGCAGCTTAATTGGATATTTCATGTCAAGGTTAACCTGCCTGACCCTTTTGTTTTGATGAAGGGCTACTAACGGCTTCAGTGATGTTTATTCCACAGTGTTTTATTTGCTTTTGTTGAAATTGAACACAAACATTCCATATGTGAGCTCAAATTCAATGTGTAACATTGCTTTTAAATACGATAAAAATATTTTTGATTAATTTTCCCCATTTGTTACGAATATTTTACTTTATACATTTAACATACAGTACTTTTCAATTTAAAATGGAAACAGATTACGTTCTTCAAACTTCTAATCATAGTGTAAAGACAATTTAAAAAGATATGATGATGGTCTTTACGCAGAAGTTTAAATAACGATAAAAAAATAAAAAATAAATTAGGATGAATATTTTCACAAAAAATGTAATAACCTATTGAACTTTTTAAACTATTTAGGCACCCGTCCTGAAAATCATGCATTACTGTTCAATTTTTAGGCCGGAGGGTATTTCTTTACAGGACGGTATTGGAAATTGTTTCTTTACAGGCGTATTTTGGAAAGTTGACGTTCTGATTGGTTTGCAATATTTGTTGACTGTGGTTACTAAGGAAATCAACTGCAAAAATCTAGATTTTTACGAAGGTATAATGCTTGTTTGTTATGTTCCAATATTTAGATAAAATTAAGAAGAAACGCAGGGGCCTAAAAAATGTTGTATGTAACTCATCCGGAAACGCCTTTTACAGGACTCGTAGGCTTTCAGACTTCTGGCATTCAACTACAGACTTAATTTAAGACACGACTAGATTTTCTATCTTTCTTTCCAAGGCTTACCCTAAATGAGTTTTTGGAACACACGATATAATCATTATATCGGTTCCTGTAACCAATGCGCAGTTCACATTTTTTAGATCTTTATTTAGATCTATGACATCTATGTATTGAACAACTTATTTAATTTTAACAAAATAATATACCCAAATATTTGTGCTATTTATTTTGGATTATTTTCCAGTAGTGCTTTCCTTACAATATTTATTATCGTTGTAGCAGTTCGTGTAACATACGATTTTAAAATTGGAACACTATAAAATAGACAGCGATTGCATTTTCCTTGGAAACGGATGCAGAGCGAATTCTCCAGAGAACCGCAGTCGCCAAGCAGAATAAAAGCAAACCTACTTTTGACGATTTTGTGATACTCGCAATGAACGAATTTCGATTGTCGCGTTAGAGTAAATTGTGGGATAAATGTTACATAGCTTAGGCTAATGCTTGAGATAGGGCGGAATTGTTTTTTTCGTTCACTGATTTAAACATCGAACTGAAATTGAAGAGCTTAGAAGCTGTAAAGGTAAATCTTAGAGGAATCCCTCCCGGGATTTCCTGGTCAGAGTGCGTTTACTGCTTCAACAGTGTGTAGATTTATGTCTAACCAATTTACTAAGTGGTTGACAGTTAGAGAAGAGCTGTTTCATTAAAAAACTCTAAAAATAAAATAAGAATCCATGCTAGTTGTCGCTTTCCATTTAAAAAATTGACCACATAATACATATTAGTGCACTTCTTTTTTTTAATGTGCCAAGTCATTTAAGTAATTTCATAATGATAGTTTCAAGGTGGAAGTAATCTAGTGATACAGAACCAAACTCCACATTTGTCAGTTCTAGTTTTAATTCCCAGAGAGAAAGAGAGAGAGAGAGAGTTAAGCTTACTGTAATACTTAATTGGTGGTATTATGAAAATAAACTCTATCATTGTATCTTAGTTCTTCTGAGAATGAATGTCTTACAACTAGTAATTTATTTTGCATTTTTTTTTCTAAGATCGCAAGTTCAACGTCCATGTGAATAAATAGAATTAAAAAGTATGCAATGCAGCATGCTGTGTGGATGCTTAATTAATTCAGTAATAATATCCAGATATCTAATGGGTATCAATGATAACAGTTGTGTGTAGGTAACTAGTGGGAGTAGTAATGGGCAACCAGTGTGATTGTTTACACGAAGTGAAAAAGTATCTTGAAAATAATAATCTACGTTAAAATGATCACGTTAAAGGGCTAGATTTCCTTTAATTGTGAAAGTAATAATTGTATATTTGATTCGCAATAGCAAGACAAACTTCTTTACGATCAAATTTGACTAAACGTCACAACCTCGCAACTATTATTCAGATTAGAACTTCAAGATTGTTTGAACCCATTTAAAGTGGCAATTTTTGCTTCAACCAGTAAAAGGTGCAAGTGTTTTAGTGACATGCTGTGCTACGATATATCCAGATCTTAAGGGGTCATAGAGCTGCAACTAGCTATTTTGGTCGTATTTTTCTAAATTTACATTGATTCGGGTACTCGACGTTTTCGGAAATTATAATTAGAAATTAACATATTTTGGTTTAGGGTATCTTAATTAATGTTAACATCAAAGTTGGAAAAAGTTAGAACATTTGATTAAATAATTTGACAACATTTGTATTTTGATTTATTGTAATGTCAGGCCAATCTTTACAATACTAACTAACTGAATAAGAAGATTTAATAGAATGTACAAGAGAGTGTAATTGACCAAAGAAGTCAATTTGGTAATAATTTATAATAATTCAGATTTCAACAAAAAAGAAGATTAATAAGTTTAACATTAACACATTCAGCTGAGGACGAAAGAGAGTCTCATTGCTTAATAACTGTCTAGCCGAGGTAATTTTTAAATAAGAATCACATGACATAATTTCAAATGTATTTTCATTAGTAAGAAATGTCAATTGAAAATAATTCAATAAGTAGAAAGGTAAGTGTTTGAGAAAATATTATTGATACTATTTCTTCTTAATAAGCAAGAGGGTAGATATCCATTTAATATTTGTTATATAATAATTTTGGCACCTCAATTGGAGATGTGACAAAAGATATATGACAAGTACTGAATTAGGCCGCGAAACTTTTGTAACACGTTAACGGTTTTGACATTTTGGCTTTTAATGTATATAGTTGTCACAGCATACGTTTAAAAATGCTTATACCATTTACGGATATACTGGTTTTTTCAATGCACATCTCTTTTGAAGTTATAAGTGTTTTTATTCTTTTAAGTACATGGATATTTGTAATTTTTTTGGCCCAACGAATAAGCGGCAGTGTTCGATGTGTATATACCTACATTTATAAGATTCAATACAATCGTTTGCGTCATAGTCTTTACTAGTCCAGCTGAAAGACAGAGTCGACCTATTTTTACTCGGTTGATTTTTCAGATAATTATTAGATTATTACCTATTTCTCTTGCATCAATCACATATAAGTTCTTGGAATCTGGGCCTCTTCCAAGCTTCCAATGAAGTTCCGCCACTGAGTTGGAATTCAGTATACACAACTGAATAGATATCGCTAACACTTCATTGCTGACATAATTAATATTATCTATGATTGCTGAACATTGTTCATTTACGCGAATTTTACCTGTCTTAAGATCTTCTAACGTAATCTGGTACATTCCGTTGTTTGCTTCGACAATATTATCATTTAAAACTTTTAAAGTTTGTTTTCTTTCAGATACGAGTATTTTCGTATTAGTTAGCGCTAATGATTTTTATGATATCAAGTACTACATACTCAGCTGAAATATATCATAATAAAATGGTATGTACAAATAAAAACGTAAATAATGGTCAATCTATAATGGATATCCTATTTTTGCAATTTATCTACCAGAAAATATTTCTTTCGATCGAAAATTTAGCTTTGAATGTGCTGTAAGCAGTTATTGCTCTTCCCATAATTTTTGTATCTTCTATCTTCAGTTTGAGTTTGGTACTTTTGTGTTTTATATTTCCTAAACTTATTTCTAGCAACGATTGCTTCCCAGATATTAATTTAAGTAGTTTATAACATTTCATTAATTTTGTGTAGGTATATACTAGAATGAATGACTTAATGACCTGTGTTATATAATGACCTGTGTTATATATCATAGTGAAAGGTTATAAACCGCAAATGTCTTATGTTTCCACCTTACCTTCAAAGATTATCAATTTTTGAGTTTCACCAACATTTTTACACAGGAACTGCGTAAAATCGAATATTATGGACGAGAGATATTAAAGCTCTAGACTTAGTAGACGAGTTCATAATAATAATAATCGATTTTACGCAAGAGTTATGCACAATATTTTTTGTACGATGGAGGTTATAACATTCTAAGCCAGCTTGTTATGTGTAAATTATGCTCAATGTAATATTAAGTTATTTATCCAGGAGCTGCCTTGAGCCAGTTATTTTCAATTATTATTTACTTGGTATGGCGTGGGTTATGTAGCCGATTTTTCCTTGACGTGCGTCCATTTCTGTTTGGATTTTTTTTTAAATTGATGGAGCCTGTGCTTACGATTTTTGAACAATTGTTTTACATATAGGAGAGAGAAAGAGAGAGCGATTTCTTGTAGCAATCTTGGGCAGATCGATGAGAATCTGCTGCTGGTGGTTTGTGTTTCATGTCTTCTGATACGCACTATTTGCGGAGTTTTAGATCTTCTGATATCTTGAAAATTTTCCATTAGAATTGGTGTGTTGAATATTCAGCCGCTCAAATTTACCTAGTAAAGCTAAGATCCAAAAATATTTTAAAAGCAACTTACCCCTGGCCGCTTTTACGCTCCGGTAGGTTATCTATTTTCACTTTTGTTAATCGCTTGACGATTTTAGGATATTTCAGGCCCCTTATTAGACCGGTTAATATATTTCCATCTTGGGGCTCCGATGGCATCACGAGGAATACCTACAGAAAAGATTTATAATCCGTTTGAGCGTGCCATTCAGTTACGCTGAAAAAAATACTTACCCGAAGGCTTTTCTCTCTTAGGATTTCTCACTGCGAACTGGAGAAAAGCCTTGAGACATCAATCCTGCATCTCGTTAGGCAGCTTCACCACCGAATTCAGGAGTAGATTTTTCTGTGGCTTTTTCGTGGTCAACCGCCTGCAGCCTGCACATACGAATCTTACAGTGGTCGAGCCATTTTGAGTGCACGGAGTTCTAGAACTAAAAAAATACTTGTCGCGTACATGCCGAACTCTTATTGTAGCGTGTTACTCACCGATGTCAGTACGATTCTAAGCATAACGTTACAAAGTAAACCGGCGACAGCTGTACACTTGTTGGAATTGCTTGTGTACGACGAATTAGTTCTAGTTATTTTTAGTATTTTTGTTTGTTGCTTGTGACAGCTAGCTAGTGTACAATTTGAAATGTTGGAACGCAAAAGCCTTTTGCGCTGAACTCGGTTCTTAACATAAACGAAACTTCTCATACGAATGTCAGCACCCGTACTCCGTTTTTACACGGTTTCCAGTTATGATTGGGAGACGTGTGGTCGTGTGGCAGTTGCGAGGAGAATCGTACATCAATTTAGTTTCTAGTCAGTTTATTTGCATTCTATTTTGACAATATAACTGTGTACGTATATTCCCAACTAGTACAGATTAAAATAAATCAACGCCACAATTACTACTTTCACAACAAAATAAAACCTTAATTAAAATGGCATTACTAAAAATACATTAAAATCCACAAGATTATAGGTTTATGCCTCTTGCCATTTTATTGTGTATTTAATTTGCCATTACTTTTTTGCCCTTGTGCATATTTTCTTTTGTGTAAGTTTGATGTTTTGAAGCCTATTTTCATTATCGTAAATAAACATTGGGTTACAGCAGTTTTGGATTTTTATTATTTTGCATATGGAAATGCAATGCGGTTTGGGAATTTACACCAACAGCTGTAGGTCTTCCGTTTCTAACCAGTGGCGCTTATGGACAGCTCACCTCATCCTGCTTAGAAACTGGCTAGCAAAACTTTGCTACATCGATAGACAATTCCTGGATCACAGTGTTTTGTTTTCGTAAAGCATATTTTAAATTAACATATTCTATACAATCCACCTTTACATAAACTTAAATTAGTAATAATGAAATCGTGTGAGCATTGTTTTAATTCATAGAAATTCCTCGTGTAGCAAGCTTTTGTTACGTGTATGAAGCGCAATTAACGTTAGAATTTATTTTGTGAATAATTCTTAGCCGTGTAAAAGCTTCTTAACGCAGCTTTAACGATTAAGTGGTCATCTGTTTGTAGCATGTTTTAGCTAGTTTAATTTAATTTAGTTTAATTAAAATGTTTGCTACGGGTTTGCCTGCGGGTCCCCCGAGCAAGACGGTTTAGGTATCGATTATCTGGTCGGATCTCTAGCTGATGAGCCTAGAGGCGCCTCGAGCTTGAGGGTCTAGATACGGGTTATCAGGTAGGATCTTTAGCTGATAAGCCTAGAGGCCCCCCGAGCAAGAGGGTCCAGGTCCGGGTTATCTGGTAGGACCTCTAGCTGATGAGCCTGCGGCCCCCCGAGCTAGACGGTCTAGGTGGCAGGAATTCTACTCGAAGAGCCTAGGGGTCCTCCTGAGTAGAATTGGACTGGGAACAAGGTACAGGAAAATTCTGTGTTGCCATAGCTTCTATTTCTCCTTTTACACTCTGGGATGGCGTAATCAGCGGTTCACGCCGGTTCGTTGGAGCGGGGATTCTCGAATTAATTGCGCGGAGGTGTCCCTGCGTCTCCTCGCGATGACGTCGCTTATCGCTATCGGTGCGGCGCTTAGGTTCATAACGTGGTGCAAGCCAAGGGGGAAGGCGCAAATTAATTTTTAATTACAAAATCACGTTCGCGCTGGTCGAAACGTTACATGTTTTACCGACAGACGTAGCAGCTGTTTTAGGCCACTTCTTTTTTTCTTTTGTTTTCTCTTGCGCAAAAGTGGCGTCATATCGGCAGATTTCCTGTAATTGTGCTTTAGGTTTTAGGTCTTACCTTCTGGTTATCTTGAAATATAGTGCGGAAGCTTCGCTATGATACGGTTTATGGACCTTGGGCACTTAAATGGGACAGTTACGTCCGCGTCCTTGAGACGATTTATTTATCACAGGATGGCTAGTCGTTTTGGGTGTAATTACTTCAGTTTGACTTTTGGTAATGTAATACATGTTAGCTGAATTTCATCCGGTATTTTAGCATCACTTGGTCGTTTGCTGGCGTCTTCCACCTGCAACTGCCGCTTGGAGTCCGTTTGGGAGCTATTTGTTTCACCTTCTATAGAAGCGTGAGTTCTCAGATAAGTAGCCTGCAACCTTATGATTTTTATTAATAGTATTAATGATATTTGTAAGCCCGCTAAAAGAAACTGTAGCTGTACTTAATATGTAATTGTACATTTTACTAGCTAAATATAACATTGTGTATCGAAATTGTACTAGTCATTGTTACTTTAGCGTAATGAACGCCCCAATGAAACATTATAGAATTTTTGCACTGGTCACTGTTTGCAACGTTGTTTAATAAATCCACATGTTTATATAATTCAGTGTTTTTGTCGTTACTGCTACCTTCTGTATTTCAGATATTGTTATAGTCTGATGCGATTCAAACTGAGTTTATAAGTTCACCACCTATCTGAGTATATTTGTTGTAATTGCTAAACTTGTTGGCGCTCATTATATTTGGTAATTTCATCATTTAAGAAACTGCACGCCTTCTCCATTGATGTCTAGCTGGCGGGCCCTTAAATATATTTTCGTAGCATTGCAATGTTTGAAAATATTTATAGTTACCAAGAAGGGGTGTTAACACTTATTTGTTTTTTTTCAGAAACAAAAAATCACTACTATTGGAAATTATTTGAGACAAATATTACGTGTGGTAATAGATATTAACGATCTTAACGAAACAAGGTCGATTTCCAGAAAGAGGGGGTGAGCCGAGTTCTGCAGCAATCAAACGAGTCTTGTTAAGTGCCATAAGCAAACCTGTATTGTTCAATATTTTATCTTCATCAATAAATTCTGGCTCAATGTATTTTTTTATATAAAGGGAGTGCGGTAATATCCCTTAACGCACTGAGTGTGGTAATATCTATATGCATTGCTCTTAACGTTACAAAAATTAATTTGGTTAATGGTCTAAAACACTCGTAGGGTAGAACGGTAATTGTGACATGAAAATGAGTGCATGTGACATTACGATACCCGAGTACAAAAAATATTGTTTGCGTTTCATTTCCCTATATATTACTTTACTTATATATTTCAATTTTTCTATATTATCTAAAAGAATATTGAGAATATATTTTTGACATTCATATTGAAAAGTTCTTTATACTTTAAACTATTGTGAAAACCATTACATTTTTAGATGACAGGTTGGAGTATCGATCTACTTTCCCGAAATAAACTACTTTTAATAATTGGTATAATATCCTTCAAAAGAAAAGCTTTTCATTTTTTAAATATTCCTTTGAAGATTTTACTCTTGTTTTTAAACATGTTGCTGTTTAAGTCCCAGATTGGTGTTCTCTCCTAAAGTATTATTTTTCTCTCTAATTGAACGTGTGCTCAGGTAGCGTGTTAACGAAACAAAATTAGCTATTGAATTTGTTGTGAAAGTTGAGTATAAGAAATATGGAATATGCGTAGGAAAATGGGAAGGGAAAATGGAAGAGAGTTAAGGCCGGAATTCAGTAATAATTTTCTGAATACTCGTCACCTGCTTTTATCGCTGCATCACTCAACTCATAAAGTTCCCTTGGGAAGGTTTTGTGAACTTCCTTTATCGGGATATTGCTGACGGACAAATGGAAGTTCATTTTTCCTAAACCTTTGCATTTGAGTTCTTTGCAGAAACATAACACTATAATTACTACAAATACGATTTTTATCGCTATAACGTAGCAAATTGGATTAGTTGTTTTTATTCTGATAACAGCTTCAGGTTTTTTCATATAAATGGCACTGATTCTAAAGTCGTCATAATTTACGTTTTTATTATAGTTTCTATGACGTCAGAATACATTCATTAATTTCATTTGAGCCGGTCTGCTCAAATAATAAATAGTTGGTGATAACATTTATCGGCGTTGTAAATCGGTTGCAGTGTACATATTTCGATAATTTATATGTGGGCTTTGTGTATTAGCAATGCAGTACTGAATTTGTTGATGGTTCATTGTTTAAATTCTCAGCTGACGTAGAGTTGATTCTGAGATTTTTCATTTGTTACGAATAGACAATTAAAATTTATTATTAGAAATCATTATGTTTTTACACCGGGTCCAACAACCCGGCAACAGTTTTAATTTTAGATCAATTTCTTTATTGTTCGGCATAATTTTCTCAGAAATAGTGTTCGTTAGCTTCATATCAATCTAGTACACATTAGCGCTCATCTCAACGTCCTCATACTTACGTGTTACGTGTCCGCAAGAATGATGTATGCAAACTAGTATGTATGGCAGCCGATAATTAAATTGTGCCTAAGCTGCATGCTTTCGCATGATTAGTTGAGCCCCTCATATTAGGTTATGCAGCTGTGATTTTACACGCCATTATTTTGGCTCAATTCGGAGACCCAAACTGGTCGAATAGTTTACCCAATTAAACACCCGTGGCTAATTTATATCAATTTGGACATAAGTTTCCTGCGATCTAACCCTCTTTATTAACTCCCAGGGGTCCTCAGACATCATCCACCGCCCCTGTTCAGTAGCTCACGTGTTTTATCCTTGCACTCGTGTTGCGTCATCCCTCCTGGAATTTATGGATTTATTGCATCAATAAATTGATCATTTAAGCCAGTAGTATGGACGTCAGTACTACTACGATATTAAACAGTTTTGCACGAGATTAGTTTACATACTCGTAATTCAACTTTCGGCTGTTCATGTATCAAATCAAAGTGCGTTTGCTAAAATTGAATTATGTTTTCAAAACTGGTTCAAGAAAATTGTGAATAGAAATATAGCATTTAAGCGTGTGTGAACGAATATAGAGAAAAATTTGATTATTAAAGTGAAATAAACAATAATTGATCGCATCATTTCTGCTTTATGGTATTTAAAATACTTGTGCACTTGAAAGCGCTTGCCCAAAAATGTTTATGGTTGCACTGTATTTACCACATTATTTTTGCATTTTATGTTAAATTGTTTGAAATTGCAATGAATTCTTACCAATATAAATAAAATTAAGATCATATTTTAGACAGAATAGTGTTGAGGGGAAAAAATAAAGTCTGCGTGATCAGACCTAGAAAGTATCAGGTTTTTACTAACTTTAGTTACATTTTACTTCTCCTTTCTTAATGTCTGCTATTACAATTTTTTCCATAATAGACAATAAGGTAGAAGAAATACATTTTAGTCAAAATAATTCTCGCAAAAATATAAATTTAATCACAAGAAATTTAAATCAGTTGATTTAGATTGCTCAATATTGAATGATATAGATATATAGAAGATTCTCCGATCGGTATTTATTCTAAAATTCCATGAAAAGCGCTGAAGCTTGTATGAATAATTATTAAAAATGCATACAAATGTCAAATATTTCTTACAGTGTTTTTTATTTTGGATTTTTGGATGGAGAGTGAAGTTTAGAGCCACTTAGTGTTACAATATTTTTCCTGATAACGTACAGGGTTTTCCAAATGCTTTCCGCCATGTATCAATTGTGTTTGTCAATATTGAAGTGTTGGCAAGAGGGAAAAGCGTTTGAGGTAAAGTGAAACGGCTGATACATGGAGAAAAGCAATAGGAAACAACAATTTTCGGAAAAAGTATATTTAATTCAAATTCAATTTTGTACATAAAACGTTTAAAACCTGTTGATCTTGCATCTAAGGTAACATTAATTACAACATTAAATAATCGCAAGCGTTCCATTATTTTCAATGGCCCTCAATTTTTCCGTCACATGTCGCATAGCTCTTGTACAGAGTTTATATCATTTAATATCTTTTGAAATATTATACGGCGAATTTGTTTCTTATTTTGTGCATACCAACTATTGTCGTACGCATTTCTGCTTAGCAAAGCCTAAAAAATCCTTAATAGGTCTTGGCTGAGGAATATTGGGTGGGTTGTCATGTTTTGCTATAAATGTAACATTGTGCTGATTCAGTCAATTTGTCGTGGCTCTCGCATAGTGGCAAGCAGCTAGTGATGGGCTTATTCGAATAAAAAATAACCGGTTATCCGGTTATTGAAATAACCTGTGTAACTCGGTTTTCGTTCCAAGTATTCGGATGAAAAATAACCTCATGCTGATACGTACTACGTGCCGCGTCTCAGCGAC
This sequence comes from Agriotes lineatus, assembly GCA_940337035.1. Taxonomy (NCBI): domain Eukaryota; kingdom Metazoa; phylum Arthropoda; class Insecta; order Coleoptera; family Elateridae; genus Agriotes; species Agriotes lineatus. Next base: position 93,973,438 of record OW679195.1, on the reverse strand, counting down.
CTGCGAGTGATCGAAATTCTGTAAATAATACGTCATTCATAACTCATATAACCTTTTCTACGTATGTACTTGATTGACCCAAGTGAGGCTCGCGGCTGCTTGTTGATGTTATTAAGACATTTGAGACTCCCAGTCGACGAGTTAAATTTATGGGGCCGTTTCTATTAAAGATAACGTTCTGCTGAGTATGAGATTTGCCGAAGCTGTGTTGGTATTAATTTATAACGGCCTAAATTTTTGCTTCGAAACGCGGTTGATTATGCCTAATAAGGGATAAACAGAAAGCGAAATAAGATTTTTCAATATCGTAACAGATTTATATTTAATTTTTAATAACGGAGCAGTCGGGACAAGAAGTGGATTTCGATGTTGAAAATTTTAAGTGTGCGTCCTTAGAACCGCGGAAGGCTGAACGTAGATAAATTATCGATTCTAAAATATACCGGTATGATGTGCAAGCGAAAAGGGAAGGGTGGTTACTAGAGAATTTTAGGAACTAAAAATAGATTCAATAGATACTTTGTATTCGCATATTTATAATTTCTTTATGATTAGTATTGATACAGCTATTCTCAATGTTTTAAACTCCTTAGAAATCAAATACAAATCATTTATACAATTATTATAATTAACGATTAACTGAGTTCTTCTGCTATCTGCAAGTTACGATGCCGATGCAGATGACGGTGAACCGCCAACCGGCAAACTGGCTGACTTAATCGAAACGAATCGATAGCCAAAATTTATTCGAATGATTATTCAAATAATCAATCGGTTATTAATATGATTCAAATGCAAATCATTCGGTTATGAAAACTGTCCGGTTATGCCCATCACTACAAGCAGCTAAGTCTGTAAAACATATTATTTCATTATCAACGTGTGTATTGTGAGCACTTAACGTTTTTTGAGTTAGTTTAAAGCATTGGGATGCAATTCTCGATGCACAGTCATGTTGTGTGAAACTTGAAAACGTCGACCTAACTCCCGTACTGACGTTTTTACCTTAGCTCTTCTTGCTATTTTGTTGACAAATTTTGGGGCGTTGACTTTTAGGTAAGGTTACACAAGGCATACCTTGTTTACATTCCCCTATAGTTCGATAAATTATTTAAACTAACACATTTTGGTATCTAAAGATGTTGACTACAGCGCGCTTAGGCATTCGTCCAATCAACTGATAAATACCTAGTCGGATATCAAGTTTGTAAGAGATTGTTACCAATGTGATTGCAAAATGTGTTATGATAAATTCTGATATCCATAGATTTTCTGTTTTCAATGGCGACTTGATAATGCTTCATTTAAATATATTTCTGTAGCTTAAAAAAATCCGAAAACATTTGTTACATACGTTAATGAAGGGAAGCATGCTAGGAAGAAGGTCGGAGTTCAATTATCTTCGAAAACGTGAAATTTAAATTAAAGGACGCCAAGTGGTGTCAACTGCCACGTCCCCTGCAGATGTTTTAAGATAAAGACCCAAAAATTGACGCAAGCGTAGCAAAACGAAAAGGCAACATGAGTGAAACGCAATTTTTAAATATAAATAATAATTTGTAATTACTACCATACCTATCAAGGGGCTAGTATGGGCTAAAAACCTGGCAATGCAGACACAAGCTAGGTCTAAAGAGGGACATCTTTCTATTATTTTATTAAATATTAATTTTAACAAAATAACCTTTTCTATAAAGATGTTGAGAATGATTTACAGTCTTCTTTTATGTAGTATATTTGTGAAAGAATTAACTTTGCTATATTCCACAGTATGAAAATAGTAGTATGACGGTAAGTACGTCCCACTGTCAAAAGGAATGATGTATCTGATATCAGCATGCTAGTAAGTGGCACAAAAGTTAATATATGTTAACAACACAAAAAGTAATTATTAGTACATAACATTTTCAGTAGAAATATAACAAGTGCTTGAAAATTTTGTGGAAATATTTGGAAAATATGCCGCAGCTATTTTTTTTTTTCAATAAAAGCATGAGTGCACGCCAACTGAAAAATCTCGGCTCCGAATGAGGAGGGATTTTTTGAGACATCCACGAATGCGTTTGTTGGAAAAAAATAGCTGCCGAACATTTTTTTACAAATTTACAATTTCCATAGGAATTTTTTATGCACGAGGTATTTTGATAGAAAATATCACGAATGGAAAAACACAATAAAGAAAACATTTGAATTAAAAATAATACCATAATATCAAAATACGAAAATGTTACGGTTTTTTGTGATGACAGTGACAGAAGTGGAAATTTTTCAGTAAATTTCCAAAAATTTCCGATTATCAACCATCAACGTTGCTATGGAAAATGTCCAACTAAATATCCATAAGGGATATTCTCAAAACTATATCAATTTTTGAACTAAACCTGTACTCCTCCTAGACGATGCTTAATAACACTTAAGAATGGTAACATACGTTTCCACTTTATTCTGCTTTTCATAATATCACAAGTTATGACCAATTATTGTAAAAAATATTGTTGGCGTGACTTTAAAAAATATATCGACGGTAGTCAAGGCACCCTGAAGGCCATACTAAAGAACCACTTCCCTCAACCCATCATACTGGCCCTTGCCCGAATAGTTACGAGGCCATTTTCCATTAATTCAGGAAGAATTTCTTCAGGGAAATTTATATAGATTTGACCATCTTATACGTGCAGCCACGAAACGTGATCGTCAATTTACATTATCTAGGATTTTTGATGCATAATACTTTAGAAATATTTATATTAAGTTATTAATAGTAGTTTATTTATCTAGAACGAAAAGTGACATTTTAAAGGACGAGAAAGTTGTTTACGGCCGAGGCGTAATGCGTCAGCCGAGGACGGAGTTACTTGCGAGGACCTTTAAAAACACTTTTCGTTGGTGGTGAATACAACGGCTTATTTCATACTGCAAGTTTAATGAATTTTAAATAAAAAGTTGTAAATCATTTCAAATTTCATGTCAACAACTGACGTATAATTTTAAAGTACTTGACTTTAATATTTTACTTTAAAGTACTAGGACTTTAATGTTCCATTTTTTGAACCATAAATAAGTTTTATTTCATACTGATGTCAAAAATTACATTTTTCGGATTATTTACGGTACAAAAAATGGAATATTAAAGTTCTAGTACTTTAAAGTAAAATTTTAATGTTCAAGTACTTTAAAACTTATTTATGGTACAAAAAATAGAACATTAAAGTCCTAGTACTTTAAAGTAAAATTTTAAAGTTCAAGTACTTTAAAATTATACGTCAGTTGTTGACATGAAATTTGAAATGATTTACAACCTTTTATTTAAAATTCATTAAACTTGCAGTATGAAATAAACCGTTGTATTCACCACGAACGAAAAGTGTTTTTAAAGGTCCTCGCAAGTAATTAATTCCTTCCTCGGCTGACGCCTCGGACGTAAACAACTTTCTCGTCGTTTAAAATGTCACTTTTCGTTCTAGATAAATAAACTACTATAAAAGTACTTTAACTTTAATATTTTACTTTAAAGTACTAAGACTTGAATGTTCCATTTTTTGTACCATGAATAATCCGAAAAATGTAATTTTTGACATCAGTATGAAATAAAGTGAATTCAATAATTATTATTTTAAGTGGCCGGATTTTTATCCAAAAGATCGAAATATTTTTAACAAGGGCATTTCATTGTCATGAATTTTTGTTAACGATATATTATTTTTCATGTACACGGCAAACGAAAAGTAAAGAAAGTAGACAGTATGGCCTTAAATATGAATTTTCAACAAAACGTACGCCATCTTCAGAATGTTATGCTTTTTTTAAGTTTGTCATAAAGAATATAGATTTCCATTTCTAAAAATGTTGATGACATCATATATATTTTTAGGAATGGAGGTCTACATTCTTTATGATTGATTTAGATAAAAATCGTGACGTGAAGCTCTACAGCTTAGCTCTTCTTTAAATATTAAGTGCGTTAATATCGAAAATATATGAATTTCCAATTAAAATAAAATATTATTAAGTCGTAGATAAAATATATAACTTTGCTAATGAAATTAAAACGCCAAATTGCGTAATTATTAGGTTTGCAACTTTTGTTAGAAAATTTGTTCCTAAAGTTAACATTTAAGGCTGTACTCAATATCGCTCGCTAACTTAGTTGATATGATGCTGGTGTATTGTGGGCCATCATTAAGTAGTGCTTCAGCTAGCTCAGAATGGAATGGATCACGATATCACGATCCCAGCTGAAGCCTTAGATGCGATAATAAAAAAAATAGGGCTTCAATAGCTTAATAAAAACTTGAAGCACTATGGGTAGCAGGCGTTATTGAAAATTTTAACAGTCTAACAACTTAAACAAAAGTATCTTAATCTTAAGAACACCGACTGGTACGTATAGTCCGAAGAAAAGGTCAAAACATAAATACAGGTACAAATGCCTTAATAGTAATAGCTAACCATTCTCGGAGATTTCCAAAGATACTAATATACCGGGTGTCCATTCTCAAAGTCGAACATAGGCAATTAACATTAGTGCATTCACTCGTTCTTCATTGAAATAATTCATTTTTCTGTAGATAATTTTAACAGACGTTGACAGAAAATATCTGATTTACGCCAACTAATTACCAATTTTTTTGACAATGCTAACGAACTTGAAAAGCAAGGCATGGCATATTTAAAAATTTCCAAGTTTTAAATTAGTATTTTAAAATAAAAATCGCATCTTGAATATTATTATTGGTATCATATGATGCGTAATAATTTTATCTTTCCATTGATACCATTACCTTCCCTGTAAGTTGAATTGGCGAGCAGGAATCGGCAAAAACGTTCAATAAAATGTTAATTGCCTATGTTCGACTTTGAGAACGGGCACCCGGTATATTTGAAACAATTAGTATTATTAGCATTTTAAACTGAAAACATATAATACAGCTATATACGAACAGAATAAGTATACAATTATATGGGGTTCAAATAAATTCAAAATATGGATGATATAAAGATAAAACCAAGTTCATTATATTCAAAACAAATTCGAGATTCAAATTGTTTACGAATTATTATTACACATACAACAGCAGGTTTTTTATATTCAAAATGAATATAAAACTCAGATAAATAATTTAGGTCCAAACTATTATATCAATTTTTAGAAAAGAGTTCCTAAACGAATAATTTACGGAGTTTTATTGCAAGCACAGAATTCTTTGACTAACTAAGCGTACGGTAACGATGCAGCGAAGTAACACAATCCCTAAACTTGGTAGTACTCTAAAACTATTACAATGGTCCGCCGATTTTGGTGCACCGCGAGCCCTAATCGAATAGACGCAGTCATAAGTAAAGTACTGTGTATTGAAGTAAAAAAATTAAGATATACAATCGTAGCTTAGATCCATAGGGATGCAGGAGGAGGTAACTAGAGTACGAAGTACGATAAAACATCTCAGAGGTGTACCACTCCTTATCTTGGATTTCGGAAGACTGAAAGGGTGGCAGACGGGTCCGTTGCTACCAAGTGGCAGGGTTTTTCTCCAGCGTATCGTGTGCCGTCGAATAGATAAAAGATACTAACGATGGCCTTATCGGTATTAGAAGATTATTGAATGATCGCCAAAGATAACGTGAAGACTGTCGAGGGTTACTTCAGAAGGCCGAAAATAATTCTAATAAAACGTCAAACCCCGTAAAGGTGGGCAAGAAACGGGTTCCGTATGTGATTAAAAAGTGGGATACTGTCAAAATACGGTTCAATCCTGGATTGACCAGTGAAGTGTAGAGAGTCAACACAATTGCTAACAATTTCCGAGATAAATTCGCTTTCGAAGCGTCCATGCGAAGAAGACCTAAAAATGCATCTTACGACATCAGAAGAAAAGTGAAGGTCTTGGAGTTATTCGCTTGAAAATTTTCAAAAAGAGAAATGCCAATTGGAAATAAAAAATCTGGTGTGATACACTCACACAACTTCCTTTTACAGTGATCTTATAATTGGCCAAAAATTTGATTTTAAATTTTTAACCATTTGTTAAAAATTTTCAAAAATTACAAATTCTACAAAAACGGTACAAAATCGAGTGTTAGTTGAAGAGACAAATTTTCTCTAGAATTTTAAGGTGAATTCAAAAATGTAATAATATACCGGGTGTTTTATTTAAAATAGGAGTTAATAAAAAAATTAGAAAAAAAAACAAAAGAAACCCACTTTAGAAGTATTCAACTGGAAAATATCCTATCTCACATCAATACACATTAAAAATGTAAGAAAAATGTAAAGTTTAAAAAAAATCGTTAGAGCCGTTTTTGAAAAAATCGAAAAAAACTGAAAAATCACAAGAGTAAACACCTACTTCCGGTTATGCGATTTTCTTCAAAAGCTTGCTGTCTCATCTACATAGTACACAAAACTTATATATGAAGTTTCAACGCCATATCTCTTTTCGTTTTTGAGATATTCTGTTCACAGACACACACACAGACACACACACACACAGACAGACCAATGAAAAAAAATATGTTTTTTGGGATCAGGGGACTCTAAAACGTGAAGATCCGTTGAAAACTCAATTTCGAATTTTTGGGGTGAATCCAATACTTCCTTTATAGTAAAAGGAAGTAAAAATTATCAAAACTATATAGGCAACCCACACGCCCATTGATTTTGAAAATTAGCAAAATCAAACCAGAAGTGTAGGCAACCAAAAAACACTCCCGGCATAGAAATAAGAAGAATCATTTTAGGACCGTTACATATTTATCCTGCCTACGACTAGTTCTAAACTAGAATAGTGTTGTAGAGTTGGTGTAATGCGGTTTCAGGAAAGTTGTGAATTATACAACGAAAGTTATAAACTAAGAACACAATTTGATGAATTACCTTATACTAAAATTTCTAAATTTACAGCGGTTAAATTTCTAAAAAAAAATGTGAAAGAGCAGCAGTGACGAAACGACACGAGAAATTAATTTTCATTTAAGGCGATTAGGAATTCTTCTGAACGTCAGATTATGCAGACATTTGAAATTGCAGCCAACTTTGCTCTACTGAGGAAATTAAAGCGTGGGCACACCCGAATTTAAATTACTGAGTTGCCGTGAGGGCTATGTGTTATTAATTACGAAATATTAATATCAACAGGTTCTTTCTCTTACCTGCTAGCTTTCAATGGGTTTATGGCCCCAAAATACTATTTTACCAATTGATTGTGGATTAAGTACATACAGGTTGCCTAAAATTGTACGGAACATGGCAATTCCATGAGTTCAAAACGGTTCAAATAGTATTTTCCATAAGAGTAACCGAAATAGAAAATACAATATTTACTTTGCTAGCTAAAAATACGTAGGTACCATAGCTACTTGTTGCCTAGCTACCAACGTAAACATTGCATTTTCTGTTTCGGTTACTCTTATGGAAAATAGTAAAGTAAAGTTCGGGCATTTCATTCCATGTAGGAACATGGCCTCAGAAAAGGCAATTCAGGGTCGCCGCAATATCTTCAATCTGGCACATCGTTAACAACGTACTGGGTGATGTGGTTAGCATCACGCCTTCGACGATTGCCTTACTTTCCTTACTTCCACAACTGTGGTTTCCGTACCCAAATTTTTTTAAAGCGACTGGGTGGCCCACCAGCCAGTTGCCAGATGTGGGGAGTGAACCCCGTACCGTGGCACCGCAGCTTGAGCTCTCTAACAGCTCGGCCACGCTGGCTAATATGGAAAATAGTATTTTAATCTTTTCCAACTCATGAGATTGCCATGCTCCATAAAATTTTAGGTAACGTGTACATAATTATTATATTGCTATTGCACTGTTTATGTATACTTTCATTTGTTGAGTAGTAGGCGCGGACTGACGCGGTGGCGATGGCCGTCTCGTAGTGGTGCGGTGGAGATTTACCAATAGCACAAACCAACGCGGTGACGTTGACGATAATATCAGTACTAGACGTGATTGAAATGCTTCAAAACGTAAAACTGTGTGGCCTTTATTTGGAAGAACTGCAATTTCTTCTGTTGGCTCTAAATAAAGTTAAGCAAAATTAATCATAAGTTCTTCATTCACATTTTTAAAGTAGATATACCAGCATACATAATTTTATAATTTTCTTTATTTAAGCCTGCATCATTTTAGAGAAAAACTGTAGAGTTTGATGAGTTCGCCAAATAAATAAACAACGAAACAGAAAAGGAGACTTTCATACACTATACTATCAGAACGTGCGGTCTGGGCGGCTAAATCCAACACGCAGCATCTGATTGCGTCGTTTTTCTAGAACGCAACACAGACCGCTTTCACTGCTGATCGCGACCGCCACCAACTGCCGTCGCCACTGCGTCAGTGTGTGCGTACCTTTATTTGTCAACTCTTCTAACCTACGAATATACACAATAATTGAAATAATCTCATTAGAAAAACTGTGCGGCTATCACAGCAAGAAATCTTGACAGCCAAGTAGTATCGCGAAATCAGACTAGCTAGACACAGCGCTGTTGCACAGTATGAATCGCGCACCGTTTTGGTGAAACAATAATTCGTTATTTTCAGCTTCTAGTCTATCTAACCCTTCAGGTAAAAATATACGCCGCATTCTGAAGTTACTCACGATCATGCCTTGCTTAAAAAGCAGATAACTTTTTACTGAAACGATTGTTCGTTGACCTGTTGTGGATAGTCGGAAGATCAGTAGGGGTTGTTTGTTAGCATAACCTAATAAATGAAAGTTGACCTCGTAAGACATACATTGTACAAGGCAATTCATGTATTTATGCACTTGACAGATTCTATAATTAATATGTCACAAGCTTTTGTTGTACCCGTTATAGTAAATCCAAATATATTTTTAAATTGTGGTGTTTTAAAAATGATAAAAACTAAGAGGAAAACAATTTGAATTTAGAATATTTCAACGAATTTGGCCTTAGGCGTTTTAAGGCTTCATTAAAAAAACGCTCAAAATTCTTATTGCAAATAATGTTTTTGTACTATTTTACACAAAAGGTATGATTCATATTCAAAGGATACCACATTTTAACATTTTTGTGTTGGTAGTTGCCCTTAATGTCGGCAATCCACACACTTGCACTTTGGTATGTCGTCTGCACATTCTGCGCCACCAGCTTGCAGCAAGTTGTAGGATATGAATTTATCTTCACATTCCAAACTAAACTTGTGGCATTAAAATTAAACGATACCCAAGTCACAACCACAGAGACAAATTTAATGCGCACTAGAATTGTTATGTTTTCGGACACTATTCTAACGGGAAGAATATCAGAGGGTATTTATTTTAAATAATATTATAATATGTAACTTAGGCGTACATTTAAATATTATAAAATAGTAACTAAGGATGTAGTAAAATTGTAAGTAATAAAACCTTTAAAAATGTTCTCAAGTTATGGACATTGCATCATTGCAGATTTTTGAATCATAATTATCCTTAATTATAATATCTCTATTAGTCTATTATGATAAGCATGGTATTAAGAGTTTAAAACATGTGTATCAGATACAGGGGCGGAATTGGGCACCGACATACTGGTAAATGTTCCACTCGGCCGCCTGCGTCAAGATTTTTTTAAATCTTTGATATGAAAAATATAATACAACAATATATTAGGATAGATATTTATCTATAGCAGTACGCCACTACTACTATAAAATTTATAAATTCAATAGTGTGAGAAAACTGATGCTATTAGATCAATGAGTCAGGCCAAAACGGAAGGGAAGACGAGAAAAATGCTCCAAAGAGAAATAAGGGACAGATTTGAAATAGCAAATAATACCACTCACTGGATAGTATGTTCGGTCGTCCCTGAACTTATGGAAGTCATGAAAGCAAGAAAGAAACCAGAACCAAAAAAAAATGGTATCAACGATTCAAATTCAAACTGAGCCCCCAGAAAAGCAGGATGTAGATATGAAAACCGGAAACAAAGATTGGCCAGAGGAGCCTGAATAGTCAGAAGACATCTCAGAACACGCGGATGATGGAAGAGGAGAGAATGAGAATAATGGCAATGATGATTTAGAAAAGCCGGCCCCAGCTTGGGTTAATCACAGAGTATGAGACCCCCCGAACCACAGGAAGATCCTTGACCTCGTCCCCAACCGATGATTTCTTCAACCGCCCTGATCGCAATAAATTGAAATGATTTTTTTAATACCATTCACGTGTACCTGCATCTCAAAAATATATTTTTTTCAATTTTAAAAAACCATTTACTGGTAGGAACAAGTCAAAAAAGATATTGTTGATCTACTGTGAATAGAGAAAGAGACGATTTTCTTTTCATATGATGCAGATCAAACTTCTATTCAGTCTGATTGGAAACATGTGTAGCGTCTATGAAACAGCCACCAGGCCGGGAAAATATTGTGAAACATATTTTATGTATACGAAACATATTTTATGTATACGAAAAATGAAACCATTAATAGTAATTTGTACAACTAGTTTTGAAAGAAGAAACTTTCAAAACGTGTTGTACACGTAGTTTTTTTGCATAGTGACCTCTTGTAACTCGAAATTTAGTCGAAAAGGACTTCGGAATTTACGACTGTCAAATTGAGATTTCAATAAAATAGTTTCAAAAGCGTACTTTTTTCACTATCTTGCGTTAAAGAAATTGTACTTTCAATACGATTTTTCGTTAAAAAAGACGACTTTCATGATCACTATGCAAAAAAAATTATTTTTATATCAAGTGCGCGAAATAAGTGTTTTTTGCTACGCATGAGGATAACCAATTTAACCGAGACCATTAGGTCGAGGTAAAAAAGAAATTCGAATCTGTCAAAGAATACTCATTTCGCTCACGAAATACAAACAATATTTTTTCTACTACCGCCAAATAAGAATATCAATATTATCTAGCTTTTCACCATCCTATACTATATTTCATTGGGCATTACTGATGTTGTTATGTATTTTAATAGTTTTTATAAGATTATTTCCTTCACATCCATAATAATGCATGTTATATAACCCTTTTTCGAACGGTTATTACAATTAGTAAATTGGATATCTACCCTATTGCTTAGTTAACAGAAGTTGTTATCGAGAATAATGTATTAAACACTTACCTTGTTGCTTTTGAATTACTTTCAAAATTGACATATTTCACTTATGAAAATATATGATTGAAATTATGTTACTTGACTATTCTTTAAAATTACCTCGGCTAGTCAGTTTATTGAGCAAATAAGAATCTATCTTTCTCAGCTGAATGAGTAAAGGTTATAACAATGAATCTCTTTATAATTGAATACTGAATTACAAAATTATTATTGTATTGACTTCTTTGTCAATCACACTCCTTAGTACTTTTAATAGAACCTTCTTTTAAGTTAGATTGTATTATTATGCTTGGTTTGACATTACAATCAATCAAAACTAAATGTTGTCAAATTATTTAATCAAATTACTTTTTCCAAATTGAGATTAAAATTAATTACAGATACATAGACCAAAATGATATAATTTCTACTTATAATGGCCGAAAACGTCGAGTACACGAATAAAAGCAAATTTAGAAAACTTAATATTCTAAATTGCGTTCTAAACCTAAATTACAATGCTCTCCACTAATTTTGTCGTACCAAACTTGTTAATAAAAATACCCTAACCTTCACGAAGACTCACTTGTACCTTGAGTGTAATTTATATCAGCTTCTAACTGATTGGTAGTCGTCAAACACCTCCCTTGAGTTGTTGAACACCCAAAATAGCTCGTTGTAGCTCTCGTACCTCTTAATACCTTGATAAGCGGTAGTACAGCATGCCACAATTACTCTCACTTTCACTTGCTGATGGTTTAAGTACAAATTACCACTTCAAATGGTTTCAAACAATCTTGAAATTATAATATGAATAATAATTGTGACCTTTGGTCAAATTTGATCGTGAAGAAGGCTATCTTGCTATCACGTACCAAATATACAATATTACTCTCACAATTAAAGGAAAGTTAGCCATTTAACGTGACTTATTAAACTTAGATTATTCAAAATTGAAGAAGTTTTTTCACTTGCAGTAAACAACCCCTTGATTGCCTATTGCTACTACCGCCAGTAATCTATCACCAACTGTTATCACATGATACCCTTTAGATATCTGGATATTAATATTGAATTAATTAAGCATCCACACAGCATGCTACACTACATGCATAATCACCATGGTTTCTGTCAGTTGAAAAAATTTTCAAAATTTAATCGCTTGTGCATAATTTTTACATGACTATTCAATTCACCTGTCATGTGTCAAAAAGTAACCAATGAAAATCCAGAATTCTGACGTTTCTTGACTAATCAAAAAAATATCAGTGGATATATCTTCCTAGAAAGTATTCAAGTGACTATTTTTAACAAATGCGATTTTTATTAGAAAATGTCAATATTAGTGTTCTGTTACTATAGAAATTGCGTAGTTTGTTGCTAGATTTACTGAAAACTAATTTGAAAAGGTAGTTTGGTTCATTAAATAGTCCCTCGAATACCATTCTTAGTCAAAGTTAAGTAGATTATTTTTGCAGTGGTATCACTACTCATGTCCATTGCGCTTGGGATTAGGACTCGTGCTAGCGCACTCGTCCTAATCATACCAAAGCGCAATGGACATTCGTGACACCACTGCAAAAATAGTCGACATAACTTTGACTACTCATGGTATTATAAGTGATTATTAAAGGTGCTTCACGAACTGAATTTTATCTATTTATTCAGGAAGTAATCACGGCGAACATCCTGCGTGCATGTAAACTTGCCTGAATACGTTTTGACGATTTTCTGTCAGAATGTTTTGCTCTGAAGAAATATATCTCGAAAATTTTTTGCCCCAAAATCCCTTGTTCTACGCACTCGGAATTCTTGTTGAGCCGCAAATGATTCTGACAGAAAACTTTAAAATTTAATCGGCTATTTTAATGTTTCTTAATGTAGGAAATATTTATGTACCTGCATTGTTATACCGACATATAGGTGCCTTAATGTTTCCCTATAATGATTATTGATTTATTATTTTGCTGTTACTTTGATTCCTAATATCGTTTTTTTTATTAGTTTTAACCAATTGATTAAAAAAATCACTTTGCAAAATTGAGTTGAATTAAATTAATATAAAAGTGGGGGTCCATTTCGATGCCCGCACACAGCCCTAATTCTAGTTGTTACGTGTCCCTGATGGCCGTACTAGTAATACGTTATAGAGATAGAATAATTGTTAGAAAAAAGATTGAGGCTTTACTGACTCGAATGAGCGATAATTAAGTTAAAGTGATGAACAACACTGATATAAGAAATTAAGATAAAGCAGGCGCTATATGGCACGTACAGGTCACTAGAAATGTCAAATTTCACTAGTTTGTTTGTATCTATTTGTGTTAATATCAAAAATAGATTAAATCAGTATTGCTTAGTAAAAAAAAAATAGATTTACATCTAAAAGTGCAGAAAATGTTCCAGTGCATGCGATTTCTGACCCTTGTCGCGTTCGTTGTACCCTGGACTTAAGTATTAATATTAATGCTAAAACTGCTGCTTTTAAAACGGTCAGAAATTATAAATGTATTAATAGAAATAATTTTCAAATGGATCTTGTTAATATTAACTGAGATTACATTTATGATATCTGTTCTGTAGAAGATACAGTGGCATTTGTCAACCTTAATTTAATTGTTCTCGTTGATGCTCATGCACCGTTAGTTACTAAAAAGATATCTAAAAGTCCTGCAGCCTGGTTAACTGGCAATAATAAACTTATCATCGCCTTAAGAGATAAGGCTTATGTAAGAGCTAAACGCTCTAAACTTCCTGCTCATTGGTCTTACTATAAATATTTAAGAAATTATACGAGTGCTGCAATCAAA
>OW679195.1:93914580-93959463 GCA_940337035.1 Agriotes lineatus | reverse complement strand
GGCAGCCATACGTACCCCCAAACGGTTGTATACGGAATCAGAACAGCTAGAAATACCCCGAAAGTTAAACCAATTCGGAAAAAATCTGATAGCACGCTAAAATGACCACGTGAATGGACAGATAAGGACAGATATTTTAGCGCTGACAGATATCGGGAGCATGGGAGGAAATTCGCCAGCGACGAGCCAATAATGTAGGAGAGCGCCTGCCGCGACAATGAGAAAAAAATCAGGATGACGACGCGGACAATTCAAATACTACGGCAAGTAACTCTCGCACAAAATACATCGCTGTTTTCCCATAACATTGTTTAAATTGATCATAAGTAGCTTTGTAAAATAATTTGTTTGGTTGATTGATTGATTGATTGATTAAAGCAGGGATTTAGATGGGTTAGTAGTGAGCCCAGTTTTGCACTTCGACTCTGTGGTCTTTTGTGCCCCCCCTGACCCTATTAAAATAGATCTGCACCTTCAACGAGTTGTAGGAGGTGTTTTACGAGGTGCTCGTGTGTGAGAGCTGCTCCGTGTGGAGTTCCCCCGAAAAGTTGCTGTCTTTTGCGGAGTAACGCTGGACAGTCGAAGATTATGTGTGAGGCTGTCTCCTCCTCTTCCTGACATAATCTACAGAGTATGTCCCCTCTGTATATGCCTATTTTGTGTAGGTGTTTTCTCAGGTGGCAGTGTCCTGTGACTAGTCCTACCAGCCGTCTGATCTGAGTTCGTCCTAGATGGAGTACATCGGTTGTTAGTCTGCGAGAAGGCGTTCTAATTATTTCCTTCCCCAGTGTTTGTCCCTGTGTGGCATCCCAGCGAGAAGCGTGTTGTCTAACGGTCCATTTTTCTATCGCTGTTCGGATGCTTTGTTTGGGTATACCAAATACAGGTTCTGGGCCTATAAATGGGGTAGATGCACCAGCTTTTGCGAGGGCGTCTGCCGCTTCGTTTCCCTCTATCCCTGTGTGCCCTGGCACCCAAATGAGCTGAACAGTGTTCTTTTCAGCTAGGAGTGTCAGGTGATTTAAGCATTCTCTTGTTAGCACAGAGCTTACACGAGGTGATTCAAGCGCTTTCAGTGCCGCTTGACTGTCAGAAAGTATGCTTATGCGTTGTTGGGAATACCCGCGTTTTGCATTTTCCTGGACGCATTGCATTATAGCAAAGATTTCAGCTTGAAAGACTGTGGCTTTGGTCCCAAGAGATACACTAATGTCCTCTTTTGGTCTTACGCCATGTATTCCAGCACCCGTGCCCTCTGCTGTTCGGGATCCATCTGTGTACCAGACTAGCCCATTTGGCAGGTGGGTTGAGGTTTCTTGGGTCCAGTCATTGCGATCGTACCTCACAGTGAAAGGTTTGTCAAAGGAATACTCTGGAAGGCTGTAGTCTGAGCCCATTTTTAAGATGGGGTTACCTTCGCCCACTTCCTGTATCCGTTTGTGTCCGCACCGTTCCTGGTTGGTGTTCCAGTTTCCGGTGGTTTTCATTCTGTATGCTCCAATCTGGGCTTCCCCTTTTAGATATATGTCTAGAGGTGTTAGTCCCAAGAGAGCTTCCATAGATGCTGTTGGAGTGCTATTCATAACTCCACAGATGCACAAACAGGCCAGTCTCTGTATCCTGGATAGTTTTTTAATTGCTGTTTTTTGTTCTACCTTTGGCCACCATACCAAGGTGCCATAGGATATCACGGGTCTGACTACTGTTATGTAGTACCAATGAACCATCATTGGTTTCAGTCCCCATGTTTTACCAAACATGCGTCTACCCATCATGAGGGCCATTTTTGCTTTGTTTGCTATTTTATCTAGGTGTGCATTCCAGTTTAGTTTTGCATCTAGGGTAATACCCAGATATTTAACTTCCTGGCTAACCTGAATTCTTTCACCAAAGATTGTAAGGTGGCCTGGATTAGTATTTTAATAATCATCATACGCAAACGTTAATATGATGTATCACAGGATTATAAAGCACATGACAAAAGTTAAACGAAATTGTTGACGATTAACCAAACCATCTCCACCGTCCATATTGTTCCTATACTCCAATAGAGAATTATATTATAGATAATATAATTTTTTTTTCAATTATGGGTTCTTAGAAACACACTTGTGTTAAGAAAACGATGTAACAAACTGTAAGAGGCGATAGTGCTCACCAAAATACAATAAAAAATTCATATGAAGACTGGTCCGACATTGAGTCATAAGGCAGCTCCATGCCTTAGAAAAGTAACAGAAACACATTTTTTATGCTGAATTAGACAAGATTGATGTTGGTATATGGTTCAAAAAGGAGTTTATACAAGGGGGAAGGAATCTTTTTTTGCTTTTAGTTTTTTCAGTCGAAATTTTTGGTTAATTCCGGTTAGATATTCAAAAAGGTTAGACTTTCTTACATAAAAAGGGATTCTTGTTTGGAATCACTGAAAGGAGTAGTTTTAGAAGCAAAAGCGAACCTAAATATTAAAACTCGCTCTTAAAGAGCGCAATCCTTCACCCTACTCGCAGTTATAACTTAAGACGCATTTTCGGAACTATATTTATATGAACGTTTTATCTTATTTTAGTTAAATTTTCACATCAGCCTGCTTTTTATAAATTTACAATTTTTGTCGAACCGTTCAATCAATCTCGACCAACACAAAATTATATAAAAGGTGCCATGCTTTGATGTTAAAGAAAACTCGGAAAATTAATAAAGGACGAATATGGCATTCCTGATGCCTTAAACACAAAAACTCGAGAACAATATAACCTTTACAAATGATTTTTGCTCAAGTTTGTGACGAATGTCAATGCAAAAAACTGAAAAGCTTTTGGGCAAGATTGGTCTTTGTATGTATATGTCGATTTGTACTTACGTTGTCAGTATTAGAAGTTAAGCGTTCACCTACGCCGACAGATTCATGCATTGTCAACATTCGTAGGCTGTCGAGGTCGCGAGTTCGATTCTTGGCCCGGGTTTGATTTTTTTAACTTATCGGCGTTGTCTACCCCGTTCCTACTCTACGCTAACTGTATTGACAAACTGCCGTCTCGAATTTAGCCGATTTCCTTCCTTTATCTGATCATGTATAACGTAATATTATAACGCCCGTACTACACTGAAACCACCGTTCGACAGACTACGAAGACTATATGTGTCTTAAGGAGCGGGCGTTCCAGAGAGCGCATGGCGAAACCGCTCCATGGCAACAGTGTGCTGAAGTATGGATAAAGCGCTTGCATCATGCATCACTTTAAACTTTACAGTTATGTAAATAACTGCAATTTCGGATTTGGCACGAACTATCTAAGATAGTCAATATTCAAAATGTACAGAGAAAAATACATTCGAAAATAAAATTCATTCGGCCATAGTAACGTACTAGCAAATATTGTACGTTAACCGTCTTGGGATGGGAAATCAACATCTTACTTCAAGATTCCTTTTTTTTTCATTAAAAGTCTTGACTATATATGGGTAAACATCCATTATCATCCCCAACTTCTATGTAACCACTTCGAACGATTGATATAAAATCTCGGTCTAATACGGTTAATTTCGGTATCTTTTCTTATTTTCGGATACTTTCAGTCATTGTGAGACAGTGAACCCTGCAAAATTAAAGAGTAAGTACTTAACAGGCTATCGAAAACCTTGATTATAACCGGTAAATGCTTAAGTATCTATGGAAATAGTTTTTTGATAGTGTAATCTTTAACACAGAAAAAACTTATAAAATTTAGCCAATAATTAAGCACGCACGCGTCAAACAAGACGGTAAAAGTAAAATTTCGGCTTATATTTCAGCATACACACACATATGAAGCATTTAATAAATTCAGAAATGTAAAATTACTCGAATGGTCTGGTTAACTCATAGCCAGTAAGTAAAGAGAACCCCAGAACAACATACATCTTTATTTTTATTCTCTGAATGTCATTTTTTGGCAGTGGTTCAAACCTCGGGGGAGGCACGAGTTTACGTAGAAAAACGTACAATATCAGTCCGTCTCAGGACTAACCAGGAACACCTGAAGACGGGAGTAGATCAACACTCCCGAAACGTTGTGTGATATACACCCTAGACAGTGGAACAAGTCGGATAAAATATATCATTGATCTTGATTTATCCAATTATTTGTAAATAATACCAATAACCAATAATACCAATAACCAATAACACCAATAAAACATGAATCACCTGACATGAAACAGTTTAAAGTTTAGAAACTCGCATCACACGAAAGTCTTTGGTTTCACACGTGGCGCTAGTATTATATTACCGCAGTATGTAACTAGATCTCTCTCTATCGTAAACTTCATTACTGAAGTGTGTGACCGCATTGGTGATATTTCTCCATTTCTCTCTATCTGAAGCCGACCTTATATTTTCCTGAAGTGACTCTCCAGTGAAGCTTTAACTTGGTCGATCCAACGTTTTGGAGACCGGCCGCGGGGTCGGGTTCCAGCGACTTTCCCTTGGATGACAAGTTTTTCTAAGTCATCGTCCTGTTCTTTGAGTGACATGTCCAAGTACTGAAGGATTCGTCGCCTGATTTTTGTTGATAGTCTATCCCGGACGTTGAGTTCTTTTAGTATGGATGCCATTTGTTCTACGTGCTGTCCATGGGATTCTCAAGAGCCTTCTCCAAATCCACATCTTAAACGCATCAATCTTCGCCAGGTCTACAGCTTGTATGGTCCATGCTTGTACGCCATACAAAGCGATTGGAAAAACAAGAGTATTTACGATCTTTATTTTCGTTGTCCTCGTGATGTATTTATCCTTCCACATCTTATTTAGGTTAGCCATGGCCGCTTTAGCTAGTGCTCATCTTCTTCTGATGTCAGTAGTCTAGCTGCCTTCTCGGTTGATATAGGAGCCGAGATAAATGATCTCAGTAACATTCTCAACATTCCTGATGTTCGGTGAGTTTCCTATCTTTTTACCTCTATCGATAGCCAATAACTTGGTTTTGTCTCTATTCAGTTTCAGCCCGAAACGTGAACTTTCTCGTTCCACTCTGTCAATGAGTTCGGACATCTCCTCTTCGGTTTTTGCGAAAAGAGCTGTGTCATCTGCATAGCGTAAATTATGTATCTTCCTGCCTCCGACAGCTATGCCGCCTTCCCAGTTCCCCAGAGCGTTTCGCATTATAAGTTCCCCATAGATGTTAAATAATAGGGGTGACAAGACGCATCCTTGGCGGATACCTCGTTGAATTTTGATGGATTTAGAGCTTCTTCCATCGACCTTGATTTTTGCTCAACCATTTTCATATGTGTATCTTATTAGTAGAACTAGGTGTTGGCGCTTCCCATTTCTAATAAAGCTTGCCATAATTTATGCCAGTTTAAGCAATCAAAGGCCTTGCTATAGTCTAGAAAACATATGTACGTTGGTATTGTAAACTCTCTGCCCTTTTCGATAATTTGCCGCACATTTAAATTTTTTGACTTGTGCCTTTACCGCTAACAAATCGTGCCTGCTCTTGTGGGATCTGACTATTTAGATATTTTGAACATTATCTTGCTTGGGTGAGATATTAATGTAATTGTTCTATAATTACTACACGTTTGACTGGCCCCTTTTTTATGAAGCGGAAGCGGAACGAAAGTAAATGTGGTCCAGTCACTTGGCCATAGTCCGGTCTGCCATATCTTATTACAGATATTCCATACTATTATAAATGCCTTTGTAGTCTAATTGCTTGATCATTTCTCCTCTGACATTATCTTCACCTGCGCTCTTTTAATTCTTTAGGTTATGAATGGCTTCTTCTATTTCTGTCTTTAGAATAGATGGTTCATGTTCTATTTGTAATATCGAAGGAGGATCTTCGAACCCCTGTTCTTGCTCTTCAGTTCGGTAAAGGTCTTCGCAATACTGCTTCCATACGTCTAGTACTTCTTCTATTTCAGTTACGACTTTTCTATCTCGGTTTTATATTTTCCATGTCTTGGGCTTAAATTCTCGTGTGATTTCTCTTATTTTTGGAACATATTTTTTGTGTCGTTAGCATTTGAAGATTTTTAAATTTCTTGACATGTCTCCTATAAGTGTTGGTTTTTGATTCTTCTGCATAGCATTTGTATTTTCCTACCAAGTCTTCGATATTTTTCTCTTAATCTTCTGTGTTTATACCGGCCGTTTTCAGTTGTTTTCTTTCATCCACAACTTTCCACGTTTCTTTTTCATCCAATGATTTTCTCTTCATATGTTTGGTACTTTTTATGACTTGTTCTTTGGTTTCTAACATTACCGTTTTCATTTTGTTCCACATTTGTTCAGTGTTCATCTCATTTGTTTAGATCTATGATTTTTGCCAGATTTCTTTCTAGTTGTTGTTTGTTATTTTCCATATTTTCAGACCGTAAGTCTATAGATTTTCTTTTGTCATTTCTCGTTTTGATGTGGATTTTGATTTTTGTCATGAGCAATTTATGATCACTGCCACAGTCGAGCTCAGGTAGAGTTTTTACGTTGTTAACACTGGATCTCCATCTGTTTCGCACTAAGATGTAGTCTATTTGATTCTTAAACTGCCCCCCTGGTGATACCCATGTGTAACGTCGTCTTGGGCGATCAGGAAATAGACTATTCGTAATAGTTAAGTTATTTTCAATACAAAACTCGATTAGCTTTTCACCGGCGTTGTTCCTTGAGCCTAAGCCGTATCTACCAATCACAACCATGTAACTAGATAGTCAATGGTAAAATGTGAGCACATCGGCGTTCCAATGTGAATCTCCAAACGCCAAGTCTATATGAGTTACTTCAACGCATTGGGAAGCCCTTCATGGATGCAACACTAAAACGAGTATATACTTCCCGCAATATTATATACAAAAAAATTCAAACATGTCTGGTATCGAACTGTTATGGAAATAATATATGAGCAAAGGGTGCAGAACGATCAGCTCGCTCGATCCTGCATTCAATGATGAAGTCTGTTCAAATACAAAGCGGCAGAAAACCTTCCCCTTAATACCATCACAGTCAGCTGCCCGTTTACAGAAATCAGTATATTTTTACTATTTCCTAAGCCTAGTATCCAATTATCTTGGAATAATTACTGTTTAACTTGCAGGTTACGAGAATTCTTGTATAACGAGACCGTGGCCAATTAGCACACAATAATAATTACTAATTTTAAAGAATAACAATATCATTTTTGAATTACATATATCTAAAGACTTGCTTACTCTCTCAAAGGAGGGACTAAAGTGCCACTTTCCCTCAAAGGAAAAAAAGTAAAGTAAACAACTTCCACCGTGGTAACTAATAATTTGCTAAGCCAGCAAGTTACCAAGTATGCGCTGAATATTATGTCGTCAACATAGAGTAAAATGTACATCCATCTTCCATTTATATGTTTCAAATGCAAAAAATTGTGCAGAAGTATATCAATTTTTTTCGTTCCATTTTCGGAAGATAACTGGACTAATGTCCAGGTCTGCTGTTTTTCTAAAGCTCTCCTTTCTTCATTGCATGCCTCCATCAATCTGTTCTTTTCTGGTTGTGACAGTTTCATGACTTCTTTCAGGACTGTGGTTCCTTGGCGATATTGTAGCTACTACAAGAAACAATTTAGTTGGAGATACGCCCTTGTTTACTCTTATCGATTTCCTCAATAAGAGAGCAGGTTCGTTTCCTATCACTGCCTCTTCATATTCTTGTGAATCTGGTTCTTCTATTTGAGTCTTCCGGTTCCCTTTCGATGTCACTATAATTGCTTCTGTGTCTTCTTCGGGAAAATTATTTTCAGCTCCCTACGATCTTCAATGAAACCCAATGTTCGGCTAATAGCGATCTTGTCATTTATAGGATTTAAAATTCTATAAACTTTTGAGGCTTCACTATCACCCATAAGAATTCCTTCTACGGCTCTTGAGTCCCATTTACTTCTCTTTTCCATTGGGATATACCAATGTTCCGTTTCCACATATTTTCAGGTTACTCGCGTTAGGTCTAATTCCACGTCATAATTCATATAGTGTTTTGTAAATAGTTCACAATCATTGCAGCTTCTCCCCAATACTCGTTTGGTAATCCTGCTTCGAAAGCATACAACCTACAGAGCTACATAATGTTCTATTTTTACGTTCTGCGACCCTGAACTCTGGTGAAAACGGTACAGTCATCTGGAACTTTATTCCGTTTTTCTGAAGAAATTCTTGAATTCCCCATCAACATATTCTCCCTCATTATCAGCTCTTATTACCCAAAGCTTCCTTTCAAATTTGTTGTATACCATTGCAACAAATCCCTTTAACTTATCTGCAACTTTGTCCTTCGAATGCAGCAAGTTAACCGTTGTATTGTGAGATTAGCCTAGCGCAAATTAATTGAAAATTACAATTAGTGCTTTTAAAATTTCCACGCCGCTAATCTTCTGTTATATTCAGCGCTTTTCTAACCCTCGGGCCATGATAAAATTCTAAAGGTAATACGCTCGATTCTATACTTACGGTGTGATCTTGCCTGTCACGGCAAAACTCCAATGGATATAACCATCCTGATATTCACGTACGTTCGTGTCTTTAGCACGACAATGCAGTTCTCCAAGCCACCCCAGAAGATAGTAAAGATTTAAGTAAGATGCTTCAACCCTGAAAAGACTTGAGTTGGGCATGGACTTCACCTTGAAAGCTTCAAGGGAGCTTTACGCCTCCAGTACCTGCAGCCTACTGCAGAGTGAAAACGCGCTCTGAGACCGCTGTCGTTCACTCCGCAAAAGAACACTTTTGATTTGGGACTACGATCCTACCCTTTGCTCTCTTAATCCAAGCTCACACATCAGGTATTTGCCGTGAGTTTTGTTCCTGCGAACCCCCTCATGAACCGGCATCGGTTTTAATCAGGTGTATGTTCACGCAGCCGAAACTTTGATGGTGAATCATGACCCCAATAGAGCGGTATCACCGCTTCCTGTAACGCTGAGAGACGCCTGAGGATTCGTCCAAAGGCCCCAATGTCGCTGGGAAAAAGAAAAGATTTGCCTTGACGCGTTATTTGCTAAAAAATAGTTCTGAGGTCTAACTAGTTAAAAATAATGGCTTATGATCTTGAGTCACTAACACAACACCGCAACAGGAGAAACCCTCACTGATGGTCGTATTAACTTCTAAAAACACCGTTAAAGCACGGAAGTTATCAAAAATCAGACGGCCATTTTGTATACTAATAGCTCAATTACAGATCAATACTCCACTTTCCGCCCTTGCCGCCAAGCGGCGCAAACCTGTGGAAAATCGATAACCTAGTTCAAGAGACCGCCGCACCGTCCATATTAACACACAGCTGCCAGATTGGTGACCTACACATTCCCCCCCCCCCCATCCCCGGGAAGAAATTCACTTATTATATTATATACATACATTGTGAAATGATTTCTGAGTTTAATAATATTTTATGTATCTACAAGAACAATAGCCAGGTATATTGTTTTGCGGTTCTATTTGCTATGTTTACTCGAATATTTAGGTAAGCCCTCGACATACTGTAGCTACCATTAAGGGCGAACAATTGGATATAGTAATTAGCAAAATGTTACCTGATTAGAGCAAACGTTATAACGTCAATAATATTACAAGAAGGTTAGTACACTGTAACTCGAATAGTTATCAATAAATGTTACTACATTTCTCTTTTTCCAGAAGTCATAGTAAGCATTGGACTGCATACATCGGTGTGAATTAAATCAAGCTGCTGTTGTGTTCTCGGTTTATTTTCTTTCGGAAATGACCTCTTGGATAGATTTTCTTTAATACACTTAATGAAACTATCGCATTTCTTTAATGTTATTCATGTGGCAAGTGTATCCAGTAATACAAACATTCACGAATACCTTTATTTCCTGTTCGCTGTTGCTGCGTACTGTATTCTTCTCGTACGCCACCTAGTAACAGAGCTGCAACATGGCATTCTTTAATTACCTCACCAATTACTCCTAAACTCTTAAACCAGTTCGAGAATTTTAATTATATAAAAACGTCCATGCTCTGCTCCTTTTCTAATTTACTTCGATATAACTTCCTTGGAAAATACAACATTGTTTTGATTTGACTTCTCATATACCTTTTGAAGTTCCACCCACAACTCCTATGTGTGTGCATTTGTGAATGTATGTTGATTGTCTACTATTGACAGAGAAATTGTAACTTATGGTTTCTCGTCCTTTGCTTTCCATTCGCTAGTTAAAGTTTCTCGTTTGGTTGGTCAACAACATCCCAGGTTCCTTTTCAGTTCCTTTCCAAGCTTGGTAGTTTCTGTTATTCAGTCTTGCAACAGCAAACGTCGTTTCCGTACTGTCCGACATTTTTCAATTTCGGCTTTTATGAATTTCACAATTAGCAACTGAATCGAATAGCTGGCTGGATACTTTCTATTACTCTTCGGTATTCTGTCGCTTTGCCGTGTTTTACTAGGCATTCCAGCGTATATCTGGGCCCATAACCTGTTGAATTCTTTATTCGCTCAAATACGTACATTTAAATAAAGCTTGACACACCGTGTATTATAGCTAAACAATCTTAATGATAGAATTGCTGTGACATTATCATGAACCACCCTGGGGATTAACTGGCACACTTTGGTGCTTTATTATATAAAGTCATATTGTCTAATATCCTTAAAAACTTTACGTAACAAATTCTACGAGGTAGTAATTTCTTTGTGGCTATTGCCATTATAGTTTCTTTTGCATTGATAACAGTAATAAATTGTATACTGTGGCAGAAATCTTATAGGAGAGGTAGTTTTCAGTGTATGGTACCTCACTCTACAAGGTAGTGCATTGGCAGATGGAACATACGAAATATCATGCTAATTACGAGGCAACTAAAGATTGGAGTATCTAATTATTTTACAAATTCCATTTAGATTTTTCAAAGAACAGTACATGATCGAATTCGAGCAAATTGAGCCTTTTCCGTAGACTCAGTTCGAAAATGTGTTAGCTAAATTTTCAAATGTTAAATCAAATTATCTTTTCAGCCTTGATCAGGGACTGTTAAAATGACAGGTGACTGATAACCCGTTTAAAACGGTCGATCGATAAAAACAATTTGTACATTGGATACAAAACGAAATTTATTCAAATTTTTAAAATATCAAAGGAAAAAGTTCACTATCTGGGTTGGGTCCAAAATATACCTAGTTTGTCGAGGGGCATTGCCAGAAAACAACAAATCTTGAGTAAAACATTTTCCGAGCAAAATGATGAGCTCGAAAAACATTTTGTTGACTATTTCCCAAATATCCGTTTATTTTAACATTTATACTGATGCACAATGACAGATTAAATGGCAGTTTTGAGATACCACCTTGATTAAAACAACATATTTAGTGGTTGGCATGGATATAAATGGTAAAAGAAACTGATAAAATCCCAAGGAAAAAAATGTTGATTTTTTGCCATTATAAAAACACGTGATTGGTTGAAGTTTGAAAAATCATGGCATTTGATTGGATAATAAGAGATGCGGCAAATAGTCAAGAGTAAACATCTGAGCTATGTCAACAATTTACAGACAAATTTAAAAATGTGTGCTGAACACGATATTGCACGACCACAAACACGATTCGGAGGATGAATAGATAGCCATGTTTTGGTATATATTGTAATGATATAGACAGGGGTATAAAAATCAATTTTAGAAAGAATTAAGGGAGTACAATAGTTGAATATAATCAATATCTATTTAGATATGAATTGGGAATGTGAATAATTAGTATGCAATTATAAAGGAAAATAGAATTTATAATTGAGTGGAATATGGCTAATTGAGAAACAGATGGATTCAAAAATAATATAATATTTAAATAAAAATTAAGGTTTTAAGGAAATGATAAATACTTAATTGAAAAAAAATATTATAAATAGTAAGTAAAAATCAAATATTAGGAGATAGAGTGTAAAAAGTAGAAAATGCACTTTGTTTTTAATTATTAGAAATTACAAATTTGAAAAAATGTAGCTGAACTAATTTTGGTGTAATTAAAAATATTAAAATAAACCCTATTTTTTATTAAGTAATGTTTGGATGATAAAAAGGGTTACATACTAAATTGGCATGGTGATATAAAAATTAAATTTAATCGAAGAACAAGTAAAGATATAACAGTAAGGAAGCTTACAAGTATGTGGTAAAAAACTAATGGAAAAGCAGAATAAATCTACAAATGTGAATAAATTTAGTAAAATACTAAGTCAAGTTTATTGGAGAATTGCATTTGACATCATATGTTGGTTGAATTGGATTACGTCAAACTGTTTCGTGTTAAGGGAGAGTTCAAAAGGAGGACCATCGGTTGAGGAGGCACGTTTCGGGGGGTTGGCAGATGCGGTGTCGAAATTAGGTGGCTGACGATTTGGTCTGTTTGGTTATACAGTCGCGGCCATAAAAACCGGGACAGTTTTTTTGACCTAATTTTCAAAATGCAAAAAGAAGTGCCGACTCTGACAATTCTAATTAATAAATGTCATCAAAACCCACTATTCAGATCTAAACAATGACTTTTGATGACATTTATTAATTACAATTGTCAGTGTCAGCACTTCTTTTCGCATTTTGAAAATTAGCCAAAAAAACTGTCCCGGTTTTTATGGCCGCGACTGTATGCTGTGGGGGTAGTTTCCATCACTAATTTTGGACAGTTTGGACGTCTTGTCTGTCAGTCGAACCTTTTGTTGCGAAAAGTTATTTAAGAGATTGGATTCGTAGGCAGAGGGGAGCAGGTTGGTCGACATCTAGAACATTGTCGAGTTCGATTGAAAGGTGGGTGATATTGAGTAGTAAGGTAATTACTAAAAAAGGAAATAAAGACTATCAAGGTAAACTAGTTATTAAAGAATTACTTACTATTTTAATATTGTTGTGTACTAGTGAAACGATCTGGTATTTGTCATTTAATTTTCAAATCTGTTTGACATATCATTTGACAGAAGTTATTTTGACTTATAAAATAAAATTAAAAATCAGAACATCAGAATTTAGAAATAAGTAATCTAGATAAAAGGAATCCACCCCTGATCTTTCAGGAGCTAGCACAAATAATAATGATTGATATTCAAATCATAAATAGAGCAATTTTAAATTGATAAAATAGAAATATAATTCATATACAGATTAATATCACTATACGTGAAGGTATAGGAATATTTATGTTTTTTACTGCCTTAATGGTTTCTTTAATCTAGGTTTTCACATCTACTCTGAAATTTCGATAAGCTTTTCATAATTTGCAGTATTATTGGATGATCTAAGAATGGTTCTAAATACTTTTCAGACGAACATTCCCATCGGATAGTAACGCTCCCATAAAATAATGCCTACGTATTGAAGCAGGTAGAACATTAATTTTTACTGTCTGTTAAGTTTCGACTAATTTTATACAATTCAAACATGCAATTACCTTTGGCTGGAATAGAGTTAGAGTAAATTTACTTCTGCATGAAGGTAACATGCACTTTTTAAGGTAAAACAAATGTGCTAAATATGGCGTTAAAAAACTATTCTTCCTAGTCCTCTGTAGCTATCGTTTCATGGTTTTAAAAACCTTTGTTAACTTGTTATTATTAAGTGAGAAGCAAGAAAATGGAGATATATTTTAGGAGGACGAAATATATATCATTCGACTCAGCTTGAAGAGTAGATTCCAAAAATATATAGAAACCGGAAATCGGATTTCTTTTCCGAGGTCGACTTCCGGTCAATTTTTTTATTATTAACTGAGAAGCAAGAAAATGGTAATATATTTTAGGAGGACGAGATATATATCATTCGACTCAGCTTGAAGAGTAGATTCCAAAAATATATAGAAACCGGAAATCGGATTTCTTTTCCGAGGTCGACTTCCGGTCAATTTTTTTATTATTAACTGAGAAGCAAGAAAATGGTAATATATTTTAGAAGGACGAGATATATATCATTCGACTCAGCTTGAAGAGTAGATTCCAAAAATATATAGAAACCGGAAATCGGATTTCTTTTCCGATGTCGACTTCCGGTCAATTTTTTTTTCATCTCGTGTTAAATTCTTAATGTCCAATTATTGGCTCCCCTAATTATTTTAGAGCTAAAGTGTAAATACATTTTTTGTAGAGAAAAAAATACTGCATCTATTCATACTGTTGCTAACCATTTTTCATTTTCCATAACCGAAGGAATGCAAAAAATAAAAAGTTTTTTATTATTAACTGAGAAGCAAGAAAATGGTAATATATTTTAGGAGGACGAGATATATATCATTCGACTCAGCTTGAAGAGTAGATTCCAAAAATATATAGAAACCGGAAATCGGATTTCTTTTCCGATGTCGACTTCCGGTCAATTTTTTTTTCATCTCGTGTTAAATTCTTAATGTCCAATTATTGGCTCCCCTAATTATTTTAGAGCTAAAGTGTAAATACATTTTTTGTAGAGAAAAAAATACTGCATCTATTCATACTGTTGCTAACCATTTTTCATTTTCCATAACCGAAGGAATGCAAAAAATAAAAAGTTTTTTATTATTAACTGAGAAGCAAGAAAATGGTAATATATTTTAGGAGGACGAGATATATATCATTCGACTCAGCTTGAAGAGTAGATTCCAAAAATATATAGAAACCGGAAATCGGATTTCTTTTCCGAGGTCGACTTCCGGTCAATTTTTTTATTATTAACTGAGAAGCAAGAAAATGGTAATATATTTTAGGAGGACGAGATATATATCATTCGACTCAGCTTGAAGAGTAGATTCCAAAAATATATAGAAACCGGAAATCGGATTTCTTTTCCGATGTCGACTTCCGGTCAATTTTTTTTTCATCTCGTGTTAAATTCTTAATGTCCAATTATTGGCTCCCCTAATTATTTTAGAGCTAAAGTGTAAATACATTTTTTGTAGAGAAAAAAATACTGCATCTATTCATACTGTTGCTAACCATTTTTCATTTTCCATAACCGAAGGAATGCAAAAAATAAAAAGTTTTTTATTATTAACTGAGAAGCAAGAAAATGGTAATATATTTTAGGAGGACGAGATATATATCATTCGACTCAGCTTGAAGAGTAGATTCCAAAAATATATAGAAACCGGAAATCGGATTTCTTTTCCGAGGTCGACTTCCGGTCAATTTTTTTATTATTAACTGAGAAGCAAGAAAATGGTAATATATTTTAGGAGGACGAGATATATATCATTCGACTCAGCTTGAAGAGTAGATTCCAAAAATATATAGAAACCGGAAATCGGATTTCTTTTCCGATGTCGACTTCCGGTCAATTTTTTTTTCATCTCGTGTTAAATTCTTAATGTCCAATTATTGGCTCCCCTAATTATTTTAGAGCTAAAGTGTAAATACATTTTTTGTAGAGAAAAAAATACTGCATCTATTCATACTGTTGCTAACCATTTTTCATTTTCCATAACCGAAAGAATGCAAAAAATAAAACTAGCATTTTAACCTCACTTCACTTTTAGCACATGTGCTAAAAGTAGTCACTTTTAGTGAAAAAAGCTAGCGCTAAAAGGTCTACTTTTAGTGGTGGTTGTAGATAAAATAATTTACCACAAAATCCAGATAAATATTTGATCACGTAAGAGAGCTATCAGCTTTTTCCCTTAAGTGGTCGATATTCGACTACTTTCCCGTACGCATCAATATGGTGTCTAATGCAAATCCTCTATGGTCGGTCTTGAAAGTCTCCACTTAGTGGTATCCATGTATCTACAGAGAAGCTATAATAACTTTATTTGTGTAGTCATACAGTCTACAGATGGAAGCTATTATAGCTCTTTATAATATAGTATATTAAACATTAAGGGAAGTAAGGTAGCTTCGAAAAGAAGTGGCAATATTCTTCCAAAGAACGAAAGCCTTTATATATATTCTATATAAGGTATAGTTACCAGTCTAGAACGTTTTTGCGTCCGAGCGACAACGAGGGCTAGCAATAAAGTCCAAGACTGGTTAATTACTTACTTCCCGAATTGTTTATAACATTTTATGACTAGAACATAAAGTTTACAAATATGTGGACAACAAACAAATGTTTTAGTTTCAGTTGCTACTTGGCGGTAAATAACTTCTTTTTTAACTTGTAGAATATTAAACGTAAAAATAGAAATTTTATCCAGACCAGAAATGTTACATACAGATACATTAACAAATTCATCTCAAATAGTTACTATAAATAGATTGTTTCTTACTCTGTAATAATATGCAGTTCTTATTTACTTTAAAAATTGTCTATGATTGTCTAAATTATGGATACAATTTTCAGATGCACAGATGTGTTTCTGTACAGCACGTTATATTTTGAAAGCATTTCACTAATAAAATATCATTGATTACATTTCTGGCTTCCTACAATTTATGAATACTCGCTTCAATTCAATTTAAGGTGATCCATAAATCAAAAATTTGACCTCAAACATTGGCTTTAGTAATAACAGCGTGTGATAGTTTAATTAAGAGAACTAATCTTAGTCGAGCCCTCGGCATTTCCGAATTCCGATGCCTCCGAATTTCGCCGGTATAATTAGTCGCAAACTTACCTGAACTCATCTTTGGGATTTTGAATAAACTTGATGCATTCCCGTTTGTGGAACGTCGCCTCGATCCAGCTCCGTGCTGGAGGCTGCAACAAAATTTTATTTTATTGAGTTTTGCATACATAATACCTGCTTGGAAACACAGACACTGCTTACAGCAGCTGGAAGCCCTTATCACAAATACGAATAAACGGATTTGGATAATAAGGTAATAACTAAAGATTTGTGATAAACGCGTAAAATTTTATGAATTTTAGCCGCTGCGTGCCGCTTGTGATCACATAAATTTAGGTAAGTTTTGTTCATTACGATTAGATGGAATTAGTGCAACGACAACAATATATTAGTTTTGTATAGGAGGTATCTAAGTTTATGGATTAGAGGGGTATTGTTGTTCATGAGCCGTTTAATTAATAACTACTTTAATGAATTCTGTAAGTGCGAAGACAAAGGTTTGGCAACGCAAGTTATTACGCAAGCTATTAGTAAACAAGGAAGACCTGCCAAGTGTAGTATTAAGTTTTAACAAACGCCAACTTCCAACAACTACGCAATACGGACTAAATTTCTGTGTGTACTTTATAGTATAATAAATCGAAATATTCTAATAGCGGCCGATTGCGCTCAGCAATCAAAAATTATAATAAGAATTCTCAGAAAATAAGGAATCTCAGCATTATTTTTTCATCTAACCTTTTTATTTTTTTCCGCTGTTGAAGAGAGAGGCACACGGTGTTTCTAGTTTGCACTAAAACACAGAGTCCATGACTTTGGGAAGAGTCGCTAAATCACTCACATATTAAAAACTTCGAACAAAGAGAATAACGTGGGTGTGATAATATACGATCTCATTTAGCATTAGTATTCATTCGACGAATATTTCAACAGAGTTTCATTATAAGAATGATCAGCACCCTCAGTAGAAAGGAATTTGGTGAAGAATGAATGCAGCTTACTCAACCTTCGATTAGAACTGAACATCAATTATTATTTTGTACGCGTCGTCACCATATCTCTAATAATTAATATTTAGTTTCTTACCGCAAGGCTCTCTTATTTTGAGCGTTTTTGAAGAAAATCTAATTGCTGCTATTTAACTACACAAAAAGTAATTGTTTGCATGATCGGGCGTTTCTATGCATTTTTACATGATCTGTTTATAAGCACAGTAAGTTGTATTTACCAACGCAACGTCGATTGTTATACGGTTGCTAAGGACTCAAATCCCTAAGTAGGTTATGACATAAATTGATTTTTTTAATTCTTATTCTATTTCCATTGCGCATTTCGGTTGTTAGGCATTTTATCACTTTCAGACATTGCCTTAATTTGGTAAAAACGCCTTACCTTGATACTTAATATACCGCGTTATATAAAAAAATTTATTAGAACAGGCCGTGTTATTGATCCGGATGCGGTATATTTATTATTTACCTGTTACAAATATAATCACAATACACCAATATTAAACAGGAAACCACTAGATCTATTTTACGGGAAGCACGTGGATGTGTAGGTGGTACAGAGACTAACAATTTGAGCAAGGCTTACTCCAATTCTTTATTAGATATGTTATTAGATAGGCGCTTTAACAAAAAGCATATTAATAATATTCTTATTCAATAGAATATAAATATATAAATACGAGTATTACTGTTTCAAATTAGATAGATTGACTTTTATTTTTGACACCAATAGTTTTTGCCCTTATGCATTTTTTCGATAATACGTAATCGCAGGACCTAATTTCGGAGTCGCATTAACTTAAAGAAGGCAAATTATCAAACTCTACACTTAACCAGTGGCGAAGATATAGGTAATCAGAGCTATAATTTGAACAAAATAATAGTAACATCCTGTAGAAAATGTAGAAAATTAAAAACGATCTCATATTACGGTAAGTTATTTAATTCTAGACCGAAAGTGTTGCTTCGGTTTTCTTGCTATATCTGATCGTTTCTTGGTAAATCTGATTTTTATAACTTTTCACTTTTTTTGCAAAAAAAAATCAATTTAATTGAAAATGTACATAATTGAAAAAGAATATGAAGAATACTTAAAGAAATTACCCTCTACGGTAGGTTCAATGGGGCAAAGTTGCACAATCTAGTGGAATAACATCCAAGAAATGAATTGAACCTAGCCGCCTGAGTTTTTGAATTATATAAAAAACAGATTTTTTTCTATTTGCGTTTTTGTGTGACAGATTGCTTAGAACAAACCTAGTTTGATATTATCACATATTTTCTTAAATTTACATAATTTATATCTGGTTTTAGATTTTCATTTGTTTTCATAATGTTGGAGATATTGGTATTAACTTTCTTATTTCAAATTCAATAAAAAATGTTTTGTGAGCAACTGCTTACTCGCACTAGAGGTTGGAAGTTAAATCAATTCTGTTTTCAAATTTCTGTATTTATTACAGAGGTCACGATTTGTGAACTATGGATGTTATAATATTTGAAAATCTCAAACGGTATTTGAACCCTTTAAAGATTGGCCTAATAATATCAAACTAGTTTTGTTTAACATAATATTCGACCGATAACAGAAAAATTAAAATAATATTTTTTGTTAGTACCTTCGAGTTGGATTCGGAGAAAACTTAATTGTGATGAATGGTCCTCCAAGGAAGGTCACGTGATTTAACTTCCCAAGACTCTTTCCTTTGCAATTATTTTTAAAATACTGTTTAGGCAACTGGCGAAAAGCTAGAATTGCGAGTAAAACGTGCATTATAGATATTAACGACACAAGTTCGATTATGAGCATCTTAACGAAACGGGTTTGAAGCGGTGAGCCGATTTTGCGGCAATCAAACGAGTTTCGTTAAGTGCCATAAGCAAACCTGTATTGTTCAATATTTTATCGACTCCAGTGAGATAAGTAACTCATTACGTCACTCATTTGACACTATTTCCGTTAGTGTCAAATGAATGACATAATGACATTTGCCTACTAAATTATTTTTTTAAAATGACGGATCTGACATTTTTCTCAATGCACTTTTCTCAGTTTTGGGCAGTTGTAGGCTACAATACATGTGTGATAATGCATCATTAATATACTTGTGTGCTTACATAACTCGTTCTACGCACTCGTTTGTAACTGACACACGTAGATTAATAGTGCTCTTATCCCACTTGTATAGTAAATAACTATTATCTTCATCGGTGTTATGGTCTATTAACCAAATTAATTTTAATATCGTTAAGAGCTTCATTACCGCACTCGTTTTATATAAAAAGATACATTGAACCACAATTTGTTGATGAAGATAAAATATTTAAATAGTAGGTATAACGGCCCAGCAATTGGGCAGAAAGTTAATTGAAATACATCGAACTACAGGACTGCATTTACGTGAATGGATAACATTTTGAACCCTTTTTGTAAACTACTTAAAGTATGTTTTTGTATTTAATTCTGTCATATTATCTGACTTTCTTCGTAACTAGGTTTAATTATTTGTTTCTAAGGC
Organism: Agriotes lineatus; assembly: GCA_940337035.1. NCBI lineage: Eukaryota > Metazoa > Arthropoda > Insecta > Coleoptera > Elateridae > Agriotes > Agriotes lineatus. The sequence continues at coordinate 93,939,445 of OW679195.1, read as the reverse complement.
TACATTTTTTCATAATGTCAATTTATAACGATTTTCATTTTTGTTAAACAAATTATAATTGCTTATAATGCTGAAAATAGTGAAGTAAATCATTAATTAAACATCGACTTAATAAAACAACCATCAGCAAAGATTGTTATTGTTTACTTCTATTTTCGAACACTTCTAGATTTAAATTCAAATTTCCACAAAAATCTAGATTTGATACATTTTTAGAATTTTTGGCCTATTTTCCACAAAAACTCTAACTTATGTTATACCAAAAAAAGAGAATTAAAAATCCTATCAAAATATACCTATAAAAATATACAGGGTGTTCCATTCAAAATAAAAAAGTTGAATATTGATAGTCGAAACAGTTGACTAATCTGCCAACTAATATGTATTGTCAAAATCTAGATAAAAGTACACAATTTAATAATATACTCGTACGAGTATATATACCGGGTGCTGACTTGTGCGACGCATCATAAGGATTTGCATAGTAAATTCTTTATATTCCATTATTTGCTCACATAACTATTTTAGAGCTAAATACGTTGTTTGTAGAGAAAAAAATATTGCATCCATACATACAAATGTTAACAATTTTCCATTTTCCGAAATCATATAAATCAACGAAAATGAGAATTCAATTTTCAAAAACTCGCGTTGTTCACGAATTTTTAAATAACAATTTCTTCTATAATGTGAAGGTGCAAATTATGCAATTAATTGGTCTGCTAGGTCCCCCGATCTTTCACCAAATTTTTTTTCTTTGACTACATGTAAAATAAAAATTTACTCTAGATGAGTATTTCAAAATCTAGAAGAACTGAAAAATTGTTTTCGAGGGAAGAGAGGCAAATATTAGGGGAACATTTTACGACAGATTCGGCGATTGTTCAGCAACGAATGGTGGCTTATTTGAACATTTAATTTGATTTTCCATTATTTTTGTGTAAAACAGATAAAATTGTTTCCTATTACGATTTATGGTTTTATAATAACCTAAAAATGCAAAAGTCAACTGCAATGACAAAAAAAATTTTCTCTTCAAAAATGTATTTACACTTTCTTCTTGTTGTGCCGTATCCTCATTGAGCGTTGGCGATCAATCTGGCCCACCTAATCTTGTTTATCGCTGTTCGAAACAGGGCAACCGATGTCATTCCTGTCCATTGTCTAAGGTTGCGAAGCCATGATATTCTGCGTCTGCCAGGACCTAGTTTGCTTTCGATTTACACTTTAGCTTTAAAATAATTAGAGGAGCCAATAATTGAACATAAAGAATTTACTATGCAAATTCCTATGGTGCCTAGCGCAAGTCAGCAGCCGGTATAAGTATAGTTTATTGGGTCAAAAATCTTTAAATAAAGAGCTATAATCTTTAGTATCCCGATTATATGTAAACAAATCTGTAACAATAAAACTTCCAGCAATTAACTTTTCTTCGGCCACAAACTACCCTTCTTTTATTACATAAAGACAATGTCTACATCTATAGAAGTTATTAAATGTTCTACCTACTTATCTATTTCGTTTTCTTCCATATTTTATATTTGAATATCATCTATCTCTTCATCCATTTGAGTATTAATATGAGTTTCAGCGCCGCTCTTTTATTTTTCGTTGGCGCCATTTCTATCATATACCGGGTGCTGACTTGGGCGACGCACCATAGGAATTTGCATAGTAAATTCTTTATGTTCAATTATTTGCTCCCCTAATTATTTTAGAGCTAAAGTGTAAATACATTTTTTGTAGAGAAAAAAATACTGCATCCATTCATATACTGTTCCTAACAATTTTTCATTTTTCAGAACCAAAGGAATGCAAAAAATCAAACTAGCATTTTTACAAAAATCAGTAGTGCCATGGAATTATTGAAACAAGCTAATACCAACGCAAATGCGCGCGGGGCGATCATCCAGTCACTGCCGTCAAAAGATTGAACGTATTGTCGTTTTTCTCGTTTTGGTGTAAGTTCTGATCCTCATTATTGCACCTACAATTATTTAATAACGTGCCTGTAGTCTTAAACTTAAAATGAATCAGTCTAGTAAAGGTTGTTTAGAATTTTCCGATACGGATATTTTGCAATAAACAAGGAGCTTACTTAACGAACGTCCACCATACGATTAAAACCATTTTTGTTATGGGCAAGGTCTAGGTACCTTAGAGACATTAAGCAGAACATAATTAATAATAAATTATTATAAACGTCAAACATCAATGACAAACAAACAACACATATTGTCGCACCGCACGCATTTGCGTTGGCATTGGCTTGTTCCAATAATTCCATGGCATCACTGATTTTTGTGAAAATGCCAGTTTGTTTTTTTGCATTTCTTCGGTTCCGGAAAATGATAGATTGTTAGCAACAATATGAATGGATGCAGTATTTTTTTCTCTACAAAAAATGCATTTACACTTTACCTCTAAAATAATTAGGGGAGCAAATAATTGAACATGAAGAATTTACTATGCAAACTCCTATGGTGCGCCGCGCAAGTCAGCACCCGGTATAATGTAACTAGTGGGTTCTTGATTATCAAATAATCATTTCTCTTTACAAAAGCGATATTGTTTGGCAATCACGCGTGTCCTTGGGACTCGCGTGATTGCCTGAAGTAATATATCGAGTGGAAACAGAAATGATTTGATAATCAGGATGACGCGAGTTGCATTCGGCTAGATTATATAACGAGTCAATAAACAACGTTTGAACAGTTTATTTATAAATATTAAAAGTACAGTCAGTGTGGTTACTTTCAGCAGGTACCGCGATATCTGTGAAGGTATTTGACTATCAGTTATTAGTCAAGAAGGTATATGATTAGCACAGTTGCTATGTACATTATCAAAAGTTAGTATATGCGTGACTATGCGTGTTTATCGTTTTTCATTGGTTGATGTTCCGAAATAAAAATTCAAGTGCAGAACAATCACTTCTACAATAAAATATGCACTGTAAAACATTAAAATTGTGTACGCTATATTGTACAGTCTGTAGATTATCCACCTATGTAATTGTAAAATTGCATTTACTACACCAACTTTAAATCATAACGTAAAATTATGGTTCTAATACTATCTTATTCAAATTAATAGTATGAAGTTAGCAACGGTGCTCGAGGCATTTACAAGTGACCCATATTTATTCAGATGTGTTCTGCAAGTTGAAGTTTAAAGTAACGGGTGATCAAAAAGTCTTTCAGTTCCTAATTTATGAATAACTATAAGTCACTTAAAAATCAAATGTCAAGTTTGACATTGAAGTGCAAACATAGTTGCATTCAGGAATTACGAACTATACTTTGTGATCAATCGTTACAAAACATTAAGTCCGTATGTGTCCGAAATAAGGCACTTTTATGGTACAATTATATATGATAAAACTAAAGAAACAGTAGTAGAAGATCGCTACTTGACTGCAATTACAAATGTAGGTTTTATTAGAAGTACAATTCCTCTATATCTTGAATGGTGTTGCGCCAATAGGCAGGACCGGACTAAAGTTGAAACTAGAATTGAGCTTCAAATAAGCTATTTTCTTTTCTGTATGAAGAGTTAGTTTATATCTGTGCAATTATTTTATTAAAGTAAATCATAGTACAACCTAATGTAAAAAATATACTTATATGTATATCCTAGCATGTTTACGTACTCGCTGGCATACCTAATATTTGCAGTTTATCATTTAGTGAAAGGCCCATCAATTACTACTATCTCTTGGTAATTAACATATTGCATATTTTATTTTAATATGTAAATGCGACCGCAATTCGAACTTTGACTAAGCGTTTTTAAACATTTATTACAGTACTTTATTAAAACTGTGCAGTACTTCAGAGAAATTAATGTTAAAATAAGTCCTTTCCTATATAAGAATAGAAACAGATGGAAAATGTATTGAAGTAATAAAGTATTGAACTGTGTAATATTTACAAAACATTAATTTTGTCAATTCTTTTTTAATTTAACTACTTTTTCTAAGTATTTAGCAAGAATAATAATGTTAATGTTATCAGTTCTTTTATATTTTCTATGATTGACTAGTAGCTAGCTGTTAATACTCGTATCAGATGACAAACGGAATATTAATCGAAAACAATTACGTTTAACGATTTTCTATTACATTGACAATAACATTTTAGTTTAATAAATAACACTAATTAACTAAATTGGAGGGTATATTTCGCGATACCGTACGACATAGGCTTCAACTTTGACTCTTAGTTCCAAATTAATAATACGTTATTTAGATTTGTTCCTTGTTTGTGCATTAAATTTTTGGTCTTGCAAAAACGCTTTGGCTTTTTATTGTTGTTATGCAAACCGATATGTATTCTTCAACAAATGTCATATGCGTATTTTATCTCAGCTTGATAATGCGTTTAAATACACTATTTTTAATGTAAAATTTTCGTCAGATTTTATAAATTACGTAGTAAAAACGCTATAGGCATTCTGTTGTTTTTAATATAACGTTTTGCAGGCTGCATACGTACAAACGGTTGTCTTCTTAAGAAGAAATACCACGCTAACACCTGTGGTAGTCGTTAACCCCTAACAAGGCTAGCCATGTACCCTGCCTAAAGGCAAAGAAGGCTCATAGAATCACTTCGTGTTTAAAACAGGCCACTGCTCTATAATAAGAGGAAGAAGAAGGTAATTAAAGAATTTGCCTTTACATAACTGTGGATACGTTGTGACTATTTTAAATATTTTAAACAGTTGTTCATTTTCCAAAATTTCTTTCACCTATACCAAATTTCAAATACGTGGCGCGCTCTACTCAAACTCAGTTTTACACTAGGAAAGTGTAAGTTTGTTTAACTGTTCCAGTTTTACAAAAATGTTGCCCCATATAATTCAAATAACTGTAGGCCAGCCTTTTTTGTTCACTATTTATCGGTTTTCCTTTTAAGATTCATACCTTATGTCAAACTGACAATTTTGGGAAAATATTTTATTTTCAGATGATTGTAATGATGACTTTGTTTCGGCCAATCACGGCCATAGTTATGATTACTGCTCAGTTCCAAGTACTGCATGCTGATTTAAAATTTAGTATCTGTCAGACTGGCTTAAGCCCATATATATTTTGGTTATGTACTCTGACATATGTATTATTTACTCGGTGTAGTAAAGATATGATTAATTATATCTTCAAACCTACATCAGTTTATCAATTATTTCAACATGAAACTCCCTACTTAAGTTGAGACATGCATCCTTTTTATATTGAAATTTTTAAATTACTTAATATCAGCAATATACATACCTTTTATCTAAAACGGACACCAACACTCCATCCAAACCTTCTACTCAACTACTCTTACATGTCTACAGATAATTATTAATCAGACATTAAATGTTTTACTTAATTTATACTCAACCTTTTTTTTTAGATACTTTTTCTCCAGTGTTCGAAACATCATACCACACATACTAACTCCAACCAGCAACGACTTTTATATACTTATTAACACTATATTTGGTACTGCAAACCCAGTACATTCCAACATCAGATAACAGCAGACCTTCACTATAACCCAATTATCAACTCCTAACAGCAACGTCCTTAAATAGTGATTATAAGTGTGGTAATTAAATTTAAGGGTAGTTACAGGAAATAAACAGAACAACTTTGCATAATCAACTATACCACAAAGATTAAAAATAATAAAAATAAATGAATGAAATAATTGCTTAAACTGAGTGATGGTCACTGCAATGAATTTCAATGAACATAAGTTGGCATAGTTCATAACGTTCGGCCTACGTGAATGATAAGACCGAATTTGGGTAAAATTCAGGAGCAAAAAACAGTTGTTTGGGTAGTTTAATAGCATTTGGAAAACGATTAATGTACTCTTATCAGATTTATCTAATAAAGGTTGTGATGATAGCCAGTAGTTCTCAAAAGTTTGAGGGGCCCTACTGATTTATTTTCCATACGCAATTAATTTTTAGTGTCATGTACTTCTACAGAGGTCAATATAGAATCATCACAGTATATTTCTTCATTATGTCTTATTGATTATGGATTGATATGCTATATAAAATACTGTGATCTATCCTTCAATGATTCTGGGTAAAAATAACTATCATATAACACGACCTTAAACAATTCCTAGTGATAAGATGAAATAACTACACAAAAGAAATTGACTGCCGCAAAAATGTTCACCTTTTGTAAATTTTTGCTTTCACCGTTGTCTAAACAACACCCATAAATTCTCTCATGAGCTCTATCAGATTTTAATAAATTTGGAAGACATTTTATTTTGTTTCTACTAGTTGTGATGTAGTTAGCTCATCTACCTGCCTTACTCCCCCCACTCCTAACCCTACTTGTTACAGCATTGAAATAATCGTTCTTCAGGTGAAAGTCCTAATCAGAACAGTAACACAATAACTCGCGATTGCCTTCAATAATAACAGTGTTCTTGAATTAATCGAGCTCTCCACCCAATTGCCGTAGTTTATTCCTGCACCCTTCACTTAATAAGGGTAAGTCCTAGATCAATTTGGTACTTTCTTACTGCAACCATCAGCAAATGGCTTTGCTTACGCAATCGCAGATGTCTATGTACATAATTTAAACTCTGTGTAGTAATCCCACACTCAATAATTGAAGAAAACATTGGATTTGAGTTGCAACTAATATTTTTTAATGGTAATAAGGCACGTGAAAGAGCAAGAATCTAAAAATGTACATTTACAAAATCGCGGAAATTTCCATTTGCAAAGTTATGCAAATGGGGCTACTAGATTTACCTGCTGCCTATGTAAAGTTCACGAAATTGCAGTCACGATAGACTATAACCAGCCATGCAATATAAAACCTGCTTGCAATGAACTTGGGAGAAATTTATACCATTTACCAAGAGTAAGCCAGTGGTTTTTATAGCTAACGCTACAAATCAAGGGTTGGCCAGATTAATGGAATATTGACTCCAGAGGATAAAACGGTCGAGGATAGTATTGGAAGAGGCGTCACCACGATACAATTTATTATACTCGGTATGTAATTGACCGACATCTTTCGATTGCGTTGTTCATTGATAAATTGATATAAAATACAGTTAGCCCGAAAACTTTCCCTGTCGCGGCATCTATTTTTAGAAATTACACTTAGCCGTCTCAGCCTGTCCACCCTTTTCCATCACATACTAAAACAATATATCATCATTAATCCTGCCGAAAATTTATTATTACTACATTTCGTGACACGCTGAAATAAGGGAAATATTTCACCAGCATTTTAAAGTTCTGTTTTTAGGCTGAAATTTATGCTAGCATCTATGGTGATAAATCATGATGTGAAAGTTGCCAAGTTTGGATGAACACCTTTTTAAATGGTGTGCTTGGATTTTAGCCCTATGTAAATTTCAGAAATATGACCCACATAGACACCCTACTGAATATATAAATATAGTTATAGTAAAGTTAAATTCAAATTTATTTGTACATAAACTTATCTAACAAAGGAAGAAATCAAATAGAGGTGTACTTCGGCCAGAATAGAAAAACTAAATTAACATTGATATTTTTGTTCTGCTGTCTCATAAAAAAACTGGACTTTCTTTATACAGGGGGTCTCCTAAACATATGCAAAATATTAAGAGATGATTCCTTGGAACATTTTATGAACCTTTATTCCTCTGATGATTTTCCGAAAATTGCTTCGTTTCCAAGATACAGGGCAATAAGGATTTACAACAAATATAATATTTTTTCCAAATATTGTTTGTTTGTTTGTTATGAACAAGATCTAAGCATGTGGAGTACCAGATACCTTAGACACCGACTGCTTTGGTCATATAGTCAGAGTCCTACTTAGAATTTTGCCGATACTGAGGAGTTCTAACCCTAGCAGGGGATCTTTTACATGCTACACATCGTAGTAACATGGGACCCACGGCTTTTCATCACTTCCAAATGATGGCATTCTGAGCTCGCTGAGACCGGAAATCGAACTCGCGACCCTACGATCATTAGCCAGGATGCTTACCACTGAGCTACTAGCTCCGGCTTTTTTGATGTCTCAGTATCTACATCATAGCGATACATATTGACAAAAGCAATGCAATCTGTTGCAAAGTTGTTGCAGACCGCATTTAAAACAAATTTTGTGTTTTTTTAAGTAGAAATACTCTTTAAATCTACAATAGTATCTCGACTTTCTAAAGTGCATTACATGTTATACTTTTTTTATTAATTAGAGCTTGTAAAGTTCTACATAAATGTTTAAATAAGGGTTGTCATGAGTGTAAATTTTTATTGTAATTAAATTACAAGATACCTTAAGAACACAACAAACCAGAACAAATGCATAACTATTATTAGAGTACTACTCTTACGATAAACTTTTTCATTTGCCAAATAATTAAGGGTTTCGTAAGTAATAGCTACCTCATCCTATTCCGTTTCTTCCACAATGGTAATAAAATATTGTGGATATTAAGTATTTACTGTCAAGGTGATTAGCTCCACTTTGTGTGCCCAGCTTATGTCACGGTGACTCTACCACGTTGTAACGCCTATGTTATGTTATAATTGACTTACACCTTTACTTTAGTTCATTCTCAATAAATTTTTTTTAAATTGAATTTTAATTAATTTATTTGCCCCATTTTTAATATGGATAATCAAAATTATTTACTGCCAGGCTCAGTAGAACACTAGACTGAAAATCAGGTCGGATTCTTTATAATCTAGAATTGCTTATATTTTGAAATTTGATATTTTATATGACCACTCAATAAATCTGTCAACTGACACTTACTTCAAACTAGTTATGAAAAATCAATTACAAATACTTTCTCGTTACATTTGTCACTCCACAATCTCAAATGGTAACTACTCCCTTAATTAAAATTAACTCACTTCACTCTTTATTTGCTTTTAGTTCTTATTTTAAAAACATGTATTCTGTTACCTGTTATTGGACTTAAAACTCTCTTCTCCAAACCCAATGCATTCAGCTCTGCGACTCACGACGTTACAAGAACTGCTCCACTCAAAGCAACGGTGAAGGCTTCAACTGACAACCAACTGCAGCAAAGATGTCCAGGATCGGCATCCAAATCAACACAGGAAACCAGGTAAAACAGTTCGCCACAGGAACACACGAAAACAGTTCGCCTTTTGAAAACAGCATTTACACCTCCACGTCAGTATGGATCCAAATCGACTTCAGCTATAGATGTGTTTACTCTGATGCTCAACCAAATCACAAGTATGAAGCCTGCTACAACTCGGCACCACGAACCTTAACCAGATGCAAGCCAGATGCAGTCACTTGACAAGCCCCACAAATACGCCCACTCTGCTAATGATGTCGATGTAAACCACTTCCTTTGTAAACCATTCCTTGTTATCCAATTCAGTAGATGCAATGTAATTCCGCAATAAACTCAACTCAGCATTCCCTTACTTTTATTTGCCTTTGTTGATTATAACTGTATTAGATTGGTTTTCTCACCACATTCTAATATTCATCCATCTAGTCTGCTAATCTTCTTCTTTTAACATTTTACTTTATATTCTTTTTCACCACGCCAATTTTATTTCCAATTTTAACCCATTTATTTTACCAAAATATATTTTAACAAACTTTTATAGAGGGGTTTATTTCTTAATTTCAAACGATACAAATTGTATTACATCATTTTTGTTATCAAAATTTTTATTCTAATCAATAAACTATCTCATATATTTGTCATTAATTTCCATTTTAATTTCAGATATTAAATTAATTTAAAATCCTACTGTTTCCCAATTAGCTTCATCTAATTAAATTATAAATTCTATTTCCTTTCTTTTCTAAATACATCTTAATGATTTTGATATCCATTTCACATCTAAATTCATCTTTGTAATTTTTAATACTATATTCTTCTAATCTTTTTAATCTGATTTTTAAACCCCTGTACCAATACCATGTATAGAAAAAACTAGAATTCATTCAATGTTTCCTTTTCCCTTTTCCCAGCAGGCTTTCTCTAGGTCTACAAAAGCCAGGTGGACTTCTTCACCTCTTGAAATTTTCTTCCCTTAATTGTTGAATATTAAAGTGCTTATATTTACACGATCTTCCCGGTGTAAATCCACTTTGTTTTCTCCTATTCTTCCTAACAGCTCCGCTCTTAATATGTTCTGTAAGACTTCCAAAAAGTCTACCTTTCCTACAGTCTTCCATTAATCACTTGATTCTTTCGAAAAGTGTTTTGCCTCCATACCTAATTAACCCCATCGGAATTCCTCCTGACCTTGATAAACTGTAATTTCCCATTGTCATAGCACATTTCCTTATATCACCTACAGTAATATATACAGTTTCCGCCAAAAAATCGACGTTATGGGAAAACAATTATTTTTGATTTTTCAAAAAAACTTTTTACGTCAATAATTTGTGCTTGTCTAAAAACCTATTTGGCCCCTATCATATATACCGAATGATTTTTACTTATTTAGAAAATTGAGTTTTTCGAAATTGTCAAAATCCGAAAAGTGCTATTTTTCGGTAAATAAGTAAGATTTCAATGTGATTTTTTTAGAGTGTGTTATTTATAGAGAACTGAACCATCTCAAGGCTACAAAAACAACTATTTTTTTTTAACTTTAACTAACTAGCTGAACACTACTTTTTCAGTTTTTGAAATATTTTTAAAAATTTCACATATCAAGACTTAATATTAAAATGCAAATTTTTTTATGTGAAGACTTTAAACATTTATAATTAAAAACATTAATATAAAATGTTAATTACTTCTTTTGATTTTTTATTATTTACCAAAAAGTAGTACGTTTTCATAATTTTTACGTTTTTTATGCAAGGCGCTTTTTAGGAGAAATATTTTTCAATTATAATTAATATCTATTTAAAGGGCTTCTAGAAACTCTAATCTAGTCCTATTAATGAATTACTGTTACAAAAATCCTGTAAATGTTCTTTTGCAGTTGTCTAAATGAGGAGATTTTTTAGAAGATGTAATTGGATAAAGAAAAATCTCCTCATTTAGACAACTGTAAAAGAACATTTACAGGATTTTTGTAACATTAATTCATTAACAGGGCTAGATTAGAGTTTCTAGAAGCCATTTAAATATATATTAATTAGAACTGAAAAATATTTCTCCTAAAAGCGCTTTGCATCAAAAACGTAAAAATTATGCAAAGATACTACTTTTCGATAAATACTAAAAATCTAAAGAAGTAATTAACATTTTTGGCCAATTATAAATCTTTAAAATGTTCACATAAAAAAATTTAAACTTTAAGTCTTTATATGTGAAATTAAAAAAAAATCAAAATTGAAAAATGAATTTTTAGCTAAAGTTACAAAATAAGTATTTTCTGGCCTTGAGATTGTTCATTTAGCCAAAAAGCAGACACTCTAAAAAAATGTCATTGAAATCTTTAATTTCCGATAAATAGCACTTTTCGGATTTTGATAATTTCGAAAAACTCCATTTTCTGAACAAGTAAAAATCACTCGGTGTATATGATAGGGGTAAATAGGTTTTTAGACAAGCACAAATTATTATTGACCTAAAAAGACCTGAAAAATCATAAATAATTTTTTCCCCGTATTATGCAGACTTTGGCGGACACTGTACAAGAGCGATAGTAATTTTTTCGTGGATAGGTTGTAAAACAAAAGGTCGGTTGTCCTCTAACAGCTATCCACAATGCCTTTTCAATTCTCTTAGGATTATACCCTTATTGAACGTATTCATATTGTTGCTCTTTATTCCTCTAATGCTCCTCCATACTTCCGTAGACGTAGCACCATTTATGTAATTGTTAATCTGGTTACACTTACCTTCCCAATATTTGTTTCTCTCTTCTTTTATTTTCCTTCTCAATTCTCTATTCTTGTTTTTGCATTCTTGTTGGCTTTCCAGGTTTCTATTCTTCAGCCATCTATTATACAGTTGTTTTTTCTTCGATCAACACTTGCGCTTTTTCTATCAACCATGGTTGTCCCTTCCTTTACTTAGTAGTTTTGTCTTCCCCTAATTGTGGGTATTACACTTTCCTAAATCATTAAAAACCGAATGGATACAAAGAAAACATTCTACTGCCCAAAATAGACCAAAGGCATGGCCAATTATCACCTACATCATAAAAAAGAAGCCGTACTTAAGCAAAGAATTCGCAAATATAACGTTTCCAGAATTGAAAAAAATTTGTAAAGGGGTTTACACGTAAGTTCTTCCGCAAGGGTAATGTGAATGATATCAATTTGAAAATTCAAAAAATTATTGCGGCCGGTGGAATTCGAATTCGGGCGCCGACGATCTAGGCAGGCGCTCTGATGCGCAAATGGTTACAACAGCGGTATAAACGACGTACTCACAACAGGACTCAAGCAGAGTTCACCCTGTATATATTGAGTCCAAAATATGTCCCTTTTCAACACCTGAGCTATGTGCAAAGTATTACCTACTTTTATTTATCCTGTATATATTTGACAGAAGTTACCTCAGTTTCGAGCCCGGTAGACATGCAAAACATCGTCTTACTCAAATAAATAGTTTTTGAGCTATACTACCAACAGACGGACAAACAGACAGACGAAAATGAGAAATCGAGGGACCCTGAAACGTGAAGATTTGCAGAAATCTCAGGAGATGATTTTTTCGCAATTGTAGTTTCATTAAGTTCGTGTAAAAATAAATGTGTTTTAATTGTATTGTAAATAGCGTTTCAATATTTAATTGCTAAATTTGATTTAATATGAATTTATAGTTAGTTGCCTGTACAGCCTACACGAGCAAACAATAGTTATATATTATACTACAAGTGAATAAAGAAGCATTTTATCACTAAGGGGAAAATTTTCCCCGAATGGATAAAATCTCTTTATTCACGTGTGACATATCAAATTATTTCCAATATCTACATTTAGTTATATAAATAAGTTTTGAAATTGAATAAATAATTTCAAATAAATAAGATGTTACTGTTCTTGTACTAATTACCACGGCAGCACCTAGCAAGTAGGTATTTATTTTGTTAGTTTATTCACTAGTGAATAAAGTAGAATTTTATCCACTCTCATCGTTAAAATGTTACTGTATCATGGAGATTTTCGTAATAAAATACAACTTTACGGGTAGGTATTGGAAGAAATATTTTTACCCAACACCTGCTAGTTATAAGGCTATTACGAAATAGATTTCAGACCTCTAAAGTGTCCCTTTATCCACTAGTGAGATAAAAACCATGTCACTCACTGCTCTGCATTGTTGGTAGCCCTGTCAAGCTATGTCAAATTCGAGATTTGCAGGTAAGTTTTACACCAGTCTGTGTCAAATAACCTAATTTGACATAGATTGACAATAAACTTCAGTGCTGCCAAACGTATAACACGAATCATAGACGACTCTAACTATAAAAATGTATTTGATCTCTCGGTACTTTCCAAATTGTCACAATGACTTTTCACGGCTGTCACTGCAAAATTTATGTTATGTTAAATATTTATTGAGTTGCTGGATAAAACGTTATATTGTATAAGTGTTTTAGTTGCGCTTTATCCACTCAAAAAAATTGAATGCTTGAATTTTGTGGACAAAACGCCTTCTAAATCTAAAATACAGTAAATTACTATTATGCAATATATTTTACAAAAAATTCTCGTTACTTATAAATACCTCCCAAAAGTTTCAGTTAATTGCAAAAGATGCATTTCATTAAAAGTAATGTAAGTAATTAAAACTAACCGCCAGCTAAACAAACAACTAAAATAAAAGCCCGAATTTCCAGATTGGAGTTTACTAAGAGAGTTGCGATAATGCTTATTTAATTTCTCGCCGTAAAGCTGCAATTTGTAGTTAAAACGACGGCTTCGAAGACATGACTAAGTTATTATTTTATGACTGGAAAAGTCTTCCTAAAGTTCGAGAGTTAAACTTGTAGAAAACTTTAACCTGAGATAAAGTGAGCAACTGAAAATTCCTAATTAGGTACGTTAAGGTTGGCAAAAAAAATATAAAAAGGTTTGAGCATAATTGATTGAAGTTTACAAGCGATTATTGCACATCAGTACTGTAAAATACACATTTCAAGTGCAGGCACGACCATTCTGTAAAACATATGCGTAATTATGGAGTGAATATTAACAACTTCGTCATTACAAAACCAAATCCTTTGCGATGTCAGAAATTCAACACTTCTGCTGAAGCCAAATTGCATTAATTTGCATTACGCCACAAGACTACTCCAACTTATTTACGAAACAAACCATAGTATTTCATTTAAAGTTCTTCCAACTTAAGTAACTAAGTTTGCGCTAGTTTAATTTTCAGGCTGAGTTTCCATTTTCATTTACGAGTACTTACTATACGAATACTCCGGAATAATTCGAACTTTTTACTTCTAGCAACACATTTCAAGATACAAAAATGTGCAATTCATATTTATTTCGGTTGGCACGCAGCGTGGAAAAAGTATTAATATTATTTGTAGCTATATTATCAGTAGTAATACTATAAGTACTTCGATACTATAAAGTTCTTTATTGCGTAGCCTAGTGAAGTTACTCTAGTATAATCGATTTTGTTTTATCGAAATTATATAAGATAATTTAACTAAATCCACCATTCTGATTGGTTAATATCATCAAGAAAAATATAATCGATCAAAGACTATAAAATAACACATGTAAATACGACCCATTACTGCTTAATAAAACGAATATAAGTAAATTTCTAGTTGATGTCATCTTTACATTGAATGGTAGCAAGATTACAACATACTATCCAAATACAGCAAAACGACGGAGTAATCAAATTCTGTGATAGAACTGTGAGCAACAATCACCACCAGTGAGAAAATCCCTTATTGGGTGTAGGTGAAGTAGGTTTAAGCTGTAAAAATGTTCAATTTCTTCAGCAATTCGGCAGGGTAAGTCCACTGATGTTATATATATTTATTAAATTTTATATTGCAAATCACAATTTGACTGACTGGGGGTTGGTCTTATACAATTTACTCGCGTGTTGGAAACGTGATCAGCCTGTCTCTTACTTATATAGCACATTTGGAATGTCACGTTATTGCATACACACGTTATGACATAACGGCTTGAAACAATGCGCCATTGTTGAAATTTCCAGTAGCAGAAAACCCCAAGTGTATGAGAATCAAACGTGCATTAGTCTAATACTTGGTTTAGCCTGATTTATGTTTTTTTTTAAATATTTCTCCACACTAAAAGAACTAAACGTTTGGCTTTCATGGGCACCAGCAGATTTTGTTCCAAAAGCGAAATCTGCCAGGAGTTCATCCGACAACATTTTTAAGGTTATTGCCGTTCTCAACCTCCTACGAATCGGCCTATGGTCTACGTAAATAGTGAGAAACTTCCTTCTTGAAATATAATTCTGCTAATTTAAGACTAAAAAGACAGAAATATAGCATAGTCCGCTTGTTAGAAAAAATCTACAGTTTACATATTTTTTGAGTAGTTGTGCAAAAACTGTGAACAGATTTCCATTTTTAGTTTTTACCTAAATCAAGAAAACAATGCAGTGAAAGAAAGTTGAAGAAGCAATTTTAGTATTTTTCTGTTAAACTTCTAGGCCTTGTCTCTAATAAATTATTACAGTATTTGCCTTAAATATTAATATATAATCTGAAGGTTAGAAAGTGAACCCCCTTGCACTTCTTTCGCCACCCTACTTACATGTGTGCGGTTTACTATAATTGTTCAGTCCTTTAGTGTACCGAAATATAAAAAACATAGCAAATTGCATTAGAATATCGCGAAAGGCTTGAGGAATTAAATTTTTTCATTCTGTCTATAGAAACGAGAAGTGACTTTGCCCATTACTATTGCCAACGATGAGATTAAAATAGGATAGAAACGCATTGCTCGAGAACCTTTAGATAATTTCAAATTGCAATTCTATCTTTGATCGGCTGTTAATTTAGGATGGGTAATCAGAGCAATGGTAAGAAACACTCGAGTTTTATTTCTAATGATTTAACAATAGTACATATCCTGAAGAAATGAGATCTAAGGAGATGTGCTAATTATAGACGAATTGCCTTATTGAATACCACATATAAGATTTTGACAATCTAATAAATTAGAAAATGAAGGAATATACGAAGGAAAAAACATTGCAAAATAAACAATTTACGTTATAGGTATCATGAATCAAATACCATGAACATAATATAGGGATACAGATATTGTTCGTCGACTTTAAGCCGGCGTTTGATAGTCTGAAATGTGAGGTGATAATGAAGGAAATGGTATGAAAGTTAAGACGATTAGTCAAAATGGCAATGAAAGAACCAAAAGCAGAAGTCTTGACGAAAGAAGGAATAACCAATAAATTTAAGATTATGACAGATGTAAGGGAGGGACTATCGGCCACATTGTAGAATATAGCACTGGATGGAGTGATGAAAAGTTGCAACATAAAGAGGACAATTATTAATAAATCAGCCCAGGTGGTTGCTTACGCTGATGGCATTGTTGTAATAGCACGAGACAGGAAAAGCTTGAAAAAGCCATAACGAAAATAAGAAACGAAGCCAATAGACTGAAGATAAACCAGCAAAAATCAAAATATATGATAATAGACAGGGGAAATAATTACAACAGCATAAAATAAATAAAAATAGAACATTTTAAGTTCGAAGTAGTTGATACCTTTCTATATCAAGGGACACTTATTGTTAATACCAACAGAAATGAAAACAAGTTCGAGATACCTAGCACAAAGAATACAAACAGGCCATATGGCATACTATAAATACAAAACCTTTAGACACACCAAAATAATACGTTACCAAAATGAGAATTTAAAAGGCAGTCACCAGACCCGTAGTTACATATGCTGCGGAAGCAATAAGCCTCAGAAGTATACACGAAGATAGATTGAGAATCTATGAAAGAAAGATCATAAGAAGACGACAGCAGTGGATGACCCCCAAGATTGAAATAAGAGATATTCTAGAACGAGCGGACACATAGTGAGAATAATAAAACCTCAATGGTATAGCTGGTATAGACACATAAGAAGAATGACAAATAGCATGGAGTTCAAAAGGCTCACACAGTGGATACCATTTGACAGGAGACTAAGGGGAAAGCCAAAAATCATCTGAGAGCATCAAGCAGTAAAAGACATCCAGCACAAGACTATGGAGAAAAATAGTAGAAAAAGGCTAAAACGAATGATAAGCTGTAGAATAAAAGCAAGGAAGAATGCGGCATTCAAAAGTTAAGACACCATGTATGCAGGATGAAATTTGGACAGTAACTTACTATCTGGGGCTGCAATCCAACGTACATATTTCATGGTATACAGCGCAGATATCCGGTATTCATCTCGAATACGTCAATTCCTGCACCTGTACGATATTAAAGCAATTGACAATTAGATAAATTCGATAGCTGTAAGTTGAAAGGCCAGTAATTTGACTTCGACCATAAAATTTAAGTGATGTTAACAAGCAAAAATCTGGTGTGATACACTCACACAACTTTCTTTTACAGCGATCGTATAATTACGCAAAAAATGTATTTTTAATTTTTCAGCATTTGTCAAAAATTGCAAATTCTACAAAAACGGTAAAAAAAATAGAGCATTAGATCAAGCGACAAATTTTCTCTAAAATTTTAAGCTGAATTCAAAAATGTAATAATATACCGTGTTCTACTTAAAATAGTTAATACAAAAAATAGAAAAACAAACAAAAGAAACCCATTTTAGAGGTATTCAACTGGAAAATCACCTATCTCACATCAATACAGATTAAAAATGTAATAAAAATGTAAAGTTTGAAAAAAATCGTTTGAGCCGTTTTATAAAAAATCTAAAAAAACTGAAAAATCACAAGAGTAACCACCTACTTCCGGTTATGCGGTTTTCTTCAAAAGCTTGCTGTCGCATCTAACTAGTACACAAAACTTATATATGAAGTGTCAACGCCATACCTCTTTTCGTTTTTGAGATATTCTGTTCACAGACAGACAGACACACACATAGACAGACAGATAGACCAATGAACAAAAAATATGTTTTTAGGATTCAGGGGACTCTAAAACGTGAAGATCTGGTGAAAACTCAATTTCGAATTTTTGGGGTGAATCCAATATTTCCCTTATTGTAAAAGGAAGTGAAAAATCGACATTATTTTACGTGTATGCCATTGAAATACAAATGCAGCGTTATACACTGAACAGAGCACCCCAACAGTATGAAAGTACAACTCCGATCAATATACCTTTTTGATTAATACTGAGTATCTGTATTGACACATGTGTACTTTGGGTTGCAGTAAACGGCTCGAACTTACGTGGCCCAATTTATATAAATTTTTAATTAAATTTAATAAAAATATGCGAAATAAAGTTGACAACAACTTCAAACAGAAGTTTCAATTGTCACATCGGTGTTACCAACCACAATCAAAAATTACCTACATTTTTAAACTGCGATTTTTATTAAAGGGAACATAAAAGACGCAAAATAAAATAAAACTACTACAAAAACTCGTTTCATAAGCCATTTAATGTACTCCCCAGTTGGACTAGTGTTTTAAAACTCGGAGCCTTAATGAAAATTACAAGTTTTGCAATTTGGAAAAGGGGGGGGGGAGCAACGCTCCCAACGCCATCTTGGAAGAATAGCGAGAAAAACTGGTTTTTCGGGAATATCTACGTTCCCGTTAGTCATACGACCAACATACTTATGGTGCACTAATTTTCACACCAGCAGCACCGATACAGTTGATACGCTTTTTTATGTGGTATCCCCAGGAGGCCTATTCCACAGAGCAATCAAAATAGTTCTAATTTTTCTACGGCCGATGATTATCTGGTGATCTTCTCCTAACAAATGTCGTCTTTGTTGCCCTAAAGAGAGTCGTCGTCATTGTTAATAATGGGCTCCGAAACATTATTGCAGGTTTCTGCTTTGGAGCTAGATCCTGTAAAGTCATCACTGGGGTAACCCCACTTTGAGTCCGTCTCCAGCCCCAATCCTGAGAACGTTTTCCAATCCTATACCATGCTTGAACCTGATATATCCTACTTCCGTGATGCCGTCCAGTGGCTCTCGTTGGTGGAAAACTAGCAACATTGAACTTTTCCTAACTGATTTTGCAAAACGTTAGTAGCGAAGATCAACTAAAGTTATGGTTTCGTCATTGGCAGACATCAATAATTTGATTGGGTTGTTCGTTCTTCTGGAAGATCATACAGAATTTCATTTTTCTCTGATTGAAAAGGGCAGATGTGGTATCGCAGCCTCCGAATACGTGGAGAAATAGAATGTTTTCAGATACACTGTCCTACAAGAATGACTTTGCGACAGTTCTGCCTTGTCTTCGTTATCGAAAGACGATATTTTCAAAAGAAAGTCGCTAATGATTCTATTCGAACTAAGTTCAAGACTACTTGAGCTCCCAAATCTTGTGATAGTGACCTACCTCTCAGGGTTTTACCCGGAGTTTCTGGGCTCCGGGTTTTTCTCCGGGTTACACTAATTTTGTAATAATGTCTGGAATTAAAGCAAACGTAAGTCAGTTATAACAATGAAAATAAAATACGTTTTATACAGGGTGTCTCAAAATTGACGCCTGTGCTTCTCGGATTTGATTCAAGCGGCTAAAAGAAATCGGAAATGAAAAGTGAAAACTTTTTCCGATCGTTTTTTGTTATCGAGTTATCAACAAAAAACATATCGACGTAATCACGATTACAATAGTATCGTTCCATTAACGATTAGTAAATTTTTAACATCGCCATAGCCACCTTATTGAATTACGTTAAACAATAAATTGGAGCGACCGGGCGATGATAGTTATTATTAATTTATATTTTCATCAATAACAAATGATAATCGGAAAATGTTCCACTGTTCATATTCGATTGACTTTAGCCCACTGAAACAAATCCCAGTAGCACGGGCGCCAATTTTGAGACACCCTGTATAATCGCCGCAAATTTCGCCCGCGGCGCGTGTATATACCCTGTCTCTTTCTATTTGCTTTTTTCTTAAATAATAGCAGGATTTGATTTCGAACGCAGTCCTTTAAGAGTAAAAAACAAAAATACTAATTTAGATTGTTTCTAGGTTTAATCGTCTAAAGCAGTGGTTCCCAAACTTATTTGGCCTACCGCCCCCTCTTCGGCAAAAAAAAATTACTCAGCGCCCTTAGCAATCTGCATTCTTTAAGCGAATAAACAAAAAGATATTGTAGTGGTATCTTCTTGAGACTGATAATTATCTATAACAGTATTTCTAGGTAGGAAATTATTTTGAAAGAATAAATTAATTAGCAATTAAAAAGTACAAGGAAGGATTTATACATTAAAAGTACAACATAAATATTTGAGAATTGTTTAATGAATGTTAGATACAGTTACTGTTAAATTGCGAATAGTTTATTAAAAAGGTTCGAGCATATAAGTTGATTTAGATGGGATAGTTGTTTGTTAACATCAGAGCTTAGATTTTAATTTGTAGGTATTAGCTGACACTCGGAATAAAGTGAAAGCCAAACTCAAATAATTATCTGAAAAAGTCAATTATGTAATGTTATAATAAAATATTCCATATGGAAATTTTGTATAAATTATTATTGCTAGAGAAAACGATATTTTTAAAATAAACAAATCTTTTCTGAATTTGTAACCTGTATTTTTGTAAAAGCAAATTTGAATAATAAAATCCCTTTATTATAATGGTATTTACTTAATGGATGGTGTATTAAAAGGTGTGATAAAGTAAAATTAAAGAAACGGAGAATAGACAGACTGAATAAATAAAGTAATAAAGTATGAAGACGAATAAGAACATTTAATAATGGTAAATAGTCTTCATAGAATAAATAAACCTGTAACTTGCATTTTGTGTGTTTATTTGGAAAATAATGTTACACTATGTTACACAACAGATGAAATATGTACGAATGGTTTTTCTAAATCTTCTTATCTTCTCTTCCTTCTTTAAGCTTTCACCGCCCCCTTACTTTTATTCACCGCCCCCCAAATGCCCCCGAGGCTACTATCGCCCCCCTGGATCGTTCCAGCGCCCCCCCAAGGAGCGATATCACTGGTCTAAAGTGACAGGGAGAAATATTTCGAAATTTAATGTAATTAGGTATAGGATTTTTGTGTACTCGCTTTGATTTTAATCTGTAGTGTTTAAATTGTCATTTTTAAAGATGTTTATTTGTTATTCCTTTAAATAAAGCATCGTAAAAAGGCTAAAATGTATCTTTATGTTTTAAGTCGCACATAATAGAATAAACAGTATAATTTAGCGATACGTAGTAGGATATCAGAAGGATGTCCATAAGAAGAGTTTCAACAATACATAGTAAAAAAAAATTCAAAATTATTATGTTTGCAAATTTTGAGCACTATGTAGCATTAATGCTCAGAGGCACTATATCTCATTCGTAACGAAATAAAAAAAAATAGCTATTTGTGCAACAAGTGCTAAAAGTGGATGTCTATGCACCAGACATGAAAATTATTAATGCACCAGACATGAAAATTATTAAACGAAGCCGAAGACAAACACTTTTGGCACGAGTTTGCACACAATATTTTATCTACGGTCTTCAATTTACTGTTATAATCCATAAATGTAGATTTAGCAAAGTTTTCAATCGATGACAGTTATAATTTATGTAATAGTAAAGGGATGGCCGTGACGGCGCAGGTAATTGTTTCTGCAGCCGGTAGCTGTCAAGGTTAGTTATAAAAGGTAATTATAAATGTGCACATTTTACTTTATTCATTACATACCTAATGCTTTTAATTATTTAAAAAAACACTTTACCTCTAACGAAAGAAGTAACTAGAATAACTTTACAACCTCACTTCCAGTTCGAAATTCTAAAATCAACACCAGCTGTTTACTTTATAACACATGTGCTAAAAGTAAACAGCTAATTTCACTTTTAACACGCTGAATTATAAAACGTCATTTTTAGTGAAAAAAGCTAGCATTAAAAGTCCTACTTTCTGTAGTGGTCGTAAAAAAACGTTTTTTTTTTCAATTGTTTTGTTATTTAGAGAAGCCGTCTGAAATTGAGTATTTTTTGACAAAACCGACATTATCTCCAAAAACCTTTAACTTTAGAGCTATACAACTTTATTGTATACCTAACTCTACACTTTTCTGAGCTTTTTTTTATTTTCAATAGCCTAAACAGAAGGATTTATTAAATGACTGTGATAAGCTTATCCCACGAATAATTTGTTGTTAAAGTTATTAAAATAACCCGAAAGGAGTTTTTTTTATTTTATGCGTGTCGCAACCTTCAGTTAACGTACATAACTTTGTTATCACATTATTTGCATTTTAATTATTCTGATTATTTTTGACTGACACTTCAAGACTTTTATTACTCATTAATTAAACGCTAGTCACTTGTAGTTTATTTACCTATTGTTCGAAATCTTTTGATTTCTGGCGCCCATTTCCTTTCCTTTTTTTGAAGACATTCCAGGGTACACAGCGGCCATCGCGGTGAGTAAAGAGTTTTTCAGAGCTGCCGTGGTGTATAAACTGTAGGGGGGT
The DNA here is from genome assembly GCA_940337035.1 of Agriotes lineatus. Taxonomy (NCBI): domain Eukaryota; kingdom Metazoa; phylum Arthropoda; class Insecta; order Coleoptera; family Elateridae; genus Agriotes; species Agriotes lineatus. Next base: position 93,916,880 of record OW679195.1, on the reverse strand, counting down.
TGATCTTCGATTTTTTACTACCATCGATTATTTTATTAATTAATCGCAGGTCGGCTTCTTTATTGTTTCACTGGCGACCAACGCTCTGGAACTCGATTTTGGTAGTAACATCAGCTGTGCTTACCTGGATAGCTTTAATTATCAATATTTAATTTTGTACTCATTTTCCTTTTTCACTTTTGTCCAAATTTTTACTTCTTATGCAATTTTGTAATTTTCACATCTTGTTGTAGTGCACGTATTTATATTTGACTTACTTTTCTTTTTCCTTTCTTTACTTATCCTTTTGTTCGGTTGTTTTATTGACTTTTCTTCCTTTATCTTTCTTGACGAATGATTGGTTTAGCGGTATGTTTATAGGTAGTGAGATGGACTTTGTTGAAAGGGTATGGTTTGATGAATGCATTTCACTAATGTGCACCATTTTTGTAGGTACGTACAACTAATATAAACAAATGTTAGGTAATTATCATACTTTTAGAAACATCTTCCAGCCCCGCACTGTTGTCGAGCGATGCATATACAGAGTGTAACTGCAATGTTTGGTCTTATTTTAATGGTTCATGGTTAAAAGTTCATATAAACGTAGGTTCATTTCTTAACATTTACGGATATATTGGAGAGGGATTCAAATTGGTATTTATTATTTTACGTAAAACTGGGAAAGGATATTCAAATGTAAATTGGCAGATCTTTTCTACAAATAGAAGACTTTTTTTTTAAATTTCATGTATGGCTTTAAGGGGTTGAAATTGGCAACGAATAATGCATTTTATTTTTTGTAAACAAGCTATTGGTTCTAAGAAGATACAAAAATAGCTAAAAATTTTCTAAGTAAAACAGGCTTTCCAATACAGTTTTTAACCAAATTTGGTCAGTTTAAATGTTCAGGTAAAAACATTTATATGGGTTGCTACTTTTAATCTCGTACAGCCATACGTAAAAATTTATAATCATTTCATAAATATGCTTTCTATTAGAACAGATATGCCAATTTTCATTTTAATGTCCTTTCCTAATTTACAGTAAAATGACTAAAGCTGATATTAACCCTCCCCCCAACCCCCTCCAAAAGGGTTGAGAATTGAACCTATACTTATATCAATTCTATTGATCAATTTGTGACGTAAAATTCGTCATTAAGATATGGGCAAGTATTTGAGTGGCAGCCTGTATCATATTTGTTAACGATCTATTAATAGAAAGAAATAAAACCTGTATTTTCCACTGAAGAAAATGTTTTTTTACACACGAAGGATATTAGGGTTTGTATAAATTGAAATGTTGTCACCCTAGTCATAGTGAAAATATAATTTTCAAACAATAATCAACGATAAATCTGCTGAAAACAGCGATTTTTTTCGTCTTGCACTGCTCTAGCTCAGAATTTACTTGACACAGCGAAACATGTTTCCAACAAAACTTGCTGGAAGTTACGTCTTTGATAATAATAGTAATTAGTACTATGGTAGTATGACTAACGGAAACGTAGATGTTTCCGAAAAAACGGTTTCAACAGTTATTTTTACAAAATGGCGTCGCAAGCTTGACTCCGCCAAATTGGAAAACGTGAGACATTTCATTAGAGCACCCACTCTTAAAACCTATCTAAAAATTAAAACTCCGAGGTTTAATGCTTCCAAAACAAAATTTTTGTCGCTATTAAATAGACTTTTATAAAATTAATTTCTCTAAAAACACACGACTGTATTTTAGCAACGGTCATAAGAAAATAATGGATGGTGGTCGTATTCTCTGCAACTGGCTTTTGAAGAGTTTCTTGCAAGATTCGCAGACCAAAATCCGAATGTTACATACAAAAAAATTACAGCTCTCTTCAGGGACCTCAATAAAGAAACAGAAACTAAGAATAAGAGAATAGCCGATAATATTAATCATGTAAAAGACGTTATAGATAAAACAACATCAAAATCAGTAAGAAAGATTTGTCAGGAAAAAACACTGTCACAAAATTTTAAGTTGACGTTGGACTTTTCTTACATAGCTCACGTGTATAACGAAATTTTACGTCGAGATTTTCAAATGCGTGTGGAGTTCTGTCAGTGATTTCATCAAGATATGAATGAAAACTAAGGTTTTAGAAGATCTACAGAATGCAATCCGAGAAGTCAGCGAAGACATTTTTCCGGGCGTTTTTGCAGACGCGAAAAAAACGGTTCAGTTCTTGTATGGAAAATAACAGTCAATAATTTCAACACCTCTCAAGTTTTGTTTGTTGTATACATTTTCTAAAACTTCAACAAGTTTTACTTCACATATGTCAGCTACCATTTTACAGT
>OW679195.1:93870668-93914480 GCA_940337035.1 Agriotes lineatus | reverse complement strand
CACTGCTCTGCATTGTTGGTAGCCCTGTCAAGATATGTCAAATTCGAGATTTGCAGGTAAGTATTACACCAGTCTGTGTCAAATAACAAACAAAACCTAACCTACTAACCTAATTTGACATAGATTGACAATAAACTTCAGTACTGCCAAACGTATAACACGAATCATAGACGACTTTAACTATAAAAATGTATTTGATCTCTCGGTACTTTCCAAGTTGCCACCATGACTTTTCACGGCTGTCACTGCAAAATTTATGTTATGTTAAATATTTATTGATTTGCTGGATAAAACGTTATATTGTATAAGTGTTTTAGTTGCGCTTTATCCACCCAAGAAAATTTAATGCTCGAATTTTGTGGACAAAACGCCTTCTAAATTTAAAACATGCAATATATTTTACAAAAAATTCTCGTTACTTATACATATCTCCCAAGAGTTTCGTTAATTGCAAAAGATGCATTTCATTAAAAGTAATGTAAGTCATTAAAACTAACCGCCAGCTAAACAAACAACTAAAATAAAAGCCCGAATTTCCAGATGGGAGTTTACTAAGAGAGTTGCGATAATGCTTATTTAATTTCTCGCCGTAAAGCTGCAATTTGTAGTTAAAACGACGACTTCGAAGACAAGACTAAGTTATTATTTTATGAGTGGAAAAGTCTTCCTAAAGTTCGCGAGTTAAACTTGTAGAAAACTTTAACCTGAGATAAAGTGAGCAACTGAAAATTCCTAATTAGATACGTTAAGGTTGGCAAATCAGTACTGTATAATACACAAGTGCATGCACGACCATCCTGTAAAACATATGCGTAATTATGGAGTGAATATTAACAACTTCGTCATTACAAAACCAAATCCTTTGCGATGTCAGAAATTCAACACTTCTGCTGAAGCCAAATTGCATTAATTTGCATTACGCCACAAGAATACTCCCAACTTATTTACGAAACAAACCATAGTATTTCATTTAAAGTTCTTCCAACTTAAGTAACTAAGTTTGCGCTAGTTTAATTTTCAGGCCGAGTTTCCAATTTCATTTACGAGTACTTACTATACGAATACTCCGGAATAATTCGAACTTTTGACTTCTAGCAACACATTTCAAGCTACAAAAATGTGCAATTCATATTTATTTCGGTTGGCACGCAGCGTGGAAAAAGTCAATATTATTTATAGCTATATTATCAGTAGTAATACTATAAGTACTTCGATATTATAAAGTTCTTTATTGCGTAGCCTAGTGAAGTTACTCTAGTATAATCGATTTTGTTTTATCGAAATTATACAAGATAATTTAACTAAATCCACCCTTCTGATTGGTTAATATCATCAAGAAAAATATAATCGATCAGACTATAAAATACCACATATACATACGACCCATTACTGCTTAATAAAACGAATATAAGTAAATTTCTAGTTGATGTCATCTTTACATTGAATGGTAACAAGATTACAACATACTATCCAAATACAGCAAAACGACGGAGTAATAAAATTCTGTGATAGAACTGTGAGCAGCAATCACCACCAGTGAGAAAAGCCCTTATTGGGTGTAGGTGAAGTACGTTTAAGCTGTAAAAATGTTCAATTTCTTCAGCAATTCGGCAGGGTAGGTTAAGTCCTCTGATGTTATATATATTTATAAAATTTTATATTGCAAATCTCAATTTGACTGACTGGGGGTTGGTCTTATACAATTTACTCGCGTGTTGGAAACGTGATCAGCCTGTACCTTACTTATATAGCACATTTGGAATGTCACGTTATTGCATACACACGTTATGACATAACGGCTTCGAACAATGCGCCATTGTTGAAATTCCAGTAGCAGAAAAACCCAAGTGTATGAGAATATAAACAAACGTGCATTGGTCTAATACTTGGTTTAGCCTGATTTATGTTTTTTTTTAAATATTTCTCCACGCAAGAAGAACTAAACGTTTGGCTTTCATGGGCACCAGCAGATTTTGTTCCAAAAACGAAATCTGCCAGGAGTTCACCAGACAAAATTTTTAAGGTTATTGCCGTTCTCAACCTCCTACGAATCGGCCTATGGTCTACGTAAATAGTGAGAAACTTCCTTCTTGAAATATAATTCTGCTAATTTAAGACTAAAAAGACAGAAATATAGCATAGTCCGCACTAATACGCTGGTTGGAAAAAATCTACAGTTTACATATTTTTTGAGTAGTTATGCAAAAACTGTGAATAGATCTCCATTTTTAGTTTTTACCTAAATCAAGAAAACAATGCATTGAAAGAGAGTTGAAGAAGCAATTTTAGTATTTTTCAGTTAAACTTCTAGGCCTTGTCTCTAATAAATTATTACAGTAATTGCCTTAAATATTAACATATAATCTGAAGGTTAGAAAGTGAACCCCCTTACACTTCTTTCGCCACCCTACTTACATGTGTGCGGTTTACTATAATTGTTCAGTCCTTTGGTGTACCGAAATATAAAAAACATAGCATTGCATTAGATTCTAATGATTAGAATATCACGAAAGGCTTGAGGAATTAAATTTTTCCAGTCTGTCTATAGAAACGAGAGAAACGATGAGATTAAATAGGATAGAAACGCATTGCTCGAGAACCTTTAGATAATTTCAAATTGCAATTCTATCTTTGATCGGCTGTTAATTTAGGATGGGTAATCAGAGGAATGGTAAGAAACACTTGGAGTTTTATTTCTAATAATTTAACAATAGCACATATCCTGAAGAAATGAGATCTAAGGATATGTGCTAATTATAGAGGAATTATTGAATACCGCATATAAGATTTTGACAATCTAATAAATAAAAAAATGAAGGAATATACGGAGGAAAAAACACAGCAAAATAAACAATTTACGTTATAGGTATCATGAATCAAGTACAATGAACATAATATAGGGATACAGATATTGATCATTGACTTGCAACATAAAGAAGACAATTATTAATAAATCAGCCCAGGTGGTTGCTTACGCTGATGGCATTGTTGTAATAGCAAGAGACAGGAGAAGCTTGAAAAAGCCATAATGAAAATAAGAAACGAAGCCAATAGACTGAAGATAAACCAGCAAAAATCAAAATATATGATAATAGACAGGGAAAATAATTACAACAGCATAAAATAAATAAAAATAGAACATTTTAAGTTCGAAGTAGTTGATACCTTTCAATATCTAGGGACACTTATTACCAACAGAAATTAAAGCAAGTTCGAGATACCTAGCACAAAGAATACAAACAGGCCACATGGCATACTATAAATACAAAACCTTTAGACAGAGTAAAATAATAAGTTACCAAAATGTGAATTTAAAAAGCAGTCATCAGACCCGTAGTTACATATGCTGCGGAAGCAATAAGCCTCAGAAGTATAGACGAAGATAGATGAAAGAAAGATCATAAGCAGACGACAGCAGTGGATGACCCCGAAGATTGAAATAAGAGATATTCTACAAGGAGCGGACACATAGTGAGAATAATAAAACCTCAGTGGTATAGCTGGTATAGACACATAAGAAGAATGACAAATAGCATAGAGTTCAAGAGGCTCACACAGTGGATACCATTTGACAGGAGACTAAGGGGAAAGCCATATGAGAGCATCAAGTAGTAAAAGACATCCACAACAAGAATATGGAGAAAAATAGTAGAAAAGGCTAAAACGAATGATAAAGCTGTAGAATAAAAGCAAGGAAGAATGCGGCATTCAAAAGTTAAGACACCATGTATGCAGGATGAAATTTGGACAGTAGCTTACTATTTGGGGCTGCAATCCAACGTACATATTTCGTGGTATACAACGCAGATATCCGGTATTCATCTAGAATACGTCAGTTCCTGCACCTGTACGACATTAAAGCAATTGACAATTAAATTCGATAGCTGTAAGTTGAAAGACAAGTAATTTGACCTCGACCATAAAATTTAAGTGATGTTAACAAGCAAAAATCTGGTGTGATACACTCACACAACTTTCTTTTACAGTGATCCTATAATTACGCAAAAAATGTATTTTTAATTTTTCAGCTTTCGTCAAAACTTTTCAAAAATTGCAAATTCTATAAAAACGGTATAGAGCATTAGATCAAGAGTAAAATTTTCTTCAAAAATGTAATAATATACCGGGTGTTCTACTTAAAATAGGAGTTAATACAAAAAATTGAAAAACAAACAAAAGAAACCCATTTTAAAGGTATTCAACTGGAAAATCTCCTCTCTCACATCAATACAGATTAAAAATGTAATAAAAATGTAAAGTTTGAAAAAAATCGTTTTAGCCATTTTAGAGAAAATCGAAAAAAACTGAAAAATCACAAGAGTAACCACCTACTTCCGGTTATGCGATTTTCTTCAAAAGCTTGCTGTCGCATTTAACTAGTACATAAAAATATATATGAAGTTTCAACGCTATACCTCTTTTCGTTTTTGAGATATTCTGTTCACAGACAGACAGACACACACACAGACATACAGACAGATAGACCAATGAACAAAAATATGTTTTTAGGGTTCAGGGGACTCTAAAACGTGAAGATCTGGTGAAAACTCAATTTCGAATTTTTGGGGTGAATCCAATACTTCCGTTATTGTAAAAGGAAGTGAAAAATCGACATTATTTTACGTGGATGCCATTAAAATACAAATGCAGTGTTATCCACTGAACAGAGCACCCCAACAGTATGGAAGTACAACTCCGATCAATATACCTTTTTGATTAATACTGAGTATCTGTATTGGCATATGTGTACTTTGGGTTGCAGTATTAGGAAGTAAACGGTTCGAACTTTCGTGGCCCAATCTATATAAATTCTTAATTAAATTTAATAAAAATCTGCGAAATAAAGTTGACAACAACTTCAAACAGTAGTTTCAATTATCACATCGGTGTTACCAACCACAATTAAAATTACCTCCATTTTTAAACTGCGATTTTTATTAAAGGGAACATAAAAGGCGCAAAATAAAAAAAAACTACTACAAAAACTCGTTTCATATGTCATTTAATGTACTTCCCAGTTGGACTAGTGCAATAAAACGTAGCTTATGATTATGACATTCTTCTTTTATATACTATTATTAATTGAATTAAACATCTACACTCTGTATGAATTAATATCTCGCCACACTTACATCAGAATTTAATGATCCAACCCGAATTGCCTTAAAAGTAGTGGTTTACAGTGCAAGAAACATTAAACCTCGGAGTTTTAATTTTAGAATTTATGTTAAAACGCGAAGCCTTAATGAAAATTACAAGTTTTCCAATTTGGAGAAGGGGGGGCAACGCTCCCAACGCTATCTTGGAACAATAGCGAGAAAAACTGGTTTTTCGGGAATATCTACGTTTCCGTTAGTCATACGACCAAAACGCTTATGGTGCACTAATTTTCATACCACCGTGAGATACCGTTCATACGCTTTTTTATGTGGTATCCCCAGGAGGCCTATTCCACAGATGCAATCAAAACAGTTCTAATTTTTCTACGCCCGATGAGTATCTGGTCATCTTCTCCTAACAAATGTCGTCTTTGTTGCCTGAAAGAGAGTCGTCGTCGTTGTTAATAATGGGCTCCAGAACATTATTGCAGGTTTATCCATTATATGAACGGCATATAATTGACCATTTCACTCCTGATTTTCTACAGCCACAAGTCACAACCCTTTTGCAGTTGCACAATATGAAATTAAGCAAGTGCTTTGGAGCTAGATCCTGTAAAGTCATCACTGGGGTAACCCCACTTTGAGTCCGTCTCCAGCCCAAATCCTGAGAACGTTTTCCAATCCTATACCATTCTTGAACCTGATATATCCTACTTCCGTGATGCCGTCCAGCGTCTCTCGTTGGTGGAAAACTGAAAACTAGCAAGATTGAACTTTTCGTAACTGATTTTGCAAAACGTTAGTAGCGAAGATCAACTAAAGTTTTGGTTTCGTCATTGGCACTGTACAAACTGATAAGGAAACGCTCTCCCGCCTCCGTTATCTTGCACACATCAATAATTTGATTGAGTTTTTCGTTCTTCTGGAAGATCATACAGAATTTCATTTTTCCCTGATTGAAAAGGGCAGATGTGGTATCGCATCCTCCGAATACGTGGAGAAACAGAATGTTGTCAGATACACTTTCATACAAGAATGACTTTGTGACAGTTCTGCCTTGTCTTCGTTATCGAAAGAAGATATTTTCAAAACAGAGTCACTAGTGATTCTATTCGAACGAAATTCAAGACTGCTTGAGCACACAAATCTTGTGATAGTGACCTACCTCTCAGGGTTTTACCCGGAGTTTCTGGGCTCCGGGTTACACTGATTTTGTAATAATGTCTGAAATTAAAGTAAACGTAAGTCAGCTATAACAATGAAAATAAAATACGTTTTATACAGGGTGTCTCAAAATTGACGCCTGTGCTTCTCGGATTTGATTCAGGGGAAAAGAAATCGAAAATGAAGAGTGGAAACTTTTTCCGATTTTTTTTTGTTATCGAGTTATCAAAAAAAAAAACATATCGACGTAATCACGATTACAATAGTATCGTTCCATTAACGATTAATAAATTTTTAACATCGCCATAGCCACCTTATTGAATTACGTTAAACAATAAATTGGAGCGACCGGGCGATGATAGTTATTATCAATTTATATTTTCATCAATAACAAATGACAATCTGAAAATGTTCCACTCTTCATATTCGATTGACTTTAGCCCCCTGAAACACATCCCAGTAGCATGGGCGCCAATTTTGAGACACCCTGTATAATCGCCGCAAATTTCGCCCGCGGCGCGTGTATATAACCTGTATCTTTCTATTTGCTTTTTTCTTAAATAATAGCAGGATTTGATTTCGAATGCAGTCCTATAATTTATGTCATAGTAAAGGGATGGCCGTGACGGCGCAGGTAATTGTTTCTGCAGCCGATAGCTGTCAAGGTTAGTTATCAAAGGTAATTGTAAATGTACACATTTTACTTTATTCATTACATAATGCTTTTAATTATTTAAAAAACACTTTACCTCTAACGAAAGAAGTAACTAGAATAACTTTACAACCTCATTTCCAGTTCGAAATTCTAAAATCAACACCAGCTGTTTACTTTATAACACATGTGCTAAAAGTAAACAGCTGATTTCAGTTTTAACACGCTGAATTATAAAACGTCATTTTTAGTGAAAAAAGCTAGCACTAAAAGTCCTACTTTCTGTAGTGGTCGTAAAAAACATGATTTTGTGGTAGCGTTTTTTTTATTCAATTGTTTTGTTATGTCTGAAATTGAGTCTTTTTTGACGAAACCGACATTATCTCCAAAAAACCTTTAACTTTAGACCTATACAACTTTATTGTATACCTAACTCTACACTTTTCTGAGCCACCCTGTACAATAAAAGCATTTCACTAATGTGCACCATTTTTGTAGGTACCTACAACTAATATAAACAAATCTTAGGTAATTATCATACTTTTAGAAACATCTTCCAGTCCCGCATTGTTGTCGAGCGATGCATATACAGAGTGTAACTGCAATGTTTGGTCTTATTTTAATGGTTCATGGTCATGGTTAAAAGTTCGTATAAACGTAGGTTCATTTCTTAACATTTACGAATATATTAGAGAGGGATTCAAATTAGTATTTATTATTTTACGTAAAGCTGGGAAAGGATATTCAAATGTAAATTGGCAGATATTTTCTACAAATAGAAGACTTATTTTTTTTTTAATTTCATGTATGGCTTTAAGGGGTTGAAATTGGCAACGAATAATGCATTTTATTTTTTGTAAACAAGCTATTGGTTTTAACAAGATACAAAAATAGCTAAAAAGTTTCTAAGTAAAACAGGCTTTCCAATACAGTTTTTAACCAAATTTTGGTCAGTTAAAAAGTTCAGGTAAAAACATTTATATGGGTTGCTACCTTTAATCTCGTACAGCCATACGTAAAAATTAATAACCATTTCATAAATATGCTTTCTATTAGAACAGATATGCCAATTTTCATTTGAATGTACTTTCCTAATTTACAGTAATTTACCCCCACAAGGGTTGAGAATTGAACCTATACTTATATCAATTCTTTTGATCAATTTGTGACGTAAAATTCGTCATTAAGATATGGGCAAATATTAGAGTGGCAGCCTGTATCATATTTGTTAACGATCTATTAATAGAAAGAAATAAAACCTGTATTTTCCACTAAAGAAATTGTTTTTTTACACACGAAGGATATTAGGGTTTGTATAAATTGAAATTTTGTCACCCTAATCATAGTGAAAATATAATTATAAAACAATAATCAACGAAAAATCTGCTGAAAACAGCGATTTTTTTCGTCTTGCGCTGCTCTAGCTCAGAATTTACTTGACACAGCGAAACATGTTTCCAACAAAACTTGCTGGAAGTTACGTCTTTGATAATAATGGTAATTAGTACTATGGTAGTATGACTAACGGAAACGTAGATGTTTCCGAAAAAACGGTTTCAACAGTTATTTTTACAAAATGGCGTCGCAAGCTTGACAATTGGAAAACGTGGGACATTTCATTAGAGCACCCAGTCTTAAAACCTATCTAAAAATTAAAACTCCGAGGTTTAATGCTTCCAAAACAAAATTTTTGTCTATATTAAATAGACTTTTATAAAATTAATTTCTCTAAAAAGACACGAGTGTATTTTAGCAACTGTCATAAGAAAATAATGGATGATGGTCGTATTCTCTGCAACTGGCTTTTGAAGAGTTTCTTGCAAGATTCGCAGACCAAAATCCGAATGTTACATACAAAAAAATTACAGCTCTCTTCAGGGACTTCAATAAAGAAATAGAAACTAAGAATAAGAGAATAGCCGATGATATTAATCATGTAAAAGACATTATAGATAGAACAACATCAAAATCAGTAAGAAAGATTTGTCAGGAAAAAACTGTCTATGGGACACTGCCACAACATTTTAAATTGACGTTGGACTTTCCTTACATAGCTCACGTGTATAACGAAATTTTACCTCGAGATTTTCAAATGCGTGTGGAGTTCTGTCAGTGATTTCTTCAAGATATGAATGAAAACTAAGGTTTTAGAAGATCTACAGAATGCAATCCGAGAAGTCAGCGAAGACATTTTTCCGGACGTTTTTGCAGACGCGAAAAAAACGGTTCAGTTTTTGCATGGAAAATAACGGCCAATAATTTCAACACCTCTTAAGTTTTGTTTGTTGTATACATTTTCTAAAACTTCAACAAGTTTTACTTCACATATGTCAGTTTGCAGAGTGACACTATTTGAGCGTAGGATTTTATCAAAAATACAATTTTGAATTTTCGTAGCATGCTCTAATTCAACTACTTTTTGAACACATTATATAAGTTATGTTAACTAAGAATATAAAACTGTATACAGGACGCACATTTAAGGGAAAAAATCCAAAGGCAAAAGAAAGCCTAAATTCTCTGCAATAAGAATTTCATGGACAAGAGAGCAGCGGCAAGAAGTTCTAACGTCGAAATATGCCTCAAGTTTCAAAACATGATGGTCGGCAACTTCTACAAACTTTATTCCCATAATAATTTTTAAATCGCAGAGGGCTGCGACACAGTCAAGATCCAAGTGTTTGCGAAAGTTTTATATTGTTCACATCAAAGATAGAGAAACAGGGGAGTAACATTTCAGAATTTTCTGTGTAATAATTCAACAAAATGAGCGTATTGGGATGCCGCTCTTCGATTTTCAGCGAGCGAACAAAATGTCAGTGAAAAGAAATAAATGAAACCTGGTTTTTACTTTTAAAATCAATCACTGTCATACTAATGCACTTGGAACTGTATTGTTCGTCAAGGACACCAATCGATTTCAATAGTTATAACCCAATTTCTGTTATTCACGCGATGCTTTATGCGGTGTGTAGGTACGCTGTTTAAAGTGAAGTTGCTAGTCGATTTTCATGACAATTAAACGAAAATGAAAAGTTTACACTAACTGCTATAAAGAATCAAATGCGTTATTTATTGCTCGAAATCGAATTTACAGGGATGTTCCATATGAACAAAAACACTAAAATTCTCTTGCCATAATATACCTAACAACTTAAAAAAAATGTATACAAATATTATGAAATTGTTTTTACACTATAATCGTTTCGATCATTTAATATCTATCTGGGTATAGACGAGCAAAACCGACATAACGTTGCTCTCTTAAAATATACCAAGCGTGGTAGCAGATATCCTCTCTGTAGAGCCTTCTATATAATTAATTTTCTAACAATCTAATGTGAAAATTAATAAGAAACAAGATCAGTCGGTACAAGCCCTTTGACACACTGTTGGCATGCTGCGGTTTTTGTCATCAACCGGTGCCTTCAACGTGGTATGGCTATTATAATATTATGTTATAGAAGGCTTGAAAGTTTTGTTTCAATGTTTAACATTCTCCGAAAATGACAATTTGGTGTGCTGTTTTATCGTTTCATTCAGGAGCCTTATTTTTTCCAAGAAAATGTTAAAACGGTTAGGGTTTCATCTCAAAGATATACAGGCATGTTTCAAAAATTCTTAATGGCAAATGGAGGAGGAGATATTAATGAGAATTGCCTTGGGTATACTTAAACTGCAGATTATAAGAAATTAAAACTAGACAGCAGGATATGCTGCAACGTGTGACGAGGGATTTCGTCCGCCGTTTAGAAGAGTGTATTCAACACGAGGGGGGAATCTATGGTCATATGCGACAGCTTTGTCTAAAATAGTTCGCAAAGGCGATGGAAACATAGACGGAGGAAATCGGTTTAAAATCAAGTTAGCGATAGAAATTTGCATTCGCCCTTTCCATAGCTTAAAAAATGCCGGGACCAAGATTCGAACTCGCCACTTTAGGCGCTACGCTGATTACTACGCTGGTTACTTACGTGGCCGCTTAACGTCTCTTACTGGTAGCCCGTATACAAATCGATAAATAAATACAAAAACGACCGATCTCCCCTAAAAACTTTTCAGTTCTTTCTATTAATATTCCACACAAACTGGAGAAGAAATCATCCTGCTTATGTTCGCGAATTATCATGACTACATTCAACAGAGGTGAAATACTTGACTTTTATTAATTTTCTGGCTCTCTTTGACGCCGATACTATTGAACTGGTCGATTGATTGAAGGATTGCAACAAAAATTGTAATTCTCTAAAATGGTTGATCTCAAAAGCAATACTTCGGCAGAAAATAATTTGCCGTACATTACGCATATTAAAAATCCATGTTTGAGTTTGTAAAATACAAATCAGTCATATAAAGAGCAACACCATTGCATGTTTAACTACGAAGTGGGGTAAACCGAAATCAACCTCAGTATTTCAAATTAATTAATGTATCATATAAAATGAGTGGCTTAGATTTAATTCAATAAGGTAGGACACCTACTAGCATAAAGTACACGAGCTATTAAAACACAATGACAACTAAATACCATAAGTTTAATTGTTCAAATAATAAGGCTAGTACATAATCATTTATGTGTTAATTAGACCAATCGTTAAGGAATAATTCATGTCACTCTAGCGTTTAAGGCAATTATGACAACATATAGATAATTTGCACGGAGGTATGCCGATAAAATGTGGAAAATAATTCTGCATTTGCAAATTCAAATGCATAATAATACAAGACGCTCTTACAACAGCACCAAAATGTGTAATCCAAATAACAGATTTAATTTCATTAAAACCCGCAATTGCAAAAACAGAACTTTCTCCAAATTGTTAAGAGTGAAGCACGCCAAGCTCCTTCATGGGTGTTAGAAGCTCACCATTATTATTATTATTAATGATGTTAATAATAATTGATATTAAAATACTGATGGTAAAAATAAAAATAGATAAGAAATAAGAAGAAACGTTTTATATTTAACTATCATACAGACTGCCTAGAAAGTATCGCATTACGAATTATATCTTTTAATTATTGCTGGGATTAGAGAATATCTATTATAAACTTCTCCTATACCCTACAAACCATTTACGCACTTCGTGTATCTCGAAAACTCTGAAGAATGGCTTTCTGTGGATACTAACAACTTGATACGAGCCGGCTTTGATCAAACAAAACAATGCACATGTGCTAAAAATGCTGCGCCGAAGCCTATCCACCGTAAAAATAATGTTTATAATTGTTGGCAAAAATGCACAGTTCGGCAGGGTCGGGCGTATAAAAAAAAATAACACCCTCGGAATCCGACTAATAATACACGCCTCGATCGCGTCAGGGCAAAACGACTGTTAGGGAGTAAAACGTTGTTAAATAAGATAAACTAATAAACCCCGAGATTACGCATCTCTACATGGAAATACCCCGTGTAAAGACTTTTTATGCACAGAAAAATATTAGTAAACAGCCGGAAGAAAGAAGAAAATCCAAACAGCAAAACTCGACAAGCGCGCGTCATTTATAACAAAAAAGTAAACTCCGAGTTCATACCGCGACCAGGCAAAACTGGGCCAACCCATCATAAAAATAAAAACTCGAAATTAGTAAAATTGCTCGACCATAATTTCTACGAACCGTCATAAAAAACCGCGACAAAGAAACCGACAGCGAGCCGAAATATATAAAGTATTTTAAATTCCAATCGGAAGAAGTTTAAATTAATTATTATAACTAACGTTTCCATAAACAGATCAGCCCCTTGAGGGATGTCATTACATACGGAAAAAATACGAAGAAACCAAGTGACGACGTCGAAGCAACAAAAATTCGCAAGCGCGAAGGAAATTCACCAAAAGCGAAATACAATCCCGGGAGGCCCAAAGGCAACGAAATTCCGGCACAACCCTTTAGTGTTTGGTACCAAATTGCTTGGATTTTTATCAGCAAACCAGTACTGCTCTATTTAATCCGCTAATTAGATGCTCCGGACAATTAATCCCGCGGTTACCACCCTTCACAAAAAAAAAGAATGGCTCAACCCTCACTCGTGCACGAATGAACTTCGAGAATGCAATACACAAACGAGAGCGCCGGTTAAATAGTGAAACGTTGAGAGCAGAAAACACTCAACATAGTCAAGTCGAATCCTGAATCCACACCAGCTTCCTAAATACTCAACATCGTCCAGCGGCCTGAGGAGTTCACCAGCCTGCCGACTCGGGCTCAAGTGCAACCAGAAAGAAGACACTCCACCCGGAGTCCTCATAGAAGGAAGCCCGCCACCTGGAGTGCATCTAGAAGGAAGACACTCCACCTCATCGAGTCGAATCCTGAGCCCATTCCAGCGTGAGGAAGCCACCCAACAGACTACCTTCCAGCCTATGGAAGCTGCCAAACAGACTACCTTCCAGCCTGCGAAACCTTCCGCAACCTGGGCCACTCAATCCTGGAACCACCAAGAAAGAAGGCACTTGCCCCGAGAACCAGCACGCAGACGAGTTACCGAGCTCTAAGAGCCTGGCCCACGCGCCGCATCATGTCCACAGCGTAAGCCCGGACCTGGACCATCGTTGAAATATTACTTCACCGACCGTGTCTACGCGGCGTAATTTTTAGACGACGTCCACCGCTCCAGGAATTGTTTGGGCCTTCCCCGACACCCCCGCCGAAATCCCCTTTGACTGAAAGAGTCAGGACCAGACACCGGAAGCTGACCAACGCCTCCCTTCCCCAGGCCTGGCCACTGCCTCCACGCCTGACCGGAAGAACATACCCGCAAGAATCGCCGCGCTGGATGCCCGCACCCCGCAGAAGAAACCCTTTGACCTAGCTGCTCTGGGATAGGTCTTTCTTTCATCTACGCCGCCGCTCGAAAAAACCGGTGCCAACCCCCGAACCCTCCATTGATACGTGGAATTCTATCTGGCAAGACGTGGATCCGACCAGCAGAACGGCATGGACCTCCGCCCCCACTACCTAGGAGAGGCACGATTCCCGTGCTCCCTCCCCCCGCGAAGAACTCCGCCATCGCGCTCCACCAGCATGCACGATTGCCAGCGGCACAAGCGCTGGCTGCCCGGTACCGTCCCCCCCGCCCGAAGTAGGTCAGAAGTGACCCCGACACTTGTACCCGGTCACATCTGGGGCGTGGGTCTTCTTGTATACAATTCATCTAGCCCTAAGTCATAATTTTTAGTCTGTGTATATGTAGGTTTAAAATAAATAAAAGAACTATTCATTCAACCAACTGCTTCGCCGAAAGATGTGCCTCCAGGTTAATATTTGTGTAGAAATAGAAAAATACCGCAAAAACAAGGAGAAAGGCCTATTTCGAAAAATCAAAGAAATAACTAGGGATTTCTTCAAACCAAAAAATTGGGTTATAGAAGACGCTGGAGACAGCTTCTACGAGATTGAAAAATCTTAGAATGTTGGGTAGACTATTGTAAAGGCCTCTATTAGGAGAAACACTTAGATCAAAATAAAAAAAACACTCACAGATATTAATAAAATCGAACTTGAGTCGCAAATAATGCAGAGTGAAGTAGAACACGCTATTCACAGATTACATAAGAATAAATCTGTCGGTGAAGATGATATAAGCGTCGAAATGCTAAAAGCTTTAGGAGATAAAGGAATAAACATATTAACAACGATTTTTAACACAATTTGGAAAACTGGTATGGCCGGATGACTAGGCGCATTCTGTCTTAATACATTCTACAATAAAGGGACCACGCGCAAATGCGAGAACTATCCCTAATATCTCATGCTAGTAAGATAATGTTGAACATACTGCACGACGGGCTAAATAACTTTTTAGAATGGCAAATTCCAGTAGAACAAGCTGGTTTCATTAAAGGAAAGGGTACTAGAAATCAGATTTTAAATATTCGTCAAGTAATTAAAAAACATGAGAATTCAACGTACCCGCTTATTTATGCTTTCTGAACTATAATTCTGAACTATAAAAAAGCTTCCAATTGCGTGAGATGGACAGAACTATGGAATATCTTACTAGAAATGGGTGCACCAAAACATCTAAAATTTTTAATAAAGCAATTATATTTCACCGGAGCAACGAAGATCAAAATAAATTATAGGCTATCCAACTCCTTCAAAACCCAGAAAGCTGTAAGACAAGGTTGTATTTTACCCCCGAGGAATGAAAACTCGAGAATGACGTAACCGATCAAAATGACTTTTTCGCCAGTTCGTGCGAAATATTAATTCAAAGAACTTCAAAGCTTTCGTGCGGGATTTGTCGCTTTTTTTGTGTCAATTTGTATACGAGTTACCAATGACCGAGGTTAAGTAATGCGTAACTGCCCCTTCAAGATGGTAAAGCGGCACAACGCCGAAGTGTTCAGCCTGAGGTCGCGAGTTAGAATCCCGGTCCCGATAAGATTTTCTTAAAAGTTATCAAATGGCGCACTTGCAAATGTCTAACCCTTGTCACCTTAAATCTGAAACGCCACATTGACGACGCCGAATCCGCGCTCTCCGTTAACGGCACTCCATCTAGGCTTTGCAATAATTAGTTCTCCTTCGAGAATTATCTTTAGCCAATGTGATCGCTAAACGCTCTAATAGGCGGACGTACAACAATACAACGAATGAATGTGCAACACTTCAAAATAAACAGGCCAGCTTAGCTATTCCGGAGGAGGGAGTGGGTTAACACTACAATCATCAAAACAAATAACGGTGCCACCAACTTGAATATTCAACAACTCGCGAATATAAGATGGAAAATTTCCCGGGAATCTGGTATAATCGCAACTTAAATTTAAGGGAGTTCAAGGGCAGTTCCTCGCACCGAAATAGATGATTGAATCTATGATATCTAAAAACAAGGTACGTAAGTAATTGAGGCGTACTTAATACCACACTCGCGACATGTACACTAAGCGTTCATAGCATAATGTATGAAGTTTAATTTCAAAAGGGCAAGGTACGTAGGAAATACACGTATAAAGGTATAAACAATACATCACTAAATAGTAAGTCCGGCATAAACCTACAAGTTTAAATATCGTTAGTTCAGAAATTTTTCAAGCTAGTGCATTTTGAATTGCGCAAAATATTCATTTAAATTTAGGCAAAGTTGAAGCTTTTCTCTTGAATCTAGCGTTCTACGCAAATGAAATAAAAAAAAGGGGCCAAAATTGCAACTAGAAACTCCAATCTAAAAACCCCTGCGCATTGCGCAACCCAAATAACAATACATAAATACACAGAAAATCCATCAATACGAGCATCCATAAATACGAAAAACGCTGCGAGGTGAAAATCGGCTTAGCGACCAGTCCCAAGTAGCGTTATAAGAAGCTACTGACTTATCGAAAACATAACAAATCCAAAAAATGGCATTTTTCCAGATTCCATTTAACTAACCAACGATAAATGATTGGAAAAATAACGGAGATATTGCAGCCACTGAATTATGAATCGCTCATAATGAGAGAGACGCCGTGTTCCCAAAATTGATTTGTGTTCTATTTGCGAGCTCGAACACTAAACTTCTTCAATTGAAACGCAAATGAAAAAGATGAGCTGTTTCACAACCCCAGTGGGACGAAATAACCTAGGAAATCTGACCGCCGAGAAAGTTTCTAACCGACCGCGCTAGGACTCACGACGACAATGCGATATTTTCGACTTACAATACGCTAATATCCATGATGCATGAAAAGCTATGGCAGTACAATATATCACGAGCAGATACGACCAAATAAGCTAAACGATACAATAACAGGAATAACCTTGCCAATAAATTCACACAAATGGGAAAGTGACACTGCCTGTTGCAGACATCTACTTAGAACACATAAAACTAAAATCACTACCGAAATATTAGCATATACCTAACCTCCAAACGTTAAAGCAGACATGTGATTAGAAATAGGTAAATATTGAACTGCCAGAGGTAAATAATCAACATAACGCTTTCAGAGGTGTCTAACAAAGCCATGAAACATAACACAACTCGAGGAAGCAAAACGCAAAATATCCAAACCAAACGCACGACTGCCTCTCACCCCAAATTCAATGTTAACCGTAACAGATAAAACCACCTGCATCATTTTAAATTAATATAACCGTTAAAAACTTTTAGGGGAAAATGCAGGGCCAACGTTTGGAAATAAGTAGAAATAGGTGCTTACGTCAAAATGGACGTAGCACCAAATTCTTATATAACATAATATGATAACGGTCATACCCATTGAAACAATTGGTTCAACAGATTTCCAAGACTAAATGTGTCTTACGGAGTGTGTGCCAAAGAGAGCATGGCAAAAACTGCTCTATGATCCATGCAGTATACCGATTTATTGATAAGAAGCAGGCGCGGTGTCATCTTGTTTGATTATAGTTTTTCTAAATATAATACATGTTTTTCTTACTTTTAAGTGTTGCTAGACGTCTAGCAGACGTTTTCAAGCTTTCAATTATTTACAGCTAGTATCATTATCATCATCTGCATAGATTGAGCCACACTTGGCTTTGTTTTTGCCAAATTTCTTTTAAATTTTTAAACCTTTTCAAATTAAATGAAATGATGGGCGAAACAAACTGTATTGTAGTAATTAAGTGTCGAAGAAGCAAATCCTTTGCAATGTGGAAATTTTATACTATTAGTCCCTTTAACGATTCCAATTTTAAGAATATGCGGCAAGTATACGACGTCACTAAACTAAAAACAATAACATCGAAGGCATTTGTTCTCACTACGCTACAAGGACAACATTATTTAATGTTACTTAAGAGAGCATATATATTTTACAGGAATATCATATGCAATTTTAATACTTTAAAATCCTCTATTAAAATATAGAACAGCTACGTATAACTTACTTCAGCTGTACATGTTAAGCCAATTAACTCTGTGTAAAAAATGTTAACTTCTACGCGCACCCCAAACTAACCTCAGGCATGAATTGTATGTAAGGTAAATCCGCATAAAAGTAGTTTTAGCATCCATTTTCAACTAGTAAAATAATGCACAAGAAGAATTGATGAAATCCTTTGAATCCATGAGTATGTCGGAGCTTCGAAGCATTGGTCATCAATGCATCTAAAGTTGGATTGTTTATTCTGAGGGTGCTTAGGCCACCGCCGCGCCAGGTCAAAATACCCAGCTGAACTAAGATGCGCGCCCACGCGCTCGTTCTAATAGCCTATACGAACTAAAAAGCTAGAAAGAGAGCAGTATAACTACACAAATATTGCAGTGGTTCCTACTGCGAAGGACCACTCACAATATATGTTCGATTGATTACACTGCTAAATTGCTGCACGAGTTTTTGTATGGTTGCAAGTATATCGCTAATCATGATTTGTATAGCTTTTTATCATTGTTTTTAAGAAAATAACAAACAATTTCTACAAGAGCGATAGCAAAACCGCTACGGGGTAAGCGAATACGCAGATATATATATACTTTATGGTCAAATTACTGCACTTAAAATATTACCAGAATGTGTGACGACTCGATTGGGGCAGTGTTTTCAAAGATTTCCACTTTTAATGGAATTTATTGGGAACAATTTGACATAAACGAAGGAGTCATAAGTAATGCTCAACCCTGTATTGCGAATCTTGCTGTTTTAGAAACGCGCCGGAATTATACACTTGGTATGTTTGTTTGGATGTTTGGATTTCTGGATGGAGGGTAAACGAAGGTACCCAGGTTACTTAATGCAATTAAATGTATAACTAGAAAATTAAAACGTATATTTGTCTTGACTAATATTAATTTACTTTATCTAAAAGAGGAAAGTAGCTAGCAAGTGTTGATATTCTGCAGTATATGTATAATTTTAAATCAAAAAATACATATTAAAAATGCCGTTTTCTGAAAATATGAATATCAAATGCCCTGTATTATGTAATCTTATATATATTTCTAAAAGTCCTGACTGACTCACTGACTCATCAACGCCCAGCCCAAACCCTTGGACCTAGAAAGCTGAAATTTTGCACAGAGGTTCCCTTTATGATGTATACAAGGAATAAGAAAGGATATTTCGAAATTCAACCCCTAAAGGGGTAAAATGGGGGTTCCAATTTTGTATGGAAAAATAATATTAAATAGACATTTCGACTTGAAACTTCGTAGGAGTACTCCTAAAAACAAATAATCAAACACGTATTTCGTGATTTTCCGAAAATCAACCCCTTAGGGGGTGAAATGGGGTAAGTAAGCCTAAAAATCGATATGGGTGTCGTTATTGAGGTTTTTTGGGACGTTGATTGCGAAAATTACATTTATTTTTAAGTCCAAGACGGTGAACATGACATAAGGGAAGAAACGGGACGGGACTAGACTGGACGGAACGGACTGGACGGGACGGGACTGAGCGGGACGGGACTGGACGGGAAGGGAAGGGACGGAACGGGACGGGACGGGGCAAAGCGGGACGGGGCGGGGCGGGACGGGGCGGGACGGACGGGACGGAAAGGGAAGGAAAAGGATGGGATGGAAGGGGAGGGGATGGGATGGAAGGGGAGGGGCGGGACGGAACTGGACGGGAGGGAAAGGGACGGGACGGGACGGGAAGGGTCGAGACGGGGCGGGGCAGGGCGGAACGGGATGATACGGAAAGGAAAGGGAAGGAATGGGATGGAAGGGGAAGGGACGGGACGGGAAGGGACGGGACTGGACGGGACGGGACTGAACAGGAAGGGACTGGACGGAAAAGGAAGGGACGGGACGAAAAGGAACGAGACGGGACGGGACGGAAAGGGAAGGGAAGGGAAGGAATGGGATGGAAGGGGAGAGGACGGGACGGGACGGGACGAGACGGGACGGGACGGGACGGGACGGGACGGGACGGGACGGGACGGAATGGGACGGTACGGAGACGGGGACGGAGAATGGGATGGGGACGGGGATAGGTGGGATGGGATGACAGAAAATAATTAGTCATTATTTAATACACAAATAACGAACCTCGCGCGAACGAAGTCGCGGGTAAAAGCTAGTTTCACATATAATCCATTCACAATGTTTCCTCCTCCCAGTAGGCTGTTTGTTCTCATTAAGTTGCATGCATGAATTGTCATAGAAGTCAAACTGTGACAAGCTATGACATTTTTTACAATTGCTTTATTGGCATTGTTGCAATTTTAATGTCAAAATCAGGGCTGTGGAGTCGGTAACAAAAAATCCGACTCCGACTCCGACTCCGACTCCTGATATTTTAGTAGTTTGAATTCGACTCCGACTCCCGACTCCGACAGTACTAGAATACTGATAACCCCCCTCCCATTCCTTTTCATCTACCTGATAAACTTTACCGGCTAATGACGAATTCACAAGTTGTGCAGAATGTGGTTGATTATAATAAATTTCATATTTACAAATATTGCATTCACGGTTTCCAGCAACGTACTGATTTCACGTACAAACACACAGAGAGGTTTACAAACGTAAATGAGAAAAAGAATAAAATTTACTTTAAGAAAAATACATTTCATAAACGTGCAAATGCCATTGTTATAACAAGTAAGTTTCTTACCTGCCTACTAATCTAAGAGTACTGACTACATTCCGTAGTAGATTATTTTCTTAAAGGATCATTTACTACCTGCTTACATAATACAAGTTTACTGAGTCATAGGAAATTCAAATAGTCTTAGGTCTGAGCAGGGTTGAGCAGATTTAAATTATTTGATTAAATTATGAATTTAATGGAGTAATTTAATTATAAAAAGTATAAAATAATATTTTTTATATTTTGCTAAATCAACAAAACATATACACAAAAGAAGTGCCCTTCAAATATTGCCAATTAAACAAAACCACCATGAACAGTAACAATATAACAAAATGCTGAAACTGTTTTAACTTTTAAAATACATCTTGAAACAGTTAAAACGTTAAAACATAAAAATAAGGTGCACTATAAAAGTTAGAAATTAGACGTAATACTAATAATAGTAATAGTACGTACTGTGCTTGTTTTATTGTTAATCACATAAAACAGTTATTGGAAAGATATAGAAAAACCGTCTACTACGCTGTACAAGGACAAAGTCGGTATTTTTTAAATAGTTTGGTAGGAATTTAAATGATCACACTGATTCTAGAACACACTCTGCACACTCGTAGATCTATGGATTAACATATTATAGTGCACGTGCATTTTCATAAACTACCATAAATAAAGAAAAACCGATTTTTATTAACCCTGAGTCTGTCTTCAAATAGTCAGTACTACAGTCGTTCAAATAGGTTGTTAGCTTTTGGTGTTTTTATTTTAAAACAAATTTTGTAAAGTGGGAGTCGGAGTCGGGTAATTTATACGGACTCCGACTCCGACTCCACCCAAAAAGTTCCGACTCCTCGACTCCGACTCTACAGCCCTGGTCAAAATGTCGAAAATTTTATGGAAAGGGACAAAAAATCAACTGACAACATTGCAAGCCTCCAAAAATCATGACCACAAATTGAAAACAGCATAACCCAATTTTGCCATATCTAGCAATTTCGCATGCGTACCAACAAAAATGTCACTCTAACATAGCGTGCTGGGAGAAGGAAACATCGTTTATAAACATAAACCAAACTTATTTATCATCTATAATTCTTTTTTATAGGGACGAATATCTACTTTATATCACTAACAACAAACTATAGCTGCAGTTCTTTAATACTATAATGTGGGTGTGAAGTTTTATAATTATTGGGTTACTATACATGGATAAAAAATTTATTAACGGAAGATTTCAGTATTTTGACCAATTATGCAATATGTGGTAATTTGTAATTTATTTTTAAATATGTTCATAATTTTAGCAACTATGTCGATTAAAAAACGTTTAGTTTTAATTAAATAAGTTGAATTTGTTAATGTTGATTTAAAAGTATTCCCTCGACTCCTAACAAACAGCTTTCGATAAGTAACATACTGATAGACAGTGATAGAGCACACATACATTTGTCATTTATCAAGTTATTTAACGTATACTTGCTATTCAAGAACGAACATTTTTAAACAGTATTTTGCTACGCCAATGGGTTGTGAACTTGTGATCAATATCTTTTCCACAACCTTATTCCGGTAGGGGATTCATGTAAACGATATGCTAAGTAAAGTTAAATGTAATTGTTTAATAATCACTACGCAAAACCAATTTATAATGTCAGCTTAGCGTCCTTACTAGTAGAATTTATTTACAGCAAATTACTATTGACGTGCCACTGATAAACTGTTTCTTGAAAATAAATAAGATTGATTTTGCCAATAAGTGGATGAAAGAACCCTCATCTACAATTCAGATCTATAACAAGCCTGAGTAACCCGTTAAAAAGCTGAATATCATGTAGAACCTAGTGCGATCCTTCTAAACCTATTAAAACGATTCAGAACTA
Organism: Agriotes lineatus; assembly: GCA_940337035.1. NCBI lineage: Eukaryota > Metazoa > Arthropoda > Insecta > Coleoptera > Elateridae > Agriotes > Agriotes lineatus. Next base: position 93,892,198 of record OW679195.1, on the reverse strand, counting down.
CTAGAGAGAAATTAAGAAGAAAAGACAACAACGCTGTACAAAATTGATCTGTTTCAGGAACGGATTAAAACCTGTTTAATTTTGATAAATCTACATTACTCGATTGGACCCTATAATGAAAGTGAACTTATCAATTTAAGATTATTTTATACAAACTACGTTTTTCGCCATTAAGTGTTCGATCTTTCTAATCCTAAATAACAAATGTATACCATAATCTTTCCATAGAAGGCTGGATAAACTGTAAATATAAGATAACATAATGGAAAATTATTTTGAAGAGAGCAGTCCATAGGTAAACGACATGCTTATACCTATGTTCATAGCAACATATGACATAATTTAATTCCATTACTTTTATCTTTCCTGTTTTCATGGTATATTTAAAACACCAACACAAAATCCTGATTAATTTATCATACAATCACATTTCGTTATAATGCAATAATTCGTAATTATCACAGAATATGCATTTACACTAAGTCTGCGTGGGAAATAATAAAAAATAGTTTTATATCGATTCCTACCTATAGATTCTGCTAGTAAAACAAATCTTCGCAATCAACAAATAACGTCGGCATGAACGAGATAACCCGCTGGTTTGCTTACACTTTTTGCATTTATCTTACAAACATTATTTATTTAAGAAAATACGAATTATGTCTGAGTTAGTGCATGGACAGTTCACGCGACAACTAGTCAATTTGGGAATTAAATAATGGAAATGTTTTATACCTACATGATTTATTCGTACTGCGAACAAGCAGCACACTTACACTCGCCGAGCCAGAATTCACAACCTTCGTCAATATAAATAGTTCACGTTCAGAAATAATTCCCTAAAAGCATATTTTAAAATATACACACCACTTTAGTTTGACGTCGAAGAAGTTTCCTGGCATCCAACTCCTGAAGGCTGTTGCTCAGCGATTCAGAAATTTTCTGTAAATCCTTTCTGGTTAACATTTTCCAATATCACTCTGAACTCACACGAGCAATTAAAGCAGCGACGACCGACTGAATGGAATAAGTAGCTGCATGATACACGCGGAAACTCTACTGGGCTTACAATTATTTGTGTACAAGATAAAGAATGTATTTGAATTATGTGACGATACAGCTTATCATACGAACAAAGAAGGTTGAAATTTAAATAACTATTACAGAAATTTTTACATGACAGCGTAGCGACGAAAACAATTCGAACTACCGTTAATCAATCGTAAAGTGGCTATGACTACGACCTAAAGAATTGTGGTTAATATAGTGAGCTATGAGTTGTGTATTTGTTTACGTAAATCGAATAGTAGTTGATAAGTTCAATTTAGAATATTGGAATTGCTATTTGTTTCTAGACTATTCGTTCTTCAACCGTTCTTACTATTGCTAATTTAGTTAATATAAAATATACAGGATGTTTTGTATGTAATCGGCTGGTAATAACCTTTGCGAAAGAATATTCTATTATTTTCTTTTTCCCACGCCCACACACATTCACCCGGTCGTTATCATAACGAACGTGTTTGTTAGGGAAAAAAACACAATTCACAGTTATACAGTGGGCTAAATATGTCATTTTAACCTAAAAACTACTGAAAGTATGTCATTTTGACCTAAAAATTACGGACAATCTACTGACTTGTCAGTTGTCACAATGAAGCTGTCATTCATTAAGTTGCAAAAATGTGTATTTTTTCTGGCCGTGGGAAAAATAGCGTATATAACTCGCTCGAAAGTGTATCGTACGCTCGTATTTTAAGCTTGGTTCTGCTAGGCTTCGCCTCGTTTTTCAAATATACTCGCACGATATACGCCACTTTCGCAGCTTGTTATGTAATATACTATTATAAAATTCGTCGTCTCAAAGCTAGAGACGTTAAAAAAGGCAAACCACGCCCAAATATACCACAAATACTAAACTATAGGAATTAAAACGTTTTCCACATTTTTCCACTTTTTTTTAAGGCAAAGAAGGCTACGTAACACACACGCTTATCGCTGTATTATGAAAGGGAGGGTGACGACTTAGCAAGCAAGCCATGTGACAACATCGTCCGTTTTAAAATATTGTAAATCTAGCTGAGGTAACATAATGCTTTAAAATTATTTAGAAATAAATTTTTGTGCCGCGGTATTTCTCATAGTATTCAAAATTTTAATTAAAATCAAATTATAGGAAATAAAGTTGCGATGAAGAGAATAAAATATACTTCCGTCTTATAAAATAAAATAAAATATGAGAAGTGGTATGATAGTAAACCAGGGGTAGAACTTCGTTTTCCTATCAAAAGCAAACAAAAACTCGGGCTATATAAAACAAGGTCGATGTTGGCGGTCGCTTTGTAAAACAGTTAATTTCAACTAATTAGGGGTAAACAAGCCTATCGTGGTTTATAATGAGTTTCTCTTTTATTATTTATTATAAGTAACATACCAAACAGAATATTGTTGACATGTTCTGCATTGTATTTGTATATAGCAGCATTACTGCCATCGCTTGTTGTAGGTCGATTTTGAGAGCTTAGCGGACACATTGCCTTAATAGACATTGGCAGTTGTCATGTATATAATCAGTGTCGTCGTGAAAACAACAAAGGCTAATAAAAAAGTTGGCATTTTAAAATACTTTTGAAACAGCGCTGATCATCAAACGTGTAAAAGTGTTTATCTAAATCGATTATGGAAATTCGAAATGAATATCATGGATTGATTCCGAGTGAAAAATTATATTAACGAAATAATTGTATTTAACATTTAAGATCGGCTAATATATTATATAATAAATAATAACTCAAGGGCTACGTAACCAGTAACAAAACTCCAATACTACTGATTGAATAAAAACACTGCTTGACTGGAATTTTTGAAACAGCATAAATTTGAACTGGTACTGTCATATTCATATAAAAATCTCATTTTTAACAAATTTTAAAAAGGCACTTGCGGTGTTAATGAGCTTGAATTGTTTAAAAATATTCAGAGAAAAATTAATACATTTTTCACAATTTTTTGCTGATGTTCCGATTTCTGGTATAGTAGACGCAAAGATACTTCGGACAGAGCGAGCTTTAAAAGTTAAACCGCAAATGAGTTTACTATTGTTAGTCCGCTTAAGTCGTGCCAGGTATACGCAAAGGTGGGAATATTTCCAAGGTGGTATTTATTTCGTTTTGTAGTGAAGTTTCTACTTAATTTATATAGTAATTCTACTAAAGCAGAAATTACAGATTTTCTTTACAAGAACAACATGTATTTTCAAGAAACTTACAATAAGAATCAATTACTGGAAGTGTTGTCCATTAAGAAGTTCTCTAAAAAATATGTAGTAGACACCATAGCTACAGAACTAGGCCATAGAGTTTTAAGATTGCCACCATATCATTGTTGTATGAATCCTATAGAAATGATATGGGCAGAATTAAAAACACACATTCGAAAACGTAACCAATGCCCCAAGTTTAGTGAGAAAATGATTGAAATAATTAAAGAAGAAGTTAATAAAATTCATGTAAATAGCTGGAAAAACTGTGTTCGGCATGTGATTGGCATTGAAGACCAATTTTTTAAATTTATTGATCTTCCAGAATTAATTATTAATTTAAGAGACAGCGATAGTGACGATTGGCCATGTGATAGCGATAACGAAAATTAATTTATATATTGTACTCATAATTGTTGTTTTTTGTATATATCAATCAATAAACTGTAGTTATTTGTTGCATATACATATTTTCTATAATTTTTTGTCTTTCTTGATTGTATCTTTTTTTATTAACAATGTTGTTAAATAAAAATAATAAGTTTTTAAACACTAACAAACATTGCGTTTCCGTAGCCGCATTTCGATTTTAAGGATATGGATTTGCTTGTGAACTATTACAAAGGGATTGTCGTGTGTACAACATAATCCCACCTGCCATACTCATTAACCTTTAAGTAGTAGCCTGAGGCGTCCGAAATATCTTTGCTCCAACTATACCGAGGTGGTGATGTAGAACCGTTTGGACGCGAAAACTAAGCATCGAATAGCTGCATGGCTACCTGGTGTTTTATTTCCATTTTCGGGAAAACCTTGTATACCTTAGTTTTACAAAAAAAAATTATTTCTTAGGAATAGTTAAGAAATTGCGTTAACATGCAATTAAATAAATGATATAAACAAATTGTGATATGTGATGTATTACTAGTACTATCCTTACGTATTGGCTTACGCCGACCGACAAAATACAATGGGAAATGATAATTTATACTACTTAACTATTTTAAGACATTAGGACTATTGTATTGCCATTGGTTCCACGGAACAATAGTGGAGAATAGCATAATAGCAAGTCCCAACAAACGAATATCAGCGATAGTCACTTATATACATATGCCTATGAGAGTGCGTTTATTATAAGGTTACTTTACCCGAAAAACAGTCATAAGATAAAAGTAGAATCAAAGCATAGTTACAGTACAAACTTTCAATTCCTTTCTTTCAGATTTCGAACTACGGAAACCAATGGAAAATTACCGCAAAGAACATGTTTCCCGTGATCATGAGGGGTACAAGGTGTATGACGCCAAGCGTAATTAAAACTGTCCCTTTGACATTGACGCCAGCGTCCGATATCGGGTAACGCACTCTTAGATAGATGTCATCACACATCAATAGATGTATTATGATTGAAGTACATTCGGTACTCTGGTTTTAATTAGGCGTTTCTATCATGTCCTCAGTTAATCTTAATGCTGTTTCCAAAGGTTCTTTCAGGATATTTTTGGTCCAGACATCTTTGAAGTAATCTGCCGCACCTTCGTTTTCCCACCAGTTTTCCCTGCACAATAGCTTTTCCAAACTATCTTTTCTGCGTGTTATTTGACCACGAAATTGTAGGACTTTTGTATAGACTTGCAAATAGAGGTTTTTGGTTGAATTTCTTGGAGAACCGATGCATTGGTTCGGTGAGCTGTCCAAGCGTAAATTTTATCTTCTTCACTTGGCGAATCGCCCACGTTTCAACACCCTATAGGAATATAAGAAAAACTAAAGTATTGACAAGTTGGATTTTTGTAATTGTATGTATGTTTAGGTCTGACAATACTCTCTTTAGTTGGTTGATTGCTGCTCTCGCGATTTCTATTCGTCTTCTGATCTCCTTTTCGGAGTTCCTCGTATATTTGTGATAGAAGCTCCTTAGCTTCTAGAGACAATTTGACCGTTTCCGATTTGGTGGTGGTTCGGTGAGAAGTTTCTCTGTAATCGTTGTTTTGGAGTAATTAATCTTTAAACTAAATTCGTCACTAATTGTTTATACTCTATGCAAAAGAGCTAGTATTTCGTCTTCGTACGAGAGCGGTAACATCCGCATGCCGTAGATTTAAAATTCCTTGTCCGCCACTTATTACACCGCCCTCCTAGTCGTCTAAGATACATCTCATTACATGTTCCTTATATATATATTTTATTTTTTATTTATTTTTTGGTACTCAGCCAACAGCCGTTAGGCCAATTATAGGCGTCGCTGAAATAACGCACCGGCTTCAAGAACTGATCGAGCCAGGTTTCGGTGTAGTTCCGCGGGCGCTGATTGTAACGCTAGCTCCTGCATCAAATTTTAATTATACATAAAATGTATTTAAATTTGATACATCACCTAATCTAGCGTTCCATCAATTCGACGGGCGAACAGGCGATAAGAAACCCTATCCGCGGTGCGCAGTTACCCTGAATGACCGATCGCGTCGTTCCCCACTCCAGGGGAGGCTAGGGCAAGTACCCCGATAACGCGGCAGAAAAGGTATAAAAAAATTGCAGTGCCAGTCCGAGCAACTTGAGATTACCTATCCTGTCCAGTCCTAATCCTAATCCCCTCCTTTTCTACCTGAACGGTCTGACACGCTGAACTGTCTAACGGAGTAGGCCTCCAACCCTTACCAGTCCAGGCTTCAAGGAAGATGACGTGTTGTACTGTCAGCCCTTGAAGTTGGAACTTTCCCTATCGCAACAGTAAGAGCAAGGCCCTAGAATCCGATTTTACCTTTATTGTTGTACTTTCTTGGGAAATCGAATCCCTGGGGCTTTAACCCTAGCTTGATACGCTGTACTGTCTTGCAGGGCTATCCGCTTAAAAGCCATTTCCGACCGTCTAATTATTAAGCGCAAATCCCGGCGCCCCGAGGTATTAAATACAACTACCCTGTCTGCTAGAGGCTAGAGCGTGGACGCCGTCCTCCATAAACTCACCTGGAAAGTCCGTTTTAGACGTTTGAAAACGTCTTTCTGGTGTCCGAAAGTTGAGCTCGCTTTCCATGAATTCATTGCCGGAGGACTGTCAAACCGAAGTTTCCCGGCTAAAATTGAAACGAATTCCATCTGCAGCATTTGGCACCGCGTTCGCTCTCTAATGGACACCGAGCCACCGTAAGGCACGAGTAACTCCCGCACAAGTGTTTAGGTACTAACACCCCCCCCCCCCCAGGTAACCCCTAAAGTTGTTAAATTCCACGTATAATTGCAGTGCAAATGACTGTAAACAATAGCTGAGCAGAAGGAAAACGCAGCGGAACATCCGACCTACGGACCAAAGGACCTACTTAGCCCATTCCCCGAAGAATCGTCGTACGTGCAGGGCGACTACGAACAAGAGCCCGCAACACTCGCCGGTGCATTGGGTTGCAGCCCAACCCGCGAAACCAGACAACGTTCCAGAAGAACATGTTAATTTCAAATAATGTACAATTCAGAGTTATTTTTAATTAATGATTATTTTTGTAACTAGCTAAAAATATTATATTTTGTTTTGGGTAATTGGCTGGTGTTCTTTTACTAATCGAATATATATTTGAGTGGACAGCAGTTCACATACAAGTGGGCAGTGTCTTCAGCAAAGCGCCACAATTCATGGGAGTGGACGACAACAAATAGCAATGAGGGAGAGCCTGCACCAGGTTCAAAACAGTGAAGTTGCGTACCTCCAGGAAATTCGGAAGGTTAGCCATTTTCCCATTTGAAAACAGGGAAAATAACAGCTTGCATCATATCACATTCTGTTGCGTCATATTGTGTCTTAAAGTTAAGACAGTTAGTTTGGTATCTTTTTCAATGCAGTTTAAAAGTAAATGTAGTTCAGATATAGTGATTTCCTTATTATTTGACTTATAAAAGCTACTTGAAATCAGAAAATACCCGTAGTTTATACATACTATTAGTTAACACCGTTGTTGTTAGGAATTGCTATTTATTTTAGGGTTTAATCTTATTTTCTCTATTGTTTTGTGTGTGCAATGAAGAGCCAATATATATTTGTTTTTTTGTGTGTTGATTGCAGTAGAAGTTTCGCGCACATATTTTCAGTGTTTAGATTGGACCAACTGCTTTGCTACGTTGATTTATCCGTAATCACAACTGGGAAAAAGGTAAAAGTTCTCTTGTTGCAAACTAAGCTAGCTAGCAAGCAAAGGGCAAATAATTTACAAAAATTAAACACAACAACGGCGCTATGAAACGCCCCATTACATTTTCAATAAAAATATTAGATAGGTACTGCGTTTACCTTTATTTAAGTAACTATATTTGCCGCTTATAAGAATCCGTATCATAAGTAAAATATTTAGCTTAAACCACTACCTGCAAATATGACATTATGCCAATGTCAAAAGTAGTTAGTATGTGTGAAATACTATTGTTACGTTTTTACGTTCGGGCTATTTAAAAATTATACGACGCTTCTTGTATTAAACATTTATTTACAACTATTATTTATTATTATTTACAAACACGCATTACTTATAAACTAGAGGCACTATTTCTAACAACGATACACTCATTAATAATGATTTATATACGGCTTAACAGTAATGATTTATATGGTTATACACTCTATTTATTTACACTGGAACAAACATCAATTATTTATGTTGCTATTTATTTTATACGCGTCTATTTATGTAGCAGCTTACGCCTTTCGAGCTGAATGAGAACTAACTGTCTATTCCTGCTGACACGTATTTATATATCACGAATGAGTCATTCCTAGAAACGTCCAGACCTTGCTCGATTAATCCAGCAACGCTGACGTGTTCGCGCGCAAGTTCGTTCTGAAATGTTCTGGAATGTTCTGATGCGATCCGGCCTGAAGGTCGTTACACTTTCTGGAATGATCTGGAATGTTCTGATGCGATCCGGCCCGAAGGTCGTTACACTACACTCGATCAAATATTAATTCTAATTTCCTTTTTCATCAAGTTCTTTTCTCTATTTACCCTATATGTTCTATAACATTTTTTTAGCTTCAATGGCATAGACACCGGAGTTTCGCAGCAAACTCCTCCATTAAGTGTAGCGCACCAAGTTAATTCCTATATTTCTAATTCTATTAAAACTGAGGCGAATAATAACTGCTTTAATAAGAGTTTCTTATTCACCTCAAGATAAATTAGATGGCCGTTCTATATTCTAAAAACGTCTTAGCTTCGTCTAATGCAATTATATTTGCCATTGTATTTATATACTAATTTATTAAATTTATACTATTGTCAGTACTCCTAGACACTGCCATTGTTAAACTACAAATAATGAACAGAGTCGAGAGCCAATGTAAATAATTATAAATAACACCGTAGAGCAATTAACAAAGAAAGTGATTTACGCATAAGATTGCATATTGCGTAAAGTTTCGTCACTTCTAAATAATTTTCCGTAATATGTGATACATATTGAAAGCAACACTTACTGCTGCTAAGAATACGGACTTATGGCCATTAAATAAAAATTAAAATACAAATACGCACACTGTAGCAAAAACAAGCAAAACCCAGGGTTTTATTGATGTTTGTATTACATAGGAAATGTGTCACAGAATAAAAGGCAAGGATATCACAGTTAACCGTGCGCGAGTTCTGCCATTTGAATGAATATTTCATAAAATGTGTTTAAATAAACGAGTTTCTTGCATTTCATATCAATTTGTAGTAGCTGCTTGCTATTATCCTTGCTTATGTACTCGAAGTAATCCAGTGACAGAAATAATACATTCAAGTATATTATAACGGGTGTCCCGCGGCAAATTTCATTTTAAACTTGAAATAAATTTTTTATTTCTTCAAGTATTTTATTGAAAAAAATTACAAAATAGACCTCAATCTTTGGAAAATTATTTGTGAAACAGCACATCCACCAAATAAAGCCCCTCACGTTGTCCCGTCGCTTCTTCCAAACAAACTTGAAAATTGCGCATCACACGCATAAGCATAGCACGTGTAATTCTACGAATTTTGCGGGTGATGTTCTGCTTTAACACATCCACAGTGGCTGGTACATTCTCGTAGACTTTTGATTTGAGATATCCCCACAACAAAAAGTCCAAAGGAGTTAAATCAGAGCTTCGCGGAGGCCAATTTAGAGTCCCTATCTTAAAAATTATGCGATTCGGGAAAAGTCAGAACGATACCTGGAAATGATCAGTAACTTTCTGTGGCCTTCTCTTCGTTGTCGGATAATGTTTAACAGAGGTCAAGATATCTGATTTATGCAAGATAGGGCTACTCCTCAAACCGCGAATATCGTAATGGTTTCCCCAACTTTTCCCGAATAGCATCATTTCTAAGAGAGGGGACTCTAAATCCCCCCCCCCCCCTGGTCGCAAATCGAAAGTCTACGAGAATGCAGCACCCACTGTGGATGTGTTAAAGCGGAACATCACCCGAGAAATTCGTGGAATTTACACGTGCTATGCTTATGCGTGTGATGCGCAATTTTCAGGTTTGTTTGGAAGAAGTTGTACGACGTGAGGGGCGTCATTCGGCGGATGTGCTGTTTCACAAATAATTTCCCAAAGATTGAGGTTTATTTTGCAATTTTTTTCAATAAAATACTTGAAGAAATAAAAAATTTATTTCAAGTTTAAAAATGAAATTTGTCGCGGGACACCCGTTATAGGCAGAATATCATTTTTAAGCAATTTTAGACCTTATCTCGTAAAATTTAGTTTCCCAACAAAAACTTCCAATTGTAAACTGTAATTATATTGCGCTATAGTTACAACTAACTACAAGCAAATATTTTATATGTCTGGTAACATAAAATTTCTAGTTTTGCCAAAAAGGAAATGACATCGTTTGCTAAGCATGTATAAAGACGACGTGGTCTAAGCCCAGCCCAGAGTTGGCATTTCAAGAAACTGCGAAAATTTTAAATAAAATAACTTTCATTTATTTAAAGCTATCAGGTTCTAACTACATACTATATGAACTAGCCGTCGTTTGCACAAAGGCGTCTACTAGCTACCTCAATTAAACTTTAAACTCATTATATATTTTTTAAGAAACTTATGTACGCCGAATGCTGCTCTCAAATACAACTACACGAACCTTCAGTCATCAATACCTACCGGGCATAGCGGTACGTACCGTATGTAGTTAACGTTATGGCGTGCTTTTCGTTAATATTTTATACAAAACGCCGTGATAGCGAGAAATGTTGTGCATGTAAATGCACATGAAAGAGTTATTTTCGCAGCAAAACGTTTCAGATGGTATCTAATTAGTAATGTTGGAAGTGTAATTTCAGCAACAGCCTGCGTTTGAACGGAAACTAAATTATAGTGGTTTAATTATTCAAACAATTATAACAAGAGATCCCCTTTTTTTAGTTAACACGACTTGGTATTATTGTCCAAGCTATAATAGCAACTACATCAAAATATATGAACCCTAAAATACTTTGGTGATGACCACAAAGATGGAAAATTGTAATGTATAAGAACGTTCTAGAGCGCTCTAGAACGAGATTATAAAACAAATGGAGAGAAGAAGCTCCGAACGGTTGCATTGATGTAATGTTGATAAAAAGATAAGAATTATAGCTGCTGACCATTTTTATTTTTTTACATACATGTTAACATTACAGAGTTTTAGGCTTTATAGCTGCTCACAATATTTCAACTTTAATTCACATCCGCCCGAGCATCTCGACAAATAGCGACTGACAATTTTCCAAATAAACGTCTCAGACAAAAGAGGTATCTATACTTTCTCAGCTTAAGTAAAACTGCAACTCTTACTATACAGATTGTCTCGATTTTTTTGGAAACATAGTAATGAGTATAACAAGGTCACACTATAAGAGATAGATAAAAGGTTAAAGGGGAAAGATGGATAATTTAAGTATCCATGGTTATTACAAATTTAATTCATCATGTCAAAAACATACATTAATTGTTTGTGATACGTATGCCAATTAATTAAAAACGGCACAAAATAATAAACAATTCATGTTATTAAAACATGTAAACAATTTTACACAAATTAATGAAACAACTATTAACAAAACAAAATTATATTAAATATTCAAATAAACCGCCTTCCTCTGCTAAACAATATCCTAGCCTGTTGTAAAAACTTCGTCGTGTTCCATCTAACATTTCAGGAGTAATGGTAGAGAAAGCATCAATAAACTTTTGATGCAAATTCATCTAGATTGTTGGCCCTCACACTATTTCTTTTATGTAGCCCCATCCAAAAAAATTGAGTACTGCTACGTCAGGCGATCTTGGTGGATATAAAATTGTTTCTCATGTGCTAATAAAACGATTGGGAAACGTATATTCAGGTATTCTTGTACCACAATTGTGTTATGAGCGGGACAGCCATCTTGCTGGTACTAAATTTGTTGAAAATCAACAGGAAGTTGCAGCAGCGCAGGTATTATTTGGTTTTGCAACATATTCAAATATTTGGCTTCATTCAAATTACCTTCAATTAAAAACGGGCCAACAACATTGTCAGAAGTAATACTATAAGTACTTCGATATTATCGGGTTATATGTCGATAACTTGTTGTACAATAATAAAAGAGTGTCAGTTTGACAGGTTAAATAGTCCGACCGCGTCAGCGGGAGGATTATTCTGTCAAACTGACACGATTTGTTATTGTGCAGGAAGTTTGAGACGTATAACCTGTTCGAAGTACGCATTGTATTCGATTTGATTATTTTGTGAGTAAATTTTAATATTAGGAACAAATAAATATTTTATTGGCAGCTCGATTTGTTTGAATTAACCTAGCTGAAAGTCATCTCCATGAAAATAACATCAAGTTGACAAAAGTTATGTATTGCGTTGCCTAGTGAAGTTACTATAGTATAATCGATTTTGTATAATCGAAATTATACAAGATAACTTAACTAAATCCAGCCTTTTGATTGGTTGAAATCTCTACGAATAAAATAATCATTTAAAATCTTCTGAGAGTATTGGGTCCAATAATCCATTCGAATATGTGGGTTTGCACGGGACCAACATCTAAATGATGATTCGTCTGTAAAACAAATCATTGGAATAAAATTATCAGTCCGACGTTTCACATACGGTATGGGTAGAACCATGGTGCATAGAATACAAGGTGTAACGTTCTGCAGAATGGACGTCAAATTCAACCAATAAGAGATGGGCCCACAAAGGGCACGATTGGTAGGAAGTGTATTGTTGAAGACGCTGTCGATTTCAAATTCGAGGTTAGGTTTTGCGTCAGATGGTGTCAGACTGACGAAATCTAACCTGCTAACCTCGAATTTGACATCGACTGACAGTGCCAACAACAATATACGATCGCGGCCATGGTTACACCATGATCGCGGCCATGGTTACACCATGATCGCGGCCATGATGGATTTTCTGGCAAGGCCCATTCGGGATTGGTTGACATCTCCCCCTCTACCTTCTGAACGACTGCGCATCTCCGGGAACGTTTCACCTTGTATTCTTTACACCATGGTAGAACCACAACTCGCCCGCTCCAATCAAGCAATAAAGCATTAAGTAAAGCAGTACTTATCCATAATATCTTTGCAAAACACCATTCTTCTTGCTTTATCTTCTGGAAAGATCTATTGACTGATAGCTATTTTATAAGAATGATATCCTTCTTTTTGTAAAATTCTTTGGAACGTGTCCTTACTTATTTCTTTAGCAACGTGTTGGCAAGATTTAGAAGAATCTAGCTGCACGCAAACCATCAACTTACGTTGTTCCTTTTCAGCATTGATGTGATTGCCATTGTTTGGATGATATTTTCTGCACTTTGCAATACATCCACTTTGTTCAAAATGTTTCACTGTATACGACACAGTTGATGGAGATGGAATAGGACGATTTTCAAATGCAATTATGAATAAATTAATGGTATCGGTAATTGAATTGCCCCCGTAAATCTATTTGATTATTTGTATTTTTTTCCAGTGTTAAAGTCATTCTAATAAATTGAATTTATTGCAAATTATCTGAAAACTAAATATCTGTTTTCAATAAAATATGACAGATACGGTACAATGACATTGCATTAAATTAATAGTGTCCATGGATACATAATTCCCTTTCCACGAACCGTATCTGTTTCCTATCTTTCCAAAAAAAAACGAGAAAACCTGTATACGAGGGGGGCTATGTTTTGCAATTTCGATAAGCCGTCAGATAAGAACCACGTGCGGTACCGAAATAAAAATAACACAGTGCTGTTTGGTGGAATTTATCCTATCTACCAAGTAAACTGTTCTATTCAGTCATTATTGAATAGCAATTATCAGTGTGAACTGGCCGTAATTCATCATCGTATAAGTAATGATTACGGCTTTGTGTCAAAATGGCGCAGAAAGTTTAGAGACGGGCGCATCAACATTCAGGATAAGGATGGTCAAGGGAGCGAGCCATTGCTCTTTTCCGTTGTTTCCATCTGCAGGGTATAAAACCCGTTTACACAGAGAATTTGATGTATACAGACGTAATCTTCTTTAATTTTTGGGTTTGGCAAATCGACCCTTCAATTTTCTTCCGCTTTTTTACGGAGATTAGCTTGGTCCGGCGTGGTTAGATGAGCCTTGTGTGTGGATTGGGAGCAATTAAGAAAATCCCCACACAACCAGCAGGGTGAGATGCTCATTTAGATTTGAGCCAAAATACAAAAACGAAAGTTTCGACTGTGGAATTTGAGTCGAGATGATTTCATTTTGGTCTGCTCAAGCTTGATCCTGAAACTACGTGTAGCGTGGGCTATGTAATTGCTACCTTTGTCAAATCAAATAGGCAGAGCTTTGGTAAGAAATTATTTCCCTTGTAGAATTGTCGTCTATGCTTTTCGCTGTGCCCTATTTATTGCGCTGAGGTTTAATTGAGGATGTCTATTTTGGAAAGACCGGTTTTGAGGTTACCTGCGGCAGCTGATTGCTGCGAGGGGTTCTGTAGGAATGCTGACTGATTCCAGGTAGAGATGATCCAGCGCCGAGGACTAGTTTTGGAGAAGCGAATCTGGGAGGCAATTTATTACAGCATCTTCGCAGGAAGCTGTGATCGTGGTAGCCTGGTTGAAGGTGATTCGTTGAACTGAACTCTGTGGTGCTGCTTGTCAGAAGTATTCTTGAGTATAATTTTGGCCAGTACACGGTATTTCCAGTTTCAGATATTTTCGATTAGGAGTAAACTATTATGTATTCACTTTAATGTTAGTACGATTTTGTATCTGCCTTTGAAAGTTAAGTTCGGCTATCGTTACTGCCTAGTCCAGTTTACTCCATATTGCTATTCGTATTAAAGGCTCAGGCTTCATGTGTTAAATCGTATCAATTCAGGATTCACTTTGTTAAATGATAGTTGTTAATCAAGTTCATTCAGTATGTAATAATTCAGCAGTAATTTCTGCTTCGAGGAAAATGTTCTATACTGTTTAAAGTTAGCTGCTGTAGCTAAATGGAGTTACTAATTGGCTAACCTGATTTTTACACACGGGACCCAAACAGCTCAGGAACTTAATTTAATAATGAGTGGCTGCCACCGATGTTGATTTAATTTTCTTAGTGTGAGGAAATATATACAGGTGCCGGATACCTTTTAGAGGAAAACTGCATTATTGCCTTAATTTTCGGATCCTCTTTCCAGCGAGTACAGTAATTACTTACAAATAAAGTTTTTAGATAATTTATTAAGTAACGTATTACAGTAGATGCCCCCAAGAAACTATTTAGATAATTTATTAAATAACGTATTACATTTGAGGCTTCCAATATATGTATGTATAAGGAACTATGGCGACCACACCATATAAAAATAAACTATCTTTTGAAAACTGCAGAAGAAAGTGTTGCTTAACTGCATTTTCTGTATTTTTTTTTAATTTTAACCAAAAAACCAAACTGACGAAATGAAAAATTTTTGTAGACAATTCTAAATAATTCAAATAGTGAAAACCACTTTTCAGTGATTATTCGCTATCAATCTCTGGGTACACGATGTTCGCTACTAACAATTAACAAAATAGGCTTCGTATCATACTAAGACAACGCCTTTTATCTAGAACTGCATGGCTCAACTAAAAGTGATAAACGTATATGCTTCTGCTTCTGCTTCTGATGCACATGTAGCTTGTTACTGAGACTTGCCCACAGTGTTGAATTGTAAACTTGGAACGGTTACAATTCTAAAATAAAAATAGTAGTCACAACAGTTTCACAAACAAGAATTGTGCGCACTTAGATGTGATAGCGCATACATGGTATAAGCAGTCAAATAAAAACTGATTTGGATATATAGCACCACTGAGATAAATTTTTTATGCGAATTGCAATTTCCCAATGACCCACCAATTATTTTGCATTTGTCAAGCAACAACGGACTGCTGGATCAGCAATTATTATTAGACTTCTTGAATTTACCAGACTTTGGAACCAACCAATATACCACTATTGATCGTAATTAATTGAAGAGTGCAAAATAAAAATACGCAATTTAGATTCATCATAAGTTTAAAATAATTAACTCGTTCAATGAAACTAACTGCTGACAACTTAATGAAAGATAAACATACATAATATCACATATTAATGTTGAACGTATAATTTGCTTTTGTAGTCGTAATTTCTAAGTGTTATTTAAAAAAAAGAATATCAGTTATTAAGTTTTGTAATTAAAAATGAAGAAGTTATAATAGTTCTTATATTTGCTCTGGTAGTACGTGAAGTCATAAAAACAATGTAAAATACTAAATCGATTTTCACAGAATAGTCAAAATCAAGTAACGTTTTTATGGGCATGTTATCTAATAGCAGTTATAATTATTTTAAAACTATTTGAATCGTTTACCATACGCCGAAATTGCTAAGATGAAAAAAACCGCACAACTATTTGTAAAATCAACTGTTATCTCTAAAGGCATGCAAATTCATTTTGCTTATTTTTGTACATCGCAGCCTTCGGGAGTAAAAAAATCCTACATGTTGGCTCTCACCCAGGAAGCGTATTAAAGTGCCTCTTGTAGCTGATAAAAGCTAACTTCAGCATAGCTTAAATAGCCGGATTTCAAATGAACATTAAATGAATAGATTTAGTTTACCGTTCCGTCGTTTCAGAAAATGGCGTTACGTTTTAGTTTTGTGTTGTTTACTAGATATAAATGCGTTTGGTATGGACTGTTCATTTATATCATTTAATAGGTTTCCAGTAATTTACCAGATGAAGTTTAATTACTCCCACATTCTAATTGGTTTCAAGTGCAGTGATATAATGCACACTTATCGATGCGTAGCTGATACTTTCGCTTAATAATTGGCATTTTATTTCAGTATAGTAGAAACTAAATTAATATAACTTCAACAATATAACACAGATTTGTACATTTTAGCAATAAAAAAGTACGAATCAATAATTATTTAAAAAGGTAGTATTTAATCTTAAATCAGCATATTAGACAACCAACTATACACTACAGCTTAGTAATTTGCTGAAATACTTTTTAGTAAAATTATCAAAGATTCGCGTCCCTACTATCAATAAGAAAAATCCTTGCCCCTAAAACTACAATTTACTTTAGAATTCTGAAGAGCTTGCGTTTATTTTGAGTTTGTATTTCCGACTTCTAAATTAAGCATTTGAAGGAAAAACACGTTGTTATGAATTTCACAGTTTGACAACACAACAACATAAAGCGATTACACCTTTTTTAAAGTTTTAATTAAAATTCTGTCGGCTGCTGCTGCCCAGTGAAGCCTACATCGCAATAACAGCAACTGTTACCCTTTTACGTTATCTAATTTAACTTTGTTTTGCACAATATCAAAATTATTGAAAACTTCTGAAATAATTCAGATTAACATCTTGTCGAACAATCAATAAATAAAATATACCTAGAAGTTATGGCTTTTCAATACATTTACTGCACTGTACACTATCAACAGTTCTCACTAGATATGATTAGCATACTATGAAAAAATTGGTTCAAAAGTTATAACATTTGCATAACTTTCAACGGAAACAGTACGTAAAACCTTGATTTTAATTTTTTACAATAAAAACTGTTCCTATACAATTCATGTTATACCAACTGCTACAAATTCGATGCTGTAGAAATCACTTGTTATATTAAGTTCGTTAATTTGTATCATGATCTTTTCAAAGAAAACTATCACTCTATTAGTTTTGTGGCAAAAAAAGCAGTAATTCACATAGGATTTTCGAATTAAGAGAAGAATCTCTGAACAGTTTTTTTGGATAACTTTATAAGAATCCGATTCTATGTTCTATCCTCTCCAGTGGAAGAACTTTTATTTCGAGCAAACCAGTATCTCTATTTTGTCTTGTGACAAATTATTTTTGAATTCACCCGGATGTAACGGTTTGTATACAAAGAATGCAAAAAAACGATAAAATAAAAATGTGGTAGGCCATGCGCAGTCATTACTTACTAGTCAGTTATATTGGGCAATTCATAATTTATCTTTAGTTGAATACTAAGGTTGCAAGGCATTAATTAATTCAGGCATTTAAACAAATCCATTTAATTGATCAAAATTTATTTTCAGTGTTATTTACAATCGCTGTGATTGTGATATGTACTTTTCACTTCCCTCGTCTGAAAGACGTGATTTCTTCAGATCTTCAAGTTTCAAGATCCCTAGATGGCGAAAAAGAGGTTTTCTGCCTGTTGGCAGTATAGCTCAAAAACTATTTGTCTGAGAAAGACGATATTTTGCATACATATTATATATCTGCCTCACATGAAACCGCTACAATTTCATACAAATATATAGAGGGTGAGCACCTTAAAAAGATAAAATTTTGTTTATTTTTAGGTTAATTTTAAAATAGAAGGAAGTAATAACTTTCACATAGGCCAGGCTTTACATTTGCCGAAAATAAGACTCAACCGATACAAGATAATGTCACAAAAGAGTAAAAACGTTTCAACAATAACACCGTTCTGTTCAAGAGAGGCGCTTGCCGGACTTATTTCGAAGAGGCTCGGTGGCGTAGTTGGATTTATCGATGCAGATACGATCTCTATGCAGGGGTGTGGTTACGATCGCTCTGCAGATGCGGCGGGTTCAAACCCCAGCGGGGATTTTTTTATTTGGAAATGTATTTACTTTATTAGAAACGTGAAGACATTTTTACTCCTAACTTAATTTGATTTTTAAAATTATTTAGTGTCACAATGTCGACGAGAGAAGTTCTGGGTAAAGCCATTTACAGATTTTTTAAATTATGGTTCTGCTGTATTTAACTATGCTAATAAATAGCAATAATAGTAACTTTTTCGCATAGTAGATAGATTGCAATTTTTCTACGAACCGTTAATTCGTAATTGGTATTGTACTACATTTAATGCTCATCCAAAATCTACTCTGCAAAAATGTCTCAACAATTTATTAGGTACGTTATTAACCCAAACACAAAATCTAAACTTCTCCTTTTTCTCAATATCCTTTTGCCTTTCGGCGTCAGATTCAAAACCTAAACACGGTGCAAATTAAATAAGTTCTAAATTAGGCCTCACTAGCATAAACGTGGCAGGTTGAAGTACGTAACGATTTATCGACGTATATCGATTTATCGATACTTGTGCAACTATTGATAAATATCAATATGTACTGATATATATCCATATGTGAAAAAACATAAAAAAATCGATATTTAAAAGAGGGTATATCGATAAACGATATATCGATATTATTATCAATATATCGTTGGTTTTGCTCAGCCCTAATACGATAAATGCAAATAACTACAAAAAAGAAGCGTTATTTAGAACAAGCGACTCTCAAATGAATTCATAACAAACAACAACGGAGTACCTCAAAACTCTCGGCGATTTGTTGTCATGGGTAAGGATTAGATGATGATTATTAAGGTTAATAACTGAATGAAAATGAAGCAAGTTACAAAAGGTCGTCAACCACGACACAACAAAACCAGTCTAAATAAAACTCACTCTCATTATACGGCCTTTAGCTTACGAGCGGCTATCGCTAGGTCAAATAAAACGTATTGTTACGTTTTTACCGTTCGGGCTATTTAAAAATTATACTACGCTTCTTGTATTAAACATTTATTTACAATGAGTAATTATTATTATTTACAAATACAAGAATTATCAAGGCAGAACACAAATTACTTAAACTACGAACTATTTCTAACAACGATACACTATTTATTTATATGCGCTGGATTAAACATCAACTAATTTATGTGGCTATTTATTCACGACTTAAACATTAAGGATTTATATGGTTATATTTATTTGTTATTTATTTCACTAGGGTTATATACACACGGTTCGTTTATATCACGCTCGCTTCGAGTTTGATGAGAACTGCATGAGAACTGATTTCTTATTCCTGCGGCGCGTATTTATATATCCGAATAATTTCCGTCTAGAACATTCCAGATTTCGCTCGTTCCCGAAAGCGTGAGTCACCCGTTGCATCTGGTTGCAAGGTCGCTTCTCGAGTATTCGACCGCGGTGACTCACATATATCCGCAGCGGCCCAGCTGTTCCAAGAAGTTCTGGAACGCTCGGGGCTGAATCATATGTCCGGGGCAACGACCCGGCTGTAGAATCGTTACAGTATATAAGTAGTAGGGAACAATAACGAGGCTTCAACTATTAAACTGTTTAAAGACAATTGAATAAATAAAAAGCTAATAGCGTCCTGGATGCATAAACAATAAATCAGGCTCGTTATTGCAAAAGTACCCGGAGTTCAATGGTACATCCGTCTAAAATAGAAAACAAGAAGTTCTATGTTACAAATTATACTAGAGCTGCGTTAGGCAAAATAAAATAATTACACAAAAGTAAGTAGTGAATAAAAGCTATTATATTTTGGCCAAAAGTAAATTGCACGATTAATACTATCAGGGTTCATAACCACAATACAGTTAATAGAACTAAGCAGGCATCAATCAGTAAAAAACTAATCCTATTTGAAATGCAGCCTTTTACGCAATGGCAAAAATATAATCTCTAACCTGGAAATAAAACAGCATTATTAAAATAATATTTAGCTACCTTTCGCTGGCTGTCTTAACCGCTAAAGAAAGAAGTCACCTTGATACTATCTTACCCACAACTCACTATTAAATATAGAATGTTGCAAAATAGAGCTAATGCTCAAACGCAGCCATGACCATCTGAATTTCCGGGGCAACTTCACCTGGGATGGCCATTACGATAAGCGGGAGCGGTCCATGCGACAGATAAAATGTTCCAAGACATATTTCAGCACACCCGAGTCAAGTGAATGTAGCGAAGCACGGCTTCCTTCTTGGTTGAAATGACTGCGCCACCGTCTTCAGAAAACTGGCTAGACTTCCGAGGACTCGATGGGTTTGGAGAAACGCATAGGAAACACATCCCAAAACGCCCCCACGACACAAACTGAATCGACTTAGTTCGTCGACAGGCAAAGAGGAAGTGCACGCCGATCCAAAATCCCACTGTGCGTCGTTTATCAAAACTACGCATTGCAGTTATTTTTTATCAAAAATCCATGGAGCTAGTAATAAATTAAAGTAGCGAAATATTGAAAAAGAGAATCTAAGCAGCAAACGGCAAAAGTAAAGAGGCCGTTACATATAATGAAAGGACTCAAATTGTGTAATAGAAATGCTGGAAGCCATCATCGAGGCTTTTCAATATTTTATATTTGGTTTTTATAATATCCCCTATAAAAACCAAACCTCTGACCTTAACTTAAGAAAAAAATCTAATAAATGAGTAGCAGAAAACTGATTTCGAATGCATGGTGCTACTTACAATTAAGTTAGAAAATGCAGTTTCAGTTAAACTGTACGTAATACGTATGTAATATCTAAAACTGCATCTAAGCTAGGGGAGTTCCTACTCTTCACATATCACTCTGCATTTACATTACTTCTGACATTTCAAAAATAGATATCACATGTAACTGTTGAATACTACAAATTTTCCATTGAAATATTTTATTTAAAAGTGAAATTATAGACCTTTCTACTAATTAAGAAGTTTCACGTCTATTCGTGACAATCTCAGTGTGTTATCATACTGCAGAAATGTCATTTCTATTATTAGAGAATGCCCTAAGATTACTCCGGAAAGCTAAAGTGAACATCATTCACTAGAAATGAATTAATTCGCAGATGGTTGCAGCATCTGCCATGCAGTTAATTAATTAAGAATTCTTGGATCTTCTCGGTCTTCTTTATCCGTACTCACAATACAAAATTAACTGTTACGTCCCAGCGTT
>OW679195.1:93709553-93870568 GCA_940337035.1 Agriotes lineatus | reverse complement strand
AGCGTTGTAGGTTTTACCAAAACTGGTATTTTTTTAATGGTTTCAATATCGCAATGCTTTAAAATAATATATATTCCTTGTAATTATTTTAATTAATTAGGCGACTTGATCCATACTGTGACATACAAGCCCATTGTTACCGCTAATAGAGTGGAAATAGAGTTGTATATTAACTGCTATAAACACGATTAAGAAAGTGACTATTTAAGAATTACTGGCTTTTGTATAATCTATCATAAATTATCTAAATTTGCAATTCTTGAAAACACAAATAGGGTTCTGGAACTATTATTAAGTTATGAGGATGCAGACATAATAAATCCATCGCATGCAACTAGATGTTCCTATAACCTTGGGAAATAAATATTTACAGTAATGTGATATAAACTACTTGAGTGGATTAAGTGGACTTAAAACGAAAAATGTTGAGTGATTGGCACGTGAATCTGCCGACATTTCTAAATGGACGCCAAAAGTTATGAAAGTGCATGTTCTAATGCAGTTATTCCGATAAATATACACAAATAGGCGCTGCAAATATCAAATGTCATGACCAGCCATTTACCTTTTTATATACGAGTAGAATATATAGTATGATCAAAAACTATTTTCATCTAGTATGGCTATGGAATAGTTTCTAATTTATGAATGCAACTAACTATAAGTTGCTTAAAAATCAAATGTCAACTTTGACATTTAAGTGTAAATGTAGTTACATTCATAAATTAGGAACTATTCCATAGCCATACTAGAAGAAATTAATTTTTGATCATACTTTAGTATCGGTATAGAGAGACAGTTTAATAACGCCCTGAATTTGGAGTCAAGTTTAAGTTCTTCCAATTTATTAAAAAAATAATTTAACTAATTAATGCGTTTCCATTAACTCGTCGCACTCATTTAATCAAGAAGCCCAAGAAACAAACGTTCACCAGAATTACATTCTTAACTTAATAAAGTTTTATCGCGACGCTGCCCTTATCTGGAGGAAATTTAATTATGTAATACTCAA
Source organism: Agriotes lineatus (assembly GCA_940337035.1). Classification (NCBI taxonomy): domain Eukaryota; kingdom Metazoa; phylum Arthropoda; class Insecta; order Coleoptera; family Elateridae; genus Agriotes; species Agriotes lineatus. The sequence goes on along the minus strand of OW679195.1, from coordinate 93,869,556 downwards.
CTAATTTATTAGTCAGCTTATAAAACAGAGGGAAATTGGAATAAAAATTCAGAACATAAACAACTGAAGTTAAATATTTGGTAACCTATATGAATTGAATACATTGAGAGTAAGGCACTGAACTACTACTACAGCGTGTTCAAATAAAAAAAAACTATATAAGACTTGATGATGGATAATAATCTACTGGATAATTACTTTGCAATGCAATGTCTTGTCATGACATAATGGCGGCAGTTAATAAACTGTAAATGAAATAACCCTTATTTTATTATCCACACCTCACTTTCTGTATTTTTTATTTGAATGGCATGTGGCTTTTCCTAAATTTTTAAATATGTTTACAACAAAATTTATACGAATTAGTTGAAAATACAGCAAAATAATGTTTCTCAAAGTGTTAATTAGAAATCATTGATACTATTATTAATGAATTGAAACACCTTATACAGAGATAAGCATTAATACCGGAAATTATCTAACTTTTACATAGTATCTGCCTGCAATGGTGTTCAATAACGAAAACGGGGATTGCACCAACGTTAGTAGAACTGCTATAATGTGTTACATCAACTGTAAAAATCGTATTAACCGTTACTGATTTTTTTGTCCCAGTATCTTTCGAAGGACGATTTTTCTTATTTCCAATAAAACCGTCTTTCATCTCAATACGTCATAGCTATAAATCGTACAGTAACAAATAATAAGTTAATTGACATAGTTCTTCTAAGTAAACTTCCGTTGTACGTCATAAACTTTCGTGATGTCATATATGTGTGGTCTTATCATCAGGGCAGTCAGCAACATTTTAACAAAATTTTGTTAGAAATCAAGGAATAAATAAATGACAAACTTCAGTAAACCTTTTCCATCCACTTTTGTTATTTTACAGTTCGCAAATCAATGTCTAGACAAGAGCGACCTACAGTACCATTTTGGAATATCCACGTCTCATTCAAAAACATCAGTTGATATAATGAATGCTTCTTGTTTTATAAACTGATAAGTCTCCAAAAGTAATTCAATTTCATCAAAGATATTCGGGGATTATCCTTTGTCCATTTAAATCATATATATTTTAAGAGGTGTGCAAATATGTTTGGCTATCAGTAAAAATCCTTCTCTCAGTTCTTATAAATTGGTGAGCCGAGTTCTGCGGCAATCAAACGAGTCTCGTTAAGTTGTAACGCCTCGTTTCAATTTTATTTCAAATGCGCGTTAATGCATTTAACACCGATATTTGGACCACCTTATAGCTATATTTTGCAGCACGAGAATTCAATCTAATCGCAGCAGGCGGCGTGTGTGCGAAGCGATAAGCACCTGCACATTTTCGCGTCTAAACTTGTCGTCGATTTTCGATCCGCGTTGGCTGTGAAAACAGTGCAATTGCTGGTATAGTATTGATTTTTCGAGAGGCGTGCTTGTTTTCCAAGCAAGCGAAGCCGCTTGTAGCATTGTGCGCGGGTGCACTTCCAGCGTTGGTAAGAGCGCTTCTTCTAATTTTATTCTTTGAGTATTAATCTTGGTTATTTAGGCTGGATTGCTGTGCGCTTGCGCTCATCGAAATCGCTGCTATGCGTCTTCTAAATTAGTCCGTGAACATAATCGGTAAGAATGCTTTTGCGTGCATAATTTCGTTTTCTAATTTTCCAATATTTAGGCCAGTTAGTATGGTCTCGAAGCCGCTAATCTTGGCCTACAAATCAAGCAGCTATTTGGGCTCTCACGAAGGCTTAAATTCAGCTTCCCGGAGCTAACGTTTTGGCTCTTCCTTGAGCTAACCAGTTTCCCGAATTCGCGCCTGTACGTGGCCAGGAATTTCCTTCCTTTTGATGCTAGTTCTTTTTTCCAGCGTCGACCTTGGAATTCCGCGAATCATGCAGTCAGTTGACTTTGAGTCTTCATAGAAAAATGCAAAGAACAGGACTCCCCTGCCGATCACTGGACTTTATCATAAATTAAACTGTAGATGCATGCCATTATCAACTCTGTTTTTTATCGACAAAGGCATGATGCTGCAAACTTATGTCAGTTCTTACCAAGATCCTAGCAACTCAAACTGAGCGTGTCAAATCAATCTTTGACTCAATAGTTATTACCGCAAAAGTGCGAATATTTAAATAATTTGAAATTGCTGAAAGATAGCGCCCTTGGTGTTATATGTTTATGTCATTTGCGATTGCACAGGTGTTAGCCTGAAGTCTGTGTTGTCCCGATATACAATTACATATGTGTGTAAGTTGGGTGATGACAACCTTGATTTGTTTGTGCTGGATATAAAAATATTCTTTTTTTGACTGTTACTGTTAGTAGTTGTTGTTTTCTAGCATTACTACATTTAGATTGAGGTATGCAGCGAAGCTTACAAGGTAGGTGTTGATTTATTTTGCTAGCTAGGTTTGTTTATTTCTTGTAAATAACGACATGGCGCCCAATTTTTTTTATTAATCTACTGTTCAATAGTAAAAGCCCGAAGCATTTCTTAGCCTGATCCTTATACCACGCCATATTCTGCTGAGGATTAAAAGAGCTAGCTGACGCCTTGTCAACCCCTTTGTTTAAGAGTGGTCCAAAGTGCCATAAGCAAACGCGAATTGTTCAATATTTTATCTTCATCAATCAATTCTGGTTCAATGTATTCTTTTATATAAAAAGAGTGCGGTAATATCCACAACCGCACTGAGTGCGATAATGAAGCTCTTACTGATACAGAAATTAATTTAGTGAATAGTTTATAGCAACACCGATGAAGATTAAATATTTGATATTAGGAGCATTTAGGCTTACTTTTTTTAGTACATTTCATAAATCGTATTTCAAATAGCAGCTTCGGTGAAGTTATCATCGCAAGTACAGGCTTATAGGATGTAGCAGTTTCTTGGATGGATAAGTCAACATTTTATTAACGAGTGCGAGGTGGAGCTAGAGCTGTGCGGTACTCGAGTACAAGTACTCAGTAACTGTACTCTGAGTACTTTTAGTGTACTCGGTACTCAGTCCACGAGTACATTTTTTAAAATGTACTTGTACTTGTATTTGACGCATTTACGTGTACTCGAGTACATATCCCTGTACTTGAATACATTTTCGAGTACTCGAATACATTTACGTGTACTTGAATACATTTTCAGGTACTCAAATACAGGTATCTAAATTAATGATATGTTCTTAATTACTAGACCTTATGTAGTAAAAGCATCATTAACAAAGTTCTGCGCCATATTCAGATCACCTCGGGCCACTTAGCATGTGCATTTATAAAAAATATAGCATTGATAAAGAGATTAAATTACTTTCTTGCACTTCCGGGACTAAAGTTGATACTTTAGTCCCCGTAAACAGGGACTAAAGTAGCTCATTTAATCCCTAGGGACTAAAGTAAAAATGATACCGTAACTATGGTAAATTTATTTACACACGAGGTTAGTAGGTTAGGTTTTGTTTGTCATTTGACACACACTGACGCAAATCTTAACCTGCAAATCTTGAATTTGACATATACTGACAATACACTTCAATACTGCCAACTGATTCAGGCTATCCAGGACCTGCTGCAATTCAGTTTTTAATAAGTTGTAATTGTCAGTTTCCAAATTGACAGATTCCAAATTTTGAAAATGTTTGATGATAATGTTCCCAAAAGTGCAAAAAATAGCGTATATACCTCGGGACTAAAGTGCCTAAATCCCTTAAGTGGTTGTTGCCCTCGGGCTTCGCCCTCGAGGCAACAAACTCCACTCGCGGGATTAAATGGTGCACTTTAGACCCTCATGATATAATATACTATTATATTTTATTTTATGTTTTCTAACGTACAGTTTTAGATGTACAGAAAGAAAATGTGTTCTTTTTATACAATATTATAGAACAGTTCTTTCATTTTTTTTTGTGTTTGCCATCATTGGCTGCAGTAGAACGATTATTTTCATTCGCGACATTGGTAAACAGACCACTTCCCCATGCTCTGAGAGATGACAATTTTGAAAAAATTGTTATTTTGAAAGCCAATAAAATAGGACTTGAAAAAATTTTGTGTTTTGTTTTTACCATTGTTCCGCCATTGCATTCCTCTGTACTCGGTACTCTGTACTTGTATAGGTATTCGAATACTTTCATTGTGTACTTGTACTCGGTACTCAATTACATTTTAAGTAAAGTATTTGTACTCGGTACTCGAGTACTTTTTGTCTGTACTCGGAACAGCTCTGGGTGGAGCTCACTTTCAAATACTAATCTTTAATGCTGCCGCAACCCGCTAAAGTAACATTTTATAAATTTGATTTAACTAATTAGAAAGACTGGAAATTATCTTCCTGGCGGCATTAAATGGGATAAAAGGGCCCCCATTATCACGTTCCTGTTATAAATATGTTGTTAATAAAGCAACAAGTTCTTTTGCACGACTTTCCAAGTGCTTATTCGACATCTCTCAAAAACTTGAACTGTCACTTTCCGCACCTAATAATATTTAAATAAAAAATGACGATTGTGCAACTGCGCTCAGAGCAGCCAACCTCATATGTTAATTATAAATGTTTTTGCCGCAAATTTTGTTTTCTATTATTATGGTAGTACCGATTTTGACGTCATAGTGACGTGCAACGAAAGTTTTTTTAGAAGAAGTATATCTTTATTTTCTTGGAAAGATCTAAATTATATTTGTTTTGATTTACAAAACACCAGCAGGCACACGGATATCCCAAGCACGTTTGTAAGTATATTAAGAATACCTGAAGTTCAAGAAACTACACATTATGATAAGCTGTCAATATTTACTTTGAAAGGTCATTCGCTTTTAAGCGGATGCATTAACCCACTGGCATCGAAGACAGCGCACTTGGTGCCCCCACACGACCCATGTAACGCTAGAATCCTCATTTTCATATTTAAAGACCGTACACCAAATTGTAACACAATTGAAATAGTACATAGTATAGTACAAAATTTATCAAAAATGGGTTAGGGGTATAATTTACTACCATAGTATCTACATTAACCGGACATTTCTGTAATAATTGATGAATGACTACAAAACTATACTACTGCCTGGGTCTTAACGTACTCGCGGGAGCCATAAAGAATAGTACGTTATAAAGTGTGGCATAAAAATGCTGTAAAGTGCAATTCAGTCTGTATTTGTTATTAAAGTAACTCATCAGGTTTTTTTATTAACATGCAATCGTTTTACGTCTGAATAAGATAGGTATTTTCTATATTTCAGGGGGTAGAATATAAGTATGTGCTTTTATTTTCCTGATAGCGTCACTGACAGTGAGCTAAATATTTAGAGTTACCACTTTTTTATGAAATCAGGCAAAACATTTTAATTTTTCAAGGTAAAACAGCTTAAAATGATGCTCAGGAATTTCATTTGCGACTATTTGCCTCATAATATGAGCGCCTTCATATTTTTGACTTGCAATTTTCGGTGTAAAATCTGGTGGAATCTTTTCGAGTATTTACTTTATTTACAATACATAAAAGCTATACGATTTTGCATAATCGTCTAATTTCCGTTTATTTAATTTTTACGACAGTTTTTAACAGTTCAAAAGCAAAGATTTAAAAATACTTGAAATGAGTAAAGAATCCTTGGAAAGTAAGTTGGATGGTTTTATTAGTTTTATAGCCACTGTTCTCGACAATACGACAGATAAATCACTCTTAATGAAGCTTCAGTTGCATTTAGATGATGCAAAACCTCTACCATCAAAATATGATGAGATTTGCGATCAAATAAAAAATCACTTATTAATGCAAAGATGTCTTATTAATGCAAAGATGTCTCGACATGAACCAAAATATGTGTGTATGCTTTATCGACTTCGAGAAAGCATTCGATAAAGTTAGACATGATAAATTAGTTAAAATTCTAGAATCAAAAATATAGATAGTCGCGACATCAGAATTATAATAAATCTCTATTGGAATCTGCAAGCCAAAGTCAGAGTTGAAGGTAAAATATCAAAAGAAATCAATATCCAGCGAGGCGTTCGACAGGGCTGCATATTATCCCCACTCCTCTTCAACATATATAGTGAAGAGATCTGCCAAGAAACACTGGAGGGAAGTTCAGAGGGCATTACAATAAATGGGGAGATCGTCAATAACATAAGATATGCAGACGATACAGTGATGTTCCCGGACAATTTACAAGATCTACGCGATTTGTTAGAACGTCTAAACCAAAGATGTAACAATTATGGTATTAAGATGAACTTTAAGAAAACCAAATTTATGGTAGTTACGAAAAATCCAAACCACAACGAACGTCTTTTCATTTCTAACACACGCATAGAACAGGTAACAGAGTATAAATATCTCGGCACATGGACTACTCAAAACTCCGATCAAAACAAAGAAATAAGAGTAAGGATGGAAATAGCTCGAGCGGCGTTTACAAAATTAAAAAAAGTCCTCTCTAGTCGTGACCTCACATTAACTATACGAGTTCGTATCCTGCAATGCTATGTGTTCTCGACATTGTTATATGGAACTGAAGCATGGACACTGCAACAAACAAAAATAAAAAAAACTAGAAGCATTTGAACGTTGGTGTTATCGAAGAATGCTAAGAATATCTTGGGTGGATCATGTTACCAACTTGGAGGTATTGCGGAGAATGGACAAAGAAGACGAAGTATCGAGAACGATCAAGAAACGTAATTTACAATATCTCGGCCACGTTGTAAAAGGAGCCCGTTATGAAATGTTGAGGTCGATTATCGAAGGTAAAATAAGGGGCAAAAGAAGTGTTGGAAGAAGAAGGATATCTTGGCTTAGAAATTTAAGGGAATGGTTCCAGCGAACTATTTCGAATAGCAGCCAATAAAATAAGAATCGTAGTCATGATTTCCAACCTCCGATAGGAGAAGGAACCTGAAGAAGAAGAAGAAACATTCACTAGTTCTGTCTCTGCCAAAAGAATCATAACCAAGTTAGAAAGCATTAAATATAAAGCAACTGCCGTAGTATGTTCACATAGATGGATATCAGTTATCTCCATTATTCAAGTTTTCCAACATTGTACGGAAGAAAACCTCCGAAAAACAAAGTCGAAGAAGAAGTAAAATACATGATAACAGAAAAAAAGAACCAAAAATAAAGGCCCATATTAACGCACAATTCTTTCGTGAACTTTCATGCATTTTGAGAATCATTATTCTAGGCTGGACCCCCAGAAGCAGGATATATGTTTCTTGTTGCTGAGAGCTTAGTGTGCAGATCACTGTATGATCTATGGTTGATCCATTTTTTCACAAAAATTGAAAGCGCAATTATTGCAATGGATAAGAAGCTCTTTACAAAGCGATTGTTCGGATACCTATTGGCTCTTCCTATGACATCAGTAGCTAACAACAATATAAAGTGGGATTTTATCATTCCCAGAAATCCACATCAAGGTGGTATTTAGGAGAGTGGTGTTAAAGGTGTCAAATCACATTTAAGAAGAGTTTTAGAGAATGCATCCCTCAATTACGAGGACTTCTCTATCTTATTTAATTCAAATAGAAGCAACATTAAATTCACGTCCTCTATCACCTCTCTCTAGCGATGCTACGGATACCAATCCTCTTACCCCTCGGCACTTTCTTATATCTCGACCACTTTGCGCTCTTCTTGACACTGCCCTAGGAGATATAAATGAGAATAAACTATCGGTTTACCAACGCATCCAGCGTCTTATTCAACATTTTTGGCGTCGCTGGAGCTTGGAGGAAGCGCCGGAATTCCAACGCAGAACCAAATGGTTCAGGCACATGCCAAATTTACTAAAAGATTCTTTGGTTCTAATCAAGGACACTCTTCGGCTTTCAAATGGCAATTTGATAAAGAAGGCTACCAACAAACTGTGTGTGCTCCCGGGAGTGTAAAAGGGCAATTTCGATTAATTTAGTGCGTGCAGTGTTATACGCCGTTATAGTATTTACAGTTACAGGACTAATAGTTATCAGAGTATAGCTTAGGTATTTTTGTTCTTTGCATGTATCATTTATTACTTTTTCTCTTTTTTTTGTTGAATTCATAAGATTTCAAGGCGGCCGCCATGTTAAGTACATCAAGTCGTGTTTGTGCGTACATAATTAAAATTTTCCGCTCAAACCGTCTTCTGGCAGCAACGCCGCCACAATTGTATTCATCTAACTAGTTAGTAGGAAACAACACTTCACTTGCTGTTTGAACGTGCCTTCAATATGACGCAGCAGTCAGTGGCGTACCATGTTCCTTTTATTTTGTTACTGTGCTCTGTTTATTAGTGCCTAATTAAATGTATAATGTTAACAAGTGCTTATTATTTCAACTGCATTGCAAACATTCCAAATAGTAATCCTACGAATTTGAATCAACGAAAATATAGTCCATTGGTAAGTTTTCTACACTACTAAAAAAAAATTAAAATACGAAAAGTTTGGGAAACGAATCGGTTTTCAACGAAAAAATAAACTCTATACCTCATAATCAATGCACAAACTTACGAATTACTATATTGCTATTTTGAATATAGATATTTTTTACACCAGTTACAAAATGGTTAGAAGTTTAATTCTGCAACATTTGAGTAATTATAGGTAAACGTTTGTGTACTCATATCCCTGGGATTCTGCTGGCACTTTACTGATATTGTGTGAATTCCACCTAATTATGTTAATGTATATATCTTGTTAATATGTAAGGTCCTCATGTAATAAGGCAATAACGCCTGTTTGAGGATAAATAAATAAATAAATAAATAAATAATCTTTTTAGGGCTTAACAACAAAATGTACATGGTTATTTACATGTAAAGCAAAAATTGCACAGATAAGTAAATTTAATTGTACTACTGTATTGATTTTTAGAATTTCCACTAGGGATAACTAGCATATCGCAGTGAAAAAATGGTGTACATTTCTTCATAAATATTGTTTCACGAAAAGCTTGCCCTTTTTCGGTCAGCAATGTACAGCATGAATTGCCTATATCGTTAACAAAATTTAAACTGTTCATTCTTTGACCTATGTTTATAAAATTCAAGATTTATATTACTACTAAGAGCATACAATTAATCTTATATAAAGTTAAAGACTGTTAATCACTCTCGGTAGATGTTACTCCTACAGAGCGCGACCCTAGTGCGGATGATGGAAGCCCTGGTAACAAGATTGCTGTGAATATTTATAATAAGCAGCCGTGGACCAAAAGACTCAGTCTTGCGAGGTATAACGCAACCCGTAGCCGAGACTTATGGGTGAAGTTTCAACGGTTGAAACGGCAGAGAAGAAGCTTCGGAACGGCGGAACAGGCGGAAGAAGCACCTTTCAGCAGAAAGTTGACCAACCCTGGAAGGGTGGAATCCTCAACGGTATTGTGGGCGGAGGAGGTAACCCTACTTTGGGGGTTAACACAAACGTAGTATGGTGTCCGTTATAATACAGATTTTCATATTTTCATGACACCCCTCTTGAAGTTTTTTTATTTGTTTCGTTTTAGGAAATGAAGTTTTTTGCTCACTAATTCATCTCCATCAGATAATTTTTCACCCTGCCACAAGCGGTTTGAAATTTGTGAAAAAAAGAATTTGTTTTGTATGTTTATTATAAGAGAAAATATGAACAGACAGACAGTTGATACATTTTTATTTGACGGGTTTTCGTATTGTATTATATAATATACAAAATACCATACATAAAACTTTTTGAAATCTATAAAATCTTAAGCAAACTTAAAATGCGCATTTGGATAGAGCTTCTTTGGTAGATGTTGAACTTTCCCGACGTGTGCCTGGGCTACAATTAGTAAATTCCGTAAATTTCCTTCAGACTTAACTTGCTCTAAATACTCCTCTGTCAACGCTATGCCTCTTTGTGCCACTTTAAAAGAGTCTGGCGATATTTGGGGTTATAAAATGACTCAAATATTTTTTACGCAAACCGCTGACATCTTTCAAAACTATCCAGCTACATGTAATTCGAGGCGGCTCAAAATACGGAGTTACGACACAGAGTTCATCAATTAGGGAGTTGTCAATGAACGGGAACAAAATAAAACCAAAAATTATTGTCGATATAAATCTATTAGTAATTTTAAGTTATGCCATGCTGACATGAAAAACAGAGTTCCAATAAAAATAAATAAATGTTAATTTTGAATTAGGTACAGCTGTATTAATATGAAATTTAGATTGAAATACAAGTCAAAAGAAGAGAATGTTCAGCTAATTTTTTAATTTAAAATACAAAGCTAATCGTATGAATACTGCTTAGTTGAGTCCAAAAACAAATTTTAATTTATTATTGGAATTAGAAGAAACATTAACGCTAATATATTAAGCTTCTTCAGAAAACACATTAAAAGTTTTTGACATAATTACAATTAAAAAAGAGCATGGCACTTGTTATTAATCTAAAATTACAAACACAATATACAAAAAACGGCGATGCCCATGGTTACGACACCCGCAGTCGAGGCGATATACAGGTTCCGCAGCAGAGACTAACTTCCACTAAACGAAATAATTTCGGAATAGGATTATTTAATTCGCTTCCTAGTACTCTCAAAAATGCCCCAACAAAACTCTTAAAGTTAAGCTTAAAAAACATCTTCTGGCCAATGTCTACTATGAACTTTCCGATTTCAGATTTGTTGAAAATTAAGACTGTATTGTTTTATTGACTTTAGTATTTTTGTTGTTACTGTATTTATCTGTAGTTGACTATTTCTGTAAATGCATTGTATTTTTTTATTTTTATATTTTTATATTTAAACTGGAATTGTGACATATCTAAGCACCACGGTGTATATTATGATGAATAAAAATACAATACAATACAATACAATACAATAGTTAGGCATGCGAAAGAATAAATTTCCCTTTAATTGTTGCCTTTTTGTTTTTTTTTTTTTATTCTTGAAAATGCATTTTATAATTTGGTGGTAAAATATTTAATGTAAGAGTACGACTTCATTGAGTTTCACCAGTTGGCTAAAACACAATAAGTTAGATTTTTATTGAAACCACTTTAAACTGTTATTATTTAACTTACTTAGACAAAGATTCTTTTTATATACAGAAAATTTCTATTAATTAGTAATTTCCTTTGGGTTGTTCAATTATATTTGGTATATTTTGGATTTTCTAGAAAATTCAAAAGTAGCAATTAGTATTTCTGGCAATTCTGTTCTTTTGTATAAATAGATAAGAAGAAGGCTTGTTTTAAAATGAGTGTAATTTAACGGTTAGGTTTGGCAAAAATAGTTTACCTTAATAATTCGTTGTTTTAATACAAAATCTCCTTTCAACCGCATCTAGCGTTTCCTCTTTATTTTTCTTATTTGGGTGATAAGTAGTCACTTTCAATGCAACCAATGGTAATAAAGTAATTATTATTGTTGTTGTGTTATTGATTATTTAATTTATTTGTTAGTTTCGTTAATTTGTCTGGAAATGTTTTTGCATTTCTGGAAAGATTAAATTCTATTAATAGTTATTTCTTTCGGGTTAATTAGTAAATACTAACCTTTTTTTTTGTTTAGCTATAATTAAATTTAATGTTGGAGTTGTTGATGAGATACACAAGTTTTATAATTCAAAATATTTTGTTACGTTTAGATTTGATGAAGTTGGTTTGGCCATCTTGGTTCTTTGTGGCGTTTTCGCTGCAGAATTTTTATGAGAGTTCCCGTAAATGATTGTGGTGTAATTAACTTACTTAAAATGGTGGGTTTGGAGATTTATTATAATTTGTTGTAAGGCGTTTTTAAGCTAGCAGCGATCAACCAGCCATTATGCCATTGTGTTGGTGCATGCGTAATTATGCCTCTTTCCATTTGTTAAAATCCCATTTGTTCGAAATTTTTAATTAATTTGTTTTATTGAACAGATTTTTGTGGTTTGTATTGTAATTATATTTTGTTATCATTTTGTTGTTGTTAGTAAACTAGTGAAAAGTGTGAGATAATATTTTGAAGGTTTTGTTTTTCCCCCTTTTCTAAAATATTTTCAAGATAAAAGATTAAAGAAAGAAGTCATTAGTTATTTAAAAAAAAATTAATATTGTCATAAGTATTGTTTAATATTTCAGTGTCAGTCTTGTAATTTATGGCATTTGGTGATTTTTTTATTTCTATGCATTCTAATAATAGGCGTTTTTTAAATGTGACTCATTTTGTAAAATTTTTGGGCTTTCTAAATTGAAGTTATGTAAGTTGTTGATTGCATTGTCAGACAGGGCAGTGTTTGGTTTATGAGGCGTTAACATCTTTGTTTTAATTGATTGCTTGTGTTGTTTCATCAGTTGTTCAAGATATTGCTTTCTTTGACCTATATAAGTTGCGTTACAATTATTACAATCAACTTGGTATATTATGTGTGATTTTAATTTTGAGTTTGTTTTGTCTTTTAAGTTTTTATAGACTATTTTTTGGAGGGTGTTGTGATTTGTTTTTTTTTTAATTCTTTTTCGAGTTTTTCGGATAGTCCTGGGATGTATGGTATTGTAGTGTAACATTTTTTTCTCTTTGATTGTTGTTAAATTTGTCGTTTAAAAAGTTAGGTTGTAAATTTATTGAGTTGTTTTGGTTGTTACGTTTTTGTAAAATGTTAATTCTAGTTTTAATATTTTTGTTAATAAATTCAAGTGGATAATCATTTGATAAGAGCATGTTAGTATTTTTAAATTGGATTTATGGTGTTTTTTACTTGTTAGTAAAATTGCTCGGTCAACTAATCCTGCTATTACATTTTTTTTATATTTTATTGTTGTGTTAGAGTTGAGCTTTGACACAAACTGACGCAAAACCTAACCTGCTAACCTCGAATTTGACATAATTGTGAGCTCTTGTCATAAGGACTTACAGTGCCACCAACATATTATTCATACAACATATATTTCAAAGTCAACTTGACCAGAATAATTAATGAACACCCGTTATTTCTTGAACGTTTTTTGGTATATTTGTATTAGTTAAATTTTGAATCCAGTGGTTTTCTAGTTTGTTGAGGGGTTGAATAAGTGAGTTAGGTTTTAGTTGTAATTATGTCAAAAACTTTTAATGTGTTTTCTGAAGAAGCTAAATATATTAGCGAAACGTTAATGTTGATTCTAATTCCAATAATAAATTAAAATTTGTTTTTGGACTCAACTAATCAGTATTCATACGATTAGCTTTGTATTTTAAATTAAAAAAATATCTGAACAATCTCTTCTAATGAAATACAAGACTTATTTGGACTTGTATTCCAATCCAAATTTTAAAATAAATAAATATTTCAGAAACAAGTAAAATTCTTTCATGTAGTACAAATTGTTAGATTATAGTTTCTGGTAAATTGAAGAAAATTCTTTAAAATAGCTTTTTTATTATTTAACGTGTCTCCGTTGTGGATATTCTTTTTTATATTAGATTTGAAGACTGTGAATTATCTATATTACTTGCCAAAATGGAGTTAGAAAATCTTGAAGGTGTTTTAAAATAAAAACTAGCATTCTTTTTACAATCTAAAAAATATTTTACCAGTATAATTCTAACTCATTTCGAAATCTGCGGGGAAAAAGTAATTTGGGATTTGGTCGGCATTCCATTAAATTATAAACAGGTTCGATTCGGTTCGATTTAAATTTTTTTTATCGTCCACTCTTAAAGTAAAAGGTGTACAAATGTGAATTTTGACATATTATGTGCACAGGTCTTATAGTAAATTTTGCTGACCGGGAGCAACGCTGCTTAAAATTTTTAGTTGTGAAACTGCATATATACTATCATTTTATCCGAAATGTACCAGTAGAGAAGTTCTATACGAAATAGCGACCTTATGATCAACTTCCTTATCTTCATTAGGTATTCAGTTCTTGTCGACACTACTGCCAGACTCGATGCATCAGCACTTTTATCGCTTACATTTTCATCAGCATGTTTAGTATTCGTCTTTAGAAACCCACGTGCAATCAGTTGATATCTCACTGGACTGCTTACTTTTTAATTTAAAATTGGCTTTTAATTTGTACAAAAGCTGCAAATAGGTCTTATCACCAAAAAATGTATATTTCCTATAGTAGCGTTTAGTGAATATGAAATTTAGCTCATTATATCCAAAATGCATTTTAATTCTTTATTGGTTGGCTACTGAGCATAGAACAAACAATTACTGTTCATCTGTGTAACGGAACCGATAGAGTGGCAATACTCTGGGAGATTTTTTATTATTTGCATACAATAGCCATTGATATTAATCATGTAATTATGATATACGCACCAATGTTTTATTATTATATATTATACATTCCTCTGTTATTAAATAATATTATTGTTCTATTTCAAATTGGGGTACCCATCGGATTATACAAATTGTCTGTCTTAATCTTATCTCAATTAAATACGATTAACAATAGAAAATCGAGGATTTTCTTCATTACAGAAGCAGTGCATCATACTCCCTTTTACTAATTCTCTTCGTAGAATCAACTATATTGCCGAATTTAAAATTGATGGTAGTTTACTGCCAACTTTCACGTCATAAAAAGGCACTTAGGAAGTGGAGGCAAAACCCTCAGCAGTGAAAACCCTGGCAATCAAAGTAATTATAGTCGTTTAGGCGTGAACTCTTCACCCCTAGCTAAATTACAACAAAAAAGCGAAACGCTTATGTAATGTGCTGTTGAGAATGCTGCTGCTGCTCCTCAACGCCGCTACATGCTTTTTGAGATCATGAAATTTCTAAAGATGAAAGAAACTGGCCTCTTGCTAGAGTTAAGTGGAAGTGAAAAATTGCCTTCAGAAGCAGAAATTGTACGTTTGCAAAGTGCTGCCACTTGGTATAATTTTTATTGTTTCTTGCTGATGTTATAGCATACTGGAATTGGGTTTTCAGATTAAGCAACTGTTTCAGTAAATGGAATGGAAATACGAATTCTGGATTAAAGTAGAAACAATACTGGAAACGGCATCGATGAAAATGTACAAAAGTGTATTACAAAGCTACAATTTGCAAGGGCTAAATGCTTGAGAAGCACTGTTTTAATTCAAACTGCCATACCTGATCAGATATTGACAGTCCGACTGGTATTACAAGGTCATTATTTGCATAAACCATGGTTTTTTCTCGTAAACATAAATATTCAACAAATGTTTGTTTTATTGAATCTTTATAATTGCGTTTGTGTTTTAAAGATATGTAAATTTAACTCTTCCATAGAGCAGAGAACAGATTGAAATCAACCAAAACTACAAATGTCCTTAATGTCATTAGCTATTTCCTAAATAAAAATCATCAAGGTATTTTTGTCAAACCTCATGTATTCCTACAGCAATAAAATTAGAGCAATAATCCGCATTGGTGGGTAGGCAACCCAAATTGCAGTAAAACCGAGGATTTTGAAGGAGAACGCATTATTTATTAATGTATAATAATTAAAACCCAGTTTGTTACGTGCACAAGATATAAAATAGTGACATTCAATAAGTATTTAAAATATCCGAATACTTGTACATGTAGCCGCTAAATATATAGTCTATTTTTTGCTTTATGATTCAGGGTAGACTTGGCATTTGTATTATTTTAGCAGTGTACAACAGTTTAGTTACAAAATATACCTAACATCAAAATCAAGGTCACCGGAATTGTCAATTTGACACTTCGGTAAAAATCACTAACCCATAATAAAAACAGTAAAACTAAAGAGTCTGTAAAACGTTGTTTTGATATATAAAAGACCTAAATATTAATTTAGGTATAACAGCCACCACCGAAAGAATTACGCAAATCTTTTATGTAAGTACTAATAATTATTAAATTGATATTAATTTTATAAATTTTTTTATAATGCTAGATTTTAAATGCAACTATGTTTAACATTTTAAATGAAGCAAATTCACAACTCCATGCAAGGTATGAATATGGAAAGGGAATCTGTAGCTTGGGAAGAAGATAGTTTCTGGGAGGATATTAAGAAGAAAATTTAGAAGTTTAAGAAACAAAATTAAATGTTTGGATACTTTAATACCATGTTCAAGGGAGGAACTAAATTATA
Organism: Agriotes lineatus; assembly: GCA_940337035.1. Lineage (NCBI taxonomy): Eukaryota > Metazoa > Arthropoda > Insecta > Coleoptera > Elateridae > Agriotes > Agriotes lineatus. Next base: position 93,853,546 of record OW679195.1, on the reverse strand, counting down.
CTGGGAGTCGTTCAAAATTATATCACACATTAGAAAAAATTGCTTACAAGCACAAAATTGTGAATGGAAGGAAACTGTTGTATGTGAAGAGTCATGTCATTTCGGCGAAAATTGCTTTGATAAGGAAATATTTACAATTTAGAAATTCCAATAAAAACATCAACAGTTAGAGCGGAGTTAGGTGACAATCATGTTTTAATAAACGTTCTTAAAATAAGGCAATACCTTCTTTAACGCCAATTGTTCACTACGTAAAGCAAAAAATAGACTATAGATACAAAAAAATCTCTTTTTAATATATGTATAGCAGTACTCCTTAAATAAAATACTACGTAGTTTTTACAAATAAACAAAAACAACTTGTAATAATTTTCCTCGGCATTTTAGGAAAGACGGAGAGACTATACAAACTTAGACGACGAAGAAAAGGGTAAAACGCTTATATTGAAGTAGACAACTTTTCAAATCGAAAAATTAGAAAAACGTTTACGATTTGCTCCCGAGGCGTAGACGACGATATTTCAGGAAATTCAGTTGTTTTGAACAAAACGGTAATCATGCAGAAAAAACATCTTTTACAGTACACGTACGGCAAATTTTAATTTAATTTTTATTAATGGCCAGGCTCTTCCTTTTGCAGCGCACGTCGTATTCATAAAACAAAACGTATAGATAGCAATCTATAAGACCTAACTACATATTGAAAATTCAGAAATTTACTGTCACGGCAAGGACGTGTATTAATACTAGGTACAACCCAAGATGTCTGAATTTTAGAAACAAAATTAATAAATACAGTATTATACCATCTGTTAAAAAAGAAACTACATAAGGGTTGGCCATGAAAAATAAAACTAATGTCAATAGCAAGCTTTAGAGAAGGGTTGACGCGTTTAAAACCAATTGTTTTACACAAATGTATAAAACGTGTTTAAAACAAAACCCTGTGTTTTAAACAAGAGTTTAATAGTAATTTACGATACAAGTGCGTAAAGCTATTCTTTAGTCACGAGTGGGGTGGAGTTAAAACGCGAGTGAGCGAGCGTTTTAAACCCCGCGAGTGACTAAAGATGCTTTACGTATGTGTATCGTACAATATTTTATCTACGATAGAAGCTAGAAAACACGGTAAATATAAAACATATTTTTTAATGTAACTCTGGATTATGAGCAACCGGTCGTAATTTTGCGTGTTTTAATAATTTTAAAACACGTTCCTACTGACAACGTGCCTAATGAAATTTTTTAAACAAGTAACTACTGACGACGTAAACTAATGAAAACATGTTATTAAGCAGTCGTTTTACAAACTTAAAACTGCCAACTAAAAGGCAATTTTACACACTGTCGTAGATAAAACATGTTTTTTACAAGAGTTTAAAACATGTTTTAAACTGCCATGTTTTAAATATGTTTTTCTGAATTTTTAGTCTTAAATGTAATGAAAAATAAAAATAAATCAATACTGTAGATAGTAGATATCTATTTTAACGTAGTTTCACAGAAATATAATTATGTTTATAAGAAAAAGCACTATATAACCAAAAAATAAAATAAAATAAAAACAGTTATTCTGTATCTGTAAGCGAAGGGATGTTCTTATTAAGCGTTTTAAAAATGCTCACTAGTTTCGACGCTTTTTCGGTCCCAGTCGATTTCTTAGCTTCGAATGAACTACCGTTCGATTCCAGCTGACGAAGCAACTGCAGTATGTAAATGCTTCATCTTCTTTAAACTCCTTTAAAAGATTTATCCAATTTTCGATAGCCTCTGATATGGTACACGCATCTTTCTGAACCAAGTCCAGGACAACTGATATTTTTACACATATACTCTTGCGCTTTTATTTTTAAGTTAGTACCGTTAACTTTTGATGTCACATTAGTATCAATAGCAACTCGATGGGCAATATATATTTTTGATAGAATATGTCAATTATTTGAATACTAGCAACCAGTGAGACAAATGTCTCATTTAATAAAACAAAAAAGACCGTTTTTCAAATAGAACGCGTATTAAATAAAAACAATATTTTTTAAAATCACGTGATTGAAATTCGGTTCCTGACCTGACATGACCATTCCAAACATATAACTTTAATAACTTTTTTCTCTATCTCTTACGGTTTGGCTGCTGAAACAGCGTCCCGGACGGACGGAAATCACGTGATTTCTCGAAAACCGGCAGTGTCACGTGACTGAATTCGGTTCCTGACCTGACATGACCATTCCAAACATATAACTTTCATAACTTTTTTCTCTATCTCTTACGGTTTGGCTGCTGAATCAGCGTCCCGGACGGACGAAAATCACGTGATTTCTTGAAAACCGGAAGTGTCACGTGACTGAAATTCGGTTCCTGACCTAACATGACCATTCCAAACAAATAACTTTCATAACTTTTTTCTCTATCTCTTATGGTTTGGCTGCTGAAACAGCGTCCCGGACGGACCAGCGTCCCGGACAGACAAGTCTATTAGATAAAGGATGATTCTAAACAATCGGCAAGCGTATTCCACCTCACATCTTGTACCAATATCAACAAATTTCCACCTGATCTTTTTCAGAAGGAAATAGTTGTTTCTGAAATATGACCTCTGTAACTTCTACAAAATGGAAATTTTTATGTAATAAGGCTTTTTTACATTAATACCGCCTAGTCCTTATAGAGACAGAGTTTTGTACCTATAAGATTAGAGACACTTGAAATGAGAAGAACTGTTAGTGAACAATTCATTTTATTTTAATTAATTAATAACATTGTAGACTGTCCCCACTTAGTATCCCAATTAGCGTTAAACATCCCAAATTACCTAACCAGACATACATATTTGTTTTCACTCACTCAAATAATATAGGTCATTTCTCAATTCTGAGCCGTACCTATAAGGCGTAACTATAACATACATTTTCCGCTGATTGTTTATTTATGGGTTTCATTAATGTATAGAAAATCGTCTATTAATGAGCCTTATTAATGAATGATTTTTTCTTAATGAACGATTTTTAAAAATCGTTTATTAATAACCCCTATTAATGAACGACTTTTTATTAATAGACGATTTTGGTACAGGTAATCAAAGATACCACTAACGTCAAAACTTTGAGAGTCAAATTCTTTTCTTGGAATAAAATTAGATTTTCTTCAAATTAATAAGATAGGATCAACGAAAAAATATTGCAACTAACTCGTGTGTTAATCGGCGATGAATAATCTTTACAATTAACGTGCTCGCTATGGCTCGCGCGTTAAAATGCCTCGATTATTAATCTCTCTCATTAACATACTTGTTTGTTAAATAACTATTGTCATGTCCATATTAACATTTTTAACACTACCTGCAATGTGTATTTCAACTTCCTAAAAAAGCACTTTTCAATTTACTGTTTATAATTCTTATTATAGCATAATCAACTTTCTTTTGTATACAGTCGTGTATTAAACTAGTGTCTTTATATTAACATGTAATTGGGTCTATGCCTGTTTGTTTTCCAATAAATAAATAAATAAATAATAAAATAAAGCTAATATGTTTACTGCATTCATTCATGATAGTGATTCAGTTTCATAGGAAACTTCCCTACTAAATACAAGTAGATACATCCCCAACGTCCGGAATTAAAAACGTTTACAACAAAAAAACAGTTTTAAACAAAAAACATGTCTTTTTGTTTCATTTAAAAAACATGTTTTTGCCAACCCTGCTTTAGAGACAGCAATCTTTAGAATTTTCAATCACCATATAATATAAACTTACAATAACAACAGCAGTGATGGCAGTTAATGAAGTCAAAAGCTTGCTGTTGACATTACTTTTATTTTCCATGTTCAACCCTTATGTAGTTTCTTTTTGGACACACCGTACTACCTACTTTGTTAGTGTATTTAAAATGCCCTAGAACTACCAAGCACAATTGAGATTTTAGCGATTTTTTTAATGAATATTACAATCAAATTTCCATCTGTGTAGATAAACACTCAACTATTTTTGGTTTTGTATGCCTTATACATACATTCTGACTTCACGATTTACTACTTGTTTTATAATTGACAATTAATTGGATCAAGTTATAAATTGAAGCATATTTGCTATAATGCAATTGAACTTATAACTAAACCTGAACCATCATACATTCTGTGCCCTTAAAAATGATATCTTATACCGAGTGTCTATTTTTACTGGATTGTATTGGCAACTTTCTTATTAAGAAACAAATGTGAAAAAAACCTTCCATTTTATATCCTGATGAAACTGAAAATGCGCAAATTTGTTAATGGCAAATAACTCCATAACCACAACCGCTAGAATAAAAATAAAAATCTGGTGTGATACACTCACACAACTTCCTTTTACAGTGATCTTATAATTAGCCAAAAATTTAATTTTTAATTTCTAAGCATTTGTCAAAAATTTTCAAAAATTGCAAATTCTACAAAAACGGTACAAAATAGAGAGTTAGTTAAAGAGACAATTTTTTTTCTAGAATTTTAAGCTGAATCAAAAATATAATAATATACCGGTTGTTGTATTTAAAATAGCAGTTAATAAAAAAACAAAAGAAACCCATTTTAGAAGTATTCAACTGGAAAATCACCTATCTCACATCAATACACATTAAAAATGTAATAAAAATATAAAGTTTGAAAAAATCGTTAGAGCCGTTTTTGAAAAAATCGAAAAAAATTGAAAAGTGGCAAGAGTAAACACCTACTTCCGGTTATGCGATTTTCTTCAAAAGCTTGGTGTCTCATCTACATAGTACATAAAACTTATATATGAAGTTTCAATGCCATACCTCTTTTAGTTTTTAAGATATGCTGTTGACAGACACACATACAGACAGACAGACAGACAGACGGACACACAGACAGACAGACAGACCAATGAAAACAAATATGTTTTTTGGGATCAGGGGACTCTAAAACGTGAAAATCTGTTGAAAACTCAATTTCGAATTTTTGGGTGAATCCAATACTTCCTTTATAGTAAAAGGAAGTAAAAATTGGCAGTTGTAGATCATTTTTCATAGATTAGTAAAATAGACAAAAAATTCATGGTAAACTTAATTTTTAAAATATAGCAAATAATACTTGACTTTTTCAAATGAAAATCATAGTTGGCTTACAATTTATTGATTTCAAAAAATACAATTGCCCTAGTGCTGCAACTTTCGCTACTAGACCGGCTGCCAACACGTTTTATAACAAGCTCGATAATTTAACAATAATATTGATATTTCAATATCAAGTTACTCGATTTTGATGCTAACTAGACCGAAAAATGTTTAAAACTCGAATTTTGGTCAAATTTCTTAATTACAATAGCTAAACTACCTCCCACCCTTTAGCCGATTTCAATCGCGCCCCACCCGTAATCTCTTGATGTTTCCCGCGAACTCATTATAAATCTTATTTTTCTATTTTTATTGATATCAGGTTCCATGTTTCCTAAGTGTTACTAATACAATAAAAAGAACATGGGTACCCTGTATACATTAAAGAAAAAGCAATCACGTTATTAGTGATTATGTATCGGCTTCAGTTTCTTAATTTATTTCGAACGATAACTTATGATCCACATATATAGTGGAGTTTTTGAACCTTTTAAGATATGAAAACAAGTGTCTTAATTAGTATTTGCCGTAATAATCTAAACCAAATAGGTATGGACATCGTATGCATTTATAAGTGCAAAAACTTTGTCAAAAACTTCAGAATGCATACAATTACCAAAAAGCAACAAGTGCAGATATTTTCAAGGCTGGTGCACAGCAGAATATTTAAAAAATGCCAACAAAGGCGGCGCAAATGTAACAGACAAGTTCAAGTTCATATCAGCAATGACCTTGCTCCCAGTTTCCGATTTACATAATGGCATTGCGTTTTGCATGACCTGTTTATTTGTTTTAGAAATAAAAATAAATCATTCATGAGCTAAACGGCGCCCAGCTTCTGACATCCTCTTCAACGGTTTTAGTTAACAAGCAATTTAATAGCAGATTATAACTTTGTAATTTTTTCCGTTGCCAATATTTCCAATAATCCCAATCTAACATACATTCTCATGTAAAAACTTTTAGCAAAGCTACATTTATCATATAGTGTACACTTGTACAGTTATCGTATCGCATTTGTCACTGAATTTAATTCATTTAATTTCTTATTATGGTAATATTCTACATGCTAGCGAATGAAACCTATAAACTGTTTTAAGGCTCTTACTAGACCTGTGTTAAATCAAAATGTGACAAATGAATGTACAAGAGATAAAAAGACACAGGTAAAAGAAGGTACCTACTAGTAAGTTTATTTAAAGTTACGGTATTTCAATTTCATCAACACTTACATTGTCGTAAACGTCAATTTTATGTTAGCATGTAAAATGATGTTATAGGAACTATAAAAGATCACCTGTACTTTTGAAAAAGGTCCATAAATAACTGTGTATGTAGGCATATACTTTGTCCATGCAATTTCCTCATTGTATGTGGATAGACACCCATTAGATTTAGAAGGTAATTTCGACTACATTTCCTGTACTGCTTCTAAGATACTTTCAAATACTCAATTTTCTTTCAAAGTAAGAACAAAGTGTACCGCCAATGTCATGCTTTCCGTAACTCCTCTATAAATATTTTTCTATATGCCAGGCCATATAAGTTTGAAAGTAGACATGTAGAATTATTAAAATTGCGTTTGGATGAATACTTTCGGAAACAAAAACAACATCCTAAAATTCCCACGTCGGCGGCGTCCCCAAATGGTATTCCTGAGTAACCCTGTCAAACATAAAATTCTTTTAACGATATAAACATCAAAGAAACTCCTAAAAATTCTAGAACTCTAATTTTTGTTTCCATTGATTTGAGTTTTTGTGTAGAATAATAAATTAAATTTAACATAACGTAATTCCAATCAAGATGATGAAGAAAAATTTGGACAAAAAACTCGTGTTTAATTTCTTAATAAGTAGGAGGCAATTCAGAAATTAAAAGCAGAAAATATACGTACAACGTATCTATTCTATACACTGGGCGGCGACGCGTAGCGGGTGGTTGCAGCGGTTGAATCATCTTCGGTCTCAGAAATGTCTAAAATAAAATTAAGATATATGGCTAAAAATTAATCTGCACCTGTAGATTCGATAAAATCCAAGTCACCATTAGGATCGTCGCAGTCGTCCTCCAGGGCAGTTGGGTTGCTGCACCGATGCCGTGCGCAATTCACACATACGAGTATATCATCATCGGAGAGTGTATTTGCAAACATCAGACTCCTGCTCCTGTCGGGACATCGCATTTCAGAATTGGCATATTTATTTCGATTTTCCATTCCACTCTGAGGACAGGCCGTGCCAGGAAGGGAAGAACCATATTAGGATATTAAAAATATTTAAATTTGCCGCGTGACTTGCGCATCCTGATCGATGGCAGGAAAGATTTTTTAGTTCTGGTGGCGGTCGCGACTTGCAAACGCGCGACACCGTCGGTTTCGTTCCACAGTAGGACACAACATCCTCACCATAGACACATTATGTTCATTGTTTCTCGCTTTTCGAGAATTTGGAAGAAGCAATTGATAGAAGCAACCGTCGACCACTGAGAGGGACGTACGAACTCGGTCATTATTAGTCAACATGTAATGTGTTATTCAAGTGGCAGACAGGCAACCAGGCTAGAAGTGTTCAATTCTTACGTAAGGACTTGCGATGTAAGGTGCAGAATGAGTTGGAATAAAAGCAAATCGGCCACCTACCCGATCTACATCAACTTCGAATTCTACTTTTGTTGAGGCAACCATATCGCTGTATTCCGCCGGCCGCCAACACCCGACTGTAAATCGCAATACTTCTCTTATCCTCGCCGCCTTCTATTACGTGCCTTCGAGTTCGACCCTGCATCCGTGGGTCGCAGTTTAGTGCCAAATTCCCGCAACTGAAAGTCTGCTCCATAGCCAGTCGTGCACCAGGTGTTAGAGGAAACCCATTCAAATGCATCAGCAGAATTATCAGCGAAGATGGGACTCTCCCTCTCTGAACTTCGCCTCCTTCCAATTTATAAATTCCTCTTGCCGCCCATGTCGGTATTATGACATTTATTTACTGTACTTTTTCAGCAGCTTGTACTAGTTTAATATTTAAGATTTTGTAGATAACAATATGGTTAGACCCTCTCCAATAGAGGAAGGCCGTAAATTTTGTCAGTAGTACAAGTGGATTGTGACCATCATAATAAGATATGTCAGTAATCGCTTTGAATTTCTTGACGTAACCATTAGGGCCATATCCCGTACAACATTTTTTTCTACAGCTTGTAAGTTCAATATGCCTAGAAATCAAATTAATTGGTACGAGGACAGGTAATTTTATGAGTAAATACACTAAGCGTAAATAGGTAGAAGCAAGTAGGTCGTTCTCTTTTGAGTTAGAAGACGCCATCATTATCTTGCGCAAGTACTGAGAAACCATTGGCGCCCGTCAACTTATTATTATTGACTTTCTACGACTCTCCCAATTAGACAGAATAACTCGCACTTCGCAGAGTAGATTCACCCCTATGTCCTACTTGAGTTAACTGTGTCCTTTTTTTGTTATCGTTTCATCCGTAACAGCCAGCTGCTTGAAATAATTTAAGCAGTCCCTGCGATACCTTCCCTCAAATGCTACAAGTCTAATGATGTGATAAGCTTTACAATCACAGACCTTCCCCACTCATCTTCTCTGGATTCATCATACGCACGAATTGTGTTTATCACTGCAAGGGTACCCACCTGACAGAATGGGTGTCGATGTGGATGTCCTGCGTCCACAATTTTCTCACAAAACAAGCGCTGAGTTTTAAAGTCAAATGCTGAAGATGGTTTTCTTGATCTGCAGCTTGGGCTAATGCGTGTATACTTTCCTGCTCTCAATGTGCAACATAGCGGAGGTTTTACCTTCAGACAGTTTAGGAGCTTCGTCCTTTTTTATTCACACTCATCTGTCGAATAGTTTCTGGAGCATTGCTACCACAGATCACTGACGCACCACCACCTTTCCAGCTCACAGCACAGAGATCACATTTGTCCACTTCATTCGTGGCTAAAAGCGTTAGACAACAATGGAAGCGAGCGAACGCAGTAATTATCTCTCCAACTGGCAAAAAACAACTTTCTAGCACATTTTTATCTGCGTTAAAACAAAATTACTGATTTGCGCATGTTTCATAGGGTTGACCTAGGATTTTAGGATATTACAGTATAAACCTGTCTGAACCTATAACCAGAGCACCGTTCAGTAATAATTCTCTATGTGTGGGATTTCAGCCCAAATGGAACATCCACTAGATAGAGGATATTTGATTAACAGTATCCATTATTTGGTTCCATCTTAGTATTCTGTGGTATCTTCCCGAAACATTTTAAGTGTACCTTAAAGTGTTTCCTCAATTTACACACCAAAAGATATGAGTTCCAGTCCCATATTAACAGTCCTACAATTTTTTTTAAATTAAAATTGTCAATATTAAAATTACATTTCGGCTTATTAGACCGTGTCATCTTTGTACACCCACGGTTTGGTCCATGTTGTTAGAGTATCTTGTGAACAAGAATATAGAAATATCAGACGTGGAACATATTTCTCTTCTGCTTAACTTTCAATTCTTTTAATCTATTAGCAAATTTGCAGATTAACACGTAATCTTGTTAACAAAATAGATTTTGGCCAGACGGATGGGGTATTACTACTATGTTGCTTGAGACTTTATTATACCGATTGAAATAAGTTATTTTGCTGACCACATTTTGATGTTAGAACAATTAAATTGAGGTAGTGACGTATCAAGCTGCCAAAAAAAAATGTTTTGCCGATTTCATTTGATTTTCGTATAATTAAATTGCTGGCCAATTAATTAACTCTCGTAATTTAGGTATTTATTGAAGAAATTGTCAGGCCATCTTTAAATTCAATAATTACGTGACCATTTGGAGTAGTTTTAGTACAAAAATGACGAGTTTGCTTGTATATATGTTTCTTTTCGGTTATATGTTCACGTTAGTACTTCAGCTAATTGTATCTAAAATTCTAAAGGTTTGACCGCACGCAATTCTGTGCTTTCTAGAAGGTTGAGCGAAACCGCCCTGGGTTCTAGCCGCCCTCTTTGCAGCTGCATTCGTTTCGTCACGCTTAAGCGCGATTGGTTAGAACAATTTCAAAACAGCCCATTGGAGCGAGCGAGATATTTTTCCTAAAGAATGTAACTTCCATCGCACTCTTTCGTCGAGGTCGAGTTAGCGACGGGCTCCTGCTTGCTCGTCATTGGTACAGCTGCACGTCGCAAGGCGAGCGCGTCTGTCTGGAACTTAGCTTGGCTTCGCTTTAGAGTTCAGTTGATTTCCGCTGGGGTTTGAGGCGCTTGTTCGAGAGCGTGGCGTCGGTGCCGTCCGCGCTTTAGTGCGTGGGCGGCCCGTTGTTTTTGTGCTGTTCCGCTTTTTGTGTTGAGATTTCTTCACGGACCGCTAAGACGATAAGTGGTGTTTGTTTTGAAGTGAACGTGTGTGCCCTGGTTTGCTCGTATGACCGCCAGCTTTGCAAAATTCCGTTGGGCCGTGAGGGGCCCTTTTTCCCGTTAGCTGCGGGGATTTAAACTGCAAAGGTGATCAATCCTGCGGTCTCGCCAGCTTCCCGTTCCGATTTCCCGAGAGGGAATTAAACCAGACCCTGCCAATTTGGGGAAATCTTTAGGGACGCACGTCACCCACGCATCGCCGACGGCACGTTCGCTGCAGTGGTGAGCTCACCAGACCCGTGACGTAATCGCCTGGCTGACCCATTCAGGTAGTGTCTGTAGTTATTAACAACTAATTAACTTTTATGCGTTCATTTATTGATTCATTGCCAAGGCGCATATTAAACTAATTCATTCAACTGTACATGTATAATTTATGCGTTCATTTATTGATTCATTGCCGCATTGCCGAGGCCGCTTATAACAAACTACTTAAGTTAGCACCGTGCTAGCTAGGTAGTATAGTCGGTTAGAATTAAGGCGTCCCCCAGCTGGGCTATATAGTTAGTCCATGTATTACTGTGCTTACTTTTGTGTATAATTGATATGACGCTCGTCGCTGCAGAGTGGAGGTCATGAGACTGCTACTATTTTCCATTCCTGTTGAGCTTTCGATTTTGCCAAGGTGATAAGTTACAAGGTAGGCTCATTTGATTTTCCGGTTTCACTCTGGGTGTATCTTTGCATTTTCGTTTATATCGATGAAACCGGGTGGCGCCCTATTTAATTTTGTCAATGTTAACCGTCCCTTAGGCCGTTGCCCGTAGGTAATCTCGTGTAGGACCCTCCCTCGCTTCACTGATGTCTAGTCGGCATATCTTGTTACGGGCTGGGCAGCGGCCCTAGGTGAGTCATTGTCCCGATTGTGAGAAATATCGTCCGCGCTGGCCGTTTAGCTTTTACGTAATTTTGTATGAGCCGGCGCGGTGTCGTAAAACCCGTTTTAGACCGTAACAAAAACTTAGATTTTATCATAATTTACGTCTGTGTCTTATTTTATCTCTTATATCTAGGAGGCAAAAATGCCAGTTTTAAGCAATAAATGGAAAAACATTTCCCCGGGAGAAGATCCTCGGACCCCCACTCCGTTGCATGTCCCAATTTTCACTTTCAGAAAGATGGCAACCTTGGTAACGACTGAGTTGTAACATCGAAGCAGAAATTTCCATTCCGCACATTTTTGACGTAAAACTAGAATATTTAAAAATTGTAGGGATTATTCAAAATATCAATTGCAATATCTTTGAAAGAAAGGCAAAATTGTATTTTCCCATTGATAATTATCGACCCAGAGGTTGTAATGTGTTTAGCACAGTGCCACGATTACTTTCTTCTATTTTCTCGCCCCTAAGCAGGGCCAGATTTACAATAGGGCACATAGGGACATGGACCAGAAGCGCAACGCACCCAAAATCGAATACGACATTCTTCTGATACAAGAGAGTTACATTTAGGGCGTTTTTTGCAATTCGAATTTTTTTTAGTGAAAAACTCATTTATGTCACTTGTTTGTTATCGGCTACCTGTTGCCGTAGTAAGTATCTATTTACACCTACAATGTAGATATTATCCGTTTACTTGACATCCGCACTGTCTAAGCCAAATTTAAAAAAATGTCTTGAATATTCCAAAATAATGTGTTTTTTATTAGATTGTACATTAATTTAATTGTTAAAATGTGTAATATAGCAGTGGTGCCAACATACTGTCAGTTTGACAGTGCGGATGCCACGTAAATGGATAATAGATATGTACTTATCCTATCATGCAGACAAGAGAGATAAACCAAACATATAAACATGTATCAACCTGACATTAGCTAGTAGCTGTGGCCTAACAAGCCCGGGCTTCTGGCGCAAAATTTCAGGGGGGGGGGGATTGGAATCATCAGCCAAAAATAGTTTCATCTTTGTCATAAAACATTAATTTCTAAGTATATACCTACTAGAAATTGCAACCTAATATGATCACAGCAAATAGTTGATGGATTTTTCTGAGACTAAGTAAAATATGGGCGCAACATTTTAAGGGGCGTCTGGCGGTTACCACGGTTAATAACTGGCCATAACGCAGAGGTCATTTATGGGCATTTTTAATCAACCTCAAAGTCAAACATACTGTTGGTTTTGGGTTCCCGCAACCTACGTGTTTCTCTTGTGTGAGTGGGCATTCAGCAAATCAAGACCTTCGAGCTGAAAGTTTCAACATCAGAATGAGAATCTACCACGCTTGTTACTGCATCAGAAGAAAACTCATTTTCAGTGACGGTAAAATTGAGTTTTTATTTTATTTCTCAAACTTCGAGAACTGCAGGAAAAAACAATTAGTAGACGTTTTTTACTTATTAAAAGGTTTCCAATGGTAATATCTTCAATCATCTCTATCTTCACAAGGTGCTAAACATTGCGACCCCTGCTAGTTTTTTTATCAGAACTTCTTGGAAGCTTAAAATTTTGCAATTTAAAAAAACTTGAACAGTTTGATTTACTTAGAAACTTTTCTCATTCTTTAATTTTTCCTGCTCAACCTACAGTTTTTGATTAAAAAAATAATTTGTTTCATGGAATTTATTAAGAAAATACAAGAAAATTCATTTAATGAAAAGTAATGGAATCTCAGAAATGCTCTTGAATGAATGAATGACAAAAGTTGAATGTCTAGTTGAATCAAGTTAGAACAATTGTTGAAAATCACCACCTCCAACTGCAATACATGCTTCTATCCTGCGACGCATTGATTTGCGAACACTTTAAAAAATGCAGAGATGTATCGAATTGTTTCGCAATATGCGACAATGCAATTTTTGAATTCCTCCAAAGTTTCAATTAGGGTTCTATAAACCAGATGTTTAAGGAGACCATAGAGACCGAGAGGGCCAAGGGGCCAGGTTTGTGTGCTCTTCGACCTATCCAACGATTTAAATACACAGTGTGCAAATACCGATGAGCACCTAAACTGAAATGTGCTGGAGAGTACATCATACATAAAATGCATTGTATTCTTACATGACAAGAGATGTCTTCCAAAGTATCGGTCACTCTCCTTCAAAAAGATGGCGATAAACGTCTTCAGTAAGCCTCTCCAGTAAGCCAGTACAAAATATGGTCTAATCAAGTGATTTGCCAGAATTCTGACAAACACATTAAGTGAAAATTGGTGTTGATAACGGCTTTCTAATACTGTGTGCTGTATACGGGTTTTCATCAGCCATATATGATTATTGTGGAAGTTAATTATGGGATCCTTGGAGAAATCGTCTTCATCGGTGAGATTTGTGCCAAAAACTGAGGATTTTGTCCTTTCTCTCTTGCATCCATCGACACAAAGTCACTCTCTGCGGAAGTTCAAGCAGTAAAATTCCTCTGAGGCTTGTCGTTCTTGTATTTGTTCCAACTGCTTAAGATAGCCTGTTTTCAGCAAAGAGTTTTTCCAGTTTCACTAGGAAGCTGATGGACACGTGTAAAAATCGTATGATTACACGGGTGGGTTACCTTTTTTTCATAAAGACGTTTGGCTGCTAGTGAATTACGGTTGATAAGCCAAAAAACGAAATGCATATCGCGCATCTCAACATTTGTATAATTCATCCACACTTTTACTCAATAATTTGACTTAATGTGTACAAACTAAGGTAACTACCAAAAGGAATTATTTTATTTCAAAATATTTATTCTTACACTATCGAAGAAATAAATTCAAGGAATAAAAGTAAGGTTATTACACAAATTACAGTCGACTAGTTCTTTCATAATATTTTACTTATGAAAATATACAGGGTGTCTCAAAAAGAATGGGACACCGATTATTCATAGATTCCTTACGTCGTAATAAATCGATTAAACCTAATATACCTTAGTACAAAGTCCCTTCTGTAAGAAGTTCTAGGGCCTTGAAGTTCAATTTTTTATTTTTTATATTTTTGTTAATTGACACAAATGTAGAGATTTCGATTTGAATTTTGGTATACATACTCACTATTATATACTCCACTAATAGGAAAAATTTCATAAACTAGACTGGACTGTCAAGGGCACTTTACCTAACTTTCAACAGTTCTTTTAGCTCTAACTTCGTTATCGGTAAAATTTTTTGAAATTTTAGGTTATTATCTGAAAGAGAATTAAAATACACAAAAATAATCTACTCTTAGTTCATAAGCGTAAGAGCAACCGTTTACCTTAAAATGCCCATCAAAGGTTTTTGGTTGACATGAAGATGTGCAATTATCAAGTAGGCATGATCACAAAAACAATGGGTAATGATTGTAATCTAGTAAGCAACAACAAGAAATCAAATAATGACGTTGGTGACATCAGTTTTTTGGTTTTTGTTTCAGCATTGGAGAATTCGTTATGTAGCGGCATTTTCTTAAACATAAGAGAACAAATACTTATGTCACTAATATCATTAATTGATTTATCATTGTTTTGTACTAGATGACCATTGTTTTTGTAATCATGCCTACTCGATAATTACATATCTTAGTGACAACCAAAAACCTTTGATGGGCATTTTGAGGTAAACGGTTGCTCTTACGCTTATGAACTAAGAGAACATTATTTTTGTGTATTTTAATTCTCTTTCAGATAGTAACCTAAAATTTCAAAAAATGTTACCGATAACGAAGTTAGAGCTAAAAGAAGTTTTGAAAGTTAGGTAAAGTGCCCTTTACAGTCAAGTCTAGTTTATGAAGTTTTTCCTATTATTGCAGTATATAATAGTAAGTACGTATTCCAAAATTCAAATGGAAATCTCTACATTTGTGTAAATTAACAAAAAAATAAAAAATAAAAAATTGAACTTCAAGGCCCTATAACTTCTTACAGAAGGGACGTTGTACTAAGGCATATTAGGTTTAATCGATTTATTATGACGTAAGGAATCTATGACTAATCGGTGTCCCATTTTTTTGAGACACCCTGTATACACTGACATCAACTGTATAATCATAGTTAATCCAATATAGTTTATCACAAAACAAAATGTACGTTTTTTAAGCTCCTCTGTGGCAGAAGGCGACCCGGGGAGGTTTGCCCTGAAGCCACAGTTATTTAATCCGGCCCTGCACCTAAGGCTGGGCTCTTGATTGATTACAAAGCGCAAAAGTTTCGGTAGTTAAATAATTGACACATCTGTTATCTTCCCCGCAGAATTACTATTCGAATTAAATATTCTAAGAAGTGTAAGACACCGAATGATATTTTTTGCACTTAATCGTGAGTACCTGCAGATACATAGAAAGAGATTTCGAACTGCTTTTTGTAATTATCCAATCACTATGACATGGGTCTATATGCAAACATGTTTTGATCGGTTCACTTAGAAATAAAAAAAATATACTACTGACGAATTTCTGGTTAATTATAAAAATACATTTTGTAAAACCGATGTCGTAACACTTACTTCAAAATTTCGCAGAAGTTGAAATATTCTTATAGATCTAATGGCACAACTATAAAACATCAAATTTATGATTATTAACCAAGCATAGGAATACTGAAATTGGATTGTTCATAATAAATTGACGCAGTAATCATACAGATGGAGATTAAAGTAATAAATGGTTCGGATATTGTCATTTCGAAGTAGACATTAGTTTGTATACTGTTTTTTTATATATTCGTAATTTAACCATAGTAAACTGAATAAGTTTCATCCTACCGGCTTTTTTTATTCTATTTTATTACACTGCAATACAACATTCAACAAACATTTAAAAAATGTAATATACCCAAAATCCCAACGCATTCAATAATTCAA
This sequence comes from Agriotes lineatus, assembly GCA_940337035.1. Taxonomy (NCBI): domain Eukaryota; kingdom Metazoa; phylum Arthropoda; class Insecta; order Coleoptera; family Elateridae; genus Agriotes; species Agriotes lineatus. The sequence goes on along the minus strand of OW679195.1, from coordinate 93,837,239 downwards.
TAATTCCTTAATATAAAGCAATTTCAAAATTAATAGCACGGCTGCTGGTCACAAGATCATTTACGTCAGACGATTAACAAGAAATTCCAGAACAAGAGCAAGTTTGGGAATATTATGAAGGAATATAAATTTCCATAAACCGGTATCGACGCTCCGAACTGACCTATTCCAACTTTTTGTTTATGAGTAGAAACTGGAATTATAAATTATGTTAATTTAAACTATTTCGTAAAACCTTTAAGAAATAGGTAGCGTCTACGTTTTCTGTTTCATATTATTACATCTTTATACAGTGTCCGCCAAAAAGTTGGCATAATATGGGAAACATTTTAAGTAAAAATCACTCGGTATACTTATATGATAAGGGCTAAATAGGTTTTTAGACAAGCACAAATTATTGACGTAAAAAGTTTTTTTGAAAAATTAAAAAAAAAATCCCATATTATGCCGACTTTTTGGTGGACACTGTATACCGGGTGACAATGAAACTATTACCCACGGCGGCATTTCGAAACGGCTTGAGATAGAAATATGCAATTCGGTATGTAGAAAAATTCAATTGGTTTTAAAACCCATAGCAACCTCTGTCCTGGCCTACTCCATTTTTCCGTAAAATACAAACACATAGGAATTACGGCATATTTTTAAGCGGCTCTATTTCAAAAATCTTTTAATTCTAGACAAGGGGTATGTTAGACGAAAGTTATTTAGATTGTTTAGAGAGTTATAAAAAGAGAAAATATATATAGGGTGTCCTATTTAAAATAACAAAGTCAAGGTCATTTTTGGTGAAACCGGAAACGACATTCAATTGTTTTTATGTTAAAATTGTTCACAATTTTCAACCCTATCGACATACCGAATTGCATATTTCTACCTCAAGCCGTTTCGAAACGCCGCCGTGGGTAGTAGTTTCATTGTCACCCGGTATATTATTTTTCTGTACGTGTATATGTCACTGAACTCCTCCAAAACGGCTGGACCGATTTTGATGAAATTTTTTTGTGTGTTTGAGTGGATCCCTGGATGGTTTAGATTCACAATTGGACCCGGAAGGTAGCGCTGCAATCGGGTTCTAGGAATTAAAAAAAAATTTGACGATTTTTTAAAATTTTTTAAAAAGATTTCTCGCATATCAGAACATATAACCGCAAATCCCCCCCCCCCCCCGCTCCCCAATATTTTTTAAAATGAAAAAAAATCCAACCTTCGAATATTGAAAAAACGTTTGCTGAACCCGCTAATAGCAGGCAAACCAACGTTCGGGCAGGACAACGTCTGTCGGGTTCGCTAGTTAAATATAAATATAGTTACTGTAACTTGTAAAAATCATGTTAGTCGCACCACTCAGGCAGTTTATTAAGATTATATATTATTAAGGCAATAGTTACACCCGCGTGCACATTTAAAACATATTGTTGTGTCTACTGGGTGTTGCGAGGTGCTGAGAGTGTAGAATTAAAAACATGTTTTTTAAGAAACACCCAGTATATTGGCACTTTTACAAAGCCACTTCAGTAATGATCAAATTGATAGTGTAAATTGTATAAGGCTATTTTCAATTAGCAGGAGGGAGTTAATTGCAAAAAAGTAACCCATTTCAGACGCTTGTAGTTGCTGTTTGAGATACTGATATCGGGCATTCACAAAAAAAAGTTGTTTGTGCATATTCCATACATGGTGTAGTAAAATTGCTGTTTGATTTTCAATTTTTGCGGAACCTTAAAGACTTATTCTTTAATGCAACACCCTGTATATTTTGATCATGGTGGATATAGCTTTACATAAGCTTTCTTATGATACCAGATTTATATACTAGGGATGTCGGCGGGTACCCGGGTACCCTGGTCGACCCGGGTAATAGTCGACCCGGGTATATTTTTAAGACCCGGGTACCCGACTAATAAATTATATAACTTCCAGAAAGTCAACCTTTATCGGCGAAAATTATAAGAACTTAAAAACAATAGGAATAAGTTGTGGAAAAACATAACCATGCAGTAATAACAAGAATCCCGTCAATAGTACCATTAAATCGCGTCAGTGTGGGTGAAGTAAAATAAACTTCCTCTGTGTGATGTTGATGCTGCTACCAATTTCGGACAAAAAGTCACGTACTTGAAGTTGATAGCACTTGGAAGTGTGAAAATATTTACGAATAACAGACGACTTGCGGTTTGAATTGGTGAGTAAGTACTATTTTAATTTAGTTCAGTTTAAAACTCGCGGCGTAAAAGAAAGAAATTGTAGTTACTTCAGATGTTCAGATGTACACAACTTTTGTGTTATATATTTCGGGTACCCGGGTTTACCCGGGTATTGCTTTCGGGTACCCGGGTTTCGTTTTAGACCGGGTACGACATCCCTATTATATACAGTAAAATTCTACCAAGCTGTGTGGCGCAGATGGGTTAGTGTCAGGCTTGCATTAAGCAAGTCATCGGTTCGAATCCCGCTGGGGTCGGAATTTTTCCGTATCCTTGGCGATTAGAATCGGGTTCAGTGAGACCATTCACAGTTGGGCACCAAATTAACTGTGCTCTACTCAGAACCACAGACCTAAGAGATAGAGTAACAAGGTCAACACATCACCAAGACACACACCTCATACAATGGTTGCTGCGCAAGCACCAAAGGCGCGATCCAACTCTGCATCCCGAATCCGGGGCAAGTTGATCATTGTACCGCCAGATGCCAGCGCATATAGCACCAGCCTCGACACCGCAAGGTAAATGAGGTTACAGATAATACATACATACAAAATTCTACCAGTTACTAGCACTGAAGTCAGGAGTGTTTGCATAGTTTACAATCGAAGTCGTGAACTTCTGAACAATTTATCTTTTGATTTATCTACTATCATCTTTCAGTTTAGTTATGACTAGTTTCCCAATAACTATTTTGAATATTTCATAATATGGTTTCCAATGAATTTTTCGGTTTGGGGAGCGCTGTAATTTCTTCTAATTGTTGTCTCTTGTACTTTATTGAACTATGCTAGTATGCTAGTTTCTAGACTGATATTTATGTCGTTTCTCCTTTTTTTTGCAAACAGATTTTCTTCACCTCAGTCTGTATACTACCCACAATCCTACTATCCAATAATTTAGTCCAGACTTTTGAATTCTCTTCTGAGTTTTAGTTTCCGCTGAATCGTACTATCGTATATTTTAAGCTAGAGTTATTTGGCGTATTATTTGGATTGTCCGCGCCATCATCCTAACTTAGCTGGGATTGTCGTGGCACGCGCTCAACTACTTTCTTCGCTTGGTTGCTGGCAAATTTCCGTCCATTTGGTCCCGATATCTGTCAGTGCTAAAATACCTATCCGTATCACCCGGATTTCAATCTCTGGGGTAAGTGCATATGGTCATTTTAACTTGCATTCCGATTCTTGCCGAATTGGTTTAACTTTCGGGGTATTTCTAGCTGTTCTAATCGCTTATCCAGTTGCTCTGATCCCATATAAGTGCAGGTGCTGTTAAGATGCCGTATTGCTGCTCCAATGTCTCCTTGTGCTGCTTGGATTGTTAACCTCAGTCCCTACCGGGCTCCTTCTACTATGCGGCCTTCACCTACTGCAGGCGTTTGTTGCTGCCAAGGCCAGAAGTCTTTAATCTCCGTCAAAGGCTAACTATTTGGACGTGCACGTAGCTATGATAGTATTTTGTAACCTTGTGAATTGTGCTACCGTTTCTCGTTAGAATTCTTCAAATAGTCTCGGACCTTATTTTGCTTCTTGTGTCGAGATTATACTGCTGTGCCGCGTGTCAGCATCTTCGATTGAAGTTGTTCAGGCTTCATAGAACGTCACTTTTGCCTATGTACATTTGTAACTATATATTTATCTGTTTTATGTGCGATATTAATTATAATAGTTTGACTTTTGGGCGCACCCCACTTAACGAAAGTTTTAATGTGTTTAAAACTAACTGTATTGTGTTGATATGATGTTGACTATTAATATACATTTTATTATAAATATGTGTGTTTTAATTACAGCAAACTGTAAATTATGAACTGGTTATTATCTATATTGCATTTCCGATTATTGTGATTTTAGTTAAGCTGTGAGTTTATCTGTTCTCATTTCTATCCAAGTACATTTGTTGTAGAGAGACTCATTGGCGCCCTTTTTATAACGATGAATGAATTTAAGCTTTTGTAACGAATCTATGCCGTCTTCACTCTTAACTATTCGGCTCTAAAATGTGCCCATGTAATCACGATGGCTTGATTTTGGAATAAATTTAGTATCAACACATCGGCGATCAGCTCCTTTAATGCAGCGAGAACACTGCACAAAAACGGATAATTTGATTGGCTCTTATTGCATAGCAACTGCGATTAAGATATATAACATGATAAACACTAACGATTTTGCTATTATCTCGTTCATTCGGTTTATTGATGGATGTTTACGTTTGAAGATCTCACATATTTTATTTTCTTAAGACTGCTACAGTATACCTACGTAATATATTAACGAGTAAGGCTATTGTAGGCCTAAGTTACTAATCATTTGTTAGTATACGGTCCTGCCGTACTGTAATATGAATAACTGGCATCGTATTATTTTACTTCCTTACGACGGACTACAAAAGGAGTAGCATTTAAATGTTCGCAATTACTGGAAAAATTACTCTGAGCAATATTAAGCCTCATCATTCGACTTGATTGTAATCAGCAAGAGTAAGCAATACGTAAACAGATACGAGTAATTTCCATCAGAAATTGAATCAAAGCAAAAGTGAAATGAGAACATACATTGGTTCATCTAATGAAGCATTGATTAGTGAAACAGATACTTAATTATTTGTGACATTATATTTACTACACTGTACGCTTATTAATCAACGCGGTTAATAGTATATTACATACCGAGGTGGGAAGTGTTTCATTACTGTCGAGAGATTAGGTAGTTTACCGAGACGCGTAGCGTCGAGGTTAACTTTATCTCGAGACAGGAGGAAACTTTCCACCGTGGTATGTATACTATTTTATTTGCAATCATCTAATTTTAAAAAGAACTACAATTGAATTCTGAATAATAGATATCTTGATGTAGCTAATATTTTTATTCGCAATCACATTGTAATGTGTCAATTTCATGACATGACAACAGCTGGGAACTAGATGATTACTTGAAACTAGCCAGGAAATTATTACATACCCCGAAAAATATTACATACCTGAAGAGTGGGGTGTTTCCATGGTAACAAAACATTGAGTGGGTTGTTTTCATGGTAACAAAAATATTAGCTACATCAAGATATCTATTATTCAGAATTCAATTGTAGTTATTTTTAAAATTAGATGATTGCAAATAAAATAGTATACATACCACGGTGGAAAGTTTCATCCCTGTCTCGAGATAAAGTTAACCTCGACGCTACGCGTCTCGGTAAACTACCTAATCTCTCGACAGTAATGAAACACTTCCCACCTCTGTATGTAATATACTATTGTTACCATGAAAACAACCCACTCAATGTTTTGTTACCATGGAAACACCCCACTCTTCAGGTATGTAATATTTTTCGGGGTATGTAATAATTTCCTGGCTAGTTTCAAGTAATCATCTAGTTCCCAGCTGTTGTCATGTCATGAAATTGACACATTACAATGTGATTGCGAATAAAATTAATTAATACAAGCATCGAAATTGGAAAACACAGACAAATTTATTTTATCCAGTGATACGAGAATGGAATACTTAAAATTTTAAAGTCTGTCTAATAAAATGTCCTGCCACAGCAAAGGTGGCACATAAAGTTAAAAGAGACATCGTAGTGCAGCTAAATAACAAATGAAGATGGTATTGATTGCATATCCTGTAGCAAATTACCTTTATCTACTAAATATTTCAGACGCGCTTGATTGCCATTCAAGAAAAAGGGGTATTAGATAAAAATTCAGGCTACCCTATATTTGTTATTATTGATAGACCGAAAAAAACCAAGTTAATCACATTTTTATGCAGGTCAATTTGAAAGGGAATTAAATAAAAGTCGGTAGCAAATCCAATTTTATCGCTATTGTAGGTGCAAATGGATTGACAGACTTCGCTTTATAATTAAATTGCGTTTTTATAAAACACTTGAAAATCACAAAACGTTTTGTTAATTTACAAAATGCAACTTTCAATGCCAGAGCTGATTAACAATTGCAGTAGCACTGTCCATTCAAATTAGATGCGGTTATTTTTACATTCAAGTATGCGGCAATTATATTCCTTTGTTTCCTAATTTTAGATTACTCTTACGAAAGTTGACGAAAAACAGTGTAAAATAAAAACAGCGTAATTCTGATTTAGCTATTTTTAAAGTCTGTTATTCTTGCGATATAATAAAAGTTCAATAAAAATACTAACGCTATGTATCGGTGCGATTTTTACGTTAATTTGACGGCAAATGCTATTCAGTAAATTTTATTATAAAGAAAGCACGAATAGAGCACGTTAAAATTTAATCATACACTATTTCGAAAGCTAATTCTTCTGCCTCATAATATCATCCTATTTGTGTAGATATGCAGGTAAATTAGCGAAATGGAATATTCATTTATCACAGGTACCATAGCAACCGAAACACAAATAATAGCTAGATATGCAGTTACACTAACATAATGCTTTAAAATGCCACGTTTTCACTCAAATAAAAGTTCTTGAACTTAATATTTATTCATAGCTAACATATTTTAAAATGTCTTTATTTACATACTGCTTCGTTCGTAATGAAACACAATATTTTTTCCCAATGAATACAATGCCCATAATATAATATATTTTTTCTTCAAACGGCCGTAAAATGTGGCATTATACTGCTGGATTGATGATGCTAAACTGTCACTTTATTGCCATACGGCAGACGCTGACGAGCGGCAGATAATATTATTTGCCGCTGACGAGATAGAGTAATTTTCTTCCGATTTTATTATATACGTTTGAAGAAAAAAATTTATTCGGAGAAAAAGTATCTTTATGTGGCTCGGCTGTACCGCCACGCCACATAAAATATAACTTTTGCTCCTAATAACATAATATACTATTATCTACTTTGCGTTCGTACTAAGGATATTACGATACTCGTTTGCGTATCGTAATAGACAAGAAGGGATGCTATAATAAGAATAATAATTTTTTTAACGTTGAAAACCATACGTACTTCGCTCCGTGTACATATTGAACTGTCAATAGCAGCTTTTATTGCACCCCACAAATGTTGCCAACTGCCGCCAAATTCCCTAGATTTTGAAATGTTATTTTGTTTGTTTAAAGAAGTGGCAAACTAGATAAAATACTGTATAATACCTCGTTTATAAGACATTTTGTAGCACTTACTTAGGGCACTCCTCGCTTCGCTCGTTTTACCCTATTACCCGTGCGTGCTAGAAAATGCTTCTTATAAAACTCTTATCATAATAAACTATTAAAAACATGTTTTTGCATTATACAGGGTGTTATAAAAATGTTGTCGGATATTTTACACACTTATAGATCTCATCGATACTGTTAAGGTGATCAGCTCCACTTTGTGAGCCCAATATTTGTTATGTTTTATAATTAAATTTTAATCAATTTAATTGCCCTATTTTTTATCTTTTTATAATCAAAATTATTTTCTGCTAGCTGAAAATCAGATCGGATTCTTTTAATCTAGATTGCTTATATTCTGAAATTTGATGTTCCTATTTTAATTATGACAACTGAAAAACTTCGGTCAAATGATACTTTAAACTAGTTTTGGAAATTCGGTTACAAAAACTTCATCGTTACATTTGTCATACGATAATCTCAAATAGTAAGTACTTCCTTAATTAAAATTAATTCACTTTAATCTATATTTTCTTTCAGTTCTCATTTTTAATACTTGGATTCTGTTCCCTTTTATTGAACTTAACACTCTCCTCTTCTAAAACCAATTCATCCAACTGACCACGCCGCACCACTGCTCCACTCAAAGCCACGGTGAAGGCCTCAACCGACAACAAACTGCCAAAATGTCCAGAATCAGGATCCAAATCAACACAGGAACCTAGTTTGCCACAGGAATCAGCATCTACAGCTTCACCACAGTACAGATCCAAATAGACCTGAGTCATAGTTACGTTACTTTAATCTGCAAAGGAGTTTACACAAAACTTCCCTCGCAAGCGTTATGTGAATGACATCAATTTGCAAATTAAAAAACAAAATTGTGACCAGTGGGATTCTCTGGACCACGAAATGTCGCTTAGGTTACGAGTTTACAAGAGCGTTATAGACTACGCGTTCACAACAGGACTTAAGCAGAGTATTCGCCCTGTATTGGTGGGTTGAAAATATGTTGTTTTTCACAGGGGTAAAAACGTGAGCTATGTGCAAAATATTACTTTTATTTAACTAACAGTTCTCGAGTGAAAGCATGTATTTTTTAAAGGTGCTCACCCTGTATATATTTGACCGAAAGTGTATTCGGTTTCAAGCCATGCAAAATATCGTCTTCCTCCAACAAATAGTTTTTGAGCTATACCGCCGCCAGATGGACAGACAGATGGACAAACAGACAGAATTGAAAAACCATGTATTTAGTCTAGAGACCCTAAAACGTGAAGATCTGCAGAAATCTCGGAAAGTGATTTTTTCACGATTATAATACTTTCTTCGTCTTTCAGACAATGGAAGTAATAAAGATAAAAATGACACAGTACGAATAAGTAGGAAAAAGTATTCACCTTCAATACCTGCCGCTACCTAGTTATGCTTTTCTTGATAATTACTGGAGATTACGGATAATTTTAACGTGGTAATCATTTTATTTCCTAATACTGAAAACGGGAAAATGAAAGCACGTTTTCGGGATCACGTTTCGTACAAGTTTCTTGTTTAAGTGGGTATGGAAACTGAACCCGAGCAGATTTGGAAATGAAAATCCATATTGCATGCTCAATTCGTTACACTATCACGTACGTTATTATAGTGAAGCGTGAGCATGTACGTTTATAAAGAATTTCAGTTCAATGAATTTCATAATTACACAATAACAACATTTTAGCAGTGTATTGTCATTTAACTTTATAACGACCGGTGGAACCCGTGGTTAATTTTAATGCTATAGTATTTTTATTGATATAATTAGAGAATAATGGGCTATAATATTTACAAACGATAGGGTTGGAAGGTATACATGCTGAAAATGATAGGTTGCAACGGCATTCTCAACAATTAATTCTTTCGGTACTACTTTTCAGATTTTCAAGATTTCTTGTTTTGTTATAATACAATTGACTCTTTTACACCTAAGAATGGATCTGAGCGAAGGCAATTAAAGATGATGTTGTGGCAATGATTCTTTCAAATTTCCATATTAATTGTTGTAGTTATGGCAAGTTGAACCGTTCTGCAGAAACAAAACCTTCTCCAAATTTTGAACTTCCTGTGAGGAAAATGTAATAAATTCTAGTCGTTAAGAGAGTTTATTGTTTTCCTATACTGCAATGGGCGCAATTCGTATGGGTGGAACGTCATATTGTGTAATATTCTTTCTGTGCTATGCTGTAGAGGGCAGCAGCATACTCACCAGTTAATTAGTGGGACTTACAATAACTACATTTCCAATGTTGTTTCTTTGCTGTAATGCTAAAACGAATTCATTCGAATTCACATTGTCGCACTTTTGACAAAAGACATAACACCTCTTCAAATGCCAAAAATTTAATTTATTTTCAGAAATTTTTGAATAAAAGTCGTGCTATTACCCACTGCAATGGCAACTTTCGAAATAAGTAGCAAAGCATCAATAACTTGTTTTCATTTGGAAACACTGCCACAGCAAATGATCTCCTTTTTATTTGAAGCTTAAAACGAATCATTGCACTTGTTGATTCCTGCACATTCGATCCACTGGAAACTGGTACAATTATAATTAGATAAATAATTACTATTAACAGTTATTACAAAGATTGCGAAATTTCGGGATATATTATTTCTCACTATTTGTCTTCTATGCGAGTGACGAAAATATTTTAGTGATTGATATTTGTATTAAAAATATGGACTGTTAGAGTGTTGCTTAAAAACTAATGCTTTGAGTACTCTCAATTTGACTAAGAAATATTTTTCTATCAAAGTTCCGAACTATGTTGATTTTCAACATTGTTTCATCTGAAGATTGGTCTATGTGGTAGTTGGTAGAGAAACAAGACTACACAAATATACAAACATGAGTTGGAGGTATCATCACGGAACATTATCAAAGCAATGTGGAATATTGGCACAATGGTGGCCCAAGTACGCAAGAACGTGGTTCAGCCTTCACAAAAAATTCAAAATGTCTCCGGGCTCTGGGCAGATGAAAACCTCTACAGAATGCCATCATTCGGAAGTGATGTAAAGCCGTGGGTCCCATGTTACTACGATCTGTAGCATGTATCCCTTGCTAGGGTTGGAACTCCTTAGTCTCGGCAAAATTCTAAGTAGGACTTTGACCATACGACCAAAGTAGTCGGTGTCTAAGGTACCTGGTACTCCGCATGCCTAGAACTTGTCCATTACAAACAAAGAAACAAAATATCTCCATGTAGAGGCTTTGGTTCTGCTATAAGACGACAAGTCATTGCATTACTCAAAAAACGAGTAAGAAATGTTTCTTAAAGAACTAGGACGAATTAAGCTAAACATCAAACGAATTTTGTAAGCAAACCCTTACAATTAAAAAATCTGTACATTATTGAAATTAAATTTAACTAAAAGATAATATTTTTGAAACCGTTAACTGCCACAATTCCTTATTCACCGAACCTCGCCCCGTACGACGGTTTTATTCCCAAAAGTCAAATCAGCAGTGAAAGAACATAATTTTGAAACATCTGGTAGAACAAATGGCACACAGGTTTTAAACAACATGTCAGATGAGGAAGTCCAGTGATGCTACCAGCACAAGCCACAAGGGCACTTTAAAGCAGTGGCGGCTCGTAAAAATGTTTGATGGTAGCGCCAACCAAATGTATTTAAAATGTAACTTCCACCCCCTCACACACAAAGATAGATTCCGACATTTCGAGATCTAAATATTTTACATATGGATTGGCAAAAGTTAGCATCCTTGAAACAATTTACCAAACTCTACAGGATAATAATAATAGGTATTTGATGATAGTGATACTTTTTGTATGAGTTTTAAGGTTGATGCACGACGGCGAAACCATCAATCAACCAAACGAGTAGCTTTACAACTGTCAAGTTGACAATTCACAATTTGAACAAAAAAGTATTACATTCTTTACGATTTTCTGTCAAACAAAGTGGTATTTTCTTTACGCTTTTTCGTTAAAAAAAACGAACTTCATTGTCGCTATGCTAAAATATTATTTCAAGGTGAGCGATAATTTACCGGAAAATTATGAGCATAGTAAGATAGATCATAACATAATTATCTAATTATTTTGCAAAAATCTCAACGTGCAACGTCTCTTCTGTCGAAAATGTACACACGACCGCCTTCATATGTGCCGCGTACGTGCCATAATTGTTATCAGAAACCTGATACGCGGGCGAAAACGCAGAGATCAGGTCAAACGGAGGCTGCTTGCGGCTTGAGCCTTCACTTTGGTGGCTCCCATTTAATCTTGTAATATAATTATCTTTTGACCTACTTCTTGCCGCTCTGTCTCCGCTGCGTCTATAAACTGTCGAAAAGCTACGCAGCCGATTCGATCTGGCACCAATGCGTACCTACATAAAAGCAAAATGGGCTTATAGTACAGTCAGTTTATATTCGTGAAACAAAAATTACTCGTGCTTTGTTTAATCTTTAGAATGAGAAGAATGATGATAAATAAGTACAAAGAAATGTTTATTTCAGAAAGAAAAATCTTGAATTACTGGATATGGTAGGTAGAGCCATGGCTTCTTGGCATTAGCTTCTTAGGAATCCTGTTTTCTGGTTGTCTTTCTAAGTGCCCTAGCCACCTCAGCTTTGCTGCTTTAGTTTGATTACTGAGCTCTGGTTGTTTGTAAAGGTTCTTTATTTCCTCATTTGATCGTCTTAACCATATTTCTCCTTCCTTCGTCCCTCCAAATATTCTTCTCAAGATGTTCCTCTCCCATATATCTATTCTCGTTTCCTCTTTTCTATTAAGCATCCACACTTCGCCCCCATACAGTACCGGTGGTCTTATGACTGTTTTATATAGATGGATTTTAGCTTTCCTAGATACACTTTTAGATTTTATTATTTTGTTTAGAGCCTCTGCACATTTATCCCCTTTGGCTAATCTTGCTTCAATTTCTTTCTCTTCGTCCCCCGTCTCCGTTATGACAGTTCCTAAGTATATATATTTTTTAACTCTTTCTATCCTTATCCTGTTTGTTGGTCCTATTTCTACTATGAAATCTTCCTTTTGTTCTTGTGCTTTTTCTGTTGGTCCTAGTTCCATGAATTTGGATTTGCTTTCGTTTATTTTCAGGTTTACTGTTTCTGCTGCTGTTATAAACTTCTGGCATACTTGGGTTTTCTCGGTACTCCTAGTTCTTTCATTGCCTTGAACAGCACTCTCCGATTTGCCGAATCGTAGGCTTGTTGAAATCTATCAGCACTATGTATATTTGTTCCCCGTACTGTTTTAGCATATTTTGCGTTTGTTTCAGCGTGAAGATGTGGTCTATTACGGATCTCCCGGATCTAAATCCGCTTTGGTATTCACCTACTACCCTTTCCGCATACTGTTTAATTTTTATCTCTATTGCTTTTGCCATTATCTTATATACAGTAGCCAGTAGGGCAATCCCTCTGTAATTTTGGCAGTCTTCTTTTTTTCCCTTCTTGTAAATAGGTACTAGCTGAGCTGTTTCCCACTCTTCTGGCATCTTCTCCTTTCTCCATATGTCTTATATCATCTGATGTATTTTTTGTATCAGCAGGTGTCCTCCATACTTTATTAATTCCGCATTTATTCCGTTCCTTCCTGGGCTCTTATCGTTCTTTAGTTTTTGTATTATTTCTTGCAAATTTTCTATTGTACGTGGCAGAGTATCCTCTTCTTCTCCTCCTCCTTCTTGATTGCTAGCTTTTTCATCTTCTTCTGTCTGTTTTCTTGTTTCTTTGTCGTTCCCCTTCAATAGGTCTTTGAAATGTTCTCTCCATTTTATTAGTGCATCCTCGTCATTGATTATTAGCTTTCCTTCTTTGTCTCTTATATAGTGGGTTTTCTGTCTGAATCCCATTCTGTTCTTTCTAGTTTCTTGATAAAAATTTCATTTCTTTATTTACGAACTTTTCTTCGATTTTCTTTATTTTCTCATCCATGTATGTACTGGTTTATGTTATACCATATATTTTTAATAGCTTAAAAATAATTACAAATCAAGAATGATTTTTTTTTTCAGAGGAACCATGTAGCTTGATCATTCAGCAGTAGCTCAAATCAGTACCTACACGAATAATTGAACCTGGCATTACATTTAGGTGGAAGTGTAGATTATTATTCATAGAAATTATTCAAAATACATACTGTAACATAACCAACAAATTTAAGAGTTGCAGAGATACTGATGAAGTGTACGTTCAAAGTGTTAATTATAATATTTTGACATTTGCATCTATTGTTTTTCTTTTCAAATATATCTTTTGTACTAAAAGAAGCTGAAATAGAAAAAGCTGAAGAGCAAAATCGAAACATGAAATGCTTAAGAAAAGGAGAAGAAAGAAAGCAAATTATAATCCTAAGAGACAAGCAAGGACGAGAAACAAGAGGCAGAGAAGAAATAATAAAAATAACAGAAGAGTTTTACAAAGATATATACACCTCCCACAGCTGTGAAGATCCAGAATACAAATCAAGTGCAGAGAGCATATTAAATGTTGGATCCGAGGAAATGCCGGAGATCGACATAGAAAAGTTACATTAGCGCTTACCAACATGAAAGACAATAAAGCGCCAGGAGAAGACGACAGAACAGCTGAACTCCTAAAGGAAGGTGGAGAAGAGACGACAAAGAAACTATGCGAATTGTTTAACGAATGTCTGAAGGAAGAAAAAATACCAAACACATGGAATCAGGCAATTGTAGTTCTAGTTTACAAGAAGGGAGACAAAACTAACCTTGAGAACTGTAGGCATATAAGCCCTTTATCCCAAATCTATAAACTATTTTCCAAAATACTAACAAATAGAATTACAAACAAATTAGAAAAACATCAATCTATAGAACAAGCCGCATTTCGAAAAAACTTCAGCACATGTGACCACCTTCTGACAATGAGGGTACTGATTGAAAAAAACAACAGAATACAATCTCAAATTATGCTTGGCCTTTGTGGACTTTCACAAAGCGTTTGATTCCCTGGAGCACTGGATGATTATTAACAGCCTGAAAAACGCGCGCATAGATCACAGATATATAGACATAGTAAAACACATATACGAAAATGCGACATCTGTAATAAAATTGCACCAGAATACAAAGGAAATTAAAATAAGAAGGGGAATTAGACAGGGCGATACTATCTCGCCAAAGCTGTTCAATCTAGCCCTCGAAGAAATATTCAAACACCTTGAATGGCACGATAAAGGCTTACTTATAAATGGTAACAGATTGAACAACTTGAGGTTCGCTGATGATGTGGTAATAATAACAGATAACCCGATAGAACTACATCAAATGCTAGAAGAATTGGGCAAAGCAGCTAGTAAAGTGGCATTGACAATGAACATGAATAAGACGAAAGTTATGTGTAAAGAAGATCCACGTATAACAATTAGGAATTGCCCCATCGAGAATGTCGAAAGCGATATATATCTGGGCAACCAAATAAAGCTAAGTCGTGAGAATCAAACCACAGAAATATATCGAAGAAAACGGTTGGCTTGGAGCGCATTCGGGAAACTTGGACACACTCTCAAAAATAGAAACATTCCCTTAAGATTGAGAGCACGACTATTCGATCAGTGTATACTCCCAGTATTGACATACGGGTGCCAAACATGGACCTGGACAAAACAAACGCTAAAGAAAATCGCAGTAACACAGAGAACCATGAAGAAACAAATGGTCGGAATACCCTTGAGAGATTTAGATTAGATTAGATTTAGATTCCACGACTGCCTTTTGCTGGCATGCGCACGTCAGCCCTTTGGGCTTTTTGTACTGTCGGGAGTTTTCAAGTTAGCAGGCCGACATCTGTATCTTTTACTAGATTTGCAATGTCCCCTACTAGCTTGCGGTTGTCAATAGAGTTAAGGCTCCAATCGAGTTGGTGTCTTTTGCGCTCTAATGCTGGGCATTCAAAGAGGATATGATAGGCTGTTTCATCATGCTCTTGGCATAGTCTGCAAACAGGTTCATGTATATAGATATTGATCCTGTGCATAAATTCTCTGAATGCTCCAGTGCCTGTTAGTAGACTGACTACTTGCTTGATTCGAGTTCTGTTCAGTCTCAACAGGGTTTTGGTGGCTTGTGGATTCGGAGTTTTTAGCAATCTTTTGCAGTGTGTTGCTTGATTGTAGTTTCTCCACTTTAGTTGGTGTGCGGTGTTGACCCATTCATTAATAGCTGAGCGGGCTTGGTTTTTCTGAATGCTTAGACCAGGTTCTGGACCGGTCAATGTATTACGGGCTGCTTCTTTTGCGAGCTTGTCCGCCTTTTCGTTTCCTTCAATACCTTGGTGACCTGGGATCCAGCATAATTTTACTGTATTTCCCTGGCTTAAGGTTTGAAGTTTGGATTTGCATTCCTTGACCAGTCTCGATGAAGTACTGAAAGCGTTTAGCGCTTTCAGTGCTGCCTGACTATCTGAGAAAATGTGTATGTCTCGATTGAGCAGCTTCTTTTCTATGCTGATGTTGGGCATACGTTAATAGCTTGTACTTCAGCCTGAAAGATGTTACAAAACTTTCCTAGACTGACTTTTTCGTTGGTTCTAGGATTGGTACTGTACACACCGGAGCCTGTACCCCCTTCAAACTTAGATCCATCAGTGTAAAAAATGATGTTCTTATTTGTTGGAGTTGGTAGTTGGTCCGGATTCCAACTTGTGTGTACAGTAAAGTTCTTTTCAAAGTCATAGGCTTTGATTATAAGATCAGAACCCATTTCTAATATTGGGTTGTTGATGTGTGACATGATCTTGCCATGTCCTAGATTATTAGCTGTGGTCATCCAGTGACCAGTACTTTGTAATCTGTAGGCTGCCATTCTGGCTTCACCTTCCAAGAAGATGTGCAGATGTGGCAGATTTAAAATAGCATTCAGTGCTTGTCCTGAGGTGCCTTTAAAGGCTCCAGTGATGCACCGATTAGCTAGATATTGTATTCTGCTGGTTTTGTGGATCGCATAGAGATAGAAAGAGCAATGCTTGGATCCGGAAAACTACAGGTGTAAGAGATGTCATCGAAACCATCACTATGTTAAAATGGAATTTCGCTGGACATATAGCGAGATGTAAAGATCGGAGATGGAATAATACTATCCTGCACTGGAGGCCATACGATGGCAAACGAAAAAGAGGACGCCCGCCAATGCGTTGGACTGACGACCTGAAACTGACCGCGGGACTTAATTGGATAAGAGAAGCCCAAGATAGAAACCGATGGAATAAGATGAGGGAGGCCTATGTTCAAAAATGGACTGTAGAAACGGGCCTTTGAGATTGAGATTGAGACTAAACGAAACCACATATCGTTACGTCTTCAGAAATTCATCTAATTTCATAGAAAACAATATTGAGGCACCTTGTATAAATATTAATATCGTGCGTGGGGGTTGTCAGTTTGTTAGCAGCTTTTCACTCTTCTCTATGTCTAGCCTTATTTTTGAGTTTGAGTTATTACAACCACTGCCTTCCATAATTTCGGGTAAGTATTGGCGTGATCGTTCTATTTTCATCATCAGCATTATCTGCTTGAAGAATTAGGTCTTCTAGCTCGTTCAGGTTCATCATCATCAGGTGCCATCATGGGCGCACAATCCCCCGTCCGCCTGCTGGTTTACACTCTAAAGCAAGTTTTGGTAGGCGCTCCCTATCCATTCTAAGAAAATGTTGGTATCATTTATCCTGATTGTCTTCAATTTTATCATTTACGGTCATTCCGTGTGTGATCAAGCCCGAAAATTCCTTTAACTTTTCTAAACAGTAGGCTATATTCTACTTCGGGCTCTACTTTTCAGCACTCATATTTTACGCCCATAGGCAATAATGGCATAATCGTCAGCAAAGGACAGTGTTCATGGACTTACTATATTGAAGCTGTAAGCCTTTTGATGCGTTACCTTTCCATTTCTTGATTAGGTAGTCAAGATAGAGATTAGAGATTGCTGTTTTCTTGCTGTCCCTCTATGATATATGTTAACCATATCTTTTTTCTTTGTACGTGTCCTATTAGTGGGCTCTTTCTCTTTGGTATTACTTTCCACCGTTTTCTTGCTTCTTCTGGTCTTTTGAAGACCTTCATTTGTTTATCAATTCACATGATTTTAAGAAGTCTTCTATATTCCCACAGTTGACTTGATATTTTTCTGGGTTTTCAACAGCCCAGGAGTACTTTCTAGTTTGCTGGTTATGCCTAGTTACTGTTTTTCCTTTCCATATACCATAATTTTGGCTTTATTTTTATTGGTACTTAAATTACAGAATTCCATGAAAACCCGATGCATCTCGTTTAAATACCTTTCAAAATCTTCTTCCTCTTCTGTCATACTTGGAATTACAATATGGTGTGCATAACAGAAAATATGTATTATTTTACTATGTATCCGCAATGCCACCGTCAGGTTGTTCTTAACTTCGTTTCGAGCGTTGTGTACGTACACGTCGAACATAATTAGGGATAAAGCATATCCCTGTCTGATTCCTCTTTCGATCTCTGCTTCCCTTTAGGTTTCATTATTTCTTATTACAGCCTTTTGTGTTATATGTAGCCTGCAAATTAACCTTCTGCCTTTATATCTTATTACGACATCTTTGAGAATTTGAAATAGGTACTTCGTCTTTTACAGATCACGTTACCAAACGCCTTTTGTATATCTACAAATATGTAGTTTTGTGAGTTCGTTCCATACTAGTTACAATATTTTTTTCTAGAACTGCGAGCGATACTAAACATAAGAATGCGTTCTAAAAGAAAAAACTGTATCTTCCTTTCATTCTTATTTGATATCATAACATCTTATTAGGGTTTTCAGTCCCGGGATCCGGTCCCGGGACAGTCCCGGGATTCTACCACAAAAACGGAGTCGCGGGACCACAGCCAGCCAAGGCGAAGTCCCGGGACCATGTCAACATGCGTGCGTATACTCGATATCAGAGAATTAGGACGGGTATTCACCGGCGTCTGGCTTCTTACACATTCTGCATTATTTGCGTTTTGGGTAGGCAGGAGAGGTATTGTTTTCGGTAGGTTAGAGTTAAACCTGTGTGCTGTTTCAGCCACATTTGCATATCTTCTTCTATTTATGTATTTGTCTGTTTCCTTTGTTGGATTTATATATATTTTACGCGCAGTCGTGTGCGTACGTGGTAACAGTAAGGTAACTAAATTCGTAGACTTTTAAAATTATGTGCGAAGAAGCTGCATAATTTATATTTTTGGGTTTTAAATATGTTCGCTATATGTCTGCTAAAGCTTTACAATTAGAATGAATTCCGTTTCGCAACCTACTTTCATTCTACATTAAAAAGAAACGATTTGAAGTCAATACGGCAACAATTTTATATATTGAAGATAAACAATTGGCGAAATGTAAAGTTTGTTCCATAAAATTATCATTATTAGAGGCAGCTTGACGAAAGGATTACAGAAGCACTTTGCAGTTCAAACAAAAGCAAAAGATGAAAAGCGACCTTTTTAGTACCAGAAGAAAGCAAGGAAGTTATAGACGAGTCCCAACGCAGATTATAATCTTATCAGCACAGAAATACTTTATTTAACTTAAAACACTTGTTTTTCTGTTTTCTATTTCCCTTTTGGGACCATTTTCGGGATCTTCGGGACTAGTCCCGGGACTTGAAATTTAGCTCGTAAGTCCCGAAAACACTTTTGGTCCCGGGACTTGAAAACCCTAATCTTATTATTATAATCAGTTATTTAAAATTTTCTAAAAAAATGGATGACAAAAACACACATGTCACGCTGAAATGCACCTGCTTTCTAAAAATAATCCTGACTGCAATCTGATTTTATGTAGGTGAAATGTCTCCCGAAAACGAAATCAATAGTATGAAGATACCTACATTACGATTTTACGAACATTTAATCCTCAGGTGTGAAATAAGGATAATAAGAATAGTATATTAAAATACAAGTTGCAGAAGGCATCTATCTATTCAAGCACGAATTTGAAATTCCGAAACGAGCCGCATAGCGGCGAGTTAAGGAACGAATGAGTACTTGAAGGACCTTCTGCAACGAGTATTTTATACTATTTTTTCTATTTTGCCGCTTTATTTTATAAATAAAAATGTTATCTATTTTGCGTTTAGAATAACTCCATTCTAGCACCCAAATGACGTCATTTCATAGCGACTTATTCTAACACTCAAATGACGTCATTTGGGTGCTAGAATGGAGTTATTCTAAACGCAAAATAGAAAAATAACATTTTGATTACTTTACCTTGGTCAGCGAATAAAAATCTGATCGCATGTGGGTTTCAGATAAATTAAGATGGTCACCGAACAAAAGCAAAAAGATGTATAGTAACGCTTCCTTTTATTTTGGCATGGTTTCCATTTATCGGATTAAAGCTTTTCATTACGGAAAGCTACGGTTAAAATACTGCGGAGATCACAGAAAGTTGGTGGATTACAGCCGAATAGAGCGTCTCGGTTTAGGTTTAATGCAGCGTTTTATAAGCGGTGTAAGAAAACACAATAAAACCCCGACAGAGAGCGAGAAGTTTGATAAGGAGCAAACACACTTTCAGAGTTTTCTTAAGTTAGAAATCAAAAAAGAAAGCTATAACTTGGTTTTAAAATGAAATGCTATATCGACATACGCACATATAAACAGTAATACATAGTCTATGAGACGTGATATACGCAGTCGTTTCGTGAAAGGTCCCAATCTTACGCAGAAGATTTATTACAATCACTATTCTATGGAACATATTTCATTATTTTCATCAGGATCCCCCCAACCTTAACGTTATTATTCTGGTGCCTGGCGTTACTACTATAAAGACACTATATAAATTTGCTACAATTTATAGACTACATCCTTCCTACCTGAAATTGAGTTACTACATATTTCTAAAATATATTTACCGCCTGCGAGATTGAGTTACTCTTTGTACATACTTCATTCCCGCAAACTCTAACGCTAGGAAAATATCCAAGTCCTTAATCTCTGGAGGCAGTTTTATAAAGCATTCTAGATCCAACGCATTCCGAAAAATAAGCAAGCTAACTGAATTACAAGCTATAAGCAATTAACTACTACAAAGCCTACATATGTCAAATCGATGACATATACTTTAAAAAGCCACTTCTTATATTATTTTAATCTATTAAATTTTAATCAACTAAGAACTAACAACATTTGTCATAATATCATCTCTCATAAAGGGATTTACTCAGAACGCCTTCGGTGTTTTAATAAAATTCCTTAGATAACATAGACTTTTCTGAGTAGAATCCACTGTTACAAATAGTCGAATAATAAATGTTATTATTAACATAAAGAAGCTTGTTTGGCGGATTAGTAACACTAATGGAAATGATTATAGGACAAATACCTACAACATTTTAGTGCAAAACTGTGCAAAGCTTGCTATACGAACTTACAAAAAGCGATTGGAGCATTATTTATTCAGAGCAATCGTAACCTTATTAAGTGCATAAATCATTATCATCGTAACTAACGTTACTAATGCACGAGCTGGGATGCACTATATTCAAAACTATAGTAACAACTGCAAATTGCAAAAAAAATATTACAAGATAATATTAACTCAAAAGGAAGTCTCTAATAAGCTTTTGCAACTTACTTGTTTCGGGGGTTGTAAGTATTTTTGCTGCAACAAATGAATCATTTAGATATGATATATGAATAACTAACTACGACGAAAATATTTAGCTTTGGCTAGACATAAGTGATATTTCTTGAATTTGTGTGCAGCAGTTATTTAAGACTAAGTGTTTGATAGAAGCTTAGAATGGTTTATTCATTATTTTCAGAGAAAGATATGGATAGTGGCATACATTTTATTTAATTGCATATGTGTGGCTTAACGAAGGACTTCGAAGATTGGATCGTGTCATTGTTGAGGTAGAAGAACTCAAAATTTCGCACACGTTAGTAAAGGGCTTTATTAGTACCTATGTGGCAGGTAGAAAATCAAACGAGCACAGGAACTCAAAGCGTTAACTGTATAAAGTCGAACCTCTTTTGCACGGCCAAGGATGAAAGAGTACGGTAACTCAACTTGTCAAACACGAAATTCTTCTACTGATCGGAAAGGAGAAGGCGGAGAAATATATCAAGTATCTTCATGGTTGGATGAGGAAAGAACGGAGAGAGGGATTCAAAAAGGTACCATTCTTTCTGCTAGAGAAGGATGATGATGGCGATTTGCATATTAGTTTGATCAAAAAGAATATTATGACCGGTAAATTGATGGTAGATGATGACTTATGATAGCACGAGACGTTACCTACGACAAAGCTATTGTTCAAAGTTCCCACTTTCGGCAATGTTCATAGCATCACAAGAGCAAGGGTCTCCCTGTAAACACCTTCTGAAGATACAGAGAGGTGAAAAACGACCAGAGCTGTAGGATCGTTATTTGTCCCCCGATTTTTAAAATTGAATCATCAAATTCAATGGTTTATAGTCCACTATAATTTAACAGTCAGTTCAAAATGGCTCTGAGTAACTATAGTAAACTTTTTATTTCAAAGAGCAACTATAATTATTTAATCCATTTTCGGAATTTCGGACACTGATTTTTCTGAATACAATGATGTGAGATAATTTTTTATTCATTCATACCGAAGAAAAAAAGTTACAATACTTTTACACATCGCGGTGGCATCAAATCACCCATGAGATGCAAGCAAGTACGCTGAGTACAGCATGATGTTCATAAATGAACATCACACCCCTAAAACATCAACTGGGGAACATCTACGGTACACGGAGTACTTGATTGCCGCACGGGCGATTTGATGCCACTAGGATGTGTCAAGATTTCCTAATTTTTATTTTTCTTCTCTTGATATGAATGAAGAAAAATATGATATTCTTACTCTACTGTTGCCATTTGAAAAAGAAAGTTGAGTCTGCTTAGAGACATTGAGAATTAATAGCTATTTATGCAACAAGTACTAAAAGTCGACGTTTATGCACGAGACATGAAAATTATGAAACGAAGCCGAAGGCTGAGTTTCATAACATGTCTCGTGCATAAACGACTTTTAGCACGCGTTGCATACAATATTTTATCTACGACCTTAATTTTACCGTTATTAATCCATAAATATTGTTTTAACAAAGGTTTGCATCTGCGACACTTTTAATTTATGTCATAATAAACAGTAGGCCACGCCGCGCGGGCGATTGTTTGCCACTCCAGTGCTGTCAAGGTGAGTTACGAAATGTAATTATTGATACTCTACATCTGACAGTATTCATTACATAATGCTTTAATTATTTCAAAAACACTTTACATCTAACGCAAGAAGCAACTAGAATAACTTTACAATCTCACTTCCAGTTCGAAATTGTAGTTTTGTAACCTCACTTCGCTGTTAGCCCATATGCTAAAAGTAAACAGCTGATTCCTTTAACCACGGTAAATTATAAAACGTCACTTTTAGTGAAACAAGCTAGCGCTAAAAGACCTACTTTTAGTGGTGGTCGTAGATAAAAATTATTGTTTACTGTCAGGTTATTGCGGGTTTGAAGTATTTAATCCAGCGATTGAATTTTGAAAATCGGATGACAAATAATGATCCTACAGTTCTGGCCGTTTTTAATGCACCTCTTTGTATATCAGTGAATTTATTCTTAGGAGAAAGAAAAATTTCTGAGATCTTAATGGGAGATTTGAACATCGCTTTGTTATACGACAGGGTTCGAACAGGGAAATCGATCGCTAAATAATAACAATAGCCGTGAAAGACTTCAAAGTCAAGCTGTTTTGTTTTATTCTAATTTATTTCCACTTATTTTTAGTTCACCCTGGGGCATTCTTAATATTTTTTTTAAATCGGCAGTAAACAACGTGGAAATCATCATTAAAATACGAGAAATCGGCAGTGAAGTAATCCATTGTTTTACGACTTTTTGTAGGTGGCGGGGCAATAGGTAAACATCAACTGACGTCAACATAACCTACAAAAGTTGGTTAAAATGGTGTCATTTTGAGATTTCGAGACTTAAAAAAACATAATGTACCCCTCGGCACTTAAGTTGCTTTTTATCCCTCATTCGTGATAAGAAAGCTAAATTTCCGTGTCTTAGCATACAATACAAACTACTATTTTTGTTCTACTGCATCGAAAAGCTGTCAATTCCGGCAACGTTTAGCGGTCGAAAACTCCCACTTTTTTATACTACGAACTTTTACTTTTGAGCAGTAATAACCATAATAACAAAAACTAACAATCGTTTCCATTGGTCGAAATCAAAATAGACACCCCCATTTTAAGGTCTCCGACTTTTACCGACCTCCTTGATTAAACTGTCATTTTATAATTAGAAAAAACGCTTCCAAGGCAGTAGAATAAACTAGCACGAAAGTTGACTTTTAGACTCGCCTTATTTATGTGCCTCGTTCGCTTGGCCATAAACTGCGGCTCGTCCAAAAAAAGTCCTTAATTTCGTGCTTGCAACATAAATAGCTCTTATTTTATTTGCAGTGAACAACAACGATGTTACAATACATATATATTAATTTCAAGCACTTAAGTGTTTATCTTTATGAAATTAAAATTACTTTTTTTCAGATAAGCCTGTATAATCTCAAAGATCAATACGGACGTGAACACAAATTATGGTGTTATAAAAACATATCCGTTGTAGTTTAGTTGCTTACTCCAGCAAGTCAATATTGGTTCGCTTGGCGTAATTTATTTAAGCATCGCTTTAGCTATTTTTGGATTTCGTCCACAAGGATATTAATCATAATTGATGACACTACAACAACTTACTGTTAAATCCCCACGGTAAGTAAAAAAAGCAAATTAATGAGCGGTAAAAGCGAACCATAATGCAATTTGCAGAAGTTCTGCTCAATACTCTTATCAATGAAGTATTTGTAAATTAAAATGTAATGATGGATATAACAAACAATGAATTGTATATAATATTTTTTAAATTCTGAAATATAAACAATGTTACGTAATTCTAAACAACCGATACTACTGATTTTTAATGACGATAAATCTCCAGACCAATAAATAATAAATTGTAAAGATCAAGGATTTCTTCCAACTTTTTGTCAACGGAAATGTTTGTTTAAATTAGCTATTTCCAATTTTACACACTGTACGACCACAAGCAAATAATAGAAATATGGTATACTAATTGTTACTGTTACGCTGGTTATACCTCATGTAGCTCTATAATTAACACTTCAGCAATTGGTATTTCTTCCCATAAAATGTTTTATATAAACTTCAAACCTGCACTATAGAAATTATAGTAAAAATGGCCATCTGAACCTGAACCTGAACCGGAACATAATAGGTATTGATTGCACTCTGCCCATTTTATTATGGTTTCCCTAAATTCCGTCAACAGTGAATTCAGATAACAGGCCGACTGTCCTGTAGTTACCACTGCAGTCCTTCCTCACCATTTTAATGAAATGGTTTGTGGTTATGTATGTCGTTTTGTATAATACAATATGCACAATGTGTCATATACTGAAGAAACTATAATAACACTTGTGCAGTTTCTGAATTTGGTATAGCTGCTGACAAAAAATTTAATGTCCTTTCTTAAAAATATATTCAATTATAGCGTTGTTGTGCGTCCAATCATTCCGTTGCTACTCTGTTCAACTTTGGCTGACATTCAACAAGTTGCGGCTTTTTAAAGGTAACTTATTAAATTTCTTATTAGATTGTGTAGAATGTAGTATATCCGACTTTTCCTACGACTCGATTCTATTTATTTCACTTATTTAAGAATGCTATGCACAATTACTATTTACTCTAACAATAACCCATTTTTTAGTTTGCTGTGTCTGTGAAGTAAGATGGAAATGATAAAGATGATGTTCTTCCAATTAAGGTATCCGCTGTTCGTGTTTTTTCTGAAATCAATACCCATTCGCTTATTACGTAAACGGAGTCTAATTTCAATTTCACTTTAAATAATTATTCTTTACACACGCAATTCGCCACCCTTCAAACACGTCCCATAGGACTCCAATCTGTGCTGATCAACGCAGTATAATTAAGCACACAAATTGCCCATTGTGAAATACAGTGAAACATACACACTGTTATCGCTGTGCAATCAACAAGTCATTAAATGGAAGTACATTTGCAAGCGTACCCATGGGAGAGGTTTCTATTCGAATAAATTTGTAACGCCACAATTAATTTTACAAAAAATCAAGTGTTACCACCATTATTTCCTAAATTGTGGTCTAATTATAATAAAATACGAGCACCCGCTATGAAGCCGGCGTAATATTAATGTACATATAAAGTCATATATTTTTATTTATAATATTAAACATATTATCTTCCAATATCGTTTAGGGAGCTTAGCGTGAATGGGTGTTGATCTTTACTTATATCGTAGGTAATGTAAATAAAATTGGATTATTCAGGTCTAATATGTGTAGTCAACTTTCTCAGAAACGTCCTGTAGGAAGTAGAAAGTTACAAGCACACTGGGTAGCTCTAATTCAGTTCTATAGCTCTCCACCTGAAAATTCAGTAACTTACATTCTTGCCATGCGACTTCGACTTCTTCATGCTGGTAGCGGGTTATCTCACTGGACAGAATTGTTTCTCTCATTGTTTCACGGACCACCCTGTAGTTGTGGCCCTGAAAAAAATGAAACTGTTATAAAGTGAACACGCTATGTATGTGCGAGTATTAAGTGCATTGATACGCTTTTTACAATATGAATACTGATCTGATACTTTTAACTGTCGACTATAGATGACATTTCATGTCGTCAAATCGAGTGGAATAGTGTACAGTGGTTTTATAATCACATATGCAGTCATGTTTTCTATTGGATGGACGCATCACGTGGTAAAATTCGCCACTTGTTTTGCACGCTATTCTGTTTTTAGCAGCGTACAGAGTATGTACATAAAAAAGTTACTAATGTTAAAATAAGACATTTTATAACCTGTCAAAAGTACTCCACTTATAGAAAGCGGTGCAAATAACAATATACAACGAGTCCATAAAGTCTTGCACAAATTCATTTAAAATTCAGATATTTCATTATCGGAAAAAACAGTCGAACATGTCAATTAGTATTTTTAGTTGGGCATTTTTTAAATTAAAAAGTGTATACTAGTTTTTAACGTAGAATTCAAAATGGTATAATATCGAGGGTGCTCCAAACCTACATGACGTCATATCTCTTACCTGGGACACCCTGTATACTAACTTTTTACTTTAAAAAATGCGCAACTAAAAATACTAATTGACATGTTCGAGCGTTTTTCCGATAATGAAATATCTGAATTTTAAATGAATATGTGCAAAACTTTATGGACTCATTGCATATACAGGTATATACACGTACATATCAAACCCACACACAATGCAGAGTTTTTTTTCAAATCGAACCATAGGTAACAACTAACGCACTTGGCAACCCAGTTGTTAGTTTTTCCCTACGTTCTATTTGAAAAAAAAAAACTTTTACTACAATACATTTATTCCACCAAAATAAATGCACTACTGATGTACCTACATTTAGGTTATTTTATAAAAAGTAAAGAATCATCCTAAATTTTAAGCAAACAATGCTATCGCCCTGATGCTGGCGAGTGTAAAATGATGAAAATATTACAGCAATAATTTCTGGAATTAGTAGGAATTGTGAATTAATTGAGAAATTTATTTTAATTTCAACTGCTATCTTATATAATAATAACACCAATATTACATACATAAAACCATAAAGGAGAGGTAATTAATTAGACATTACTTACAACCGCATAACTGATATGGGATAGCAATGAGAGGTACTGTTATTTTTTAATTTATTTTGAAATCCCATTCATTTTAATATGTTAGAGGCTCAAGATAATCAATGAATTAATCTAATTTAGTTCAGCCCACCGCCGCTTTTGTGCAAACTTAACTCCCCCACCACTGTCCTTGAACGTCAATGAAAGTAATTTAAAGTCTTCCAAGTGTATAACGCAACAATTACTCTAAATACAAAAAAAAATAAGTAAACGTTGAATTACAAGGAACATATACTAAAGCAAACGTGATAATTCTCAGTTTCGTCTCTTATAGTCTGAAAATTCGAGATTAAAAGCGATATTTTTCATCTCGAATAATTACTCTAAATACAAAAAAAATAAGTAAACGTTGAATTACAAGGAACATATACTAAAGCAAACGTGATAATTCTCAGTTTCGTCTCTTATAGTCTGAAAATTCGAGATTAAAAGCGACATTTTTCGATCTCGAATAATTACTCTAAATACAAAAAAAAATAAGTAAACGTTGAATTACAAGGAACATATACTAAAGCAAACGTGATAATTCTCAGTTTCGTCTCTTATAGTCTGAAAATTCGAGATTAAAAGCGACATTTTTCGATCTCGAATATTCGAGACGAGATTAACCAAATTTTCGAATTCTCGAGACGAGATTATGCAAGCTTTTGATCTCGATAGTTTTTGAATATTATTCTTAAAACCCACATAAGAACGAAGCAGAATCGACCTCTCCTCTTAGAGGAGTTTGTTACGCATTAAGACCGCATGGTTGCCAAAGCCTGATTGGGGAACTGCTGGATCTTTTGTGGCCGTGGAAGTCTGTGGGAATTAGACCGCATATTCCGGTCTAGGAGCTGCTGTTTTACCTCTTAGTCAGCTCCATTGCTTTGCCAGGAGAAACTCAGAGTGTTAATACATGGAGCATGTGATTATTTTCGGCGTTATGCAGTATCAACTGCCTCAATTCGATACGCAGCGTGTACAGCGTATTTCTCGATTGAGTTTAAAATACGTATGATGACACAAATTTTGATTTCAAGCAACTTCCCTTAACAAACTTTTGCCATAATTTTAATAATTATACTACTTTACATAAAACCGAAAAAGTTTATGCTCAATTATCAAGAAGCACTTGTTTCAACTGAATTGAAATTATGGACAAAATAAGTTTCAGGGCAAGCAGGAACGATCTCACAATTTTATTGTGAAAATACAATTCTTAAACTTTTTGGTTATCATACGTCCTATGTTAAGGAACACTCTGTATAATATTTGAGAATTGAGATTTTCGAGTTCGAGATCGAGAATAAGCACTAGCTCTGGTACTTCCGACAAAACCGTAAGTCATATGAACTTTCATTTTTCAATGGCTAGAGGAGCTGTTTAAATTGAATTATTTAAAGTCGAGAAGTAAATCGGTAGTAATATTGATGGATGTGGAAGCATTCATGAAAGTAATATGAAATGCTATTAAATAATTTTAAAATTTTAATGTAATTTTTGGACTTGTAAATAAATTATTACTATCCTAGTAAATACAATTAAATGCTAACAAATTAACATCAAATGCAATAAAATTTGACGAGAATACTAAGATTATTATAAATTATAGAATCCTAAGCCTTATCATAACATGTTACGAAATTTTACGCTAATATTGAATTATTATGAATTAAGAAATGCTGACGATATGTTATGAAATATCATGGGAATATTTTGTTATTATAAATTAATAATACATACTTCGAATCTATCAAAATTATGATATGCTACAAAATTATTGAAATCATGATGGAATACTAGTAAATTATAAAAATTATTATAAAATATACAAGTATTGAAGTGATGAAGATGTTACGAAATTATTGAAATCATCGTTAAATACCATATGATTATTAGGAAATTCTAGAAAATTATTAAAACACCTAATGAAACATTAGGAAGATACCATAACACTATTATAAAATACTAATAATTTTATACATTGATTATGAAATGCAATGGAATTGTTAAGAAGTTCACATACATAATTATTGAAATTATGAAAAAATACTACGAAATTATTAAAATTATGATGAAATGCTAGAAATCATTGCAAAATTACAGGAAATTTATAAAACACTAAACAATTATTATGAAATACTTATCGAAATTATCATGAAATACTACGGAATTACTGGAATTCTAAGAAATAATGACAACACTTTGAAATGACTGAAATGATAATGAAATGCAAGGGAATTATTAAATTGATAAAATGCAACATATTATGAAATGTTATTGAACGATTACAAAACACCTTGAAATAGTCATGAAATGCAAGAGAATTATTAAAATAATGAAATGTCAATTAATTATTACGAAATTCTATAAAATTATGTTACAGAATAATTATTAAATACTTTGAAATTATCCAAATGATTCAGGAGATGTGAATGAAATATTTTGAAATTTCTGAAATGACCATGAAATGCAGAGAATTATTGAGATGATGAAATACCAGGAAATAAGATGCCACGAAATTTATCAAACACTACAGAAGTGTTAAGATGTGCTTATGGAAATGATTATGAAATACTACTAAATGATTGAAATTCCAAAAATAATAATATCTAGGATATAAATTAATCATCATGAAACGCAAGAGAATTATTGCGATAATGAAATGCTGAGAAATTACTGAAATTATCATAAAATACTAGGACGTTGTAAAATTATGATGAAACGTTAATATATCATTGTAAAATAGGACACAATTTTTAAAACACTACAAAGTTATTACAAAATACTAATTAAATTGATCCTGGTGCATTACAATATTTTTGAAATTCTAAGAAATTACAAAAATACTTTCAAATGATTGATATGATCATGAAATGCAAGAGAATTAATAAAATTATCAAATGCTATAGAATTACGAAAAGCTGTAAAATGATTATCAGATGTATTGCAATATATAAATAGTATACACGAAATTACTAAAACATGATAAAATTATGTGAAATCATTCTAAAATGCCAGGAAATTTATAAATAACTGTTTATTATGAAGAAATGAAGTAATTAGAATATGCTATAAAATTCTCAAAATTATGGTGATGTACTGGACAATTATGTTGGTAAAACTAGTGCTTTGAGATACAATGAAATTAAAATATAATTAAACTCAATTTTTTAGAAACTTACGGCGAAATTATTAATACAAAATTTGTATGACATACGATTGAAATGACCATCTATTGAAATCTTTATTTGTATTTTGAAACAAAAATTTTATTTAATTCGCCCCATTTTAAAACTTCTTTGAATGACTTTTCAGCTGCACTTGTAATTGCTGAATTTAGCTGGGTTTTGCCTCTTTCACTTACATTAAACACATTTATACGAGCTTCTAAACTCAAATGTATTGTTTATAACACGTTTAGCCATAGTCCTCCAAGCTATTGCAAAAAGTAATTAACAGAAAATTCTGCATAGGTAAGGAGTTTCATAGTATATGCTTATCTAGAAGCCGCACTTCTAATCAAACACATCATAAATAACTAACACAGGGCACTGATCTTTAAGAAACACATAAAAATGGTCAGATTAAGAAAATAAGAGATAGAAAACCTACAAGTTGTCGTTTTAACCGAAATTTTCGAGAACATTGTATTACGAATGCTTTACAATTTTCTGTTCTATGGTCGTTTATTGGAGTAGTCGTTAAGAACAAGTAATCGGTTAAAGAGAAGTTTTAGTGAACATATGGTAATCAATCAAAATGCCGCCCCTTTGATTAGCCGCCCTTGTGCAGTGACAACCTGCACACCTACATCGTGGTTCGCCCATATTTTGCAAGATTCAGCAGACGTAAATGTTTATTTTTCAGATGTATATATTTCCCAAATTATCTTTTACAAATCTTCCTGTATTGTCCAAAAGTAAAACAATATTAAATCGCAAACGCAATCGCAGCATTTAAAGAGATTTTTAAAAACATTTCGAAATAAGTTGTCTGTATGTCTGGAAAAGTGGTTTAAGAAAACACGGTATTATTTATTCTAATAAATATTTTGAAAAACAGTAAAGCTATATTGCCTAAAAACCTTTCAGTTTTTTTTCAACTAATAACTATCAGAGCAACCCTATTACAGAGTTTTTTTAAACATGGATAGTACCCATCTGTATTTTATTATATCTATAAAAAATGTCTTGAGTACTGCTCGTTATGCAGGAATATTACAAGTAAAAGTTCATAACTACATGGAATGGGGTTAACATTTTAATGGTTTTAAACACACAGCTCACCAATCTGAAAAACAGTTAGTTATACGTCCTCGAAAAACAACAAATAATTAGGCATGGATCGGAATAACTACCCACAATCAAAACTTTTATAGTTTACAGATAATAAGGAAGATTTGAAGTGATAGAGAGTCTAAGGATTCAGAATACAATACTAATTTAAACCTGAATGCAAATGTCAACTACGTCGACATCTATATTAGTTATTTACCTTACATTAAATGAGTCTTTCGACCTATATTTAAAAGAGAAAAAAAACTGGTTTTAGCTCAATTACACTATTTACTCTTAAAATGAGAGAACCTTATTTTTATCTTCTTATCTGAAAACAGGGATTAATTCTTATACATCACAGAAATGTACCTTTTCGTAGAATGCCGTTTATCAGTAATTCCATGTAAATCAGTACTTAAATAAATAATTTACAGCGTAAAGTGAACAAAAGAAAAATCAAATAATGTAAATTTTATATTTTATTGTTACGCCAACAGAATCGGAAAAGTTTTTATTTTTAATTGCAGTTTAATAGCATTCCTGACTTAACTTCTGTAATGGAATTTATTGATCAACTGGGTCGTGGGAGTAACCAGTAATTAAATCATTGGCATAACCCTATGAATTCCTACGAAATTATTATGGAATACTACTATTAAATTATTACGAAATAATATAAAATAATATTAAATTTTATGCAATGCTGTGAATATGTTATGAAATACTACGAAACTAAGATGAAATATCGCAAAATTATGCTGACATTATACTAATGTTAATTTATTTCACACCTTAATTTCTTTTTCCCGCTGCTGATCATGTAAGTCAGTGATACAGCCTAGTAACAAAACGTGTAAGTCGGTGATTATATTTGTTTGCTGCTTTTTCTTGACAACGGAACTTAATATTATTATTAAGTTCCTAGGATAATAAAATTAGCAAAGCAAGATGCAGATTTAGACTTTTGTTTATAAATTGCAAGTGTTTATGTGACATGTGACACTCACAGGTAACACGACTAACGAAAACTAATCCTGGTGACAGGTGACAAACCAAACGATTTTTTCAAAAATCTAGCAAAATTTCGATAAGCAGCGGGAAAAATATAATAAGATAAATCGGAATGTATGGCCTATTAACATTCCTTTTTACTTAAATAGCTATTAAGGCCATTTTCAACTTTTACAATATCTATTGTCGCCTCGAACTGCTTTATCCATGTTAGCGAACTATGTGTAACCGAAATAATATTATCCATAAAATTGTTTAAAAATTAAAATACAATGTATTGTGGTGAAATTATTGAACTCAGGAAATGCTATGAAATTATCATGGAATGGTTCAAATTCTTGTGAAGCGATATGAATTTATTACAAAACGCTAGAATATTATTATGAAATATCAGTTTATTTAGATACAGCATTTTAAAAATGAAAACAAAGCATTTAAAATGTTTCATTCGTGAAGATGACTATTGAAAACTATTGAATATTGCTTGTGTTAAAATATGATGAGATGTTAGGAATTACATTATATTATGAAGTTAACAAAGTCTAAAATATAGAATAACCGTTTTCCCACCGCAATTTTTAATTAATGTAGATAACTAGTAATTCTTCATTTTCAACATAGAATTTTGCCATTTTCGTCGTTACAATTTTAGATGCGACATAATATGTTAAATTAAAAAAGCAGTAATGGGTTATGGTTGAGTCGACGACTAAGCTATTTATTTTTCATTCTATCAGCCTATACCTTATCACAGAGGCACTGCATGTACGATCTACTACATTCCTACATAGCTGGCCAAATCTTGTAAATTCCATAACATGTTGCCGAAAACATTTGGATAGATTTAATATAACTTTCGGCATTACTCGTGAATACGCTGCTGACTGTGACACTGGCATTCAACGTTGTGAACTTTGAATAGTGAGCGTCTATTATATGACTTTCTAAGGATACCATCATTATAACGTGAAATTGCATAGACGTGCAGGTTCATATTCTAAATATTATGTTTTTATTGATTTCTGTGCTAAATAATTAATTTGAGTATTGTTAAGAGATTTATTATCGTACTCAGTGCGGCAATGGATATTACCGCACTCTGTACGGTCGTCAATATATATTACCGTACTCTTTTTCTACAAAACAAGGAATACATTGAACCAGAATTTTTTGATGATGATAAAATATTGAACAATACACGTTTGCTTATGGCACATAACGAAACTCGTTTGATTGCCGCAGCACTCGGTTCATTAATAAAGTATGATAAAAAAATATTTTCATCTAGTATAACTATGGAATAGTTTCTAATTTATGAATGCACTAATATTTATACTTAAATTTGACATTTAATTTGCAAGTTCCTTATAGTTGCATTCACAAATTCGGAACAATTCCATAGCCATACTAGATGAAAATAATGTTTGATCATACTATATACTATATAACGGCCGATATTGAGCATATAACGGACGAGGATAAATTTTGTGGCCGAGACCTATTAGGCCGAGGTTAATAAATTATCCGAGTCAATTATATGTAATATCGGCCTTATTATGTTTAACAGTTTTTGTAATATCTGCTAAAAGTGGCTAATTTTAAGATATGCGATTTTAATATAAATAACATTTACTAGTAACTAGTAACCTGAGTCCCGCACGTAATTTGGTGGTGCAGCAACGGTTGTTATAGTATATTACGTTACAATATCGGCAAGTGCCTTAGAACAGGAAACGAAAAAAGTCAGGACGAGGCCCAAAGGGCCGAGTTTTGATATTTTTTAGGGCTGTTCTAGTAAAGCACTTTACTATCGAGTTTCGTATAACATTTTTGCGCTATCAAATAATAAAAGTAAAAATACCATTGAAATGATAAATATTGTATGCCTAAATAAAGTGCGTGACTGTTTCTATAGCAACTAAATACAAAACAATGTTCTATAACAGTCCTTGGACCGTTATATTCATAACGGGCTTGTTATTTTGTTGTCGTACCAACCAACAAGGATACGGAAAATTGACCTTATCGTCACAGATAAGGAACCTGAAAACAAGTCCAAATTAGTTGGTAGCGTAAAAACTGCATAACGACCGTGGCTGTTATCGGTGATACTTCGATCAGGCAGGCAGTACTGATATAGTTCAGTAACATGTAGGTATTATGAAATATTATTTTCGTTAAAAAATAAAAGTTGAGAACACAATTACTATAATAAAAATTGATATTTAAGTCACTGGTTCCACGGTTAGGTTTTTAAAATGTATTTACCTACGAATCCGGCCCTTGTTATAACAAAAATATTAAAATCCTTGAACATTTTCTATGCAGATTAAAGGACGTTTTACAAAGTTCTTAACTCCAGTTCTATTTCAAACTTTCCTCGAGGTACCATTTTCATGAGGTCGTCAAAACAGCAGTTTAGTGGAGCAAAAGTTTGGCATAAATTTCCCAGAATCACAAAACAAAATATTTTTGCAAGCACTTTGAAAATATGGTGGTGAATAAATTATCGAAATTACCAATATAATATTTACTAACTACCTGACGAGTTTTTTAATTCATAAGATAAATATAGCTTAAAAAAGCAGTCCATAAATTTCCAGTATAACTTTTATGAAATTAACCCTGCTTTTACACAGTAATAATAGTAATAACCCCGTTTAATAATATTTCCGCTCGATTTAGTACCTTTCCGTGAGTTACTACCATTAGCTTTCATTATTTAGCCTGCCGACGGGTTATATGGAATGCTGCTAGCTGTTAAATCTAAGTAGCAGTTGTGCACCGCCTACTACAAATTACTTTTCCAGTTTTCTTCGTTACTTGGCCTAATTTGCAGACATTTCAAGGGCAATCTATTGGGATTATAGGTACATTTCAGAAAGTCAAAATGATTTTTGGGATTATTTTTATATACAGAATAATGTCAATAAAAATACGTAAATCTCCGTAATGCATAATAAAAGCTTTACAACCATGATGACGGAATTGCAACATCAAACTTATTTTGTGAAGATTCATATCTAACCTAGTTTAAAAACTAAATTACATTTTTGTTAATTTAGACTTGAATCTAACATGCGTGGTATTTACTATTTGTAATATTTGTCTAAATATAAAATATTTTAAATGTTGAAGGTTATTTTTGAGTTTTATTATTCGTCTTTCTCATGTTGTCTCGTCCGTTTTTCTGCACCCAAGCGATGCTGACGTTCAGTATTCTTTTTATCTTTTAAAAAAATTGAGTATAACTAAAAAATTATTATTGTACTAGAACTATAATGCTTGCTTAAAATCGTGGATCTCAGCAGTAGTGAAGTTTTCGCCAACATTTTCTATCCTTAATCCGGAAAAAAATTAAATGGATGCGCAACAAAAAAAAGTTGCGTTTAAATAACTTTTGCCTCACACGAACACAAGTGGGCAGCATATAGAACGTAATTACACATTGCTTTGTGACTGTAATTTTGTATACACGCTTGAAGACCCAAATATTCATCCCCGTTATCTCCAGTCATTGCCAACATATTTATGGAAGCCTTTGAAAAAGAAACTATTCAATTCAGCGATCTCAAACCTAAGTGCTGGTGCCGCTATGTTGACTATACCTTTGTTATATGGCACCATGCAAAATCGGCTCTCGACATTTTCTTGGCACACCTAAACAACCACCATGCCAAAATAAAATTCACTATAGAAACTGAAGAAGATGGACGCCTACCTTTCGTGGACGCGTTAGTGAAAGGAACCGATGACAATAGATTAAGCTATACGGTATATCGTAAGAAGACTCACGCGGACCGCTAGCTACATGCCACGTCTCAACATCATCTCCAACAAAACAGATCATTGATCAAGACTCGTATTCATCACGGGCCAACGCTATTTGTGACGAGAGCAGTAAACCACAAGAACTAAGACATGTGGAAGAAGCTACAGTCGACGAGTAATCAAGAATGCATGACAAAACATCATAAAACAGAAATAATCCATGACTAAACCTATGAATTACGCCCGCCTTTCCTTCATCGCCGAAGTAACAGAAGGGAAGGTCTTGGATAAGTAAAACATCGGAGTCCGCTATAGTACAATGAGAAAAGCAGAACACTTGATCCCTTCCAACAAAGATTCCTTGCCCAGGCTACAGACAGAAGGCGTTTACTAGCACCAATATACCTGTGGCAAATCTTACATCGGACAAACGGAAAGAAGCATCCAATGTAGAATAAAAGAAAACCAGAAACACACACGACTTGGGCCAGGAGACCACAGAATAAATTACGACTGTGAATATACTAACCAGGAATAAAAAATACTACCCTCGTGTTATTTGGGAATCCCTAGAAATTCTTAAAAAATCGAACAAGATCAATCGACAAAACGGTTACGGCCTCGGTAACACAGATAAGGTAGTTCTGCAAAACCAATCGAACCATGCACAATAGCATACGAGATCGACATAAGCAGCCAACCGTAACAACTCCTCGGTATCTAACCAGAAACATGAAGCAACTGACAGCATGAGCAGCGAAACTTTTAAATCGACGAGCACGGCATAACCCGAAAGAAGCTACCATTACTTTCTAACTTCTCGATTATTTGTTCTTTGGTTCATTTAGCTACCTAGTAATTCTAGTTTAGATAAATACGAGGTGTCTTTTTCCCTTATTTGCCTTTTCTCTAAAAGAGCTGTTAAAATGGCTCAAATGTTGCAATTACCTCAAGCGTTGCCATATAATTTCCATATTTTTCTTTGCCCATTTTCTCTAAGCTATCCCGAAATACCAATCCTGGTTTTTATTAAAAACATTATAGCAGTTAATAACCTTTTCAAAACACTTCTCCAATTTCCTTTTTCTATGAAGTACTATTTTCTAACGCAGTAGCTATTTTTCCCACGATTTTGGGTCATAACTCATAAATCATAATATGTACGTTTTACGTACGTTTCATAGTTTTCTCCTATTTGCAAATTCTGTTTAAATATATTAATAATAGAACGAATAGGAAGAGAGCAACAGTATCTAATTACATTTGATTTTTTTTAGCATGTACATTTTTATGTGCCTGTATACTCGTATTCTTTATTGTTCTCCTACTAGCCAGAGCAATCATTACTTAAGTATACTTAAGCTATAGCTAGTTCTAGAACAATAAAGACACATAGCACATAAAAATTTACATGTAAAAACATTGAAAGGCAACTAGATGTTGCTCTTTTTAGTCACTTTGTATGTATTCACCTATTTCCTAGTCCTGATCATAAAACATACTTCATCAGTATGTATCCCAACGGCCAAACGGCCTCCCGTAGAAATCCGACGAAATTCGCAACTCATATATTGCAGTGTTGACACAATATTGCTTGCTTGAACCACGTCTTCGATTAAAGGGAAGCACCGCTACCATCTCGGGGAATCCCACCCATCTTACAACGTTCACATAAGCACGTATTTGTAAATAAACAGCTGTAGGTATAGCTGGTTTACTCTATCTCCCTTAATTCACCAGGTAATTTACTGTTAAAATATGAGTGAAAAAATATCGGAGCTATTAAGAAATTATCAACAGTTTCTTCGTTTTCCGACAAAACAGTAGCGGAGAAGAGTTTGAAAATATGAAATATTCGCCAAATATACAGAAAATTATATATATCGTTGCGGAAGAGAAAAGTTAGAAGAGTAATATTACAATAGCTATATGATTTGTTATTATTATTTCTTGGTTCGTATACATATATTACATATACAATATACATATGAGTTTATTTGTTTATTGTTTTGCAAAGAATAATACATAGCTAATGTAGAAATTTCATTTTAATTTATTAATAATTAAGTATAAAGAATTTTCCCTATGTTTTATTTTGGTATTGCATAGGTATTTCTTTTTTTGTTTTGGTTTTATATTTAAAATAAAATTTACTTGGTTATTTTATGTACATGTTATAATACAAGCCTCCCTTTACGTATTGCTCCCTGTTACTATTTTTGGTTACAGGGGCCCACTCGACAAGGCTTGATACGAAGCCCACTTAGTACTAGCTACGCCACTGTCTGAAAACCATTATATGAAATTTGAATACGGAATAAATGCAAAAATTAGAAACTGCGATTTTAGATCATTGCATATATATCCCCAAATATAGGTAGCTATACAGTGTGGTCCATTAAGTGCAGAGCCGGATTAAGAGGGGGCTAAGGGGGCTGCAGCCCCGGGCCACCGAATTTCGGGGGCCTCGAAAAGATTCGAAGGTTATAATCTAGTGCGGTTTCTAATCATTTAGATCCCTTTGTACCCGTTGCATAAATGGGAATGGGGCCTCTAAAAAAATGTAGCTTCTGAGCCTCACATATCCTTAATCCGGCTCTGATTAAGTGTGCAACAAATGAGACACTTTTTTATTAGTTGTACAATCGAAATTTAAATACGGCCACAAGTTAGTGCATGTTCGATAACCATATCGGATGCCCTTAGAATGGCTTCAAGTCAAACAATATACAGGGCAGGACAAAAATATGAAATTCGTTCAAGAATAAAGTTACCTTACTTCAAAAAATATTGCAAAATGTTATTGAGAAAAGTTGTTTAGAATCAAAAGTTATGCTCAAATACAAAGTCATGGCCTCCTATTCGAATTTTGATTTTTTTTGTAAAATTTTGTATTATCCCCGTATGATACATATTTTTATTATTGTGATTTTATTAAGAGTTTTTTCATATGTAAATTATCATTAGTAAAGCATTTGCCTTGTTAAAAAAATATTTGCGAAATTCTAAAGTTCTGTTAAATATCGTTGCAACAATCATGAAGTGGACGCTTACCTAAAAAAATATAAATCCAAGTAAATTTTATAAATACGCTTCAAGTTGCTAAAAGTTATTTAAAAGTGATCTGGTTGTGGCTGCTTTAAATACATATAAAATCAGAATAATAAAAATATGTATCATACGGGGGTAATACAAAATTTTCCTAAAAAGAATAAAAATTCGAATGACTTTGTATTTGAGCGTAACTTTTGATTATAAACAACTTTCATCAATAATATTTTGCTATATTTTTTTAAATAAGGTAACTTTATGCTTAAACGAATTTTATATTTTTTGTTCTGCCCTGTATATTGTTTGACTTGAAGCCATTCTAAGGGCATCTAATATGGTTATCGAACATGCAGTAACTTTTGGCGGTATTTAAATTTTGATTGTACAACTAATAAAAGATTTTCCCATTTGTTGCACACTTAATGGACCACACTGTATATTTCTGTTTATAATCAAGAATATCGCAATATCTAATATTGTAAGCGTATAAGCCGACTATTAATGTATCTGTGTGCACCAAATTGATATAAATACACTGATTTAAAATAAATGTAAACATAATTTCTACCGAAATATTAAGAAATATGAAAGCATTTTGTGTTCTAATTTTTATGCACTGATGGACATGTAAGCCACAGTCCGGAATATTATTTTCGTCATGCTTGTGGAAATGCATTCAATCGGTATGCGTCTGTTTTATAGCAAATTTCTAAATAATATCCTTTTTAAATACAAAATTCAAAGCAATATATATTTTTAAAATAACTGCAACTGCTAGTCAACTGCTGCGCTGATTACTTCCGTTACATTTTTTGCTATACTAGTAAAGTACTACTATAGCGTATGTACAGTGATGCTTGGATTGATCTAACTACAGAAATGTCAAGAAAAGCGTACGCGACTACAATTTTGTATCGAATAACGATTAATGGAGCATGTTATTATCGGCATTATTGGTTCACTCACCTACAACAGCTTGTTGAATATTATTCAAATGCAGTATCAAGGTATTTATGTTCTCACTACCGGCAATAGCCGTCTGCTTTATTGATTTCTTGGTTGGCCATTAATTAATTAAGCTTTTATTCAGTATTGTCTTCGACATAAAATTCACGTTTGTTTTTGTTGTTTTCAAATGATTTTTTACAAAGTAATATAAAAAATCGGATGTAATACACGCACGCAAGTTCCCTTTGCAGTGATCTCATAATTAGCCAAAAATTTAATTTTTAAGCCTTTGTCAAACATTTTCAAAAATTACAAATTTCACAGAAACCGTACAAAATAGAGCGTTTGTTGA
The DNA here is from genome assembly GCA_940337035.1 of Agriotes lineatus. NCBI lineage: Eukaryota > Metazoa > Arthropoda > Insecta > Coleoptera > Elateridae > Agriotes > Agriotes lineatus. Next base: position 93,796,689 of record OW679195.1, on the reverse strand, counting down.
AAAGACAAATATTCTCTAAAATTTTAAACTGAATTCAAAAATGTAATAATATACCGGGTGTTCTATATGAAATAGGGGTTAATAAAAAAAAGGAAGTTTTGAAAAAATCGAAAAATCACAAGAGTAAACCATACTTCGGGTTATGCGATTTTCTTCAAAAGCTTGCTGTCACATCTGAATAGTACACAAAACTTATATATGGAGTATATGCCATACCTCTTTTCGTTTTTGAGATATTCTGTTCACAGACACACAAACAGACAGACACACAGACTGACAGACAGACCAATGACCTTATTGTAAAAGGAAGTAAAATCTGCAATGGGCTTTACTTAGAACTTCCCTAACCAGTGGACGTTGTGACACTAAACAGTTTTAAAAATCAAAGAATAATAAGAGTAAAATATCTTCACGTTCGTAATATTATTGATACAATACAAGGAAACACTTGGTAATGCAAATTACATCAATTTTCAAATTAAAAAAATATTACCGGTGATGTGATTCGAACTTCAGCCCTTGTAAAGGAGACTGCGAACGCGATTTCAATGATCGGCGCGGGAGCCCGAAGTAAATAAAGCAGGCGCTGACTGCCTCGCCTACCGAGGACGCTTCGATGAGATGCGGCTGCCTTAAATACAATGCATTTATTTTTGAGAACATTTATCTTGTATCTGTTGGTTCCCATTTTCGTCCAGAATAACGCCTGAGCTATGTAGAAATTATCACTTTTATATACGAGGAGCGTTCAAATATGAATTATAATTTGAATTACGCGCCAAAAGACAAATACATGCACGGAAGTTGTATACATTAATTAATGCTCCGGAATAAGTCCTAACTTCATTCAGTCGTTAAGTCGTCACAATTCATTTTCGTTCATTGGCAAGCATGAGTGAAGTGGGAGTGCATGCAAGCGTCGAACAACGCATTATTAGTAAATTTCTTATCAACGAAGGTATCGAATCATAAGGAATTTGTGTAAGATTTAAAAGACAGTTTGATGTGCAATCACTATCAGACATAAGCGTTTACAAAAGGAGTAAAGCGATTAAAGGTGGCTGCAAAGGTGTCAAGAAAGAACCGCATTCTCGCCGTCCAAAAGCATTGGCAACAGCAGAGAATGCTGGCACAGTAAAATGCACTTTTTTGAAACGATCGTCGAATTACAGTGAAGGATATTCCTTCTCCATTGAATATCAGTAGGGGTAACTTGAAAAAAAGGCGAGTTTTTTGTTTGCGTCTTACAGGATAATGCTCGACCCCATTTCGCTATTTACACGCTCAGTACGACTCAAAAATTGAATTGGACCATGCTGTCCCGTTTACTATACAAAACAATTTTTTCTGGTGGAATACAGAAACTTCCGGAAAGATGACACCAGTTTATTAAAAGAGAAGGAGACTGAGTAGAAAAATGACATGATATACGTTAGAGTCCTTGTATTTGTTTTTGAATAAATATTAAAATATAATTTATATTTGAACGCTCCTCGTACTTCTCAGTTGAAGCAAAAATAAACAACATTTTATTTTTTAAGGTGTTCACCATATATATTGGATCCAAAATATGCCCTTTTTCGTCAAGGGTAAATACCTGAGCTATGTGTAAAATATTAATTTCATTTAAGTAATAGTTCTCGAGTTAAAGCAAAAATAGGCAGAATTCTATTATTTAAGGTACTCACCCTATATACAGTGTGGTCCAATAAGTTATATCAATAACGTAGTGAACATTTAAATCATTGCAGTGGAACTTTTTATATTAGTTCTTGCTGTAGTGAAATACTAGACACGTAGACCCACTCTGTATTTGTAGTATTATTTTACAATATTCATTACATGAAAATTCCAAAAACTGCTGTATAGACGTATCTTTCGATTAAGCTATCGCTACAAATACAGTTATATATTAGAATTTCCTCTCCATATATAATATTGAATACATTTTATTAAGTTTAAAAATATATACATATACGTACTCTCGTGCCTTCTCTGAAATACTGAAATACTTGTTCATTGTGGTGCATGTAAATTCTAACTATTGGCAGGATTCATGCTGCAGTTTGTAGGAAAATATATAATCTACCCAGTACATCTAGTAGATTTGCCATTCATAGGGGAGAGTGGGTAGGAATGGGTCACATGAGGAATAGGTTAAAGCAGATATTTCAATATTTGGCTGTCATAACTACCTTGTAGCAACGTCAGTAGATGGCGGATACCATCTATAAGTTCTGAAAATAACATGGTATCTGTACACGTAGTTGGCGTAAAAATAATATTTCGAGTATCAAAATTAATTGGTTTTAAAATCATCCTTAAATATTGTAGCAAAAAACGTTAACAAACATCAAATTTATGCTGCAGTTTAAGACTCGAGGTTGTTCACTATAGTGGGTATAAAATTGTTATTTTTGAAATTTATGATTTGGCGGTAATTTCAAAAATAATTTACATGCAGGATGATTCGGCCGACTCATTCCTCCGGAATAAATGTGGCCAGTCCTGCATGCTTAATTTTTCTTTTTAATATGAAAATGTTGATTTACAGTATTTTATCAAAATTGCAAGGGTATTGAAGTGTAACACAGACCGTGCAAGAAAGGCTACTGACGAAATTAATAAAGCAGCTGTTGAAGAAGTTTTAACTGGATCATCCATTCGAGAAGTTTCAAATCATTCGTCAATGTCTTGTCTGCTCTTCAACGTCATGTAAATCGTGCTAAGAATCTGCCTGATGCAGCAGCTTTTAAATATAAACCACATGTATGTGTTCGACAAATATTTTCTTCTGATCAACAACAGATGCTGGTCAAAGCTATCCTCCTGGCATTGACAACGTATCGGCAGGATTTAAAAAATGATCACCAAACCACTGAGCAGCTTAGAAGAGTATTAACTCCGTTGACATATAACCACAATAAAAAATTCCAATTTACGAATGAGATAATAAATATGTATCGATAATATAATACGAACTACATACATAGTAATTACGGTTTTTGCTTGTGCTGTATGTATAAGAGGTTCATTTATTTACAAGTTGTAGATCAATCCACCGAGAAACCACTATTTAATTGTATACCCCCGATGCTCTGCTTTGGTTTGAGGTTGCGGTTAGGCAAACCACTGGACGTAATGTTTCATTCTGCTCTAGGTAGAATTTATCGTATATGGCGAGGGCGGCATCTTGTTAGAACCACAACATCAACGTTCCAATAAGGGTAATAACATTTGTATTATCTGGCTGTTACGCAAGGGAAATTATGCTAATGCGATAAAGGGTTTTCCATAATTCAAAGTGCCTATCTTATTAGAGGCCTGTGTATTGCATAACGTAAGTTGTACGATAAGTTAGTTTGTTAGTAGTCATTAAATTAACAATTTACTTAAACTATTGAAAATTGCGCTTGTTAAAAAACACAATAACTGTCCCTCACTTAAACGATCTAGTGGAAAAAGGATCTCGAGGGAATAAAATGGAATAAGTAGTGGGTGATGGATGATGATAACGCGTGAGGACGAGAAATGCCCAAGGCGCTTATGCATCTCAACGATGGTTGAAAGATGGGGTCTTGGCAGGGATGAAGCTAGAAATAGCTATTAGATAATGCAGATAAACTTTTTAGGTATATCATGAAGTTTCTTTTTTGTTAAAAATGTTGATTGCGTTGGAATAACTTTTTTCAATTTATTTGCCTTACATCTGTACTATATGATTCTAATAGTGAACTAAAATATTACAAATTAAACCAGTATGGAATAAAAATGTTTGAAGTTGTGTGTTCTCGTGCAACACAATAAAATATGGATAAAAACTATGCGAATTCAGTTACACAGTTACTTATAATAATACTACAATAGCTTATAAGTTTAAGATTAGCTCATTTCAAATAAAAACATAGTTAGAGGACCAAATATAGTATACTTCTATTACTGATCGTCTTCTCTTTATAGCAACTTAATGCGGCAATAATATTTTCAGGGTCATTCTACGAATTGGCGCCAGAAGGAAACATTAATTGTTGTACCTGTCATGTATTTTTTAACCAATTTAATTTAGATAGTTTACGTTGTAGTTTCTTGAACATATCCAGTTTCACTAAGAAACATTTCCAGAACAAGCAAACAGCTTTTTATATCCATTGTTTCGAACTAAACCTTCACCTTAACTACCGGCCAGTTTTCTGATATACCAGCGGCGATTCGTTACTGATATATAAAAATTTTCGTAATAACAATAGATGTTTGTAAACGTCAATTGTTAAGGGAAAGCATATCGACGCAAACAATATTAATTTTCCACTACGTTTCAAGTTGATGGGACCTGTCCGTCGCCCTTTTGACCACCTAAGTATCTATGATATATGTTATTAATGTTATTAATTATCGGAACTGTCTTTATAAAAGCCTGCTGTAGAAAACCCCTTCAAGAACAATATCTCCATATGCATCTACTATTTATAATAAAATAATAAATATAACAATGTATTTTCATCTGTGGTTACAACAAACGTTAATACATTAAAAGTGTGTAGTGTCCATTTAACTTCATTATACATACATACATACATTACACACTTTTGTCCTATAAACACATAAAGAATTGTTGTCCAAATGCACCTTCGTCTCTTGTATACCCACATAGATAGATAACTCTGGTAAAGGAATATAAAACATTTTTGTTGTTCTGCTTTATTACTAGAGTTTTATTTTTGCAACAAATTTAGTTATTTTTACTTGGATAGCGGTGGTGGTCCTTTAATTCTAGACCAGAATAGGTGGGTTGATTTAACACGGACGTCGACGGTCACACAAATCTAAGGCCCATCCCACTACAGTTTCCCAATCCGACTTTGGCAACCGTGGGGTGTTAATTCCTAAATCTCCACAAAGAGGAAAGTACTGATGCATCTGCAGAGTGAATGTAACAATAAATCTAACGACTTAGATAACTAATTATAATTACCGGCGTATGTTCGTCAAGTATCTATCCCATTAACATTTGAAGAGCAGAAATAGTTCAAAATGTGTTTTTTTTAAATAATGAGGAGGTCTTAGTTTGGAGCAATAAGACTGACTTAAAATAACTAAAAACCAATATTCATTGCCCAAAAAATTTAATAAATGACACTTATGGACATTCAGCGAGTGAAAAACTATCAATATGTAGGGAGGGGCGATATCTTAGTTCCGCTTGTCGTGGCAGCTTGCAAATGCGCGACACAGTTGTGGTTAACATCTTGAGGAGACAGGCGCTTAGCAGCACGCCCGGCTCTCGCCGCGGACGGGAATTGGGTACATTTTTTCGTTGCTTTCGACATTTTGGAACATTAGAAACAAGCGACGGCCAGATACCAAAGGCGGACGTACGAACGCGGCGCTCTTGCTGAACGCGTACAATGGCAGTGGAGGCATTTTATACTGCATCGTCATTTAATCGATCCTAACCGAAATTATAGTAAAAACTTCGATATGCTAAGATACGTTGTCGATTCCGCTAGAGGCCGACGAACAACTGTAGATGTCATATTTTTCGGATTCGCAAAATAATACATTCTTGACCTCGCTCGTACCACAGTTCAGAATTCCCGAGTTTCTGCCATCTCGACGAACATTTTCCAGGGTCCAGGGATGAAGCTCTCTGAACTTCACTACTTTAAGCTGTAGACTTGCTGTGCCGGTATTGTTAACACTTTGAGACAAATGATCCTTTTCTAGATAGCTTCTATAAAACTTGTAGTTCCTGCATGTTTATACCTTTCCTTCTAGTAGCTAGAGTGTACCTACATATATAACAGGAAGTAAATCGGACATGATTAGGATATCTGCTTTCAAGTTTTTGCTTCATGAACACCAGCTGCAGCTTCCCTTCTCCTCGGGTATTGTCAATAGTTAGGTTGTATTATGACCAGCCTAATACGTTTTATAAATTACAGCTTGTAACCTGAGGGTCATTTACCTCAAATAGTACCTAATAGCATAGCGAACAGTGCCGGCTGCGGCATGATATTTTGCCCTGTAGTCTTGTACGTGTTTAATAGGCGCTATTGTTTGTACATTGTGTTGTACTTGTACAGCAAATGGAACGCCTTCTATCCAATTCACACGATGTCTACTCCAAGACAACTCGACGAAATCCGCAACCAACCAATGCAATGTCACTCAAACCATAGTATGTAATCAACTAACAATCAATCCAGTATATCACCCAATTCCAGAGAACACTTTCTTTGTAGATTGTAAGAGTTTAACTATTAAATGTAATCATATCATGCACTTTCTTCTCCATAAATTCATTATACAGTTTATATTAAAATTCCACCTTTTCTTGACCTCGCTGATTTAGCATTAATTATACCCTTTTATATACCAACTATAATAATACAATTATATTATAAAATTACAAAAATAGGTTTTTATATGTTCTCGATTCCAATTTTTTTGTGCATAATAATAAATTTCTCCATAGCGATATATTTCATATAAATTTTTAAGTTTAATACAACTAGATATTATTCTACTACATTTGTCCAATGCCTGACATACAAAATTTATATCATATTTTCGAACCTTTCTGTTTCTTATTTTAAATGTTTTACTGAGTTTTAATTATAATCCATTATTTAGAAAATACACATGTAAATTATTATGATATTACCTCTCAATACTTAAATTCCTCTTTGTATTTTTGCTAACGAAATAATTATTTCAAATAAATTATTAGCCGTATGTAACCATTACCATATTTGGCGAATCTAATAGTACCAAAGTTAACAAATGGCCATCATAACACTCTTCAAAGCAATCCAGCAGCAAATTGTGAATACCCAAAAATGGCCCCGTGACCATTGCATTCAACGGGGCCTGGTAATTAAGTGGGGTAATACTAAACTGAATATAATTAAATACAGGCGGCACCAATTTAAACAAGCAACAATTCCCAAAATTTATATTGGAAAATTCACCGATATTATTGAGTATCAAAACTTGCAAGAAAGTTTGCATTTCACAGGAGAGCTCTCAAAAATGTACCTCTATTTTACGCAGAATCCTAGAAAGCTATAATCTATCACAATAATGGCAAGATAAATTCCAGACAATTACAGTGACATTTATTTTAATATGTATATGCAGGTAAATAATACATTTGTATAGTGATCCCCAAAAAGTTGGCGTTAAATGGGAATAGTTATTTATGGTACAATGGCGGACAATAAATTTAGGCCGGTCTGTCATTCGCTTGGCACTGCTTATGTTGGTGGCATTGTAAGTCTATGTCAAATTCGAGATTATCAGGTTAAGTTTTACGTCAGTTTTGACACAAACTGACGCAAAACCTAACCTGCTAAGGTCGAATTTACACAAACTGACGCAAAATCTAACCTGCTAACCTCGAATTTGACATAGATTTACAGTGCCACCAACATAAACAGTGCCAAGCGAATGACAGACCGGCCTAAATTTATTGTCCGCCATTGTATAAGTCGTTACAGGACAAAAAAACCCCTGAACCAAAAACCCCGGACATAAGCCCCCGGATAAAAATCCCCGGATAAAAAACCCCGGAACTGAAAACCCCTCGGATAAAAAACCCCCGGACTAAAAACCCCCACCATAAAGAAAACACTCGCACATTATGTGGGGTCCGTGGGCGATTATTATTATTATTATTGCCTAAAAATCAATATGGGCGTCGTTATTGAGGGTTTTTGGGACGTTGATTGCGAAAATGGCATTTATTTTTAAGTCAAAGATGATGTAATTTACATAAAATTAAAACTCTATACTGGTGAAACGGGGTTTCAGAGACAAATTATTTTTGGGCAGAACAACGTTTGCCGGACCAGCTAGTTAATTATAATTATCATTCATTACTGATACAAGAATGCATAAAAAATGAGACATGTAAAGTGGGGCATTTATTTAATATAATACACATACAGAAAATTCACAACCTAATGTTATTATTTACGGCAATTAAAAAGTTTTCTAAATCACGTTCGCCTTGTGAATGCATAATACGTTGCTGTCAAAATGCACAACGTTGCCTAATTCAACAACTTTTCAACGCTAATATTTCAAAAACTATTCGTCCAAGACCAAATGATAATTATAATTTTTGGTTCAATTTTTGACATACAATTGCGTGCTGTAAATATTCTCCGCACATTTGAAAATGTCGGTCTTTAATTCTTCAGAGAAAGCTAATTTAGTTTAGTCTGGTGCCAATTTCCAATTATTAATTATCATTCCGTAGTCATGCAGGAATCCATTTGCAATTTTTAGAAAATAGCAATCACCTGCCTTCTTGTTGGACAACTATGATTACCACTGATAACAAAAGCTATAATACAAAGATACCAGCTAATGTATTTTATATTAAATAAATGCCCTACTTTTTACATGTGTCATTGTGATCATCTGCATTCTTGCATCAGTGGTAATTATAATTATAATTAATAACTCATTATTATTAATAAAAATAATAATCTCCCACGGACCCCACATGATTTGAGGGTGTTTTCTTTATGATGGGGGTTTTTAGTCCGGGTTTTTTTTGTTCGGAGGTCTTATGTCCGGGTTTTTTTGCCCAGTGGTTTTTTGTCCTAGATTCGTATACGTATGTTATATTACAAATAATCCACGAAGAAAAGTTGAGCCCTCGAGGAAGCCGGCGCCGAGAGGGGTTTTTTCTAGACTGAATTATTTGTAAGAACATACGCTTGCCATACGAAATCTTACCCAACACCTCAATAAATATCTAAAAAACATAAATGTTGTATTGACAACCGTGAAAAGTCATATTGGACAAATTGGAAAGTACCGAGAGGTCAAATACATTTATAATTAGAGTCGCCTCTCATTCATGTTATACATAAAAACCCTAACCAACTAGTAAGATAAAAACCATATCACTTACTACTGTATCGTTGGTAGGACTGTCAAGCTATATCAAATTCAAGATTTTTAGGTTAAGTTTTGCGTCAATCTGTGTAAAATAACAAACAAAACGTAATCTACTAACCTCAAATTTAGCATAGATTGACAATACATTTAGTACCATAGGCGACTATAATTATAAATTTATTTGATCTCTCGGTATTTTCCAATTTGTCACTATTAATTATTTGTTTTAAATACACATTTCGGAATTTTATGTTCGTTTTCCCTTTTAATAATTGTTGTATTTAAAAAATATATAAATAAATAAAATTACAAGCTATCGCAACCGTTAGGTAGTAGTGTAAAAATAGAAATTCCTTGTATAATATTTAGTATTTAGTAAGCATGAAATTTGTATATATAAACGGATATAATTATTTAAATGCAACTATTCCAGTTGGTACAGTTACAATTGAAAGTAACACCATTTTAATGATGAAACAATACATTACATATACAGTATGCGCTTATGCTGCAGATATAATTTACTTCCACAACTTTAAGCAAGTTCAAACAATTCCGGAATGCTAATTTAATATGGTACACAGAATATCAATAGATGAATCATTCATTCACCTATTATATAAATCTGTTTGGCAATGACGTATTTTACCTGGAAATTTTATTACCTGCTTTATTGGGAATTTATATTTCCGGGGATATTTCACAAAATTTCAAGGTCTATGCGTATTTGATCTCCACCAGAAAAGATTAACTTTTGGCCTTTAATAAGTATAACTGGATGTAAAGAAAGGATATCCATTTAATTTTTTCGTATTAATTTGTTTAAAGAGTAAAAAATTACAACATACAATATTAGGCTTGAAGATAAATAGAATAAAACCAGTTTTGCTTCTATAAATAATTTTGATCTGCGCACAATTTATAATAATAGAGAAGGTAGATAGAGCTTGCACTCGAACACTAAATACAAAATTTACACTACAACATTTAAATTCAACGAGACTGTCCCTTCAGTTTTCAGTTGAGGTAACTTCGTTAAGTTCTTGTATGACAACACTGGCGAGCAGCACAGCTGCCAATATAATGCCTATTATGTAGAAGTAAGACTTGCTTAACACAATCAAACCAGTTCTACTTTTGAGCAGGTAAACGATTGAGTTAAGTAATACAAGGATAAATACAATATAGAGTTACTGTGAAATTAGAATTTACACGTGCTATTATTAGTTTCCAATCAAGTAATTTGTGAATCTGTAGATTTCAAAGTCGTATTAATAAATATGAAAACGCTATAATGATACACACTAAATTTAGTCCTAAATCTGTGTTGCAGGAAAGCCCATGTCCATTCTTTAATGATTTTTACTGTACGCGTTCTAGGCACAATGCGTTGCCTCTACAATAGCATATGACACAGGTAGTTTTCAGATAAAAAACTCATTAATTTTAATGGTAACCTTGATTTACTCATGAACACACGTTTCACATTTCGTTCCATTTCGTATGTATGTATATCATTATGCAGATAAAATTAAAATTCTATCCACAAATTTCGAACAATGCAAACAACCTTATCAATTACTTAAAATCGCATATTAGATTATAATAAAAGCAAAATCGCAGTTGATACTACTTTTTCCTTTTAAAAATACTTGCAAATTTAACAGATATTAATAAAGTTCTCTAATAAACGCTAATTTAATATTAGACATTATTAAATCATATCGTGATTCTATGCCAAATATCCAACAAACAAGTAGGTTAAAAGCATCGTCAACATTATGAATATAGCTCAACAAAAAAATAGAAGTCATTCTTCCAATGTAATTACTACAGCCCACAGAAGTTTTTAATATTTTAACTCAGTTCCTGAAGAATAAGTTATTAAAATAGACAAGTAGAACTGACATACATTTCATTAGCTGTTACACTTTGAATTTAATTTAAATGTCAATTAAATATATTAACGTGTTAGTGAATTTATGATATGCAATTAAACACAAAGATTGTTTATATTACTGTATCATTTTAATTTTACAAAAATACCAGTGACATTCACTAGTGAAGAATCCACAATGCATGTGATGGAATACGGCAAATCAGTTTCCAATTGCAGCGTATTTATTAACAAATTATTAGAGATTGCCATAAATGCATTACGGCTTTAGAAAAATAACATGTTTGATGTATATAAATTAAACAGCAGAATGATTGTTATGCTTAGTATACGAGGTTATAAGTGTAGAATACATTATGGCATTGTTATTAACATTTTTCCCAGTAATCATTAATAGTAGATGAAAATTACAAGAAACGACGAATGAGTTGAGTTTCTAACTTTATTAGCCATAAATTACTACATGTAATCTAAGAAATTGGATAATGATGACTCTCAATAAATAGTATACATTTATAATTCCAGTTTAACATTATTAAATCATCGTATTAAACTAAAAAATCTGGTGTCATTCACTCACACAACTTCCTTTTACAGTGATCTAATAATTAGCCAAAAATTTAATTTTTAATTTTTAGTCATTTGTAAAAAATGTCAAAAATTAGAAATTCTACAGAAACCGTACAAAATAGAGCATTAGCTGAAGCGACAAATTTTCTCTAAAATTTTAAGCTGACTTCAAAAATGTAATAATATACCGGGTGTTCTATTTAAAATAAGAGTTAATAAAAAAAAAGAAAACAAAACAAATGAAACCCATTTTAGAGGCATTCAACTGGAAAATCACCTATCTCACATGAATACACATTAAAAATGTAAAATTAAACAAAAATCGTTACAGCCGTTTTTGAAAAAATCGGAAAAACTAAAAAATCACAAAATAAACACCCTACTTCCGGTTATGCGATTTTCTTCAAAAGTTTGCTATCGCATCTAGATAGTACACAAAACTTATAGAAGGTGTTTCATCATCATACCTCTTTTCGTTTTCGAGATATTCTGTTCACACGCAGACAGACACACAGACTGACCAATGAACAAAAACATGTTTTTTGGGTTCAGGAGACTCGAAAACGTGAAGATCTGTTGAAAACTCAATTTCGAATATTTGGGATGAATCCAATACTTCCTTCATTGAAGTAAAAAAAATTCGCAAAATATATACCGGGTGTCCGTTCTCAAAGTCGAACATACGCGATTAACATTGTATTGAACGTTTTTGACTATTCCTGCTCGCCAATTTAACTTACAGGGAAGGTAATGGTATCAATGGAAAGATAAAATTATTACGCATCAAATCATACAAATAATAATATTCAAGATGCCATTTTTATTTTAAAATACTAATTTAAAACTTGGGAATTTTTAAATAGGCCATGCCTTGCTTTTCAGGTTCGATACCATTTGTCAGAAAAATTGGTAATTAGTTGGCGTAAATCAGGTATTTCTGTCAACGTCTGTTAAAATTATCTACAGAAAAATAAATTATTTTAATGAAGAACCAGTGAACGCAATAATATTAATTTCCTATGTTCGACTATGAGAATGGACACCCGGTATATGGCAAATAATTTCCTAAATTTTCTTTATCTACGACAGTGTGTAAGATTGCCTTTTAGTTGGCAGTTTTAAGTTTGTAAAACGACTGTAATAACATGTTTTCATTAGTTTATTTTATCCTATTATGTTATTATGACAATAACTCCTTAGCAACAAGTTGCGTTAAGATGCATTTAACAGCACTAGTGTTGTTAAGAAAAATAACAACGATACTTTATTAGCATTTAATCACATGTTGACAGCACTGAAGTGTATTGTCAGTCTATGTCATATTCGATGTTAGTAGGTTAGGTTTTGTTTGTTGTTTGACACAAACTGACACAAAACTTAACCTGAAAATCTCAAATTTAACATAACCTGACAGTGCTACCAACAATACAGTATTGTTTTTATCTTACTAGTGATACCACCACTCGCTGTTGTAAGTGTCATTAATAACCATTTTTCCATTTTTTTTAAAAGATTAGTATTTTAGAATAAAATAAACCGTGTTACGATATACGTAACGTTATCTGCTTTCTACATTACTCGAGAATTTTAAAGAACTCGCTCCTAACGTCGCTCGTTCATTCAAACTATTCTCTCGTAATGTAAAAAGCTTGATAACATTACTTGTATTGTAAATTACTATTACGTCCTTAATAGCAACGTGCTTAAAAAATTTAATTAGATACGTAGTTAGTAGCAACGTGTTTTAAAATTTTTAAAACACTCAAATTAGGACCGGTTGCTAGTAATTCTAATTTACATGTAATAGTATATTATGTATCAAGTTTTATAAACGTCATTTTAGTCACGAGTTTTATTAATCACGAGCGAAGCGCAGCGGAGCGAGTGTTTAATAAAAGAGTGACTAATAAGTTTATAAAACGAGTTGCATACTATACTTTTTCTACGACCACAAATTTAGAGATTATAACACCATATTATTTCATTAAAATTTTGACATTTATTATATTAGGTTAAATTACGCTTGGCAAACGTCAAAGTGACGGTTGAAAACTAACTTGATTTTAGTTTTGGCTGTGGCTAATAAAGCAAATACTATTTGAACCTAACTTCACCCCATGACTAAAACATCGTTGCCAACTTCAGCTCATGACTAAGAGGCTCTTTAGTCATAGGTTATGAAGGCATGATTAAAAGATCACTTAGCGACGTGCATGTTAGTATGTTAAATGGCATTTTAGTTACAGGAGTAGAAAAAATATTTTTTATATTTACCGTATTTTTTAGATTCTATCTTAGATAAAATATTGTACGATACACATGCGTAAAACATCTTTAGTCACTCGTGGGGCTTAAAACGCTCGCTCACTCGCGTTTTAACTCTACCCCACTCGTGCCTAAAGAGTAGCTTTACGCACTTGTATCGTAAATTAGTATTGTGCTCCTTTTCTGTTTGCACTCATTCAAATTAATTACTTCAAGAATGGGGGAACAAATGATGCTTTACCATTACTTTCGTGTGCAAATCCTTTCGAATTAAATATAGACATAGGTAGATCGCATGATGGTTCTTGTTCTGGAGTGCAATATCGTACAACTACGACTCAATTATTATATCGCATCGAAACATTATACAGTGCAACCACAGTAAACAAAAGCACGTCACTTTATTTTCCCAAATCATCAAGAAAAATACTTGCAGCTCTACTTGAAACAAAATTAGACTCAGAAGCGCTATTCACATATCTTCTTCTTCAGCCATTTTCTGACCACTGCTGTACGTTGGCAGCTCTTAAGTTTTTCCACTTCTTCTTATCCTGTGCCCTGGCATCCTTCAATCTTTGCCTCCACCTCTGCCTACCTGCTGAAGCTCTGCTCCAGCACCGAACTCTCAGAATATTGCCTGCATCTTCAGCTACGGCGTCTTCCCATCTCTTACGTGGCTTTCCTACTGGTGTTCTTCCTTGTGTTCGATTGTTAATGCTATTGTTTGGCAATCTGATCTAAGTTGCTTGTCTGTCATCGCCCATGTTTCATTTCAGTATACCAGTATGGGTCGTATCATGGTTTTATAGATTCTTAGTTTTGTGTTACGATGTATATTTCGGAATCGTAGTATGTGGGAGAGTGCCAAATATGCTGTACTTCACCGTCTTCTATTCCATATGTGTTTAACTGTGTTCTCGGATAAGTAAACTTGGTCACTATTTACAATGCATCTTCGGTGATGATGCTTCCAGCAAGTCTATTTGGTCTGATATGTGCGGTTTGGTCCACGTTGACCTCAAACCCCATAGATTGGTCATTTCTTTGCAGTTGTGAATATGTTTCTTTTGCTCCTGCTTCTGTTCGACTCCCAATATTAATATCGTCTGCATACGCAGCTAGTTGAATCATTTTATTGATTAATAGGTTTGCTCTCCAACACGTACCTGTGTTATTACATACTCCAATGCGAAATTGAACAACGTGGGGGCAGCTCGTCTCCCTGTTTCAGACCTCTCGATAATTTGAATGTGTTCATTAGACCCCTTTCTACACGTACACCTACTTCATTCAGTTTCTTCCATTGTTGCTTTAGCGAGTTTTATTAGTGTGGTCGGTATGCCAAATCCAGCAGTATTTTATACAGTTTACTTCTATCAATCGAATGGTACACCTGTATGGAATCAACAAATATGTTGTGGACTTCGATATTCTACTCCCATGCCTTTCTTGAGATTATTTAACAGTGAAGATCTAATCGATTGTTGGCCTGTCCCGTTTGAATCCAGTCTGGTACTCACCGATAATTTCCTCTGTGAAAGGTTGTAGTCGTTTGTTCAAAATATATATACGACTATTCCCCTCAGATAGTATAAACCAATCCTATCAATCAATTTTCAAAATTTGAACCAATCAGAGTCGAATACAGTGAATATTTTGCACTAGTGCAATACCCGGGTATTTGTACAAGTGCAATATCGAGTATTTGCTGGAAGAAAAGCAAACCGGCTAGTTCCATAAGAAATTTCAGAAAGAAAACTGAAAGCTTTTTAAAAATGAATAGCCTGGTATACAAAGGATGACATTTCTTCGAGGAATAGTCTTGCAATATTCCCCGCGTGCATTCTGTATAATTCGAGTATTTACTCGGATATACAGAATGCACTAGGGATATAACTACTGAATATTGTATGCTGTACATAAAAACGATAGTTTTTACATATCATTTTATCCCCCTTTTTGTGGATAGGACAAAAGAAAATACTTTCCTTCCAGACTAGGCAATTTTTCCTCTTGCCATATTTGTATTATTAGAACGCGTCATTTTCCATTAAATTGTTACCTCTTGGTTTAGACATTTCTAAAGAAATTTTATGGCTTCCAGGTGCCTTGTTACTTTTATGAGTAAATGGCCTTTTGTACTGGGTGGAGCATAAGTCACGTTACCATTTAAAAATTCAATAACTTATTTATTTTTATTTTATTGTTTCTTTTTTGTTGTCAGAAATAAGTAAGTGACAGTTGGTCAAGTTATAATGAAGAAGTTCGCAACGGAACAATTAACTAAAATTATTATATTTTATTCATCAAAAATTTTTTAAGAATAATTTTGGAAAGCTTCACATTCAGGTCGCCACGTTCACTCGAACTGACTGCACCTGACTCGTTTCTTTGTCTTATCTAAAAGAGAAAGTGTATAACGAATAACATCGTTTTTACAGGGAGCAGAGCGAAAATTATACCTTTTTTTAGTTTTTGAAGAAAGTAATACGCTACCTTTATGTCATTTCCCCAAAGTCTCCTTCGATGTTCTGAATTAGGTCGTTTTCATATTTTCTTCTCTTGCTCCTCCATATTTTTCGGCCTTCCTTATGCTGCTTCAAACTCTTCTCACCTCTCTTGTCCTTGACGTGCATTTTTTGTGGACTTCAATTCTTGTTTCTATAGTCCGCTTGCACTCCTCACCGAACGATGGCGCTCCTTTGTGCTTCTTTCTTGTTCCAAGCGTTAAAATTGCTGCCTCTGTTTCAGTCATTTTAATATCCCCCCATTTAGACTCCAGTCACTTCTTCATGTTCCTTCAGTTCCTCAATTTCTCGCGCGAAGTCTCGTTGTTTTTGTAGGTCCTTGATTTTATGAAGGTCAAACTTCAAAATTTGTTTTAGTTCCTTTTCCTGTTTGTTTCGGCTGATTATACATCTAAATTTTATCTGGACCAGCAGGTGGTCGGAGCCACAGCAGGCCCTTCGCCGTGACCGTCTACGATACTAGATGCGGCTTCTTCTGTCTATCAATACATGGTCTATTTGATTGGTGGTACTTCCGTCCAGTGCAAACGTTTATTAAGAATTATTTTCCATTTCCATTTGTCTCTCTATGTGATGAATGTGTGCCTATTGTGTCAATATATTGTTGCTCTTTACCTAACTCGACGTTCATATCCCCTAGAAGCATTTTTATGTCGTTTTTAGGTGTTTTATCACATCCTCTTTTCAAGTGTTGGACAGTGTTATCATTGTTAGGTTGAAGAATCGTGTTCTAAACCTTAACACACATATTTCTTCCCTATCTACTTCAAAATCTATGATTTTGGTTTATATTTCTTGTCAAAACTGAAGGCTACAACGTATTTTATTCCTTCCTTCTTTCTATCTTTCGACTGTGTAGAATGGTGTAGGTCTTTGTGTTCCATGTGTCCTTCTGAGCAATTTTGTTTTTTGGATAGCTGTCACCATTAGGCAATCTTTAAATACTTACTACAATGCCGTTTGGTCGCCTGGGCAACTGTTTAGGTTTTTTAACAGTCTTTTTTCGGGCTATGTACCCCACCCAATTCCGCTTGGGGTTCCCATTCTTTCAACAACAACAGTATCCTTAATTCTCTTCTACTCACTCCTAACATACTTCTGCCTATAGCGCTCTGTGCCACCCTTAGCTTTCTTAGCGCTTGCTTTTTCGAGAGCGTATGTTATCACAGTATATACCTATAGACTATTCGTTTCAAGAAATTGAAGATATAACTGTTTTTTAATATCCTCACCAACTTGGCAAAAGTCTACTTTAATTCTTGTGATTTCTGTTTTCTGATTTTGTTTGCCTAATTTTAACATATTCCATTAACTGTCTTTATCTTTTTTAGGGTATGTGTGTAAGGAAAGTTTTGTGGAGATTGGATATAGGCACCAAGGAGGAGATATAGATTTGGGCTGGAGTAATTCTTTGTATTCTTTGTTTTGTAAAAATGCGTGCGGTAATAAAACTCTTAACGATACTCAAATTAATTTGGTAAATAGTCTATAACAATATTGATGAAGATAAAATTATATAACGAATCTTAGAGATCAAATTAAGTAGTCAGGTGTCAGTTGTCAAGAAATTTATTGGGAGTTGGTTATATTTCAGCTCCAGCAAAAACTAAGTTGTGTTTTAATTTTTAATATATTACTTTTTTTGTTGATAGATTTTTCCGAGAGGCGTTCATATTTAATATTTTTATTTTTTAGTGTATGGAAATACCCAAAGAAAAAGCACGAACTTGTTTGTATAATCAGTTATACACAACACAAACAAAAATAAAACGTACTATTAGAATCGTCATGTATGATCTTAATACCCAGTAGTAATATCATATTTTTTGTAAATTTGGTTGCTCGAAGTACTAAACAGTTGTCTTGCAATCATATAATGTAACTTTAAATATAGTCTGAAAGTTGATAGTCTTGATTTCCGGGGTGGGGGGGGGGGGGGCAGAAGTAAAGGAAAAAAAACTAAAATACATTTCTTATGGTTTCAGTAATGGTCATCATTCATAAACTGTTCCAATTGAAGTAATTCACGACATCTACGGGCTTGGCTTAATAGCACTGTATAGTGTTAATAGCTTTTTAATGTTTCCTCTAATAAACCCGCACTAACTCTGGCTGCATAAACTTGGATTTCTATTAATTGCCTGTAAAATATTCTCCATGTTAGTAAAGCATCGGCCACACTTTTATTGCAATTAAATTAGCAGAAGTAACATAAAACGCTGTCATGTATTCCACATAGGTACATGAATTATGCATAAAATAGTAATATTTACGAACATTTGTTTTGTCAATGAAATCCTGTTTAGATGTACCTCGACTGGCATTGGATGCCGTCACTGGGTATTTTAAGTATCAAACACCTAATAACCATTAGATTAACAATATTTTATATTTACTGCAATTTGTAAGGATTCCAAATGGGAACGGGCGCATTTTTTTTATTTTAATTTTTTTGTAACTATACTTGCATTGTCAGATCGATTGAAATCGTTGTATTTGATATATTACTGCTTCTAAATTTATACCCAAAAGCTATCAAAAATTTGCTTATAGAATTCCGTATAAATAGTTATAAATAAACCAAACAATAAATAAAACCCCATTTGAGGTTTTATCAAACATCAAAATTAATAAATCGCCAATTTAAAATAACCAACATTCAAAATTTTAAGATATTTATTCATTCATTATCTATAACCTCTTTTACCTTTCGGTGTCGAGGGCCATTCATACCTTGCGGGAAGTGCAACGGAGGCAATGGGTCACACGCGACTTAGATTACGCTCCTTCGCATCCAAACATACCACACACTCAACAATCCTTAACCTACCTTACATCTAATTTAACTAATGAGTTCAAATCCATTGTCGCTCCAGGCTACGGCCAGATTTAAACCCAAGATATATTGGCTACAAATGTTTGGCTCCAGGTTGACTTAACTTGGTCAGTTTTATATTATCTATTTCTACTAGCGAACAGACCTGTCGGTGCTATTGTAACATTTGTAGCAATGTAGTTTTTGGCGTATCCACTTACTGGTTCTAATCTTGATCCGAGTGAAAACTGATTCAAGTTTTATTGTACTGTACCTGCCAGTGTTAATCACTTTAGAAAAAAGTCCAGTAAATAAGATGTAAGTAAAAACATGTATGGCCGTTTGGTGCGCACATTTTTAATAGCCACAAAGTCAAATAATATTGTTTTACATCATGTCTACATCACTGATACAAAACGGTACGGTACGGTTCCTAATCCCTTTTCACTTCCTTTTACGATAAAGGAAGTATTGGATTCACCTCAAAAATTCGAAATTGAGTTTTCAACAGATCTTCACGTTTTAGAGTCTCCTGAGCCCAAAAAACATGTTTTTGTTCATTGGACTGTCTGTCTGTGTCTCTGTATGTCTGTGAACAGAATATCTCAAAAACAAAAGATGTATGGCGTTCAAACTTCATATATAAGTTTTGTGTACTATCTAGATGCTACGGCAAGCTTTTCAAGAAAATCGCATAACCGGGAGTATGGTGTTTAGTCTTGTGATTTTTCAGCTTTTTTTTCGATTTTTTCTAACTTTTCAACTAACGCTCTATTTTGTATGGTTTTTGTAGAATTTGTGTTTTTGAAAAATTTGACAAATGCTTAAAAATTAAAAATCGATTTTTGACTAATTATAAGATCACTGTAAAAGGAAGTTGTGTGCGTGTATCACACTAGATTTTTTTACATTGGGTTTCTTTGCCCTTCTATCATACCAAGCCGAAAGTTTGGTGCAAAAGAAACCTATATGCCACTACGAATAGTTCAGGTTAGGCAGCATCAAAGTGAAGTAACCAATTTTTTTAAAGTTCCACGAAGCATAGTCCCCCGCCTAGTAAATCATCACCAGAAAACTGGAACTGCTGCTGAAAGACCTAGACGTGGTAGATATACACCTACAGTTTGAGCAAAACACAGATATGCGACAGTATCGTCAAGTAGAGCACTCTCTAGCAGTAGACATCTTAATTAAAGACTTCCAAATACTACACGAATTACAGTTTCTTTATCCATCATAAGACCTCTGAATAATACAACCAAAGCGTTTGTTAAAACAGTAGCACTAACCCTTGAACATAGACGTCAAATGTTAAGGCGGGCGACAGGAAGTATACAGGGTGTTATGGAAATGAGTGCAAATATTTTAACCCGTAATAGAACTCGCTATACTGAACAACTTCTCTATTCATAATTTTTTCGAAAAGGCCCTCAAAACTGAGTTAACATTTAAAACAGTTTTACTCTAATAATGCATACTCGCCTATGGAATAATCTTTTAATTTAATGGCACAAAACACAAAAAACATTTCTTTGATATGCAAACCAACAAAAACTGCATAGGTACTGATAAAACTTTTTGTTCACATCTGGTCACCAATATACTCGATCAATTGACGTAGGTAGTTATTGACCGCGTTTTTTTTTGTTGCAAGAACTTTGCAGTTTTAATATACTCGTCTCGTTCACTTTAACTTAGATTTGCTTACCAAGCGGCTCGTCAAATTTAGGGGAGATAAATGATTGAGAAAATATGCGATTAAGTGAAAAACGATAAATAGAAAAGTTTTTCATTTTGATGAGCTCTATCACTGGTTAAAATATTTGTACCCATTTCCATAACACCCTGTATACTTTTCACAGATGAATATGCACTTAGATTATTTGGTTTTCTTACAATCATCCAGTATGTATGTGTACTCGTCGTGTAATTGCTAGAAATTATTGATGTGTTCAAGAAATATACTCAGTGAGGAGTGGCAGCTGTTTTGGTAGGAGAAATTAGCAGGTGATTTTTCTTCGTATCCTCACATCCACCGTCTATGTGGAACAATTCATCAACAATAAAACGATACTTTGCCATACCGTTGGGGGGGATTTCTTATTTATTGATGACCTATAGATCAATCAACTGTGGCAAAAGAAGCGCTATCTAACCATGATGTTCCACGTCTACCATTACCAGATTCAAAATCGATTCAGCAGTTTAGAATAAACTACAAAAGGCATTGGAAAACTATTATCCGCAATAATTAATTCTTAAACAGGCGAGACTGGAGTATTGTTACCCCAACTTTGTTATCCCTTATAAGCACAAAAAAAAAGGGGTGGTAGAATAATACTTACGTCAATTGCTCAACGAATCGGAGCAGCATTCAAAGCACCAAATTGCCTCACTCAGCCAATGCCTAGGCGAGTCACTACTAATCGCTAATTAGGGGTCGCCGATAAGCTGCAGCCCAAGACGGCCGTGGGTTCATTAGATGGGGGAAATGGCGCCACCAATTTAGATAACACAAACTTAAGTTTTAACCCCCTAATTCAGCGATTGCTAGATTACGCTCCAGCTAAATTGGAACACTGAGAAATTAATAAAACTGCGCAAAACTGAAGTCAAACAATCAAGTGTAATCAAATGACAAATTCGTTTTATTCACTCGTAAAGCCGGGCACACACATAAAATACATGTAAGTAAAAGTTTAGGGCCGATGTATATGCATATAAATGCCCCAAGGATCCTTGTTTACAGAATGGGGTGGCCAATTAAAACACCAAATCATAAAAATAATGGAAATTCCTCCAAGCTCCCGGAGAGTGACGTTAATATAAAATTGTAAATTACAAGCGGGCAACCGCCTCAGGAATTTCTATAACGTGGGGAAGCCTCTTACTTTACAAATTAAAATTCGCAATCACAGTGATGCGTCCAGATCATGATCTCAATATCTCGTGCTAGTATATCGCGCTAATCTCAATTTAAAAGCAAAATACTTTTGGGCAGTCCTTCGTCGATTGAGCCGTACACACGCGTACAGCCAGGCTCGATTGCCGGCCAACAGAAGCACAAATTAATAGAGCAGTAAGGTTACCTTAGACTGATTCGAAGCTGTCTTAGCGCGAAGAGCATCGCAGGAATGGGCTTCTGTAGACTTGATGACCGAACCAGGAAGGACGGTAGCTCGTCAAGTAAGCGCGCCGAGATACGCTATCGCAGATCGCAACGGGCTGCAAGTCGGGTTACAATAGAGAGACTAAGCAAAACAAATGAGGGTAATGTGAGGCTCAAGATTAAAGACAAGGAAGAGAAAAACAGAAATGAGTTCAGACAGCAACTTGCGATGGAAATGGTCAAGATAGCAGAAGTAGGACCGCAACAGAAGAGACAAACGGTGATGATCCTGGACATTGACGACACGACAGAGCAACAACACATAGAGGAGGCTCTACTGCGTGAGGAACAACAACTGGGGCGACCCCAGAAAACGGAGTGGCAAAATTTGAGACTGGCGGGAAAGGCCAACAAGGCGGGATACAAATATGCATTCCTTACCGCCACAGAAGACTTTGCCAATAAACTATTAGAGAAGAAGAGAATAGGCGAGGGATGGAATCGCTGGAGAATCAGGGATGTCACTGTGCCCATGAAGTGCTACAGGTGCAATAAGGTGGGTCACTTATCAATGAACTGTAAGCAGAAAGAAATAACATGCTACAACTGTGGCAAAGAAGGGCATCAAATGAAAGAATGCCAAAATGAGCGCATGTGCTATCTGTGCGAATCCAAAGAGCACAAGGCAGAGTCCATGAGGTGCCCCATCTACAGGGAGATGGTGCAACGACAGCAGTTGAGGGAGAAGGGTACGCCCCACCTTAACAAATAATGCGGATCCTACAAGCCAATCTTAACAGAGATAGAAGGGCTATGGACCTGCTAAGACACAACTGCATAGCTGCGAACATAGATCTAGCCCTGATATCGGAACCAAATCGCAGCGTGGTCAAAAGCGGTGGCAAGTGGATACCGGACACAGATGCAGATGCGGCGATATATGTACCGCACTCTAAATTAATAATAAACAAAACTGGCAACGGCAATGGCTTTGTGTGGGTACAGACGAAAGATCTGACGATATACTCGTGCTACATATCGCCTAATATCCCAATTGAAAGCTTTGAAAGATATCTCGCGGAGCTGGGGCGAGATCTTCGACCCAGGCGAAGAGCAATCATTGGCGGCGACTTCAACTCGAAATCATACAGATGGGGATCTCCAACGGACGATAGAAGAGGGGATATAGTTGTGGAATGGATGGAGGAACATGATCTGCACATATTGAACCAGGGGAATACGCCGACATTCGAAAGAAATGGGAGCCGGTCATATATTGATTTAACCATGTGCACAGAGAACCTCATAAGAAACGTGGGCGAATGGTACGTTGGAGAAGAAGAAAACCTCAGTGATCACAAAAATATCCACTTTGTAGTGCAGGACAAAGCAGTTAGACTACGACAAGAAGGAACCGGCAAAAAAGGCTGGATATATGAGGAATCAAAAACAGAACTGTTTGTAGAAACCATCGAACAGGTTACAAGAGATGGCAGAGGAATCTCTACAGCAGATGAGTTTATGTCAACGATAAAAAATACTTTAAACGTAGTATATCGAAGGAAGAGCGCTCATATAACCAAAAAACCAATTTTTTGGTGGAACAATGACATTGCGGAATTGAGGAGAACCTGCATCAGAGACAGACGGCAGATGACAAGGACAAATGCTTGCACGAACACTTCGGAAGAACAGAAGGCAGCGTCACGAGGAAGGTACAAGAACAGTAAACGAGCGTTAAGGAAAGCTATTAAGGGAGCCAAAAAGAAGGCATGGAATAGACTATGTAAAGAGGTAGACGATGATTTGTGGGGAACAGGGTACAAGATTGTCACTGGAAAACTGGGGCTACGCTCTCCTGTTACGCTGTCCGACGAGGATCAGCTCGCAGTGGCAAGACAATTATTTCCCGAACATAGGAAGGTGGAATGGACAATAGAGCCCCTAGTCGCGGAGAACATTCCTGCCTGCTCAGAGGAGGAGGTGAAAGAGGCGGGGAAGCGAATTAAGTCGGGTAAAGCCCCGGGCCCCGACGGAATCCCCCCAGAGATGGCAAAGATCCTAGCGGGAAATAACACCAGTTTGTGCCAAAAAGTAATAGGGAAGCTGATTACAGAAGGACAGTTTCCCAGAGTGTGGAAAATAGCCAGATTGGTACTATTAGAAAAACCAAATGGCTCACACAGACCCCTGTGCCTGCTGAATTCATTGGGCAAGCTGTACGAGCAGATTTTGAACAGGAGGCTAAACGAGGAAGTGCATGACAGGGGAGGCCTATCAGAAAACCAGTATGGCTTTAGGGAAGGGCGATCCACGGTAGATGCCATAAGCAAGGTCATCGAGACAGCGAAGGAAGCCGATTTACAACGGCAATACGCAGTACTAGTAACTCTTGACGTAAAGAATGCGTTTAACTCTGTGCCCTGGGTCGGAATTATTGAAGTCCTAGATAGTATGCAAATATCTTCTTACCTAGTTAATCTGGTGAAGAGTTATCTCAAGGATAGGAGACTGGAAATAGGTGACAGCAAATCCATGGAGATCACTTGCGGGGTTCCACAAGGCTCCATACTCGGTCCCACCCTGTGGAACATATACTACGACGGAGTCTTTAGGTTAGAGCTACCGGAAGAGGTGTCACTGATCGGCTACGCGGATGATATTGCCGTGGTGGTCCGAGGAGACAACAGGAGTGAAATTGAGACAAACATAGAATGGTCCATACACAGAATCGAGACATGGATGAGAAGGAAAGGTCTACAGCTAGCCCCCCACAAAACCGAAATGGTAATCTTAGCGGGGAAACGAAAACTGAAGGAGGTAGAAGTAACGATTGGCAACACAACAATAAGAAGCCAACAAAGCCTGAAGTACCTAGGTGTCTTTATAGGGAAAAATTCTTACATGGGCAGGCACATCGTGGAGGTGGCGAAAAAAGCGGAAAAGGCCACGAACAAACTTAGCCGCCTAATGCCAAACGTGGGGGGGCCCAAAGCGGGACGTAGAAAAATACTGTGCTCGGTGGTCAATTCCATTGTGCTTTATGCGGCGCCCGTGTGGAGCACATATATGCAGACAGAGCGGCACAGGAAAAAACTGGAGAGTGTGCAAAGGAGAGCTGCGATTCGAATTGCGAGCGCATATAGAACTGTGTCCACAAGGGCTATACAAACAGTAGCGGGGGTTGTGCCCATACACTTGCTTGCAAGGGAGAGGACGTACCTGCGGGGAGCAAACACCAGGGGCCAAAAGACGCTAGCCAGGCAGGACACCCTAAATAGGTGGCAGGAAGAGTGGCAACAAGAAGGCACTGCCGGATGGACGAGAAGACTCATCCCTAACATCCAAGAATGGGTAAACCGCAAACATGGCGAAGTGGGGTATCACCTTACACAAGCTCTGACAGGACATGGCTGCTACGGAGCTTATCTCAACAGAATGGGATTGCTGAATAGCGGAGAATGCGTCTACTGTGGAGAGGAAGATACACCTCAGCACACCTTATTTGAGTGCACAAGATGGGAGCAAACGAGAACACAAGCGGAACTACAAGTAGAGGGACAGTTGACGGCGGAAAACATGGTTCGATATATGTTGGAGACGGAGGAAGGGTGGAATACCGTGGAGAGAATGGTGGTGGAGATTATACAAACCAAGGAGGCTGAGGAGAGGAGGAGACAGCAGGAGCGCATTTAATGATAAAGTGTGGGTTGCATCGTAGCAATGTCGCAAGACGGATCCAATGCAACCCATGAAAAGAAGGGGGGTTTTTTAGTGGGTAGGCGACTGGGACACCTCCCCAGTTGAATCCCACACGCCCAGGCTTGCTGGGTGTCTTTAGAAGATTTTTCCCTCCTTCCCCACGAAAAAAAAAAAAAAAAAAAAAAAAAAAAAAAAGGGCTGCAAGTCGGGGTTTCCGAAGTTTTATTGGAGACCCATCACGTGGTGATCGAAATGTATTTGGGGTCCAGTACGTGATATTCGAAACGTAGTTGGGGCCCAGTACGTGGTGGAGACTACATTATTGAAATAAACGTTAGCGGGCAATCGAAAAGGGGCTGAAAACGGTCCTACTTACACTAAATTCCCCAAATGTTTCGCTCGGGAAGTTTTGACGTCAAAAAAAAGTCTGCACCTGGCAGTATCTCCAGCTTCACATACGGAGGAATGTCGAGACGTGTACAAATCCCCTAACTAAAGGGTGAGAAGTGCCTAGACAACAATAAGCATCTTCTCCAAAATTGCGACCTCGAACAGCGCCAAAAACTTCCACGACCTTATTCGATCGAATGCCGGAACAAGATGCCAAATTTTGGCGTCGCGAACGTTCAACAATGTGCAACGGCGGCGTATCAAAAATGCGCAATATCCGGACGCAATTCGAAAAATATCGAACATACAGTAAAGCGAAAATTAATGGTAACAAAATATCGAGAATACAGTAAAGCGAAAATTGACGGTAACAACTTCCAATTAAAATAATTTAGTAAGTTAACAACTTGATCAACAATAGACAAGAGATGCCAAGTAGAGTCCCTGTATACGCAAAAGTTGGGGCATGTACGTGATTTTTTGGATCCACAAACCATGGAGTAAATGATTTTTGCTAATTTTAAACTTGATGCCTACTTCTTTCAAATGAAACAAATGAAATATAGTTTTGCTAAATCAAATGGTCCTTGGTGTTTGGATCCAGTGGCTCATCTCTTAGTACATATAGGATCTCTAATGCCAATCGTTAGTGAATACACCTGCTGGCCATAAAAGGCTTTAGTATCGTCTGTAGTATTCACTAGCTAGTGAATTGATGATTGGCAAGGTTTATCACCACTGTGAAAATATTTCTGTTTTAAGCAGAGGTTTGAATTAACTACGTTGATTTTGTATTATTCTTTACATAGATGGTTATTTTTTGTGATAAAACTTGCATGATTGCAATTAGAAGTAAGTTATTTTAAAATATCCTGACGTTTTGACGAGTTAATAGCGTTGCTATTCGAGTTCAAACATCTACGAGTATGTTCCGCTACACCAGATTTTAAAAAAATGTGAATATAATTTGAATAACGGAAATGTTAGAGGATAACCAACCAATTACCTATTAAATACATGGTAAGTGTAAACTATGGAATACATAGTAGTTATACTCATATATGTATTACTTCTATATTGCTAGTAGGGTCTGGGAACGGGCGAAACCATTACGGCGTCGACATAGTCTCTCTCTGAGAATTATGCGTCTCGTGCGCATGCCTGGAATTCGAACTGCACAGCTTCGTTCACGTGTTCACGGACGACGCTTGCGCACAGCTCACCAAGTTCGTAGACGAGTTGGTTGTCTGTCTCATTTACGGTGTGACCTCCCCACTTACAGGCGCTAACAATATAGAAGTAATAACAGGTAATCAACAAAATTTCACGTCTAGAGTGCTGTGGCTCCATTTAAATTATATGGAGTACAGCCCTCTAGACATCAAAACATTGTTGATCACCCTATACATACAGATTGCGGCAGACAACTAGGACCATAGCAAACGCAAGGGCCGAAATTGTATACAGGGTGTTTCATTAATAATTGGAAATAATTTAACTGTAGAATCCTGGGCTCAAAATATTAATATTTAACCCAAATCACTTAGATAAAATGTGGCTCGTTACTGAGATATAGGGTGTTCCATTTAAACATTTAAAAATGATTTTTCCCCATTACTTTAAAACTATTTGACGTATCCGTATCATATTTGGCAGGAAGTTTAGACACTGTAAACCATGCTAAATTGTGTTAAATAAACGTTTCTGACTACTACCAGAGGCGTACCACAGGGGCAAGTGAGTGGTTGACCCTTCCCAAATTCTACGCCACTGGCGGAATTGCCATTTTCGCACAATTTTTCGACTCTCCAATACTTTCTATGTAAAAAACATACTCTTTCTTCGTCACGATAACGCCATTATTTTTCGAGATATTTAAAGTTAAACATAAAGCTGAACAGTTATTTTGATTTTAATGTGTATTAATTATGTTGGTGTTTTATGTCATAAGATTGCATTTATTACGCAAATGAAACTTTAATCCGTATTAACAAAAAAATATAATGTTATTTATTGAAATTTATTGAAACGAATACATGGATACATTTTTTTTATGTTGAATGCATCTATGTATTAGTTTCAAGAAATTTCAATAAATAACATTATGTTTTTTTGTTAATACGGATTAAAGTTTCATTTGCGTAATAAATGCAATCTTATGACAAAAAACACCGACATAATTAATACACATTAAAATCAAAATAACTGTTCAGCTTTATGTTTAACTTTAAATATCTCGAAAAATAATGACGTCATCGTGACGAAGGAAGAGTATGTTATTTACATAGAAAGTATTGGAGAATCGAAAAATTGTGTTAAAATGGCAATTCCGCCAGTGGCGTAGAATTTGGGAAGGGTCAACCACCCACTTGCCCCTGTGGTACGCCTCTGGTAGTAGCCAGAAACGTTTATTTAACATAATTTAGCATGGTTTACAGTGTCTAAACTTCCTGCCAAATATGATACGGATACGTCAAATAGTTTTAAAGTAATGGGAAAAAATCATTTTTAAATTTTTAAATAAAACACCCTCTATCTCAGTAACAAGCCACATTTTATCTAAGTGATTTGGGTTAAATATTAATATTTTGAGCCCAGAATTCTACAGTTAAAATATTTCCAATTATTAATGAAACACCCTGTATATAAGAAATTAAAAATCGAATATATATTGTATTTATAATGATCCTAACGACATACCGCTATCGCACATTGATTGTTCGTTTTTTAAACACCACGACGGCCACATGCATATTCTCCTTGCTTTTGCAATGGTCCTAGTTGCCTGCCGCAATCTGTATATCGTTATACTGATATTAACATTTATTTTGTACAATAAGTAGTGTTCATTGAAATATAGGCTACATTTTGGCGTACTTAATTAATTATTTTTCCCGCTGTCGATGTAAGTCAGTGATACAGCCTTAGTAACAAAACGTGTAAGTCGATGATTATAATATAATCAAATATTATTTGTTTGCTGCTTTACCTTGACAACGAAACTTAATATTATTACTAAGTTCCTAAGATAATAAAATTAACAACGCAAGATGCAGCCTTAAACTTTTGGTTTATAATTGCAAGTGTTTATGTGACATGTGACACTAGGCAGGCAACATGCCGCGACTTTGCCTTGGCTTGTACCTGCCTACCTCAAATGTTAATAGCTCCTTACTTTCCTTGTTACTCAAATAGCTACTTCTCATTAAATGCGTTTGTTTGGTAACAATATTAATAGTGAACATTGGATAGGGGAGTGTTTCCATCTGCTTGGAAGCATACTTTTATTGTACCGGTTTTTAAGAGTAGCAACCGTAATGATGTATATAACTATAGGCCAATATGTATTCAATCTGCCATACCTAAAATATTAAATAAATTAGCTAGTATAACCTTTCAATAAATATTTAAGAATATAATTGTTAGTCAGCAGTAGTGATGGGCTTATTCGAATGAAAAATAACCGGTTACCCGGTTATTGAAATAACCTCTGTAACTCGGTTTTCGTTCCAAGTATTCGAATGAAAAATAACCTCATCTTGATACGTACTACGTGCCGTATCTCAGCGACCTGCGAGTGATCGAAATTCTGTAAATAATACGTCATTCAGAACCACAAGCAAGGCAGATTGTACTGATTGACCCAAGTGAGGCTCGCGGCTGCTTTTTGATGTTATTAACACATTTGAGACTCCCAGTCGACCGGTTAAATTTATGGGGCCGTTCCTGTTAAAGATAACGCTCTGCTGAGTATAAGATTTGCCGAAGCTGTGTTGGTATTAATTTATAACGGCCTAAATTTTTGCTTCCAAACGCTGTTGATTATGCCTAATAAGGGATAAACAGAAAGCGAAATAAGATTTTCCAATATCGTAACAGATTTATATTTAATTTTTAATAACGGAGCAGTCGATGCCCATCCGTCGTCATATGATATGAACGTGGGACAAGAAGTGGATTTCGATGTTTAAAATTTTAAGTGTTCGTCCTTAGAACCGCGGATGGCTGAACGTAGATAAATTATGGATTTAAAAATATACCGGTATGATGTGCAAGCGAAAAGGGAAGGGTGGCTACTAGAGAATTTTAGGAACTAAAAATAGATTCAATAGATACTTTGTATTCGCATATTTATAATTTCTTTATGATTAGTATTGATATAGCTATTCTCAATGGTTTAAACTCCTTAGAAATCAAATAAAAATAATTTATACAATTATTATAATTAACGATTAACTGAGTTCCTCTGCTATCTGCAAGTTACGGTGCCGATGCAGATGACGGTGAACCGCCAACCGGCAAACCGCCAACCGACGAAATCGAAACGAATCGAGAGCCAAAATTTATTCGAATGATTATTCAAATAATCATTCGGTTATTAATATCATTCGAATGCAAATAATTCGGTTATGAAAATTGTCCGATTATGCCCATCACTAGTCAGCAGCATGGGTTTTATCCCAGCAGAAGTATATGCACTAAT
Source organism: Agriotes lineatus (assembly GCA_940337035.1). NCBI lineage: Eukaryota > Metazoa > Arthropoda > Insecta > Coleoptera > Elateridae > Agriotes > Agriotes lineatus. Next base: position 93,766,017 of record OW679195.1, on the reverse strand, counting down.
TTATTTCCCTATGTAAATTTCATTTATGATTCTATGGAGGAAGGATTCGTGGTTGACTCTGTTTACACTGATTTTAGTAAAGTGTTTGACAGGGCCAATCACAAGTTACTAATTGCTAAGCAAAAGGCATACGGTGTTGAAGGAACTTTATTGGAGTGGATCATTTCATTTATCACTAATCGTTCTCAGCAGATAAATGTTAACAGTTTTAAATCTGAAAAATGTATTGTACCTTCTGGGGTTCCTCAAGGATCTCATTTAGGCCCAATCTTATTTTCTATTTTCATTAATGATGTTAGTTTATGTTTTAATTCAAAATTGTTCCTTTTTGCGGATGATTTAAATATTTTTAGAAAAATAGAAACGCAGGCGGACTGTATTATTTTGCAAAATGATTTGAACAATCTGGTACATTGGTGCGCAACAAATGATATGCATTTAAATACTGTTAAATGTAAACATATTAGATTTAGTAGAAAACGAAATCATACTCTATTCCATTACTACGTATATTGAACATGAATCACTTCAAAATGTATCTGTTATTCGTGATCTTGGTGTTCTATTAAGATACTTCACTATCATTTGTTAATCACATTGATTTTGTTGTTAGCAAAGCTATCCGAATGTCTGGATTTATTAATAGTGACATCAAATTTTAGCGTTCGGTAAAGAATGGGCCAAACTTCAGATATAGTTGATTTCGTCAAAAATAAGCTGATTTAACCCAACTTACCTTAGTCCAAAAGTTAGTAATCACGGAGCTACAGGGTGTCAAAAGTTGAAAAAAAAAACATTTTTTTTTAAATATCTTTCGATCACTTCCAGCTAATTTCACGAAATTTCGTATCCGGGGTTTTTTTGGCATGAAAAATTAAAATTTATCAACGATTCGGTTGTATCCTCTAGAGGGCGCCACAAGCGACCATTAGGACGTTAAACCGCTGCAACTTTTTTGTGCCACGGTAAATGTCATTTTCGACTGTATTTTTTCCCCTATCTTTTCTGCTTAGAAAAAGTATATCTTATTGAACTCGCTAGAAGCAACGGTTTACCATAAAAACGCATCCAAAGCTGATCATGAATGTAAATTATCCTAAAGTAAAGTCAGATTGTTGAGTAAATATTGGGCCATACCGCAACAGCGTAATAGTTAGACTATAATAAGTTGATTTACTTCAACTTACCCTAGTACCAAAGTCGATAATAACAAAGATACAGGATGTCAGAGTATTTACTCAATAATCTGACTTTTCTTTCGGATAATTTACGCGCATGGTCAGTTTTAGATGCGTTTTTCTGGGAAACTGTTACTTCTAGCGAGTTCAATAAGATATACCTTTTTTAAGTAGAAAAGATAGGGAAAAATATTTTTCCAGTCGAAAATGACATACACCGTGACACAAAAAAGTTGCAGCGGTTTAACAGTGTCCTAATGGTCGCTTGTGGCGCCCTCTAGAAGATACAACTTAATTGTTGATCAATTTGAATTTTTCATGCCAAAAAATCCCCGGATACGAAATTTCGTGAAATGTGATTTATTTTTTTCAACTTTGACACCCTGTAGCTCCGTTAGTATTAACTTTTGGACTAAGGTAAGTTGGGTTAAATCAGCTTATTTTTGTCGAAATTAACTATATCTAAAGTTTGGCTAATTCTTTACCGAACACCCTGGATACGATGTCTGACTATACTGTATGTTTCCCTGGTAAGATCTATATTTAATTATAATTGCATTATTTGGGCTCCTACATACAATGTACACGGTAATAGAATTGAACGAGTACAGCATACAATTGTTAAAACACTATGCTTTAAGTCTAATATAAGATACGAAAACTTAAGTTATAAACAATTACTAGCATATTTTGAATTCCACACTAAGTACATTAGACGTAATTATTTTAAATTGTGTTTTGCGTTTAAAATATTAAATAGCTGTATATCATGTCCATAAATACCATCTTCATTTAATTTGCGTATTCCTTCTTTTAATACACGTTTCAATTCTTTAATGCTGCAAGATTATCACCGGACAAATTATGGTAACAACAGTGCGTTACAACGTATTCTAAAGATGGTTAATCATTTAAGGAATTTAGATATTATTGGAATTTCTTTTTCTAGATTTAGGGCTGGTTGCAGAAAGCAATGTTAAGTCTGGTGTTAGCTAACGCGACGTCAAAGTGAACAAAAACGAATCAAATCTCAAATGCTTATGGTAACTAATACATTAGTAAACAAAATTTGATGCGATTTTGTTCACTTTGACGCGACGTTAGCTAACACCAGACTTAACATTGCTTTCTGCAACCGGCCCTTAGTCATAGCGTAAAATCATTGTTGGAAATGTGACTTCTACAATTAGTCCATTTACTAAAGGAAAAAAGTTCTAACTTCGTTGACTCAAAACCGATTTTAAATTTAAAAAAAAAATTATTTTGGAAAAAGTTTATAGAAAAGTTCCCCATATGTGAGAAAGTGTGCTTTTTATTTTTTCAGTTGTTATTAACAAATAAGTGTTTTTTAATATATTCTTAATTATAAAAAATTATAACTTCTTTATTTATTTAAACCATTGCCTGACATTTGATAACATAAGGTTTTGGGGTTCACAGATTACGAATCTAGCCTCAAAATTGGTCTAAAAACCAAAATGGCGTCTACAAAATGGCGTCAAGGATCTAATTTTTTATTTTCTTTTTTTAATTTTTATTAGATGTCTAGAGGTTTTTGGGGTCGCTGATTACGAATTTGACATTAAAACTCAACTAAAACACAAAATGGCGGATCCAAGATGACGAAAAAGCGTATTATTTTTACTCGAACTTTATTTCTTATCTATATAGGGTTTTTTGGGTCGCTTATCTCAAATTGTATGTTAAAAATTATCAAAAATTAAAAATAACGTCTTTAAAGCGGCAAAATAGCTTTATTTCTGAATTACTCAGTAATTATAAATATAGCATTAAAAGGTTAATTTTTATTCTGTACGATTATTATTATTATTATTTAATAAACATTATATACAAATAAAATTCTAAATTGTTAAATTAACTCAAATTTAAATAGATTAAATAGATTTAAATATAACATACGAATACATACGTTTAAATTCCAACGCCTAAAAATGTGTTTTCTACAACCTCTTTGTAGAATTTCCAAAAGATATTACTGAATTAATAGATTTTTCTGTTTGTGACGGAGGAATGTTATTACATAAAAACAAATGGCAACTTGTTCAACAGTATGGTGCAATTTTAGATATATTAATTTTATTGTACATCATTATCGAAAAAAGCAAGTGTTTTTGTCGATTATCAGAAACATAGAATAAAATGTGCTGAAAGAGACCGACGTCTAAAAACGAAAACTGCACCAGATATTCGATTTGAAAGAGACATGTTTTTAAAGTTGTATCAAGAAAAAATTCTGGCAAATGCCTTTCATGTTGTTTTATTGATTTTTCAAAAGAAAGTTTAGCTGCAAATAATATCCCTGCTCTCAAGCTGAAAGTGATGCTGATCGGTTAATAGTTACAACAACTCTCAATGCATCAAATAAAATATAGTCGTAGTATCAGAGAATATAGACCTATTACTTTACTGCAGCTTTAGTTTCTCCTGATAAAGATATATATTTTTTAAACCTGCCAAAAATAAAAGAAATAAAAAAATATCTTCTTCTAAAAGCCTGCAATTTGCGCATCCCAATTGTAGTGAGCATGTTCTTTATGTACATGCTTTAACTGTATGTAACACAACTTCAGCATGTTTTAACAGAAGAAAGTATCTTCTTCTTCTTGTTGTTCAGGTGCTTATCCGATTTCGTATGTTTGCGATCAAGACGGCTATCTTCACTTTATTGATTGCAATTCTAGATAACTCATTGGATGATATCCCATACCACGCCCTTAGGTTTTGCAACCAAAATACTCTTCTGCGTCCTGGTCCACGTTTGCCATATATCTTACTTTGTATAATAGATTGTAGTAGGGTGTACTTATTCTCATTCCTCATTATATATCCGAGGTATTGGAGTTTGCGTATTTTGATGTTGTTCATGATCTCTTTACTTTTTTTTTCATTCTCTCCAGAACTTTAATATTTATTACACGGTCTTTCCATAATATCCGCAATATTCTCCTGTATATCCACATTTCAAAGGCTTCGATTTTTTTGTGATTGTTTCGTTAAATGTCCAGGACTCGACCCAATAGAGCAAGATGGGAAAAATGTAGCATCTTGGCATTCGAGTTTTGATGTCAAGGTGCAGATCATGGCTTTTGAATCTAGTTTAATATATTGAAGACATATAAGGATGAGGAAGACGAATAGGACCGGCACCTTATTAAAGATCCACATGGATAAGTCTTAGTAAATGAAGCAATGGCCATGTTCAGGAAAGAATAAATTTGCCAAAATATTTGAAAATAGCAGTGATTTACAAGAGACTACAAAAATTTAGATAAAAAAATGTTGGTATAAAATGTATCCTTGCAATGTATGGTGCAAAGAAAGGTAACTGCTTAAACTCTTACAGGAATGTTTAATTGATTGAAAGTTTTTTATTATTCATATACCGCAAATTAAATGAGGTTACAGACAATACAATACATATATTTTTTTAAATAAAAACATTTTGAATTTTAGGTTTGTTCTTTTATTAAGGCGTCTACTAAAAAAAGTAGCGTTAATTTAGCATCATTATGCCCTACGATGGATTCAGCAGAATAACATTTAAAACGCGTGTATTTGCAAACACAGTTGTGGCTGGAAAACCAAGATATTTCAAGGGAAGATTGGGGTTCGAAATATGATACAGGAAAGTGTTTTCCAATCCTAATGACACAAGAACCAGCTCCACAAAACATCTTTATTTTTTTGCAACTACAAAACTAGTTGCGGGCCAGCTTGTGGGTGTAGGAAAAGTGGCCTTTAGGCTCGGCGGCTTGCTGTGAATGTGGCGGAAACAGTTGTCTTAATTCACGACCGGCTGTGTCAATGGAAGAAGTAGAGGAAAAAGAAACTAAAGCTAAATAATTTTTTTCTTGTTTTTAAATGTATCTTGAGTTAATTTTAATAAATCAATTAAAATATAATATCTTTAATACTCATTTAACTCTTCTATCATTTGTTTCCACCATTTTTCAGACACCATTTGGGATGAGCGACCCAAAAAACCCCTAGGTATAGGTATCAAAGATAAAACAAAAATTGACCCCTTTCCGCCATTTTGGTCCGCCGTTTTTTATTTTAGTTGAGTTTTAAGGTCAAATTCGTAATCCGCGACCCCAAAAACCCCCAGACATCTATTAAAAATAAAAAAAAATAAAATAAAAAATTAGACCTTCGACGCTATTTTGTTTTTAGACCCATTTTGAGGCCAGATTCGTAATCTGCGACCCCAGAAACCTTATGTTATCAAATTTCAAGCAATTGTTTTGAATAAATAAAATAGTTACACATTTTTTAATTAAGAGTATATTAAAAAACACTTGTTTGTTAATAACAATTGAAAAAATAAAAAGCACACTTTCTCGCCCATGGGGAATTTTTCTATAAACTTTTTCCGAAATAATAAAAAAAAATCTTCAAAATCGGTTTTGAGTCAACGAAGTTAGAACTTTGGCGAATTTTTAGCGTTTAGAAAATGGACTAAATGCATTGTTCTTTCTTCGTGTCCCATATAATATTATAAGCATTATTATTATTTTAGTATTTGGCAGCTCTATATTTTATATTTTATATATTTTCATTTACTGTAAATGGTATGTATTATCATTAAGAATATTGAAAACGAAATTTATTAGCATCTACCCAAAAACTAATATTGTTCCAAATTTTAGATAAATTTGGTGTTTTAGAACTGATATTATTCTCTTAAATGTCAGTAAGCATGTGTTTCTTGACTTTTGTTTTCGATTCAGTTTAAAGCTGCAATTCAATTACAGTCTAGAATAAATATATCTAATATCTAAGTTATCAAAAAATGATTTGTATAGAATAATACAGTGTTGCAAAAATAATAACGATGACAATTATATAAACAACATAGGTAATTGCTAATAAATTATGTTATTCTAATCATTGTAATTTTTTTTTAACTTGACCAGCAAAATATGTAAAATGTATGTTGCTGAAATAGAATTACTAGATCTACTACATTACCGAAAGAAAAAATAATGTTAAAAAATTAATTAGGTGTTGCAATTTGATTGCGCCCCTATTACCTTCGCAGGTCTGTGCACGCAGTTTACATGATATAACTATATCATGGCAGTTTAGGTCTTTCCATTCTGTAACGCATGATTTGAACTTCGCGCGTTTCCCTCCTGCTTGGATATTGCTCTTAGCGGCACGTGAAGCGACTTGAACTCCCTTTTGGTTCTGTCGGCACCCCTCTTCCTTTTTGGTGCTTGATGGCTAGCAGTTTGCGTCTTCTGAAAGTATCCAAGTTTCTGCGGCATGTGGTTTGATGAAATTCGCTTTGCTGTGCAGCGGATGATCGTTTTGCAAGTTACCTCACGCCAGTTTTCGGTGGATTCGTAGAAGCGCTCTGCTGATCCTTTTTGGCACGCGACTCGACCACAGAATAATAATAACCAGAAGGATATCTTCTACAAAACCGCATTGATGTCGACGCCGACAACGGGTGACCTCGAACCTTTGTATTCCATGGGCTCTCCCCAAAGCCGCTACCTACACTGGCCGTTTCAGGGTAGAATTTCAGCGTAGAAACGTCTCAAGGCTATGCGGGGCCGGCGGCCAGGTAATACGAGATATCCTTCTGGTTATTATTATTCTGTGGCTCGACCATCTGAGGTAAGTCGCTTGAAGCTTTTCCTGCTGCGTTTAAGGCATTCTTGATTCTATTTTGGGCATTTTCCTCGTAGTCGCAGGTTCGGAGATTTCCTTTACCCCTCTCCCTGCATTGTTTCGCGTAAGTTGTTGGGCAGTTTACCAGTTACCAGATTGAGGGCGTCGACCTTGACCCGTTATCGGCTCTGAAAGCACCTGCCGTTCCCGACCTTCGTATGGGCTGTTTGGGATTTTACGATTTTACCTCCCACTTTATCTGTGCTACGCGACCTTCCTAGTGGGCAGAAGGGGCTCAACAAAGGAAATGTTTTAATTTCCCTTTACGTAAAACCATTTAATACTGTGGACCGTGATCCGGTGCTGAGTGCTTCATTCGATTGCTACCTTACCTGCAGAATTCCGTCAGAAGTTCGGAGGCTGTATTTGGGACTCCGTTATGTACAGTTCGCTTTACGAGCTTCGTACCTGCATGCACTCAATGTTTTTCTAGCCACGGAGCCGACATTAATCTCCGTTACACCTTTTTAAACTGTTGTAATTTATATTTGTACCTTTTTATCTGTGCTATAAGTTAGTTTTCTCGCAAGCCGAGTTTCTGTTCGAAGGTGCACCTTAAAATTGGCCTAGATTTATTACCGTATGTTTAACCTACGTTTAGCAAATAATCACCTGTACTTTGTACTAAATGACATTAAATTCGTGATTATTATACTGTGTTGTTAATATTGTGGTCTTGTTTTTGTGTTACTGCTACCTGAACTGTTCTTGTGCTTTCTTTCAGAATATTATGCTATTGGAGTTTATGAATTCTCTATCAATGCATGGATACACTTGTCGTTAATTGAAAAAGATACGTTAGCGCTCTTTCTGGCTTTTAAATTAATCATTAGTACTCAAAGAACTGCACATCGTCTCCCTGAGTTACTGCGCCCACTAATTGTACCCACACAGTCATTGATATTATATTTTTGAGAGATTTGGCCGACGAATCATTTAAAGCTAACACAGTTAAACGTATGAAAAACAAATTAAATACCCTAAAAGTAGCCTAAATTTCAATGAAAACTATTTATTAGTTTTTTTTTTTAATAAAATAGAAGTTAGCGTCAGCAGAAACGTTCCTCCATAGGTACTTTACATTCTGTCTACACATATAAATATATTTAAGATACCTGTCTTTTCGGCAGTCGTATCTTATACACTTGTAAAAGAGAACGCATTACTATACAAGGGCTGTTCAGAAAGTGTGTGGCCTGACGTAAGCCAGAGCTCGAATCACATTTTTGACATTCCGTCGTGTAATCTTGAATATAAACACAGATATATTTATAATTTTTTATTAAGTAGTTTTTGTTTACAAGTTCAGTAAAGCGTGACCAGTCGAATAGTTCGTCTAGGGAATGAAACGTTCTGCTCCTAAAAATTAAGTAACCGCTATTCTACCGATTTGTAAATGTAACTAGTTTTTATTTAATAACGGAATAATACACTTACAGCACGTTTATTGAAATTAGTGGCGTTTATTTAAATAAGTCAAACTTATATAGTTTATTTAAAGTTTGCGTGCAAACGCTTTTAACATAACAAAAACAACAACGATCATTAATACCCTCGTTAATACCATACAATTTAGCATTTGGGTCTAAATATTTTCCCTATTTTCCGTTAAATCATACAAGTATAACAATAAAAGATTAAAACATCACAAATTCGGTGGTGGTTTCACATGAGGAGAAAAACAGAAAGATAATGAAATGTCATCTCATTTTTTGAATTTGATTGTTATTACTTTATTTTTCGGTAAAAATAGCCTTTTCACTGCAAAAAGAAGTTATAGACATCAAAGTACACTGTCATTTTATTTAAAACTATTTGTGAAAATTATCATAAATCTAAACTGATGTACTATTTTTTATCTAATATACTGTATTTGAACATTAAAACATATTAAAATAGAGGAAATGTATTCTCTAGAATACAAAATACAAATTATACAGCACTAGAATATCAAGATCATTACCCACTGTCTTACTGGGGTATTCATCTGCATCATTAGAAGTAGTAATGTTTATATTTTCTTGATGCAATAATAGGTTTTCTATGTGTTACTGGAATATTTACAAAATATCTTCAAAGCGTTTATTATTAGTTTAGAAAAATATATCTTCCGTGCAATATTTATCACGTTGGGTCTATTTTGTATAGAAATTCATCTTTTTTATAGTAGATTTAAAAAATTCTAAAAGCACCTATATGGAGCAACCATGAGCTTCAGCCACAAATAAAAACGGTGGAGCTTTGACACTATAATTGCTGGTTATGCAATATTTTTTGCATTTATAACATTATAACAACTTAATATATCAACAACAACAAAAAACTAAATTAGATATTCAAATTTCCACAGCTTGTGTCAATGTCCAAATTAACATTTACAATAAACACTGCTTGATTTCTAATCCATTTTCAACCAGTTTATTTTGAAAATTTAGAAATTCCTAGCCACACTTTTATTAGCACACATACAGTCGAACGTCGATACCTCGAACTTCTTTGAATCAAATTTTTCTATATCTCGAATTTTTAAACAAATGTCAGCGTCAAGATCGCATTTTACCTTTTAAGAATTGTTTCTCTATCTCATATTTTCTACAACTCTATGTAAAATTCGCAAGCTTTAACGCTGGTAAATTTTCTTCACTCGAATATATCTATGGTGTCAAATAAAGTTCACGGTTTTACGGTGAGATTGATATTTTTTCAGTTTGAATGTACTTCGAAATTTGACCCCTTATAAATGACCATCTACTATAAAATCCACTCCAAGTACTAATCCTTTCTTAGTATTGCTCATTCGGCTTACAGCCATTAAATACCAATACCATAGTGTACTTAGTGATAATATAATCAACCCTGACGACAGTCATGCTTAAACTGGCTATAAATTGCAGACATTTTAAAGCGTGGTGGCATCCTTTATTCCAATTATTGCCATAGCGGTTGCATAAGTGATGAAAAGAAAAAGCTGAGAAAAGCTGAAGATGGTGTATTTAATAATAGCAAACGTTTTAAAGTGTGTACTTTACAAAGACATCGATCAAGCTGTTCAATTTCCGAGCCACTAATCAGAGAAAAATCGTCAGTGAAGAACGTCGAAATCATCATTAAAATACAAGAAATCGACAGTGAAGTCTTCCATTGTTTTACGATCGTTAATACGTGGCGGAGCGACAGATAAACGTCAACGTCAACATAACTTACAAAAGATGGTTAAAATAACGTACCCCTCGGCACTGAAGTTCCCTTTTATCCCTCATTTGGTTTATTTATCTAAATCCACATTCGTGGTAAACACTCTATACCTTTTCAACTTCAAATTGGGACTAATCAATTTCAAAATGGGAATAAACAATTTCAATTTGAGAATAAACAACTTCAAATTGGGACTAATCAACTTCAAATTGGGAAAAGCTTTTTGTCGACGGTCGTATTTGGAAAAGGACAATTACATGGTTTTGACAAGATGGAACTAATTATTGTTAGTTGTTGCTGGTGTTCCATCCTGTCATAACCATGTAATTGTCATTTTCCAAAGACTACGTTAACAAAAAGCTTTTCTCAATTTGAAGTTGATTGATCCCAATTTGAAGTTGTTTATTCTCAAATTGAAATTGTTTATTTCATTTTGAAATTGTTTATTCCCATTTTGAAATTGATTAGTCCCAATTTGAAGTTGAAAAGGTATAGTGTCTTGGTATACAAATTACTATTTTTAATCGGCAGTGAAGAATCGTCATTAAAATTCGAAAAATGGGCAGTGAAGTAATCCATTGTTTTGCGACTTTTTTGTAGGTGGCGGGGTGACAGATGGATTACATAAAACTTGAACGTAACTTATAGGAGTTGGTTAAAAAAATAATTTCCCGATTCACCTATTTAAAAAAATAGTGGGCACCTCGGCACAGAAGTCCACATTCGTGATAAAAAGTTAAACCTGAAAAAGTGCCTTGGTATATAAATAACTATTTTTTGCCGAATCTTGTCGCTAGAGTAGGTTGGCTTTATATGTTCAGGAAAATTCATATCATTATTCAAAAAATTATGTATGGTGAAAATGCAAACGTTAGTGAACATGACTGTGAAGAGTGACAAAATAATCTTTTACCGGAACTTTTCGCGTCGTATCATCAAAAATACGCTTTCAATCTGAACGAAACGGATTTATACTTTCAGTATCTACCGGAAAAACGTTGACTTTTAAGGATCAGTTTCTATAGTGGTCAAAAACTAAAATTGTATCTGTTTATTTTTATGACTTGTACCGATGGCAACCACCAAATATGTGGTTTTAATCAAGCCAGTATTTCAAAGACGCCATTTAAACTGTCATTATGCCTTAGTATAAATGTCGCATTCATTGAGTACTGATACAAACTGAACCGATATTTAAGAAATAGTAGTCCACACAAATGTATTTCGGGCTCATGATTTTTCTCGGAGACACGTTTTTACTAAATATTTGTTGTTTTTTGTCAACGTTCTTTGATAAACTAACTTTGATAAATTTGATCAAGTTAGTTTGTCTCGTGACGTTGGCAAAACAACAAATTTTCGTAAAAAAATTACCGATAAAACCAAGTTCAGCTTTAACTGCCTGTTGCATGACTTACTACTGTTGTAGGGTCGGTAGATAGTAATTAATTTGAATTAAATTTTTTCGTGGTAAAACGAAAAACGCAACATAAATGCCTGTAAAAGTTGCATTTTTTACTTTCATAATTTTATGCTCTATTTGAATCTGTCATAAAATACCTGTGATTTCGAGTCTTGGTGACGTCATTGATCGAAAAGAAGAGGCAACCTAACACTGACATAAAAAAATATGTCTTATTAAAAATTCAAATTTCATGTTTGAGATTATTAAAGATTTAGTTAGGCATTTCCGCTCTCGTTCCGCCCTTATGTGCTCACTGTATAATCTATAAATGAAAGTTGCAAATGAATGTGTCCCTATATTTTACAGTCATATTGTCACATTGAATGCGTCCTTTAAAATGCAATGCAAAAGGGGGATTGAAAAGCTGACACCCTGGTGAGCAAAACTGGATTTCACTAAAAAATCAATGACGTTTGCTTAGCTTTGCACACTTGCGTGACGCCAGCTATGAAAACTCGCAAAAGCCGAAATTCTAAGTAAATCAAGGTTTTATAATAATTTGATGTGATTTAAGATGCTATTTATACATTTCCCAATTGCACCAATGCTAAAGAAATATAAAGGAGCTTAACGTTTACTTGCTTTTGTAGATTTTTATTTTCGGACAAACTTCATACATTAGTAATGGTAAAAAGTTTAGACACTGACGCATATATGTATAGAACAACATTAGTGCAATTGAGAATGCACCATACTATACATAATTAGAACCTATGGATACATACATACATTAATTTATATTTTTTCTTTTGTTGTATAATTAATATCAAGGCAACTAAATTGTAAATTTTGTGAATTACATTGCATTTAATAAGTAATATCAGTTGTATGCAGTACTGTGTAGTATGTGTTAGTAATATGTCCACATGCATTTGTTTTGATTGATTATCAGAGCTATACTAAATTTCAAATAAGAATGCAGGCGATGTAAAAACTCAGTTTTGGACTAGGAACATATAAGTGTGTTTAAATGCTTGTATTTTACAACAATTTCGTTCAATACAATTTAAATAAACATTGTAGGACAGCCCTTTGTATCCACTATTGATTTGTCTTCCTTTTGTATTTTTAGGATTCATACCTAATGTCAAATTGACAATTTTGAAAAAGATTTGATTTGCAGATAATTGTAATGATAACTTTGTTTCAACCAATCACGGCCATCGTTATGATTGCTGCTTAGTGCCAAGTACTGCATGTTTATTTGTTTATTTAGTCAAGTGTACACACTTTTTCTGTAGCGTCAGAAATAACAAAACATAGCGTTTAAAACGTATGTCTGATACTACAGTGAAATAAAAAAAATCATTTAGATCACAGGTAGTAGACTTCAGAAAGAATTTGGCATATACCTAACCTTTAATATAAAGAATGATCTAGATAGCACATTATTCAAACCAAGATATTCTTGACCTATGTAATGCGACGTTTCTCCTCTTCGGAGAAGTCCCTATCGTTTAAAATAAGATTTTAGGCTTGCTAGCTTGCTTGTTATTGCGCGTTATTTTACTGTCATTTTGGACAAATGTCACATTGACAGTATTGTAAGACAAGCCATACTTACGCGGACCTGACCAAAAACTGCAGATTTTTTGTTTCGTCCAGTTCCTTATAGTTAAATAAAGAAAGAAAATTGTGACGTCACAGAAAAAGAGTAATGTGTAGACCTTATAACAAGTTGAAGGCAGGCGTGAACAACTTTTAACAAGTAACTACAGTGTCGACTCGTAGCAAAAATTGCTATAAAATATTGCAATTTGCTAGAAATGACCTATTTATTGAAATTTTCGTACTACTAATAAGGTGATAAATTAACATATGGGGCCGTATTGACTCACACAGTATACTGGGTGTAACACGATCGTCGATCATGGTACATAAACTTTTTTTCTTTATTTTTGAAGATACATTTTTGAAACTTGATGCATCGTATATACAAAATAACTATCACTTTTTGTCGTAGAAATATTTTTTCCACTTTTGGATTCAGCAGAAGTGATACTAACTTATGATTTTGAACAAGAGACCCTGTATATTATTGGATTTTTGGATTCTACATATTTTCTTAATCTAATAATAGGTACTACATAATATATAAGTTGCTAACTCAGCTAAGTACTTGGTAGTAGACGATAGACTCCGCTGGAGAGTTCATGTCAAAAATAAACGCGAAGAGCTTGGTATCTAACTGAAAAAAATGTACTGGCTACTTGGAAAAAATTCCAAATTGTCAACATATAACAAACTGCTTTTATATTAGCAAATATTGAAACCTGTTTGGACCTATGGCATTCAACTCTGGGGTTGTGTCAGTAAGTGCAACATCCAAGTGATTCAGCGCTTTCAGAACAAAGCACTAAGGAACATTGTTGATGCACCCTGGTACTGCCGAAACAGATCTTCAAACGGATACTGTTGATCAGACCATCGCCAAATTTGCCAGTAGCTACGAACATAGGCTGCTTCACCATGTGAACGTTGAGGCTATCCAGCTTCTGGACAACACAAACCTAATAAGAAGACTCAAGAGGACGAAGCTTTATGAGTTAGTGAAATAGTGATAGTGCAAAGCAGAGTATCGTGCGGCAAAACTAATGAGTAAGACCTTAGTTTAAGAATCTTCAAACGTAATCAATTAATTTAGAATAAAATTACTCGTTGATCTACGTAAGTGATCAGATTGTAATTACATTAAGATACCTTGTAACGGGTATCTTAAATAATAAAAATTTAAAAAAAATATATAAGTTACATTTCAGTCACACTTTTATTAAATTAAAAGTATTATTTTTTAATTTAAGTGTGCTATGACGGTTTATTCCAATCGACCCCTTTAATACTACAAAACTCGATATCATGTCAAAAATACTCAATTATGTGACTAAACAAAGTTTGTCAAAACGGTTTTTGGGAAGAAACTCAATTTTTTTCTAATGGAACTGCATCGCTACAATGTGCCATTCTATACTACCATTAATAAGAAATCTACCCATATGTTTCATTTAAATGTGCAACTAATACAATCAATATTACAGTTAAGAGAAATTATTCCAATTTAGGATCATTATTGAGCTTGTTTAGGAATAAATTTACAAACCGTTGAAAACAATTTGTCGATGAGGATATCGTTCGAGTAAAGGTTGGTATCAGGAACCACATCCGTTTGACATTTTCCATAAATAAAATTTTAAAAGATACATTGGAAACAGGTAAGCCAACATGCATGTTTGATAACTCAAACGATTCATTTTTAAAAGTCTTATTTACTTATTACCATTTAATTTGAACAAAATTAAATATTAAAGTTTTTGATAGACTGCAATTTCGGCTTTATTTGTGACAGTTGCGAAGTGGGCATACCTGAAGCTTCCTTATCGGTGATAGTATTAAAGGGTATTGAAGCTTGGTACCAGTATGGTTCCATTGAAAAAAATAGTAGTAGTAGTAGTAACAGCACACTTAAATTAAAAAAATAAATTTAAAAAGTTTGATACTTCAAATGTCACTTATGTGATTCGATTCAGAAAATTATGTAGAATCCAAAAAGACCATAATATATAGGCTGTTCTATTTAAAAATTAAAAGTTGCTATCCGCTGAAACCGGTAATTAAAAAAATCACTTATATGTCAAATAGTGTTTTTACTAAATATGATGCACCAAGTTTCAAAAATGTATCTTCAAAATTAAAGAAAAAAAGTAGGAGTACCACAATCGTGTCACACCCGGTATACGTAACAAGTACAAATTGCTCTACAGCAATTGAATCCTTCACACTAAGACACAATATCACAGAGTGCTGCTGATGTAACTTTTGAAATACATTTTTACAGGGAAATGAATATGGTTTGGGGTCATATTGACCTCAACGATACAGCAAGAGTTTTATTGAGAAGAATCACTCTGAAAGCCCCATACAAAGCAGAAAGTTGATACAATGATACAAGAAAGCTTGGATGGCAATGAAAAAAAATATATCAGGACATTCTTCCGATAAAGCGCTGCCCTAAAATTGCACTCGGTCGAGCAATACAACTTCACTGATTGCAAAAACAATGACTACAGAAGAAGAACTGATGGACATCATAGAAGAAAATATAGATTCTAACAATTTTGAAAAAGATAATGATAATGACCCAAAATGTCTTTCCATATAAAAGACTGGATATAACAAAAAATAAAAAAAGGAAAATAGTCTTCATTTTTTTATTCTTCTCTTGAGATACCTGATGAAATAGTCTGCAATTTGTGTTGTATTAGTGGGATCATCTTCAAAGAACGTTGTGAAACGAGAAGTAAAATGGAAAAAGGTGCCAAGAGAATGTTCAGTGGTTCAGCCAACGACATACCTACTTCTAACGTAGGCAATTATATGTTATTACAAAAGGGGTCCAGGTGATGCCAGAAATATTGTTTGTATACTTAATAGCAGATAAGAAAAATTGCATAGACTAGGTTGCAATAAATATTGTATAACAAATGGATGCCAAAAATATTACGTTGCAGGTTCAGCATTTCTTCATAAGGAGGTTATTACTTTAGAAAAATGTATCAGTATAACTGTTTCATTAGTCTGGAGGGCAGGGTATGCTAAAATGTTTCTGGAAGCCTAGTAAGCAGCAGTGTACAAAAAAGTGTGTAAATAAAACAATGCGTTTTGCAACAGCCATCATTAGACTTCTCCGTGTTATAATAAAGCTATAGTTTTATGTGATACATTTTTTAGGTCATAACAGTGCAAGTTTTAATGTTTTATTTTAGTACTTAGTGTTACGGGTATTTAGTGAAACTGTATCACTCTTATTAATAATATTAGTTTCAATTCAACTTTCAGTTACTGTTTGCATTTGTGGCTGTACGCACGATATTTTTATTTTACACATTATAAAATTTGTTAAAAAAGACTAACGGGTTTTATTAAAAATTGATCGAAATCATGACTGGAAGACCAGATCCCGTCTGGAATTATATACACAAAACTAAAATCAGGCAACAATAAATGCATCAGAGTAAAATGTCAAAAACATAGCAAAGAAAGGGCGAGTTTAGTGGCGCATGAAAACGCAAAGATAACTTAAATAACATGTCAGCTATAGGTGTTTATAAAGTGTTCAATGGGGCTGCAGGGGTCTGGTGCATGTGGTAGCTCTATGAACTGCTATCAGGCTATCACAATTTATTTAACTCTTACTTCTCTAGGTGAAACACAAACTGACACAGCATATTAACTGTTAGTAAGATTGTGTGTACACCGACTCCTTATTACTTCCTTTTACTACTATAAAGGAAGTATTGGATTCACCCCAAAAATTCGAAATTGAGTTTTCAACAGATCTTCACGTTTTAGAGTCCCCTGATCCCAAAAACCATATTTTTTTTCATTGGTCTGTCTGTCTGTCTGTGTGTCTGTCTGTGTGTGTGTCTGTGAACAGAATATCTCAAAAACGAAAAGAGGTATGGCGTTGAAACTTCATATATAAGTTTTGTGTACTATCTAGATGCGACAGCAAGCTTTTGAAGAAAATCGCATAACCGGAAGTAGGTGTTTACTCTTGTGATTTTTCAGTTTTTTTCGATTTTTTCAAAAACGGCTGTAACGATTTTTTTTAAATTTTACATTTTTCTTACATTTTTAATGTGTATTGATGTGAGATAGGTGATTTTCCAGTTGAATACTTCTAAAGTGGGTTTCTTTTGTTTTTTTTTCTATTTTTTTTATTAACTCCTATTTTAAACAAAACACCCGGTATATTATTACATTTTTGAATTCACCTTAAAATTCTAGAGAAAATTTGTCTCTTCAACTAACACTCGATTTTGTACCGTTTTTGTAGAATTTGTAATTTTTGAAAATTTTTAACAAATGGTTAAAAATTAAAAATGAAATTTTTGACTAATTATAAGATCACTGTAAAAGGAAGTTGTGTGAGTGTATCACACCAGATTTTTTAACTCATAATTCGTTTAGGTAGATCACCCTTCGACACCGCAGTTATCTGAAATGTTAGTAAGATCGTGGTTACGCTGACTCCTTGTCTCTCTGACTCGCTGTACTTCTCTAAGCGGTCCACAATCCGACACTGCAGTAATTTCACTGTTAGTAATGTTGCAATATTTCTTTCTGCTGAGCGAGTCACTGACAACGGTCTTACCTCATTATAGTCTTTGAAACACCGCAATACTTGAAGAAGATGTACTGCATATAGTACACTTGTCCTTGATAAAGAATATTAGATCTCAATGACGTTGTTCCTTTTCGATGTGGGAAGCGAAGGTCTCCAGTCTCTATCCGACCTGAGCAAAGTCGTCTCTAACCCAGCCGAGGCACGCATAATACGCAGAGAAATATACATAACGTATAGGTACATTCACACATTAAACCCAAAGAGAGCGTCCACGGCTACAATATGCATAATTGTACTACTGTGTAAGTACGTTAAAATACATGTATTGCAATGCAATGTTTGTAATATTAAATAAATATCTTAATAAGTTAAATTTTGGGAAATTTATAACACAATTCTCAAATTTAATACTTTTGTACTGTGGTTTTACTTTGCCTGTCAATCAATTGCGGCTGGTTAAAATGAAATGTAATATTTAATGCACAAATAAAAATGGTTGAACGCCCTTCTTTCTATTTTATTTAATTGCAATATTTATTTATGCTAGCTCTCGGCAAAACACAAGCTCTATTCTCAGGGTGGGATCAGAATTTAACTATCGCCTTAAATTTTAGGTTATTTGACTCATTTAATTCACAATTTAGTACATTGACAGATGACACAAAATGTCGCCAGTGTAAACTGCGTGTCTGAACGTTTAAACTACTGAAAATACAGTGTCGCGTCAGGTAAGTTATTTGAATTTTCCCGCTTGGCAACTAATAAAAACACATCCCCTTGCTTGTTTTTTAGGATGACGTCACCGTCTCCTGCTTGTTCTAACGTAGACTAGACACCGACCGTTCAATTGTTTTTTTGGTCGCTTGGATTCTCGCCAAATTTGCACAATTTACTGACGTCACTCGATTTTCGAAAAACAAGAAGCAGCTGGAACCTTGGGAATACGCTACACCTCTCCGGGAAGGTTTGTACTCATAGTTTGATGCGTTTCCCAAACTTTAACCCTCAAATCGCAGGCACGCCTACCTTTTAAAATTCTGGTCGAGCTGAAACGGAGATGCTCGGAACTGACGCTGTCAGAATATCTCTGCTGGAGTTGCTCCCCCAGGTGCAGACTTTGGTAGGGACGTTCTTGCAGACTCTGTTGATCACTTGTATTGCCGATCTCTGGGTCCCGATGACTAATTTGCTCGTAATCGAACTTCGGAATTTTCATGTGCTCGCTGCCGAACCTCAGCCGCAGATGGGATTGGGAATTTTTACATTTTAATGTGGCGGAAACTTCCACAAACACTGACACAGGTACTCTGACACATGGACAATAAAATGCAATACTTTTCATGTGGTAATATGCTCGTTTATTAATATAAGATTGTAGTTAAGTATGGAGCACAAATTCGACAAACTTCAAATAAAAATTAATTCAATTGTTCTCTCGTTATAAACAAAATGACTGTTGATTTTCTTATGTTAATGGAAATTAATTCTGATAATGAAAGGTTACAAATGGAAGTAAATTTGAGTACATATTTACAATTTTCTTAAATCTAAATTATTGTCCTTAACCTTATAATTAAAATTGTTCGATAGCGTTGCACAAACAAACGTTATTTATTTATTATTGTCACTGCTCTGCTCTGCACTATTGCACTTTATTTTTAAATCCACTGATTTTTGAGTTCACCATTTTCGCGTCATTATCTTTTCTCTTCTGTTGCCTTCTTCTAGCATTACTCTTTGCAATTTTCTATATTATATTATGCTTCATCTTACTTCACCTTTCTGCTTTGCTCACTATTTTCACTATCTTTTGCTTTTACTTAATAACTACGCTCCTTCAAAAATGCAGCTAACAAACCTTTTGTGTAAAATAAATTTTATGTGGTCTGGCTTTACATGTGCACAAACGTTTCCTTTTAAATTATATTAATTTATTTACAAGCCAATTCAAACTCTTTGAAAAATGTTTAAAATTGAAATTATATAAAATATCCCAACTCTGTGCTTATTGAATCGGTTAATTATCCTGCACTGCAAACGGAGCCAAGTTGTGGGATTAATACCATCTCAGTATATTATCTACAATATCTGTGGATTTTTATCTTTCACTAAATTTAGAACTAACAATTCAGAAAAAAATATTTAAAAATAATTAGTGTTTACAACAATTGTTTAAAACATAAAGCTTTCTTTTAAACACGATTTAAACATGTTCACAAAATATTTCTTAACTAAACATGATTTCTTTTTTTTTTAAGGCCAATAATATTGAAAGATTGAAACAGTTAATCCATACAACCGATAGAGTGAACCAAAGTGTAAGGTTATTTTGGGTGTTTTACTGATTTCATTAATACCAAATTTGATTTGCAACTTTACATGAAATGGCTTGAACTATCAGCTACCTAGTGTAATTTGGCATGGTTACATTCGGGTTACATGGAGTGGCAATATAAAGTTAGTGTTTCATGTAACCTCTAAAATTTCTAATCCTTGATGAAATATTTATTCTTTTCAGTAAGTGGCAGCGTTGCACGTACTATCCAGTTATTTCATGAAATTGCCAATTATTTATATAGAAGGCTGCGACGTATACATTAAGCAAAATAAATTGTATTTATTAAAAATTACGGTTTAATCTAAGTAGGTAGATGTCCCTGAAATTTTGTATAGGGGCATAATTTCCCATTCTGGAAAACTTTTCTTAGTAAAATTTTGTCGTATCATGAACAAAAAGGGTAGTTTACCTGAAAAGAAAATAGTTTTGGCATAACTGACACGGCCGACTTGTTTTTCAAAAACTGAAAATATTCTTAAAATTCTTTACAAACCAAGCAGGAATTTTAATTCCTATAACATTTTTATGTAAAACTAAAAATAAAATTTAATTCCCCCTTGTAAACTCAATCCGGGGACATACTGTATAAGCATAATTTCAGCAACGAACCGCTATAAAAACAATTGGGTATTTTGTTTGTAAACAGGCGAGTCAGCTTCAAAAGTGGCCGCTGCAGTAATCACTTTTAATCTAATCTATACAATATTAAGTTGTGTATACCGAATCAAAAGAAAATATTTGGTCTACGTGTAGCAATGTTACAACCAATAATTATTATTAAAAGCAAACAAATGCACGTTCTCACAAACTGCTGCGGTATGCTGATGTCTCGCCGGGGTTCCCGGGATTCCCCAAATGATTTTGCAGCATACTATCACAATGTTTATTTTATAATTTAAAATACATATACGATATTAACTCTATTATATAAATTCAAATTTGAGGAAAATGTTTTACACATAACAGTGTTGTTAATATTAGTAAGACGTAGATGGGTTGCAATTTGTTTGAAATTTCGTAACAATTTAGCTATCACCGAAATGGAGGTTGCCCGAAAATAATTACGTATAATGTTCTAATGATTGTCATGTGAGAGTTACTAAACTGTAAGCTCCCCCCCCCCCCCCGCCCCACGCCCCGCCAAAATACTATAGGAATTAAAATTAAAATGTTCCCAAAAAACTAACTTGTCACATATCGTTTATATAAACGATTTTGGAGACAACAGATCAAAAAAGGTGTATTTTGTATTGTTGTATGCACATGTATTCTGATATCTTGCTATATAGCGATGATCTAACTACATCCGCAACGCTTCCCACCCTGGCAATCTGAAGGTGAGATGAAATTCGATAAGGAATAGGAATTGGTTTCCTGTGTAAAAAATTCTACTTATTCTAAGATAACGTAGCCCTATATAACTACTGGATAATTACAAATCGGTTAGTAACAAATTATTGGAGGTAAAAATCTTCACTCAGTTTTATTAATTCATCAAAATGCTTATCCGTTTAAATAAATTTATTTAAATAGGCATCTTAATTAAGTTAAGCTGCCAGATACGAAATATCTTTAGCATGAATGATATGTAAAGAGTATTACTTATGTACTTAACAATGAGTTTATTAGGTTGAATCGAGGTAAAAATGAGATAGTCTTAAAATAAATCCGTTTTTTGTTTGTTTGTTGATTTTATACATATAATACGTTGTTCAAAACCCCTTCCGTCATTTACATCGTGATAGA
This sequence comes from Agriotes lineatus, assembly GCA_940337035.1. Taxonomy (NCBI): domain Eukaryota; kingdom Metazoa; phylum Arthropoda; class Insecta; order Coleoptera; family Elateridae; genus Agriotes; species Agriotes lineatus. The sequence goes on along the minus strand of OW679195.1, from coordinate 93,744,271 downwards.
AAGTTATTTAATCCTAATTGTTTGTATTGTTAAAAAACAAACAAAAATCAATCACGCTCTCAAAATTTTGTGTCAGTAATGCTCTGTGATAAATACAGAATTTAATAATTTGTTTTGTCTCACTAACTAGGGTATAGTCTCTACCGGTTGCTAGCTGCGTTCTTCTGTTACTTTAGAGGCTTGGTAGAAAATAAAAATCCAGTAAAAATTCAGACAGTACAAAAAGCAAATGTGAGACTAGATATGTAAAATTCTCGGTAATTTTCTTTCAGAAGAATATTCTCGAGAATATTCTTGAGTACCTATATTCTCAAGAATTATTCTTTTACATTCCTGCCTTCAGAATGTTTAAACCTGCCAAGTTTTATAATATTAATTATGGGTTATGAAAATACTCCTTTAACTGCCTTGTTAATAATTAAACACAATTAACTTGTCGTATATGCAACTGAAACCTTTCATTAACTATTATGTAATTTAACAATTTTAACTATGTTTGTATTTATTTACTGATGAAGCTAACAAAACTAGCAAAACGTTTAACGAAATTTGTAACTATTAAAGAATATTTTGCGACAATATGATTTTTATTATTCAAACAAAAATCATGAATAATTAATAATAATTGATATCAGCAATTTGACATATAAATCTCCAAAATAATGCTAATTTAGGCATTATTGTTAATACACTAATCAGTAGATACACCAACTCAACAGCACAAGGAATGCATGAAAAACACAGAGTCACAGACTGACTGGGATTCCCATACAATGTGATCGCAAATCAGCAGGTCAACACCCAAACACCCTACAGATAGAAACACTGGGATTCCCCTGATAGTAACAGTTGTGCTAAGCAATTTTCTGTGCCCACTCACTCACTCACCTTGTCCTTGTAATATTGAGAATATTCTTTTACTTCCAATACTTTATTGCAAGAGAACATTCTCGAGAATATTCTCGTTCTCACTATGTGAGATAAACATAATTTTGCTTTACAGCCTAAATAACTGTGTATGAAGTGTGGTGAATAATAACACATTTTACTGGTAAATAACTGGATGTTGTAATAAAATCATTGAATATACTCGGACACACTTGAAGACGTCTGTTTGGAACAGTATATTTCGCTAGATTGAGTTCTTGTACAAGCTAATGATGGCAGTAATAGTTAATGTCCTCAAAACTGAAAAAAAAACTAATCCACCCATCACCCCACGTAGAAAAATAAACAGTAGAGCCAAAATTGAACGACAGAAAAATTAAACAAACATTCAGTCTAAGACCGGCCAAAGAAAATAAGAAAAAAAGACAGAAACTAAGTTTTTTTTATTATTATTAGCTTAAGGTTTTTTTAAATATATTAAAAAAGTAATCTACTTACTGTCTTTAGTTTTGAATGCCCGGTCTTATTATTGCCTCACACCGTCTGTTAGTCTTAAAATAGTGAAATAATATCGTGTCTTATTTGTGCCTTTAATATGTCTGATTTTTAAATTTTTGTAAAGGCAAAAATGAAACACAATTTTTGATTAAAAAAAATAGCGGAAGGGAACCAGCAGTTTCATTACATACCAATATCACATTTAGCAATACTTATGTCAAATCTATTCACAATTTTCTTAGTTCTTAGTTGTAAAAATTGAGGATTTACTTTGAAAAGTTTCAAAAAGTGTCTCATATTTACCCCGAACGACCCTAAAATGGATTTCTCAGAAGAACATAACCTTAGAGTTTTTTGGTATATTTTATTCTAAAAAAAAAAAGTTTTTGTCCGGAAATAAACTGAACCATAAGTAGAGTCCACTTATAATGGGCGTGCTTCTAATGGACCCTCGTTTGTAATGGATCGATTACCAGAGTCTCGGATAAAGAGTCATTTAAACATACGTAAATACAATCGGATATTATGGATTTTCGCTTGTAGTGGACTAACAATTCGCTAAAGATTCATGATTATATCCGAATCAGGGTTGCTACCCCCTCCAATTCTGTCGGGATCGTCCCGATTTTTACCGGTTGCCTCACGTCCCGGCGCAATGACGGTCGATACGGTAAATGTCCCGGTTTTGAACTAAAAGGCACGAAGTTACAAAAAGTACAGTTCGAAAAACAAGTACTTGATTATTTTCACCCAGAATATTTAAAATTGATTTTATCATTTTGAGTTTACCGTCGATAATGCTCTTGTACATTTTGTAATAATATTCAATAATGCAGTATTAATTGCGAATTATTTTTCATACATATTTATAGCTACTATTTAATTACATTTGTCATCGTTTTTAATTTCATATTTTCGCATGCCCTTGAGTACAATAATTAATAATAAAGTATCTTCGTCAACGTGTGAAGTTGTGCCAGTTATTAAACCAATCGGTTAGAATAGGGTATTTTTCACTATTACTTACTGCAATATGTAATAGAAAAATATTTTTCTACGAGCTTAGCGGAAATCGCACACTTTGTAGTAAATTAGTATATCAACATAACGTAGAATATCTAATACCGTGTGACAGAAAAAGTATTGTATGTTGACATGTTGTTCAACTCGGTTTCGCTCATAGCACAAGGTTTTGCACACGATTAATAATTGAATAATTAAGTCAAAATTTAATCAAACACGTCAAATTTAATTAATGACAGAAAAAACATTGATTTTGATTATATTTTACACATATTTATCGCTTATATACAGTTCAGGATGGCCTAAAAATATGTACCAAGAATTAAATTGTAAACATTTTCACCCGGAGATGAACCCTCAGCCCCCTTACTTCATTGCATATTTCGATATTGACTTTTAGAAAGTCCCCTGATCCGAACCGAATTCGGTTGAGGGAACAAGTTGAAGTGACTTTTTCAAAAGTCTTAAAATCATTCAAAGAAGAATTACAGATTTTTGTAATCTTCCATTTTGTATTTTGAATGTTGTTCGAACTTTTCTTTGAACTGTCTCAACTTAAAATAGACACTCGGTTATAATGGATTAATACTGACTGTCTCTTAAGAACAGTATAAGCGAGGTCTAGGTCTACTGTATACTACTAGGTATTATTTGCGTTATTGGTGTTGCAACAGTAAAACCTGGTTAGTTTAGCACCTTTGTAAGTCGACCACCTGACTAAGATGACCAATTGTGGTCAGTCTCAGCCAAGTTTCTATGTGTGCATGTATTTGTATGTTGATCACCTATAATCTGCGAATTTTAAATACTATTAAATTATTTCTACCCCTGTATGTTGACCACTTACATTCAGAACATTTGCTAAAGGTCAAGTGTGATACTTATTTAGTTTATTTACAAAGATATACGCACATCTTGTAAATTGACCGCCTTCCTAAGTGACCAATTTTTGTCGGTCCCGTAGGTGAACATGGGCAAGTACTGCTTCTGCTGTAATTGATAATTGCAAAAACTGGAGATTTGTCGATATATTATCGGGCCTTCAAAACTATACAAAAATTTGTCGGCCGAATCATATTTATAAATGGAGATCAAGAAAATGCCGAATGGAACTGAAGCATTCAAGCTTTAAAAAACTGTTATTGGCAATTAAGATAAAATGGCAACAGCTGATTACCTACAATGTTTATGGAACGATTGTTGCCAATAAAAGGCGAGACGACAACTATTTTGCTATATTTGTTTTTTCGGTGTTGAACGTAGCTGCTTATCAGAATGATATTGCAATAAAGATAACTTATTTAAGAAACAGTGTTACTGTATAAATTAAAACCAATTTTGCAATATACACTAGTTGATTTTTCACCTACAACTGACGACAGTACGTGTTAGATGTGAAAATGAACTTTAATTGAAATTTATGACATATCAGTCATTTTGACAGATTTTGCACCCCGTGGTATAAGAATAACTACGATATAATTCTGCTTTAAGGAAACAACTATTACTTGAACAATATTACTATTAGTCATTTCGTGCTTCCTGCATTCATTATCTCATTGTTGATAGTATTAAAAGCGAAGTTTTTTCATTAGAAAAAGGAAAACACACATAACTAAGAAAACAGAGAAATGTTTGAAACTATACAAATAACATCGTTATGATTTACTATAGGCGAGCTATGTACTTATACAAAATCGAGCGTGTTATACTAGTATGAATATAAATATTATGAATGTTTAAATAAGGATGTTGTAAGAGGATTACAAAAATGTCACCCTGTTAGATGAGTATACAACAAAACAAGTAAAATTAAATTAGCAATAAATAAACTACGCCTAAGTCGTTAATTGTTCCTAAAGATAGCGCAATGTTTAACTTAGGTTTGAGCAATATTTATTTTATGTTATTTTAGAGCAGCCTTTTTTAGTAAGTAATTTAGCAATCTTTCTTGAAAAATTCCAAAACGTGTTTGTTCAATGTATACATATAATTAATGTCGTATAATGGTTATGTTATTATTGTTATATAAAAAGCTACTAATCTGAGGCATTAAAGAAGGAATTAAAAACTGGACAAAGCTACTTCAATGGTTACTCCCCAGTGTGAACTAATAAACGTCACTGTTTTAATACTAAAACCTGAATTTAATTTTCATGTTAGACGCATACATTACCCATCAACGGCAACAAAAACGTTCCTGTAACCTTGACATTTTTATGTGACCTTCGCTAAAACCAAGCGCGAAAAATTGGGAAAAGCTTAAAATTGGCACTTGCTTTCCGCTGGGCTTCAAATTAAAATAAGTTTAAAAGTTTTAATAATTTCTCGTTTTTTTAAGTCCTTAAAAACACATTTGCAAAAAGCGTCCACTTGGAGAAAATCCATAATTACTCCTATTTAAAAACATTTAATTTTATTGAGTGTGACACAGTTAATTTATGCATCAAATCACCAGACTATGACTTAATCACACGTCCTAATGTCAAGTCCACGCGACCACAATAAAACCAGTTCACCAAACAAATACAGCACATAACCTCACAAAAGTTTTCTCGGATTTAATTATCCAAGCTACTGGCTATACGAGATTAACAGCTAACGCCAATTGGTGTCACAACCTATTGATATGTAACTATGCTAATTATTTGGCGACCTCTTGGGAAAAATCATTACTGCATAATGCAAGAATGCATGATCACATGCCTTTATGGCATGATCCGGTGGAGTTTCCAGGAGATGGCATACAGTATCCTTTTCAAAAAATCGCAAAACCTAGTTTTATTTCCACTTGGGGGCTTAAATAAAAATAGCTACCTTCGCATGCGAGTTTTAAATGATGCACTCGCGAACTGATTATTGCCACCAAATTCACACCGAACACACTACATCGCATGCACGCGAGAACTGAGCTTTCGGAGAGTTTCGCAACAGTGACGTCGAGGGTTCGAGCATGATCGGATGCGCAACGTGTTGCTGATCATCGTGGTTGTTGATTGCCGATAGAAATTATTTACCTGTTAATCTATATAAAATCAGTGTCATGTATAGAAGTAAAACGCATCTGAAGGCATTATAAGAACGCAAGTAGACTCGATTGCTCGATTACTTCACCGATTTTTAGAAATTCCGTGGAAAACTAGTGCCAACTGCAGCCTGCGTCATCTAGTGATGATTTACTGAAATTCTACCTTAGGGATCATAACAACAGAGGGACACGCGGTTTATTCAGGTAAAATTTGACTAATTGGCGATTTTGCAATGTTTCACAATTTAACATTACTTAAAATTGCTTGTTATTGCACAATGCACATAGTGGGATTTATATTTTTTACACTTACACAATGTTTGTCACAACTCTTACACTTAGAAATATTAACAGCCACTCTTATAATGGCCACAAATCTAACGTTAACTTTAATTCGCTGTTACAATAAACAAAAGCCCATCAACATTTGTTTACTAATGAAAAAATGTCATAAGCACCAACGTTTTGATGCGCTTTTGTTTATTTTAACAGCGAATTAAAGTTAACGTCAGATTAGTGGCTGTAAGAGTATATGAAGGTAAAATGCCGTGTTGAACTTGAAAAATGAAATAGAACTTAGATGTGATATACACTATATCCCCCTTTATTACTTAAGGCCTAAACATCTTCAATGTTTTTAAGCAGAATAATTTGAAATGTTAGTAAGTTGTACGGATTCGTAAAGGGGCTAATTAATCTATTTATTTTGATTATTTCAACTTTGCTTACTATAATGCATTCAAAATGCGATTTTGTAGAATCAAGATAAGCTGAATTTAATTTTTTATATTATCCTGAGCCCTGTAACCCTCAGCCACGGATTTCTATTACCCAACATGGAAAACCAGATATTTAAAAGCAGTTCAATGAAAATCGCATTTCATAAATTGGGACCAATCAGGTTTGAGCATTTTTGACTTATCCGCCAATCAAATCTTGATTTTTCGGAAATTATTACCAACGTGCTCATTTCCGTAAATCAACATGAGTCGAAGGCGAATAGTAGTTTTCGTATCAAAAAGCTACTCGACTCCAGGCGGTAAATTTCCGGAAATCAACCAGCACTTAATCGATTATCATTAGTTTGATTTACTGCTAGTTAATTATTTTTGTGTATATGTTAAAGTTAGTATGATTAATTGAAAAGTATTAATAATTAATTGAAAACCGGCAATTATTAATACCAACCAACCAGTTATTATTAATACTTACCGGTAATTATTAATACTTGACGCATTTATTACTCTGACCGTAACATATATATTATGAGAAGAAAAACGATTTTCTTGCTCGTGAAAAAATGCAGACAAAATTTATAGTTTACTTTAAAAATAAAAAAATATATTGTGTCTTCGGAAACACACTGTCACATATAATCTCACAAGCGCATTAATTCTTTCCGAAATTTTTTGAGTGCGTTCCAACAACGTAGTAGGCCTGTTATCTTATTACTTAAATACATATTAAATGTTTTTCAACTCGGCATTAATAAGCTCGATAGCAATAGTTATATTTTTATTAGTTACTGATATTAGGGTATCATCAGCAAACACGTTAACGTTACAGCTGCATACATCTATCACTTATGTAAATGATGAACAAAAGGGGCCCTAAAATACTTCCTTGTGGAACACCGAAGGTCGTTTCAAGAGTATCTGAGAAAACACCATTGACCTTTGTCACATGTAATCTACTTGACAAATCTATACATATATAAAGGAAAGTCACAACCCTGACTAATCAACGCAGAGCCGAAACCACCGGCACTAAAAACTTGAAATTTGGGTGGAAGGTTCGGTTTGTTACATAAGGTAGTGCTAAGAAGGGATTTTTTGAAATTCGACCCCTAAGGGGGTGAAAAGGGGTAAAATGTGTTTTTACGAATTCCTCAATATTTCTTACACCCGATAAGATATCGACTTCGTGTTTACTTGCAAAGATTATCAATGTAAATACCTAGAAACGTATTTTAGGATTTTGCCCTAATCAACCCCTAAAGGTGCAAATGTGGATTGGGGGTGAATTAAAGAACCCTAAGTATTTCCTATGTTTATTGAGTTAGAACATTCTTTTTTGGCACATAGATTGATTTTTAAAATATTTAGAAAGGGGTGTAAGGGAATTTGAAAATGTTAACCCTAAAGGGGTAAAAGGAGGAAAAACTGAAAAGGTGTGGGGGGTTAAATTTATTAATTTTTTTCGCCGTGAGTTCCATTTCACAATAAAATGGGTTAAAAAGGATATTTTGAAATTCCTCCCCTACGGGGGTGAAAAGGGGTAAAATGTGTTTTCACGAGTTCCTCAATATCTCTTACACCCGATGAGATAGCGATTTGGTGTTTACTTGCAAATATTATCAATGCAAATACCTAGACACTATTTTAGTATTTTGCCCTAATCAACCCCTAAAGGTGCAAATCTGGATTGGGGGTGAATTAAAGAACCGTAAGTATTTCCTATGTTTATTGAGTTAGAACATTCTTTTTTGGCATACAGATGGATTTTTAAAATATTTAGAAAGGGGCGTAAGGGACTTTGAAAATTTTAACCCTAAAGGTGTAAAAGGAGAATAAACTGAAAAGTGGTGGGGGGGGGTTAAATTTATTAATTTTTTTCGCTGTGAGTTCCATTTTAAAATGTGTTTTTACGAGTTCCTCAATATCTCTTAGACCCGATGAGATAGCGACTTGGTGTCTACTTGCAAAGAATATCAATGCAAATACCTAAAACGTATTTTACGATTTTGTCCTAATCAACCCCTAAAGGTTCAAGTCTGGATTGGGGCTGAATTAAAGAACCCTAAATATCTCCTTTGTTTATTGAGTTAAAACACTCTTTTTTGACATGTAGATGTATTTTTAAAATATTTAGAAAGAGGTTTACGGGATTTGGAAAATTTTAACCCTAAAGAGGTAAAAGGAGGAAAAACTGAAAAAGGGTAGGGGGTGAATTAAAGACCCTTCGTTACGCCTATGTTTATTGAGTTAGATCAGTCTTTTTTGGTATATAGATATATTTTTAAAATATCTAAAAAATGGTTTAAGTGATTTTGAAAAATGTACCCCTAAAGGGGTAAAAAGAGGTAAACTATGTTTTCACGAATTCCACAATATCTCTTAGGCCCGGTAAGATATCGACTTGGTGTTTGCATGAGTAGCTATCCAATGCAAATGTATAAAACCGCATTTCATTGCCCTAATCAACCCTTAAAAGGTGCGAATTTGAATTCGGGGTGAATTATAGAACCCTTTGTATCTCCTGTGTTTGTTGAGTTAGATCATTCTTTTTTGGCATATAGATGTATTTTTAAATCTTTAGAAAACCTTTTTAAGGGTTTTTTAAATTTCACCCCTAAACCGGTAAAAAGAGAAAACTGAATAGAAGTAGGAAGTTAAAATTATTTTTCGCTGTGGGTTCATTTCAGTATAAAACGGGCTGATTTTTTTTAGAAATTGCACCCCTAAGAGGCGAAAAGTGGTAAACTGTTTAGCGTATTGAGTGATGGAGGAGGGGGGACACTCTAGAATGCATTTGAGAATTAGAAGAAAAAACAAACATTTGTAGTCCGTACGAAGAACGGGCATCTTGCTAGTAATCTATAAACCAGTTCAACACCACACCTCCAATTTCATACCTCTTCAGTTTAGAAATTAAAATATTACGGTCGATTGTCTCAAACGCTCTCTTTAGTTCAAGGAATACTTCCACGGTCAATTGCATGTATCCGATTAGAAATTGTCAATCGAAGGGCATTTTCACAGCTATGATGACTTCTAAATTCTGACTGACTTTTAAATAATATGTGGTTACTAGCTGACCCGGCAAACGTTGTTCTGCCCAACAATAATTTGTTTTTGTACACACATCTTCTGAATATGAGCCAAATCAGACCATAAATATCTCGACTCCAGCGCCACCTACCGGGTCTTTTTTTTGTAAAAATATTTCTTTCCACGTAACCAAGATATATTCTGAATATGAGCCAAATCGGATGATTAATATAATTTATCGGAATGTCTCGACCCCAGCGCCATCTGTTGTAAAATGGTTATTCATAAAAACCGGCCTAAGTCTAAAAATTAGCAAAATTTTAATCTATCATACAATTTAATCGGTCCAGTATCTTCGGACGAGATAGCGAATAAAGATACAAACATACATACATACAAAGAAAGAAAGAGACCAGACCACCGATTTTATGGTATTGACTAGTGAATCACCGAGCTACGCTTCGGTTCGCTAATTTAAGAGATATTCATTAATATAGATTTAAAAAAAGGATACGTCGGCAGGGAATCAAACCCGGGCTGCCCGCGTGGCAGGCGAGCATTCTACCACTGGACCAACGTGGCTTGATTGAATAAGGCGCTGCTATAATGGTTTTTTAAAAATAATTTAAACCTAGTTCAGCATACAGAGCTATTCATAGATACGATTACTACATAATAATTATAACTATATGATAATAACATACAGGACTTTCACCCGGTTACATAACATTGTTAACATATATTCTGTGAATGCCTTGTTTCGGTTAAATAATTAGTAACAATTTTTGACCAACGGATAATTTTATGATCGTAAATTAATCACTAATGTTATCACTATCAGATGATTGAATTAGGTCGATTGGTAAACTTCGTTTGAGTTTTCTGTGTTCTGGATTGGTACCAACATTATAGTACATAGCACCTGCACAAGATGAAATGTTCTTGTAAAACGTACGTGAGTTGTTGCGAATGTGTTCTTTCACAGTTGTGATGTTAAGCTCACGATGTAACTAACCATTTCTTATAAACCACTGTGCGTTGCACACAATTCTTAACACCTTGTTCTGTAGCACTTGCACTTTATTTATATGAGTTTTTGTAGCAGTACCCCATATTACTGAGCCGTACATAATAATTGGACGTATTATTGATGTATATAATAAAAGTGAACAGGAAATTTTTCATGCACTGCTTTTGTTCATTAGAGGATACAGAAGGGAAAGTCTTGCGTAGCATTCATTTAATTTCCGGTTGATATGGTAACCCCACGTTAGGCGTGTATCAAGGTACAAGCCTAGATATTTGACTGGTTCCTCCTTTGCCTTCCATATAATTGGTTGATCATTTAAGTATAGTTGTCTTGGGGTTGTAATTCGTCTGAGCGCAAACACTTTTGCCTGAGTTTTACTTGCATTTAATGAGATCCTCCATTTATTGCACCATGCTTGAAAAATGTTAATTGCATTTTGTAGGGCTGCGACGGTATCTTCAATATTCTGGCTTTGGGATAAGAATGCGGTATCATCAGCGAACATAGCAGCCTCGACATTTTGTGGTACTGGTATATCATGGACATAAAAGCTGTATAATATGGGTCCTAAAATGGATCCTTGGGGAACTCCCGCTTTAACTTGTTTAATTGTAGAAAGCATCGAACCAATACTGACTCTAAATTTATGTTCGTCTAAGAAGGAAGTAATTACATTTACTAATGGTGTTAGAGTGTTACTGGACCTCAATTTGTGTAACAAGCCCGCAATCCATACCTTATCAAAGGCTAGTTGCACGTCTAAGAAGATAACTGTCGTGTAGTATCTATTTTGAAAACCTTCGGTAATTTTGTTGGACAGTCGTAGTAATTGGTGATTTGTGGAGTGATGTTGTTTAAATCCAAACTGGAGCATTGGTATGAGATGGTTACCTTCCATCCACTTGCACAGACGAACATGAATTGTTTTTTCTAAAAGTTTGGAGAGTGTCGGTAATAAGCTAATTGGTCGATAACTGGTCACTTGGGTTTTATCTTTCCGTGGTTTATGGAACATTATTATTTCAGCTTGCTTCCCTGAATTTGGGAAGTAGCCTAATCGATAAGAAGCATTAAATAAGTTTGCTAGGAATGCTAGCGCTTTCTTGGTTATTTTTTTAAGAACGACATTCACAATTAGGTCGTGGCCAGGTGATTTTTTAAGTTGTAATTTTGATATATATTGTGCTAGTTCACTGGGCCAAATGGGATCAAAGTCTGAAGAGCTGGTTTGATGATGCTGGTTCTGCCTGTTCTCTGTCTCATTGTGGAAAAGGTGTTGCTCTACTCTAGGGTTAGGTTGACTATTCAACTCATTTGCCATCTATCAAAAACTAACCAATAAAAACACAAGATTTGACGTCTTTGGGCCAATAAAAATGAACTACATTGACAATTTTCACTAGTGAAAATAATCGACAATTTTCACTAGTGGTATAGTAAATATTTTAAACAAATGTGATTTTTATTAGAAAAAGTCAATATTAGTGTTCTGTTACTATAGAAATATCGTAGTTTGTTGCTAGATTTACTGAAAACTAATTTGAAAAAGTAGTTTGGTTCATTGAATAGTCCCTCGAATGCCATTCTTAGTCAAAGTTAAGTAGAATTTTTTATGCGGTGGTATCACTACTCATGTCCATTGCGCTTAGGATTAGGACTCGTGCTAGCGCACTCGTCCAAATCGAACCTAAGCGCAATGGACATTCGTGATACCACAGCAAAAATATTCGACATAACTTTGACTACTCATGGTATTATAAGTGAAAAACATCTTCAAGATGTTCTGCAAAGAGTCCGCATTTATCTTGGTCACTCTCGTAATTAGTGTTACCTTTTTTAAGAATTGCAATTTCCTTTTTTTTCTAAGAATTTGATTGGTAGCCTTCCAGAGAGAGTTGTCATTTAAATCTACTTGTGATAAATAGTATTGATAGGATGAGTATTTAAAATTATCTAGTTCGTATTTTATACGGTGAATAAGTTGATTTAATTGCTGCTTATAAAGCTGGTTTCTTGTGTTCTGCCATAGTCGCCGAATTCTATGTTTTTCTCTTATAAGATTAAGAATGAAAGTTGGAGTTTCGGCGCGGTAATTTTTGCGTCTTGGATTATCTGATGTAGATGACTTTTGGATTGCTTCAGTTATAGCTGTGGTGATGTGTGCAACTGATTTGTCAATGTCATGCGTATTTTGGATTGGAAATGGTTCCAACTTTGAGTTTAATTCCGTCTGAAAGTGATCCCATTCAACTTTTCCATTTATTAATCTTCTCGGACTATTTTTAGCAGAGATGCTCGCATTAGTAGAGAGAATCACTGGTAAGTGGTCGGAGTCGAGCTCAGTTAGGACGGATTGATGAAATTGTAATGCTACATTTTTAAGAAGCGATATATCGAGGATATCGGGCATGTGATCATTTCTGTATGGGAAATGAGTCGGTTGATGAGTGGCTAATATGTGAACTCCTGCTCTAGAGGCGATATTTTGAAGAAGGATCCCACTTGGGTTATTTGTTCTACAACCCCAAATTGTATTTTTAGTCGCCGAGGAGCAATGTAACAGTGTTGTTTTGAAATAGATTGTACATCTCATTATCGATGAGGCGCTGGTTTGGTTGTTTGTAGCATGCAATGATTATTAGTGCATTACTACGGTTAACTTGTATTTTAACTGCTACAGTTTCGAATGAAGTCAAATTTGGAAGTAATAGTTGATGATGGTCAATGCTGTTTTTATTGCTATTGCAACACCTCCAGATGCGTACCTACTGCGAGTTTCTGTCAGTTCTATACACTTTGTATCCAGGTACTTTAAATGGTTGTGAAGTTACTAGGTGCGTTTCGCTTATGCATGCCACGTCAATGTTGTGTCTGCTTAGAAATAGTGTAAAAACATTTTGTTGGCGTTTAACTCCATCAGCATTGAAATTTAATAGGGATAACTTTTGTGTAATATTAGCGTTGCTATTGAATATTTTGATTAAGCAGATTCGTTATGAAGTTTGTTAACATATTTTTTAGCTGCAACAGAGCGGTTGGACTAAATCGGAGATTTTATTTATAATTAATTCCATAAAATTTGAGTTGCTATTGGTAGATTGGGGAGTATTATTTTTGACATTAAGGTTTAATACCCCTGCTGGCATATGATCTTATTTCTGGTCGCTGAGGTGTTTGTTGTTGTTGTTGATTATTGATTCTGTTAATATGTGAGCCGTTAGTGGTTTTAATTGACTGATAATACGGGCATCCCCTGTAACTTGCTGCATGTCCACCTCCACTGTTTACACATTTACGAGGATCACGAGGTTTTTTGCAGGTTGAGTAATGATGCATTCCATCACACTTAACACATCGCGCATCTAATCGGCAATAGTTTTTGGTATGACCAAATCTTTGGCATTTGGTACATTGTGGAGTTTCTGTAGATCTTCTTCGCGGTTCTACCGCGACTATGCAATTCCTAATTTTATCAAGTTTATAGATTTGTTGGGCTTGATCATTTTTGGTTAATTGGATTGCACATAAGGGCAATGATTCTTTTTTCTTGTTTAGCAACCTAGTTACTTGTAATACAGGATAATCAGTTTTTAGTGCGTCAAGAATTTCGGTAGTTGTTATTGAACTTGGAACATTTCGCATGACAACTTCTCGTACTGCCTTTTCCGGGTCTCTGTATGAAGGAAATTGAACTTTTTCTTGTTCGTAATATTTAGTAACTGCTCTATAATCTGCTATAGTTGTTAAATTGATTTTTAAACCGCCTTTTCTATGCTGAGTAGTGAACTCGCTCAATGTTATGCTTTTTAGATCAGCGATAATAGCTTGATAATTGTTAACAGCATGCAAAAAGATTGGAGGAATTCTGACCTTTGCAGTTGAACTCGGAGTTGAAGGTTGGCCTTCGTCTGATTCTTACTCCATGCTTATTTGTTGCTCGACATGCCGGGGTAGGAAATGATTATTGTTTGATAATAGGGTTTCTTCATCAAGGATGTACTTCTTATGGCACTTACTTAAATTGAGTTTTACTTTTTTAGCCGGTTGAGATGTTGATTGACTTTCTTGACTGGCCATGTTTTTAGTAGCTTCCCCTTAGGGGGAAGCAGCTATTTATTTTGTGTGACTAATTACCGTATGTAGTAGTTATACTGAATAGTTATAAATAATAATTGTAACAATAGGTTCGCAATGCTATAATGGTATATGAACATAGTGTATCACCCGAGCTAACAGCCCACGGCCATAACAGCTCCTCCACCGCAGCCCTCGGCCACAGACGCTTCGCTCCCCTACTTCCACGATTTAATTAAATTAAAACTTTCTCGTCCTTCTTTTTGAAATTAAAAACCGACCTACGATCTAAGTCTAAAAATTAACAAAATTTTAAGCCATCATACAACTTGATCGATCCTGTATCTTCGGAGGAGATAGCGAACAAAGAAACATACAAACATACAAAGACACCAACGATTTTATGTTATAGGATTATCAAAATACTGTATAATTTGCTTATGAACAATTTTCTCAATAACTTTTTCAATGAAATGTAAAGAATTATTAGACCTAAAATGACTTGCATTATTTGCATTACGAATTTTTACTATTGCTGCCACTGTACTATTCTTTAAGTTTAGTAGCATTTTTCCAGTTTGGCAATTGAGGTATTAATTAAATGCAGAAACACATGTGCAGTAATAGTTCCCTTAACTATTTTACAATTCAATACATCGGTAATATTAGATTCATAGTATTTATGATTGATGTAGTTGATTTATTAATAATTGGAAACAATTATTTCGCTTTTGCAACAAGCAACAGCCTGTATCTAGGTAACCGTTTGGTACATATATTCATATAGACTTTTTGTCTTCTTTTTGCATGCGGAAGCTACCATTTCAGTTTGATTCACTAATTATATAGACAGGATGTTACAAAAGTATGTGCTTTAATTTTAACCACTTATATAATTTGCTAAATGGAGCCATTCTTTTATTTGCCATTTTCTCAAAAACGCATATTTTTGTAACCATATCCCATCTCCAAATTTGAGGAATCGTTCGTATCCTTAATTTGTTTCTAAATCGATATGAAATGAATATGATAAACATCTGATTTTGTCAAGAAAAACGTAGTGTGACATATGAAAGTGGAACTTAGAGCGAGCAAAAAGTTTATTGCTAAGAAAGCTTCTGCATTTGTTCAATGTCAGCGGTAGAGTACAATTATTCAGTGGCGCACAGCAACTTTTATGGAAAATCTTTCAAATTTTTTTAACATTAAAAAAGTGCCACATAAAAATGAATTCCATTTGGCGAGTTCTATAACTAGTTAAAATTAAAGCATAAAGAACATTGAACGATTTTCTTACCGAATATGCTATCGTGCAAGGATTCTTCCAGTAAATGTTACTTTCTTGCCATTTCCTCAACATAATCGCACTGAATTACTTAGTCATGCGATTAAAATGTATGCAGCAAGGCACCCAATATACAGGGTGAGTTTTTTTTCATTATTGCTGTAGGGATCTCGGAAACCGTGAAAGATAGAAGGTTGGTTAAATGGAGAAAGAATTGCAGTTTTATGAGCTTATTCGAGATCTGCTTTTGTTTCGTTGAAAAAATCCAAGGCCTACTAGATACAAGCAAAATATTAAAATTACTTAATTTCTTAAAGTCGGTCTAGCGCCGTTATTATTGAAAATAGAAAAAAAAAATAATAAGAATAAAAGTTTTAGCTATTTTTACGGTGTTTATCTTACACTTATTAGTTTTCTTCTAGCTTTCATAGTTTTTGAGTTATAACATTAAGTTACATTTTTTTAAATAGCAATCATAGTTGGCCTAGACATTTCTAAAATTTCATAAAACTGCAATTCTTTCTCCATTTAACCAACCTTCTATCTTTCACGGTTTCCGAGATCCCTATATGATAATGAACAAAAAAACTCACCCTCTATATCCGGAAAGAATACATGCACTTGGGATATGAGTGACTATTCCCTTCAGATAAAATAAACCAATCCCATCAATCAATTTTCAAAATTTGAACCAATCAGTGTCAAATACAGTGAATATTTTGCACAAACGCAATACCCGAGTATTAGCACAAAGCGCGTCTTCTCCACAATTCTATTAAGAGCTAAGTTACTTATATTTGTCAGTAAATAGCTTCCTATTATATGGTAATACTTTAATATGTCACACGCCTCTGCTACTTCCAGGTTTACATTTTTAAACGTTGCTTCCAACAGTGTTAAATAGGTTGTCTATGTACATTACCAAGGTCACCTGGCTTAATTTTGTTTCGATATACAGGCACAATTTGACTACTTGACACTAACAGTTGGAAAATAAAATTCGGGTACGAACTAACTAATAACTAAATTAATTGAAGTTCAATTTCAGTTGATTTTTTAAAATAAAGTGTGAGGAAATAACCTGTCACAGATTTTTTTGTTGAAATACCCCTTACAGGGCACTTATAGCAATCTGATCATCATAGATCAATGAGTAACAAACACTTTTGCCTGAGTTTTACTTGCATTTAATGAGATCCTCCATTTATTGCACCATGCTTGAAAAATGTTAATTGCATTTTGTAGGGCTGCGACGGTATCTTCAATATTCTGGCTTTGGGATAAGAATGCGGTATCATCAGCGAACATAGCAGCCTCGACATTTTGTGGTACTGGTATATCATGGACATAAAAGCTGTATAATATGGGTCCTAAAATGGATCCTTGGGGAACTCCCGCTTTAACTTGTTTAATTGTAGAAAGCATCGAACCAATACTGACTCTAAATTTATGTTCGTCTAAGAAGGAAGTAATTACATTTACTAATGGTGTTAGAGTGTTACTGGACCTCAATTTGTGTAACAAGCCCGCAATCCATACCTTATCAAAGGCTAGTTGCACGTCTAAGAAGATAACTGTCGTGTAGTATCTATTTTGAAAACCTTCGGTAATTTTGTTGGTCAGTCGTAGTAATTGGTGATTTGTGGAGTGATGTTGTTTAAATCCAAACTGGAGCATTGGTATGAGATGGTTACCTTCCATCCACTTGCACAGACGAACATGAATTGTTTTTTCTAAAAGTTTGGAGAGTGTCGGTAATAAGCTAATTGGTCGATAACTGGTCACTTGGGTTTTATCTTTCCGTGGTTTATGGAACATTATTATTTCAGCTTGCTTCCCTGAATTTGGGAAGTAGCCTAATCGATAAGAAGCATTAAATAAGTTTGCTAGGAATGCTAGCGCTTTCTTGGTTATTTTTTTAAGAACGACATTCACAATTAGGTCGTGGCCAGGCGATTTTTTAAGTTGTAATTTTGATATATATTGTGCTAGTTCACTGGGCCAAATGGGATCAAAGTCTGAAGAGCTGGTTTGATGATGCTGGTTCTGCCTGTTCTCTGTCTCATTGTGGAAAAGGTGTTGCTTTACTCTAGGGTTAGGTTGACTATTCAACTCATTTGCCATCTATCAAAAACTAACCAATAAAAACACAAGATTTGACGTCTTTGGGCCAATAAAAATGAACTACATTGACAATTTTCACTAGTGAAAATAATCGACAATTTTCACTAGTGGTATAGTAAATATTTTAAACAAATGTGATTTTTATTAGAAAAAGTCAATATTAGTGTTCTGTTACTATAGAAATATCGTAGTTTGTTGCTAGATTTACTGAAAACTAATTTGAAAAAGTAGTTTGGTTCATTGAATAGTCCCTCGAATGCCATTCTTAGTCAAAGTTAAGTAGAATTTTTTATGCGGTGGTATCACTACTCATGTCCATTGCGCTTAGGATTAGGACTCGTGCTAGCGCACTCGTCCAAATCGAACCTAAGCGCAATGGACATTCGTGATACCACAGCAAAAATATTCGACATAACTTTGACTACTCATGGTATTATAAGTGAAAAACATCTTCAAGATGTTCTGCAAAGAGTCCGCATTTATCTTGGTCACTCTCGTAATTAGTGTTACCTTTTTTAAGAATTGCAATTTCCTTTTTTTTCTAAGAATTTGATTGGTAGCCTTCCAGAGAGAGTTGTCATTTAAATCTACTTGTGATAAATAGTATTGATAGGATGAGTATTTAAAATTATCTAGTTCGTATTTTATACGGTGAATAAGTTGATTTAATTGCTGCTTATAAAGCTGGTTTCTTGTGTTCTGCCATAGTCGCCGAATTCTATGTTTTTCTCTTATAAGATTAAGAATGAAAGTTGGAGTTTCGGCGCGGTAATTTTTGCGTCTTGGATTATCTGATGTAGATGACTTTTGGATTGCTTCAGTTATAGCTGTGGTGATGTGTGCAACTGATTTGTCAATGTCATGCGTATTTTGGATTGGAAATGGTTCCAACTTTGAGTTTAATTCCGTCTGAAAGTGATCCCATTCAACTTTTCCATTTATTAATCTTCTCGGACTATTTTTAGCAGAGATGCTCGCATTAGTAGAGAGAATCACTGGTAAGTGGTCGGAGTCGAGCTCAGTTAGGACGGATTGATGAAATTGTAATGCTACATTTTTAAGAAGCGATATATCGAGGATATCGGGCATGTGATCATTTCTGTATGGGAAATGAGTCGGTTGATGAGTGGCTAATATGTGAACTCCTGCTCTAGAGGCGATATTTTGAAGAAGGATCCCACTTGGGTTATTTGTTCTACAACCCCAAATTGTATTTTTAGTCGCCGAGGAGCAATGTAGGAGTGTTGTTTTGAAATAGATTGTACATCTCATTATCGATGAGGCGCTGGTTTGGTTGTTTGTAGCATGCAATGATTATTAGTGCATTACTACGGTTAACTTGTATTTTAACTGCTACAGTTTCGAGTGAAGTCAAATTTGGAAGTAATAGTTGATGATGGTCAATGCTGTTTTTATTGCTATTGCAACACCTCCAGATGCGTACCTACTGCGAGTTTCTGTCAGTTCTATACACTTTGTATCCAGGTACTTTAAATGGTTGTGAAGTTACTAGGTGCGTTTCGCTTATGCATGCCACGTCAATGTTGTGTCTGCTTAGAAATAGTGTAAAAACATTTTGTTGGCGTTTAACTCCATCAGCATTGAAATTTAATAGGGATAACTTTTGTGTAATATTAGCGTTACTATTGAATATTTTGATTAAGCAGATTCGTTATGAAGTTTGTTAACATATTTTTTAGCTGCAACAGAGCGGTTGGACTAAATCGGAGATTTTATTTATAATTAATTCCATAAAATTTGAGTTGCTATTGGTAGATTGGGGAGTATTATTTTTGACATTAAGGTTTAATACCCCTGCTGGCATATGATCTTATTTCTGGTCGCTGAGGTGTTTGTTGTTGTTGTTGATTATTGATTCTGTTAATATGTGAGCCGTTAGTGGTTTTAATTGACTGATAATACGGGCATCCCCTGTAATTTGCTGCATGTCCACCTCCACTGTTTACACATTTACGAGGATCACGAGGTTTTTTGCAGGTTGAGTAATGATGCATTCCATCACACTTAACACATCGCGCATCTAATCGGCAATAGTTTTTGGTATGACCAAATCTTTGGCATTTGGTACATTGTGGAGTTTCTGTAGATCTTCTTCGCGGTTCTACCGCGACTATGCAATTCCTAATTTTATCAAGTTTATAGATTTGTTGGGCTTGATCATTTTTGGTTAATTGGATTGCACATAAGGGCAATGATTCTTTTTTCTTGTTTAGCAACCTAGTTACTTGTAATACAGGATAATCAGTTTTTTAGTGCGTCAAGAATTTCGGTAGATGTTATTGAACTTGGCACATTTCGCATGACAACTTCTAGTACGCCCTTTTCCGGGTCTCTGTATGAATGAAATTGAACTTTTTCTTGTTCGTAATATTTAGTAACTGCTCTATAATCTGCTATAGTTGTTAAATTGATTTTTAAACCGCCTTTTCTATGCTGAGTAGTGAACTTGCTCAATGTTATGCTTTTTAGATCAGCGATAATAGCTTGATAATTGTTAACAGCATGCAAAAAGATTGGAGGAATTCTGACCTTTGCAGTTGAACTCGGAGTTGAAGGTTGGCCTTCGTCTGATTCTTACTCCATGCTTATTTGTTGCTCGACATGCCGGGGTAGGAAATGATTATTGTTTGATAATAGGGTTTCTTCATCAAGGATGTACTTCTTATGGCACTTACTTAAATTGAGTTTTACTTTTTTAGCCGGTTGAGATGTTGATTGACTTTCTTGACTGGCCATGTTTTTAGTAGCTATTTATTTTGAGTGACTAATTACCGTATGTAGTAGTTATACTGAATAGTTATAAATAATAATTGTAACAATAGGTTCGCAATGCTATAATGGTATATGAACATAGTGTATCACCCGAGCTAACAGCCCACGGCCGTAACAGCTGCTCCACCGCAGCCCTCGGCCACAGACGCTTCGCTCCCCTACTTCCACGATTTAATTAAATTAAAACTTTCTCGTCCTTCTTTTTGAAATTAAAAACCGACCTACGATCTAAGTCTAAAAATTAGCAAAATTTTAAGCCATCATACAACTTGATCGATGCAGTATCTTCGGAGGAGATAGCGAACAAAGAAACATACAAACATACAAAGACACCAACGATTTTATGTTATAGGATTATCAAAATACTGTATAATTTGCTTATGAACAATTTTCTCAATAACTTTTTCAATTAAATGTAAAGAATTATTAGACCTAAAATGACTTGCATTATTTGCATTACGAATTTTTACTATTGCTGCCACTGTACTATTCTTTAAGTTTAGTAGCATTTTTCCAGTTTGGCAATTGAGGTATTAATTAAATGCAAAAACACATGTGCAGTAATAGTTCCCTTCACTATTTTACAATTCAATACATCGGTAATATTAGATTCATAGTATTTATGATTGATGTAGTTGATTTATTAATAATTGGAAACAATTATTTCGCTTTTGCAACAAGCAACAGCCTGTATCTAGGTAACCGTTTGGTACATATATTCATATAGACTTTTTGTCTTCTTTTTGCATGCGGAAGCTACCATTTCAGTTTGATTCACTAATTATATAGACAGGATGTTACAAAAGTATGTGCTTTAATTTTAACCACTTATATAATTTGCTAAGTGGAGCCATTTTTTTATTTGCCATTTTCTCAAAAACGCATATTTTTGTAACCATATCCCATCTCCAAATTTGAGGAATCGTTCGTATCCTTAATTTGTTTCTAAATCGATATGAAATGATTATGATAAACATCTGATTTTGTCAAGAAAAACGTAGTGTGGCATATGAAAGTGGAACTTAGAGCGAGCAAAAAGTTCATTGCTAAGAAAGCTTCTGCATTTGTTCAATGTCAGCGGTAGAGTACAATTATTCAGTGGCGCACAGCAACTTTTATGGAAAATCTTTCAAATTTTTTTAACATTAAAAAAGTGCCACATAAAAATGTATTCCATTTGGCGAGTTCTATAACTAGTTAAAATTAAAGCATAAAGAACATTGAAGGATTTTCTTACCGAATATGCTATCGTGCAAGGATTCTTCCAGTAAATGTTACTTTCTTGCCATTTCCTCAACATAATCGCACTGAATTACTTAGTCATACGATTAAAATGTATGCAGAAAGGCACCCAATATACAGGGTGAGCTTTTTTTCATTATTGCTGTAGGGATCTCGGAAACCGTGAAAGATAGAAGGTTGGTTAAATGGAGAAAGAATTGCAGTTTTATGAGCTTATTCGAGATCTGCTTTTGTTTCGTTGAAAAAATCCAAGGCCTACTAGATACAAGCAAAATATTAAAATTACTTAATTTCTTAAAGTCGGTCTAGCGCCGTTATTATTGAAAATAGAAAAAAAAATAATAAGAATAAAAGTTTTAGCTAACAGTTGGCAAATAAAATTCGGGTACGAACTAACTAATAACTAAATTAATTGAAGTTCAATTTCAGTTGATTTTTTAAAATAAAGTGTGAGGAAATAACCTGTCACAGATTTTTTTTGTTGAAATACCTCTTACGGGGCACTTATAGCAATCTGATCATCATAGATCAATGAGTAATTTGGTTCTAAAGAATAACTAATATGAAAACTTTAAAGCTAAATTCTTACTCATCGGTATTCTTAGAAGTCTGATAAACTGATCCACGTATACTATCACTAGCGTATACACATAAACACGTACTATGCTCTACTTTGGCACAATCACTGGACTAACTCAAAAGGTTCGGTCCTCTTGAGTCTTCTCACTAGCTGTGAATTGTCGAGGAGCTGGATAGCCTCTATGTTCACATGTTGAAGAAGCCGTTGTTTGTGACTTCTTGCAAATTTAAGAATGACGTGGTCAACAATCTCCACTTCGTGGTTTCGGCGGATATCATTGTTGCGGCAGTACCAGGGTGCATCAACGATGTTCCTTAACATTCGGTAGTATGTGGTTTGTTTGTTCGGTAGTAGAGCATAAAATATTGGATGTACGCCATTATTTTTAACAATTATTACAAAGCAAGACAGACTTGGCAAAATCTCGTCTTGTCTTGAAATTTCTAGATAAGACTTGACTAAGTTTAAATCTACATTAAAAAATCTTATTGTCTTGTTTAGTATAAAGACTCTTTTTTCAAGACTCTAGGTTTAGTCCAGGCAATGGGTAGTTTTACCACAAAAAAGGTCGTAACCAAATGAAATTTGGTGGAATCGTAAAATTGACTGTCCTGATCATAACCCTGAGTTTGTGACCTTGGGCGAAGATCGCTCACGCCGCCATCGTGAAGAGATGGCGGTCAAAATCAGTTTTCTGCAAATATCTCAGTTCCTATTGTTCCTACAAAAAAAAAGTAAAGGAATAAATTGAAGAACATAAAATTTTACATAAAATATGTTCTATACAGTTTTTCCGTTAGACCAATAATTTTCAGGATACAGCGAGCCAAACGGAAGAAAATAATGGTATTGTAGCGATGGAGCGTTTTTTTTTTGCTCCTGTCTCCTTAAATGTGGGCTAAGTGATATGTGCAAAGTAATTTCAACATAAATATATATTATTATCAAATGAATTGACACATTTTTCTGCATTATATTTTGTAGGGACACGTCTGCTCTTTAATTGGTATGATATTTATCATTTCATATTGTAACTCGTTTCCACACCACCCAGAAGCAAAAAGTGCTGAACGATATCGTGCCAAGCAACATTCTGTACCTGATGTTATTTTCGACGAAGCGATGGTTTCTACCACGCCTCAAGAAAAGTTTATCCCGAGACTTGAATAAACGACGTTTAATATCCATACTAACGAGAAAATTAGAAGAACATAATATTACAGTGATGCACGTACCAGAAGATACGGACTCTCTCATAATTCAAACAGCTATTGATATGTCTTCGTCCTATTCAGCAGTGCAAATTTGGGAAAAGATGTAGATTTATTAGTTTTGATGACTGCACTGGCGAGCGAGCATGACAATATCTTTTTAAGAAAACCTGCTCGGGGTAAAGTGGAAAAAAAGATATATTCATCGCACAGTCTACAATTTGTAAATTATGTAGGCAAGACTATTTTGTTCCTGCATGCATTCAGCGGTTGTGATACAAAGTCTGCTTTTTTTAATCAGGGAAAGATTGAATTTTTTACTATTCTTGCGAAAAACAGCAAGTTGCTTGAGTTCATTGAAATCTTCCAAGATCCACATGCAGAATTCGATGAACTAATCACTGCGGGAGAAGCATTTTTGGTAACGCTGTATGGTGGATGTTACGAAACCGATACCTTGGATTCTTTGCGATACACGGACGATCGGTGGTGAAAAACAAATTCAACTTGGCACACTGTCACCAACAAGAGACGCTATGCGGCAACATTGCCTACGAACTTACCACGAAGTCCAGTAATGGCGTGGGGTAAAAAAATGCAGTGGAGTATGGTTAGTGGAAAACCTAGACAGGACTCGATGCTTGTTACAGCACGAAAACGTTATTACGACACTAGCAACTAGCCAGTTTTGTTACACGACGAAAACGTTAACGACATCAGCAATCAGCCTCTCAAGCGTGCAAAACAAATTCATACGCGTGAGAGCCAGATTCGTTATCTACAAAATAACTTTAAGACATAATCGGGAATGTCGCCAAATACGCAGCCCCAACCCTCATTACGAGATTTGCTGTAACAAGGTGCTCCGGCTTTGGATGCTCAGCGAGAAAGGTCGTAGTTCTAATACTACCTGAAAGTTAGGGCTGTGCTTTGACACAAAGGGGTAAATGATGTTAAATAAAGGAAAGCTACCACTTTCTTAACTAAATCGGGAGAAACACGCACCGCACCAGTAACACAGGTAAAATTACTTTGAAAGTGGAAGTAGGTAATCCACCTGGCCACTTCTACCTTGGCAGAGTTTGGTTGGCGAGTTGCGTACAGTATCGACTTACCTTACAACAATAACTCAATGAAGCAGCTGCTAAACTCCTTCTTACACTGAAAAAGTACATATAAAACGCATGCACATACCATAAACACAAATGAAAAACATAAGTACTTGACAATGAACTCTATTGTGATAAATAAAATATGTGCAGGTGACAAGGAACATGAAATTGACTAGTTAGATTTAAAGATGATAAAATAGATTAGTTAAGTTAGCTTACTTACAAACAATAAACTTGACTGCAAATACATTAATGTGGCGCAAGGGCGAAACTGCCACAAGTTACGTTTACAAACAAAGAAATACGACGGAAATTTATTAAATTTAGCAAACAGCAAATAAAATGGTTAACAACAAAGACGCTGAACTGTTCAACACTCGACGGGACGTTTAGTGTACATAATACACCTAAAAGCTAATTTACAATAACTTGTTACCTGAAGAAAATCAGCTGGCTGCATTTTTGTGCGGCACTGTGTGCACTCGCCTTGCCCCATACAAACTGCCTGAAGATGCCTGAAGCTGCCTGAAGGAATTGCACAATAGCAACGGGAAGGTTGCTGACGAAGACGGTCTGGGTCTAACATGCCCTAACGCGGGTAGATTGAACTCCGAAGCGGTACGGCATATCTTGGAAACGATAAACGGAAGTTCGGTTTGCCCCAAATAAGTTTATGGCTGATATTCCCACTGATAATCCGCCTTGCGATGTAAATTTTAAGTTGCCACTTCACGATAGACGGGAATTCAGAGCTTACGAAGGCGTAACTGAACAGCTACCCCAAGACCTCATTATCACGACACGTGCAGCACTTCTCCAGAAGGCACCAAAATTCGACGAAAAGGAAACAGTTCCGTAGGCCCACAAATCGGCGAAATGTAGACAGATAATTCTACACAGTTAAACAAAACATGGCGCGGCCCCAGCCGAGGCGCCGGGGCACGGCATAAACGGAACAGTTTTCGACCCTTTTAATGCGGAAGTTGCGAAACGACTCCTCTTGCTGCGTGCAAGAATTCGCGAACCGAATGAATGGCGCACGCGCTACTCGTGCTACTTAAGCTGTTTTCTCCCTTTTACCTATGCGAAAACAGGGGAAAGACGTTGCGCTGATGAAATACTGACTCAACATTTCGCCCAAAGCTACGGAAAATTCTGACTGACTGATATCATATCTGGCTAAATTTGGCTTAGAACGGGGAACCCCATCTAAATCACAGCCGGCTGACCGGCGTCAAAAATGACATCACACATGCAGAATTCAACGGCCGAACAAAGCTACTTTGTCAAGCGGGCTTACTGAGAATTTAAAGAACAAATAAACTGCAATACGTTAATATTTGATAACGTTACCAAGCTAAACATTTGGCTTAAATGAATCGGAAACAACTTTCGTATGAAAAGAGATATTGAATACATCACTGAATTGCGAATTTTTTCTACGTGATTCGGAATGAATGCTAAAATTTGAGGAAATAGCTAGGTTTGACAAATAGTTCTATCATGCTGTGCGAACCACTAAACAACCTGCTCCGGATTCCTTGCTTAAAAGTATTTCGTGCAAGTGTAAGGGTGCTGTGGAAGAGCATGTGGTTGCCGCAAAACGGGCCTAAAATGTTCCGCCATTTGCTATTATTGCAATGGATCCTCCTGCGAAAACAATCCCAAAGTGCTTGGAGAACGCGAGGTGAATATAGAAGCAGAGGAAATCGATGATGAGACGAATCTATTATAAATATTGGATAAAAATATTATGGAAAGTGACTATAACGATGAAGATTCAGAAGACAATGCAAAAGTCTTTCCACAACCAAAACGACCAAAACGTACTTAAATGTAATAATTTTGTGGATTAGGCCTACTGGGGATACCACGTTAAAAAACGCACCGTTGGACTCTACCTCCTGGGTGGTGTGGAAACGAGTTACAAAATGAAATGATAAATATCATACCCATTAAGGAAGCAGACGTGTCCGTACAAAATATATTGCAGAAAATTGTGCAAATACATTTGATAATAATAAATATTTATGTGGAAGTTACTTTGCACGTATCACTTAGCTCACATTTAAGGAGACAGATGCAAAACTACGCTACACAGCTACATTGCCATTATTTTCTTGCGTTTGGCGCGCTGTAGCTTGAAAATTATTGGTCTAATGGAAAAAATGTATAGAACATATTTTATGTAAAATTGTATGCTCTTCAATTGATTTCTTTACTTTTTTTCGTAGTACCAATAGGAACGGAAATATTTGCAAAAAACTGATTTTGACCGCCATCTCTTCATGATGGCGGCGCAAGCGGTCTTCGCCCAAGGTCGCAAACTCAGGGTTATAATCAGGACAGTAAATTTTACGATCCTACCAAATTTCATTTGGTTACGACCTTTTGCGTGGTAGACCCCTTATTTTCGCCCAATTGCTTGGACTATTAACTAAGTAATTTATTTGAAATGCGCGCGAATACTATACGGGGTGGGTTCAGTCTCGGGTGGAATGAGCTACGCATTATATTTCCGCAATTTTAAAATGTTTGTTATTTAACCATTATAATGCCAAGCGGCATGCAAATGTACCCCATTGTCAGTTTTTTTTTCATATTCTCGCCCAAAAATTTCGGTTGCTTCTGTGGCTCTGAATAATTGTAGTTTACAGGTTTCTTAAAGCAGCTTCCATGTTATTTCAGTTGAAATATTTTTTGAAAGACAAATATTTGAGATACCCCGCTTGGTGGAGGACTGTTGTTAAATTTAGGGGTTTTTTGATTTTGTTCAGTAAGAGTTTAAATAAAGATAATAGATGACTACTAATATACTTTGTCACTCAACTATAACATATCTAAAGAAAAATTGCCCGAAAACTGTCTTAGAATATATCAAAAATTACTGGGATATAAATTTATCCCGGTTGGTAGTGAACTTAAGAAAAATATAGTACCTCTAAAAAGTATCCGGAATCTGCTAGTTTTAAGAAATGTGCGTGTGTGCGTATTGTCAGGGTAGCAGGTCTTGGATAAAACAAAAGACAATCCTATATGTCAAATATTTTTATTTCCGAGAAGCTAAAAAGACATTAGTTTTTCCGGATACTTTCTAGACGTACTATAGTTTGGCATTATAAGGGTTAAGAGGGGTGACAACTTTGTCTTGTTACCGTTATTTTCCCCTGTATTTTGCTCATACGACCCCCATCAAATTGTTTGAACTGTAGCTCATACCAGTGATAATCTTACAATAAGAAATGGTATTTTCTTTTCAAATGCTATATTATTTTTTATATACTGCTCAAAATGAATTAGGGATCAGTTTTATATTTTCTATTACTTTATACAGGATGCACAGATTTGAATGAAACTTTTAGTGATTATCTATGGAGTAACACAGTATTTATTAAATACGGACAATTAATTCAAAAACAAGTAACAACGTTCGTAAGTTAACATTAACAGAAAACGTACAAAATTAAAGACCGCCACAAATAAAGAAAACGGCCCAGAATTCTTTCTGTCATTAAAGCTAGTAACGGGTATGACCTCCCGACGCAAGTAAGACACTTCGACACCTGTTACCCATACTGATTTTGAAATCGTTCTTGTGGTATTTGCTCCCATTCTTGCACAAGACGATTTCTGAGATCATTTAAGTTTTGACGAGGTTCTCCTACTCGAATCCGTCATTCTAGTTCGTCCCAAGCATGCTCTATGGGGTTCAGGTCAGGACTGTAAGCCGGCCAGTCCATAGTGTGAATATTATGGGCATTCAGCTACTCTTGAACAATTCTTGCAGAATGAGGACGGGCGTTATCCTGTTGATAAATGAACCCTTGACCATGATTTTGAGCATACGGTCGAACCTGAGGTTGTAGAATGTCATCGATATAGCGTTGAGCTGTTAGAGAGCCCCCTTCTACAATGAAAATCTCAGTGCGGCCGTTCAAAGATATTCCACCCCATACCATAATAGAGCCTCCTCCAAAATGCAGGCATTCTTGCACCATATTGTCTGCGAATCTCTCACCTTGCCTTCTGTAGACTCTTACACGACCATCACAGTAGAAAGTCAAAAGTCAGCAGTAACTGCAACTGCAGTAACCAAAAATATAAAAACTAAAGGATAGCGGTGATTGATAAACTGATCCCTAATTCATTTTGAGCAGTATATATGTAAATTACATAGTTTTTGTTAACATGGATTTCGAAAGAATTTTGATATTTTGTAATGGATACTAATATGTTAGTTTTATTTTTTATTTTATTCTGCACTCCGCCAACAGCCGTTAGGCCAATTATAGGCGCACTGTACATTTTACGGGGACTTCCAACCCGACTAACGACTGTCAGAATGTTATTATGACAACCGGGACCAACTTTTTTCCGTGGCAGCCGTACCACGAGGTGCCGGGAGAAGCAGCCGTGGAACTCCCATCCAAGTTATGACCAGAGAGAGCGTTGCTTAACTCTGCTGATCGAACGTGAACGCTTGTTCAAGCTACAACACCTGGGACCCTAAAGTATTGCAGTGTATTTGTTTAATAAAGTGTGTTTTTTTTTAGAGGCGGAGAACTTTAAATTGAAATAAAACACAGAAAAATGTTTTTAATATCCATGATATTGGCTTTATTTGAAAGATAATTTTATGGCATTATTGTTTGAATATGATTTCGGGAATGTGACCGCCGCGGCTGGCGCGAGATGACGTAATCTGGAGGTCCAGTTTTCACACACTCTTCGCAGTAAATCAGGATGTGTTTCGGCAATAACGCTTCGAATGTTGGCTTCCAAGTTCTCAATTGTTTCCGGTTTATCGGCGTAAACTTGCTATTTTACATATCCCCAAAGAAAATAATCTAATGGCGTCAAATCGCACGAACGGTGTGGCCAGTTAACAGATCTACGAAATGGATCCACGAAATGAATCTGTTAACTGGCCAACTCGTTCGTGCGATTTGACGCCATTAGATTAGTTTCTTTGGGGATATGTAAAGTCGCATGTCTACGCCGATAAACCGGAAACAATTGAGCACTTGGAAGCCAACATTCGTCGCGTTATTGCCGAAATACAGCCTGATTTACTGCGAAGAGTGTGTGAAAATTGGACTTTCAGATTACGTCATGTACGCGCCAGCCGCGGCGGGCCAGCCCGAAATCATATTCAAACAGTAATGCCATAAAATTATCACATATAATCTCATAAGAGCATCAATTCTTTCCGGAAATTTTTTTGAGTGCGGTCCAACAACGTCGTATTAATTTGGCCGAGCGGGACGCGAGGGCAAATTAGGACGTTGTTGGAATGCACGAAAATAATTTCCGGATATGAATTAATGCTCGAATGCAGATTCGGTAAGAAAATCTTAACACCACAAACCCTCACAGTTAGGTTGGTCTACCTACAAAAAATTTCCAAGAAATATTTTTATTGTCTTGGTTACGGCTCGTGAACTAATTTTTCTATTGGTCATTAATGAGTGTCGTACGATTTTCTTTCAAATAAAGCCAATTTCATGGATATTAAAAACATTTTTCTGTGTTTTATTTCAATTTAAAGTTCTCCGCCTCTAAAAAAACACCCTTTATAACAATTTTCTCGAATACAGTATAATATGTTATATATTATATCTATATGATGACAGCCAGATTTTTGTAAATGTTATATTTTTCAAGAAAAACCTGTTGAAGTACGAGTATCAATAGACTATACAAATAGACAAAAAATTTCAATTTTCGAGAAAACGTCATTCTTCATAAAATTTTTTGCTAGCCTTGAAACCCTCGAAAAGAAAGTTATTTGTTCGATTTAATATACAGGGTGTTCAAAAATTTAAGAAGTGTAAAAACAATGAAGAGCTTCAGTGTAATATTTTTTCATCTTTAATTCGTAATTAAATACCGGTAAGTTGTTAGTAAGGCAATTGTAATTAATTGTTTGACATTGGGCTTGACATATCAGATGTCGCTTAAAACTAGGATTGTTAAATTTTAATTGAAATAATGCTTACTTTACAGCATCGGACTTATCTAGTTAAATGTTACGGCATCGGTAACATTTGTTATCGTCACGCAATCGACTTATTTCATGAAAAATATCCAGAAGTTGAAGTTACCCGCCAAAATTTGAAAAAATTGATACGAAAATTTGATTTAACGGGAGACGCAAAAAACGTAAAGAGATCAAAAATAAATCACACTGACGATGATGCAGCCACAATACTGGTTTTGGATTTGGATTCAGTAGCAGACAATTACAGGGATCTGAACAAATGTATATTAGCACAACACATATTCAAAGAATTTTGAAATAAAATAAGTTTAATGCTTTCAAACCGAATGTAATTCACATGCTAGAAGTTGGTAATGGTACCGTCAATTGAACCTCTGTTTAGAAATAGGAGAAATGATTGCAGTAGATACACAGTTTCATAAAAATATTTTTTTCCGATTAGAGCACTATTTATAGCCATGGGGTGGTATCGCAAAATTAACGTTTTTGGTCGCAAGCGAATCTATCAGTTACGGTTACTTCAAGAAGTCAACAGTTTAAAACGGTTAATGTTTGGTGTGCTGATTACTTTCGACCGAATAATTGGTCCATATTTTTTTGAAACATTTAAATCAAAATTCATATTTGGAGGTGCTAAATTGATTTTTCTGGCCAGAATTAGATGAAAAACATTTGGAAAAAAAAGCATATTTCTAACAGGTCCGTAATTGGCTTGACAGAAAATTTCAAGAGAAGTGGATAGGGAGGTTTGGTCCTATTCAGTGGCCAGCAAGATATGCCCAACTTGTCGCCGATTGATTATTTTCTTTAGGGATTCTTGAAAGAAAGATCGTACGAACAACCAGTGGAACACAATGTTGTCATTCAAGCAATAGCGCCAGTAAATGAAAAAATGATCCCCTCCACATATGCAGAATTTAGAAGAAGATTGCAGAGGCGTGTTGCATTTGGCTTAGTTCAAGTAAAGGGTGAATTTTTTAAAGTGCACTGATTTAAAACATGAATAAAAGCGCAGGTAGATAAAAAACCTTATTTATTTTAAACAATACAGAAGGAACTCAACTTTAAGTTTTAAATAACAACTATAATTTGTTCGCCCCGTCGGCGAACGCTAACCTCTGCTCATTTAAACAGAGCGATCATATACGACTATATCCTTAATTTCTGCAATTTAGTCCAAATTGATCGCGTGGGCTCTTCGAATTCTCAGATTTACTACTGAACCTTCCTTCCTGAATCGATGTACCCATCTTTTTATTGATTTAGACTTAGAGGAAGGGGCAATATTTCGATTAAACGCTCCTTTGAAATCACGTTGAGTTTGAGGAATTCAGTTGCTCTTGCAAAATAATTCCACACTTTTGGTACGGTCACTTTTAGGCCACCTCTCCATTACAAAGAAAACTTGACGACTTATACTAGCTTAAATAGATAACTGTTTTATTGTTTGTGCGTTTGTTTTATCATAGTACTCTGAAAAAGTAGGTGTATCCATATTTTTCTTAAATGTATAATTAATGTTTTTGGGTATTCAGCTCCCTGTAGAAAAATAAATTTATTGTGGGAACCAATGTATTTTTTAATAAAGCATAATATTTAAAGAATATTCCTTTTTCGAAAGTACTAAATAAGGAAGTTAGTTCCAGAATATTCCAAAATGTTTAGTTTTGACTAGTATGCCATGTTTTCACATTTGAACATAAAATTTAATTGCACCTTTTCTTAATTGCCTTTCCACGTAGCGTTAAAATTTTTGGTAGGTACTTTACTCTTCATCTTTTAAAAATTTTTAAAATTTTTGAACACCCTGTATATTAAATCGAACAAATAAATTTCTTTTCGAGGGTTTCAAGGCAAGCACAAATTTCTATGAAGAATGATTTTTTCTTGAAAATTGAAATATTTTGTCTATTTGTTGTACAGGCAACCCGAACTGGGGACACCCTGTATGTATAGTCAATTGATACTTCGACAGGCTTTTCTTGAAAAATATGATATTGTAAATTATTGTGTATATCTTCATAGTTTGAAATTAGACAGTTTGGAAACAGTTCACGCATCATGAAAACTTACTATAACTATCTGTCCGTGGCACCCTCTTGTTCAAATCATAATTATGTTAGTCTTCTTTGTTTTTTTAATATACTATGCTCAGCATGGAAACATAACCATCTGCCTCAGCGGACTGATTATTTTATGCAAAACAAATTGTTAACTACCCCAAGAAAAAGCTGTTAGAACTACGTCAGTCTTCCCTACAAAAAATCTTTTCGGGCACTTTTTGTTCTGACCACCAACGACAAATTTGCTTGCTTACAGAACCGCAAAACTGAATATATTTTTCAAAGTAAAAATAACTGTAGCTGAGCCACCACAATAAATATAGTAGGGCACAATATTTTTTTATTCAAAATTAGTAATTATCGTAGAACATATTCACTCCTAAAATATCTGCCATAACTTGTTAAATTGTCGAAAATGTATTGAGTCTGCATAATGGATTTGTGTGGAATATAACACAATATAACCACAAAAGCACGTTGATATATCTTTAACAAAACTAGCATTCAAAACAAACAACATATTAATGATAGATAAACAATGGTATGCTATTGAAATATTGTTCCCATATCATGTGACTAAGATAAGGTGCATTGTATTGTTGTATTTACATGTAAACAAGTTTTAAGTATATAATTAACGTTGTGTTTAGATGCACTCCAGACTGCAGGCAATTTTTAGTATTGGGTGCAATTCAAACCGCC
Organism: Agriotes lineatus; assembly: GCA_940337035.1. Classification (NCBI taxonomy): domain Eukaryota; kingdom Metazoa; phylum Arthropoda; class Insecta; order Coleoptera; family Elateridae; genus Agriotes; species Agriotes lineatus. The sequence goes on along the minus strand of OW679195.1, from coordinate 93,710,847 downwards.
ATCATCATTTATTTGACGTCAACGCATATATTGTTTTAATCTATTGTCGTTATAGGGCATTACAACTATAACAACTGCAAATAACCTAACAAGGAAGACGGGTTTAAGCTACTTTGTAATGCACCGGCGTCGGCAGAGCGAACTCACGTTCGCATTTTATTCCTAGAGCGATTTGACGACTCTAAAGTATAAAATATCTTTTCTGGTATAAATTAGTGGGCAATTTGAGGTCCAAGCCTAGATTTTCCCATTTGGAGTGCGTTAGATGCTAAAAATTGCCTGCACTTTGGATTACACAAACACACAGTGTAATATCTAGTAACGTAAAATAATGTTTTACTTCTTTTTACAATAAAGGAAGTATTGGATTCACCACAAAATTTCGAAATTGAGTTTTTAACAGATCTTCACGTTTTAAAGTCCCCTGAACCCAAAAAGCATGTTTTTGTTCATTAGTCTGTCTGTGTGTCTGAGTGTGAACAGAGTATCTCAAAAACGAAATGAGATATGACGTTGAAACTTCATATATAAGTTTTGTGTACTATTTAGAATATGCGACAGCATCCTTTTGAAGAAAATCGCATAACTGGAAGTATGGTGTTTTTATAGGGCATTATAGAGAACTAATAAAATTGAAAATCTGAAACTTTGGCCATGGATTTTATTGTAAGAGCGACTACAACTACAATATTTTGACTATGATATCACTTCCGTTTATATCGAAAGTCGCTATCAATTTTGTTATTTTAAATAGAACTTTTTTGAATTATGCTTAAAATTTTAGAGAAAAATTGTCTTTTCAAGTATCTATTTTGTACGGTTTCTGTAAAATACATAATTTTTGAAAAATGTTGACAAACTTATAAATTTAAAAAAATTGTTTTTGACTAATTATAAGATCACTGGAAAAGGAAGTTGTGTCTGTGTATCACACCAGATTTTTTAATGTTAAGCAACCCACTCATTAGCTGGTCTTTGTAATTCATGCCTATGATTAAAGTAGAATACTAAGGTACTGTGCAGTGTTGGTGGTTATAATAACTTAAACTAACTGCATTTATATATTATTTGTACGAGTAGAACAAAAATACAGTTTTATGTTTTCAAGTATCAATAACCAATCTTTATTTATTTATTCGAATGCTTGTAATCTAGTGATATGTAACTAGGCTTCATGAATATGTGAATCAATACAGTACTAACTACATATTCTGTATCGGCTTTGCAATTTAAAACTGATTCAATTTTGGCTAATTTGGTTTGTCAGTGATTGCCTTAAACTAGTTTGTTATAT